>CM053580.1:437852998-437930400 GCA_028627135.1 Pseudochirops cupreus | reverse complement strand
AAAAAAAAAAAAGAAAGACCCCCATGGCCAGGCTTCTGACTTTTACAGCCTTCTACTTTTCTAAGGGGGAAGATAGGAGAAAAAAGTCAGTCGAAGCATTCTTCCTGGACAAGAGGAAGGATGTTCTTGTTTTCCACACCTATCCCCAGTCCCCCCACACCATTCTGCCTTTTATTATCACTAATGGGAAAAGAAAAGAAACAGGGAAGAAATAAAGGTTCCTTCCTCTCACCTGACCCACTATCTTCTCCATGCCTTCTAGAAGTCGTTTGTTTTGCTCCTCAATTTCCATGGCTTTCAAGAGGATGCTATCAGGGGCTTCTTGCATACTCCGCACTTCAGTGACCAGATGGTACAGGGGCTCATTCCAGGAGCGCAGGACCCCGAGCACTAAATTCAGGAGGTCTTCATGCTGTGCAGTGATGTCAAGAGGAGACCATTAAAACCAGTTCTATGGGAGGAGCTTGATCTTTTCTCCATCTGATCTTAGGGGCATAGATTAAGGGCTGAAAGCAACCTTCAAAACTATGTAGTCCTAACCCTTCATTTTACATTTAAGGAAGTTTAAGCCCAGACATAACTGACTTGCCCAAGGTCACAAAAGCAGTAGAGAGCTGATTTGAAATCAGATCCTCTTTCTCCCAATATTGCTATATTTCCACTGTCGCATGTAGCTACCTCGAGAAATCTAGGAGGTTTATTATGTATGAAGATAATTTTAAAATTTGGGAAAATGGAAAAAAGAGAGTTTTGTTGATGAAAAGGAAGTCATTATTCTATGTAACAGAAAACTACCTCCCAAAATCAAATGAGATAATAATTGAAAGGCCCACAGTGCTGTGGATGGCACATAGTTGGCATTATATAAATGTTAGTTATAATAATAATAATACTATAATAATATAATTACTGTGTCATTGATTATATTAAAAGTAAATTATATGTCATAATGATATATGATATGTAATATAGGATAAATCAATATGATTATAACATAATTGTTACACAATTAATATTGATAATTATAACACAATATCTTATTATTGTTTTTGTTATTATTTTTATTTAAAGTGGGGGATTCTGGAGTAAAAAGCACATCTCTCTCACTTTGAGTTTCTATTTACAAAGACACAGCAGATAGTGGGGCTTTCCTTCTGTTTGTCTCTCCTCTGTGCAGTGATAGAATCATTTAGGGTCTGGTGGATTTGCTGGTGCTTCCGGAGACCAGGCAAAACTTAACGTTCCTTAATAATTCAGGGCAAGTGTAAGGTTTAGATTGAAGAAGAGGAGGAGAAAGGACTTTTTAGTTAGGAGGGACAAGATAAGCAATCAAAACCATGTTTTCTTTTTCTTTTTCTTTTTGAGGGGGGAGATTGAAAAAAGGCAGGAAATAACTGTGCTATGTTGCTACGTATACTGTGTGTAAAGCTAAGAGCTTTCCAAATATATTATTTCATTCAATACTCAACCCTAGAAAGCGGGTGCTATTGTCACCCTCATTTTACAGTTGAAGAAGCTTAGGTAGACAGTGGTTAAATGACTTGTCTAGGATCACACAGCTATGGTTTGAGGCAGGATGTGAATTCAAGTCTGCCTGACTCTAGATCCATCCACTGCCCCACCTAGTTGACTAGGAGATCCCTCTAGTCAGGCTGGAGAGTCTGAGTTCAAGAACCCAAGGTCACCTCCATACCACAATGAGGCACTGGAAGAAGACTTTAGCCAAGGTGGCTATAACACTTCTATTATATTACTCAATCATTTTCTGATAAAAATTTCCCCTCCATAAACATGTATTTTATAAATGGAAGGCCCCTGAAGACCTTTCCAACTTAATATTTATGATCCTACAGTTTGAAATACCATATACCATAGTACATACATATAAAGAACTATTTACAATTATGTGAGGCAGCACAATGCAGTGAAAATGACTCTGGTTTCAGAATAATTAAATGTGAGTTCAAACCTTGGCCCTGCCTCTCTGTATGCATGTGACTTTGGACAAGTCACCCTTGCAGCCTCTATAAAATGAGGGAATTGGATTAGATGATTTCTGGGCTCCCTTCTTGGATTCAAATCTATAATCCTCTGATGTGTTACCCCCATCATGCTTGTTGACAGATTGTAAATAGGACTCACATGGATCTGCTGAGCTTGCTCTTTGTCTTCAGGAGTAGAAAGAGAAGAAGTATGGCAGCTATTGATGGCCTTGGTTATGAATCCCCTGCCCTGGGCATACCGTTCATCCTAGAGGTGTCCAAACAGACTAATTAGTTTCCGTTATTAATATGCCAAATGAATGAACAGTAGGTTTGTAGCTATGATAGGTTTGCAATTATTTTTAGGATACAATGGAGAAATTTAAGCTAAAAAATAAATAACATAGATAATGCTTTTTCTACCTTGTTTTCCCATTATCTCCATATTTTAATTTTTCCTCACCCAAATACCAAATCTAAGTATTGCTGTTAGGATATAGGAATTAATAACTGCTGAATAAAGTTTATTACTATTGATGACTATGAAGTACTATATAAAGGGCCAAGGGCAGATGAACAAACATTTTTATGAAATGATTTTAACAACTGAGAAATCATAAAGGTGGCAAATATTAAGATATAGTGAAAGTATTTCCAAAGATAAATTCACTTTTATAAAAACTTTGCAAAAAATAGGAAACTTTAAGACTTGGAAGAGAAAAGGGGAGTTATAAAAAAAGAGAAGATGGAAGCAAAACAGTGGAACCATGGATATTCATATGGTAAATATTGAATCCGATTTTCATTTGGATATCACTGAATTCAATGGAACAAAAACATACGAGATGGTGCTTGATAACATCAGACTTTTAAAAAGTGCTCAATCAGAAAGAGAACAGAAGTCTCTTCCCTACTTCTATTACTAATGACTCTAGCTAAGCCTATTACTGTAATTAGAAAACTCAATTTTTTTTTTTAGAACTATGACTCTTAAGTGTTTTCGATTCCTAATGTCCCATTGTTTTTTGACTTCCTGACATCCTTTCCTCCCTCCTCCTGGTCACATAAAAAGTGAATTAAATGAAGTTTGTGTTTAATTTGATTAAATCCCTCCAGACAAATAATTAATTTTGAATAATCAGGGGATATTCAGAGTTTCAGAAAAGCAGGTGTGGGAATCCATGAGATATAACTGATGGGACTAGAGGAGATAAGTGGTAGGAGGAAATCCATTTAACTGGGTAAACATTAACAGGTGGCTAGCATAACTTCAAAACAACCTTATTCTTTCTAGTGGTCCTGTTCTTCCCATTAGCCATGGATGTTTCCCATTGACTACTTTTGACGTGTGAGGTTTTTGTTGGTGTTTTAAAGTTCAGTTATCCCAGAGTTCACATGAGGGGTCATTCTGGGATGGAACAGATACTTACAAATTCATTGAACATTTCTGAGGAGAGAGAGTGGATGTAGTGAGAGAGCATGACTGCACGGTCAAAAAGGTCGCTGAGGGACACCTGGCAGTTGACAGCCCCACTGGGACAGATGGGCAGAGATTCCACACTCCTTGACAGGAGGAGGCTTGACATTAGCAGCAGTAGCAGTAATGGCCCTGCATGGGTGAAAATGGACATGTTTAGAATGATCTATCCAGAAGACATTATTGAAAGTAATGGAGTCATGTGGAGTGTTATCTCTTACCAGTGTTCTCTGCTTTATGATTTGGCACTGTAATAGCTGGGGGGAAAGCCAACACCTTCCACTGTGTAAATTTAGATCCATAATTATATTTGCACATATATACAGTTTGAGAAGTAGGTCACTCCCTGCATTTTTGTATTGTTCCCAAGAGTGCTTCTATTCTTTGCAAACATTTGGAGCTTAAATTAATTTTGAGGCAGGGTGTCCAGGTCATTCTCTTAAGATAGTTTAATGTCCTGGGAATTCCTGCAGAAAATTTCCAGCAGCTGTGCTATGTAGCTATTTGCAAATTTAACTCTCTATCGTCCAATTCTTGCAACAGTTAGGCTTTGTGAAATGAAAATGGATTGGGACAACCAACCTACGCAATTTTATCTATCATAAAAACCAAGGGGAATAACCCCATCAATCAATTAATTAATTCATTTATCTATTTATCTATTTATCTATTCATTTATTTATGCTAGTATCAGCTACGGCCCTTTGGGGCCTAGTCCTCCTGCCTAATATAGAGATGGCTCTAAACGTTGCTTATAAGAGCTTAGAACTGGGTAGCATGAAATGCATGAGAAATCCTGTGGGTCAGGGATTATTAGAAAGGTCACTGATATTACTTGTAGAAGGCAAAATTTTAGCTTATATGACAGAAATTCTGAAGAACTGAATGTTTCCATTCTTTTTGTTCAACTGAAATATTCTACTTTCTAAATGATCATCAAAGAGGGCATTGTCCTTCAGGGGGAGATGCAAGGAAAAAAGAGAGTGACGAAAAACACTTCAGAACACACGGGACATGGGTAATGGGAGTACATGTTAACAGGGATTGTTATATCTCTTTGAAAAGAAAATGGACATAGATGAACTGTCAAAACAATATTGCTTCATAATTTTAGTGAAACATCCATAAGGACATCTGATAAACTAATATTTTTATCTGTTTCTATGAGATATAATATAGATGGTGGGAAATATCCCAGAGAAAGTTAGATAAATTTTAAAGGTTTATATTTGGAAAATCCTATAATAGGCATATTCCATTAAGAAGAAACCCTCTAAGTTATAAAGCTGATTCATTTTAGTTCAGGGAGGATGACCACATAAGACTTATTGTTTTCAAAAACTTGAAACTTCTGGGATGATAATTAAGCATCTACATACATTATATATGAGGAAAAAACAAGTTCCCAGCAATGTAGCCCATATAATATACATTACATAAACACTGGAAATATTGACTCCAAGAAATGTACAATTAAGTCATTTTTTCTAACTTCTATACTTTCACTCATACATTAATCTATTTATTTTTAGCTGACATTTGTTTATTTGTTTTGAGGATGGTGGCCTAGATTTTTGATTTCATTGGGATAAGGAACTCCTGGCACAGGAAATGTCCTCTGTGGATACAGAAATGGCAACTCATCTGTAACATAGTCTTAGATAATTGCCTGGGGTAGAGTGAGATTAAGCAACTTGCCAATGATCATGCCGCTAATAAGTGTCAAAGGCAGGATTTGAACCCTCATCTTACTGAAGGCCGTGTCTTACTGACTCAAAGGCCTTTATCCCCTGACTTTGTCAAGGTGCTACTTATTTAGTTGGTTGTTTTTTTTTTTCACTATGATTTTATTGGTATAATGAACACCTGATAAAGAAAATCCCTCTACCAAATTGTAGCTGTCATAATGCAAGTAAAAATGAATCAGGGCACTTTTACCATTTCTCTTTTCTTGCAAATTATCCAGGAAACTGGAAAGCACTTCAGTAGTTACTTGCTGGTCAAGGCGACAAATGATTTGAGTGAAACTGGAACAGTTGTGTAAAGGAAACTCATGCTCTATTGTTCAACTCTTGGTTATGTCTACATGAGTATTTAAAAAGTGAGTGTAAGAGAAAGTTTCAGTCTCTCCAATTTACTGTGACCAGTACCTATAATGTCAATAAACACCTGCATGTGGTGTCCTTTCTTATTCCCTCTTAGATGATTTTGCCATAGTCTTAGATACTACCGAAGGGCTTTCTCCTTCCTGCCAAAATTAAGTCCAAACAAGTGACAATTTACTCCAATTTACTGTGGTCAGTATGTATAATGTTGAGGAGCTAGAAGTTCAGTTCTTACCACTTAGGGGCCATGGAATAGAGGATCATAACATCATAAATCTAGATCAGTGAGTGTCCTTATAGGTTGTCTAGTTTGAGCCCTTCATTTTACAGAGAGAACTAGGGCTCAGAGAGGTTAAGAGCTATCCTAGGTCATGTGAAGAGGTAGAACCATGATTTGAACTCATATTCATTGACTCCAAATATCTTTCTACAGTACTGTGGTTCAAACCAAAGCAATTTCTTAGTAAGGGTCTATTTTGAATAATTATATAGACTCATACTCTGACTGCTGAGTGGAGAGAGAGTACGCCACATGTATCTAGGCTATAGTCCTGAGGACCCTCATCAACACTATATTTCCCAAAACATAAAAGAGATGGAAGGTTAAGAATGCCAAAGACGTCAATAATTGATATATTTTTTGAGGAGATGTACCTACCTTTCAACGATGACCTTTTGGTGCACATAGTGGTGATTGTAGCTTGTACCGTGTTTCACCAGAAGAAGTTGGTGGTCCTATAGTCTCCTGTTCCACAGAGAGTGGCTTTATAAGGGCTCAGAAACTGACCCTGAATATGTTAATCAAGTTATTCCCAACCCTTACCTGGTCATCCACTCCCGTCATTGAGATTATACACATAATTATAAACATCAAATGGTATTTTATTTCCTATTCATATTCAGCAAGACATATTGGTAAGAAATTGACATTCTCGGAAGGATTTTGATTAATTAATTTCAGTGTGGTGTCTTGGACTAGGAGCGTAGGTAGGAAATGAGAAGAATCAAGAGAACTGTGAAATCTGGTGGTTAGGATAGATCAGAATAAATATGATAGAGGTCATTTAGGTAACTACTCACCTTCATTTTCTTTAACATTTCCTGGATGTGGTGTCCTTTCTTATTCCCTCTTAGATGATTTTGCCATAGTCTTAGATACTTAGATAGAAGGGCTTTCTCCTTCCTGCCAAAATTAAGTCCAAGCAAGTGAATCTGTACATGCAGATTCCAAAATTCAGATATCTTTGGGTGGAAGTTGGGAAAACTAAAGCAAGATGTGCCATGAATGAGAAGATCAAGTCAAATCAATAAATTCCAGGAAAAGTGATAGAAAACTCATGAAAGTAAATAGGACATGTAAGTAGACCAGGCAGAAAATAAAAAGTCAAAGAAGAAAAAGCCAGTCAAGAGTGAAAGAGGAAGACTGAAAATAATCCTGGGAAGATCATGTAGGATGGAATACAAAAGGAAAGGCATCAGGAAAGCAGTGAACATGTCAATTGATAAAAAAGGAAAGAAAACATAGCATCTAAACAATGGTCATATATTTTGAGTGTGAGTTGTATTCACACCTTCCCAGAATTGTAGCATTGGAAGGCCAACTATTCCAGCCCATACCTTACCTATAAGAAAATTATCTTATTACCACTCTTATAACCACTCTTAAAAAGTGGTTACCCCATTTTCACTTGAGGGCCTTCAGGAAGAGAGAATACACTACTTCCTAGGGTGACACTTCTGAATCTCTCCAATTCAGGGATTCTTAACTGTTTTTTGTATGTCATGGGCCCCTTGGAAGTTTGGTGAGACCTGGCAACCCCTTCTCAAAATGTTTTTAAATGCCTAGAATAAATTACATATAATTACAAAGAAAATTAATTATATTGAAAAATGGTAATCAAAGCTATATTAAAATTCACAGAACCTGTGCTCTAATTATTGGGAAGTTTTCTATACATCTACCCTGAAATTTTTTCTTCACAGCAAACAAAATAAATGTAATGCTGCCTCTACATGATGGCCTTTCAAATACTTGAAAGCAGCTATCATATTCACCCTATGTTTCTTTCATCTCCAAGTGAATCCCCAGTTATATCAAGTGACCCTCAAATGACTTAGTTTTGAGGTTCTTAGCTATCTTCATTGCCCTTCTGTGGATGCACTCAAGCTGTTCAATATTCTTTCTAAAATTTAGCACTCAGAACTGAGGATAATATTGTATATGTGGTCTGATACAAGTAGAATATCATTGGATTATTACTATTCTACCTCTCTATGACTCTCTCACTTTAGATCAAATGAGTTATTTTGCTTGCTGTATTATTACATTGATCAGTCACGAATACAGAAAAAGGGAAAGCTACTATGAGGAGAAGAGAGAATAAGAGGGGACAGAGGAAAGAAAAGAATACTATTCAAATATTACTTTGATATATTTTATTTATGAAGTATTTTTTTGTGCCTGCTATATTTAATTATATTTAACTATATTTAACATATATTTACATATTTAACTACATTATGTTAACTATATTTAACAAGCAGCTGGGTGGTGTAGTGGCCTGAAGTCAGTAAGACTCATCTTCCTGAATTCTAATCTGGCCTCAGACACTTATTAGCTGTGTGATCCTGGTCAAGTCACTTAAGCCTGTTTGCCTTGGTTTCCTCATCTGTAAAATGAGCTGGAGAAGGAAATTAAGCAAACTGATTCAGTGTCTTGGCCAAGAAAACTCCAAATGGGATCATGAAGAGTCAGATGAGCCTGAAAATGCCTGAACAACAAAGCAGTAGTCCAAGCTAGAGTTGATAAAGATTTGAACTAGTGTATTGATTGTTCGAGTAGGGAGAAGACAGATTTGAGGAATGTTGTAGAGGTAGAAATGGCAAGTCATTTCACTTCTGAAATCATCCATTTCCTCACCTGTAAAATGAGGTTGCTTGACTAGGCTATATCTATGTTCTAATGCTTATTATTTTAAATGATACTCTCAGTTAATTTCCTCACAATGTCAAATGAGAGGCGATGTTTGATTAAGGGGAAGAGAGATTTAAAAATAAGGACAAAACAAATTAAGGCAGAAATTGGGTGATGTGTGAACAGTTGGAGAAAGTTAAGAAAATCATTGTGTTTTGAATAAAATAAGCCTTTTGCATCAGTTAGTTATTGCAATATCCTGTTAACAGGAAACATGGCATGATGAAGCATCAAGGAAGCAAGCTAATAAATTTATACAGAGGATACGTGGCTCTTTGGAGCCAGATAAATCAATTGACCGCCATTGACTAAAAACAACTTGGGTTTTTCTAGGTAATTTCTACTGTAGATTTCTACAGAAATCACAGTATCTATCCTTTAAAAAATACATTTCCAGTTCTTGGGGAAATTTCTTCATTCTTAAGTTCTTAGGAAAGAGGGGGTTGCAGGGAGGTGTATATTTGTTTTTCAAATAGCAGAACTCTCCTAATGGCATAGTTCCAGGCAAAAGCAGATAACTAGGATCCGCTTATTTCTTCTTGACCCAGCTTTTGGATGTGCACAGCCTATAAATCACTCCCCCTGATAGCAGGCTAGCCAACAATCGAGATGCATCTAAGCTTCATTCTGTTCATTCTGAAGCAATTAAAAAGCAAGCTTCTCTGTGAAGTTGGCCTTCGTTACAATTATGATCACCAGGTCCACACCAGAGCAATTAGTCAGATAGTTGCTATAGGGTGACTGTAGCTTAGGAACTATAGTGATAGTAAGCACGGTAGAAATAGATAGGTTGATTGCCAAGTAGATAATAAGCTTATTCTTTATTTTTTAATTACCTCATTCCTCATAGCCCATTGCAAAGGCTTATGGACATAGAGACATTGAAGGACATAGCCGATCCTCTGTGCCCATCATGTGGGCTTACAGTAGGTTATCTGAAATGAAATAGGTCATTAAATACTTAGTTCTTATTCATTACAATCATTTTATTTAGGAGACTTAATGGATAAATGGAATAGAGGGACAGATGAGAGATTAAGGATTTATTATTTTATGCATATAAGGGTCACTGGGTTAGTGGAGAGGAGAGAGAGGTGGGGTCTACCACAGGGTAGGAATAACCCATTCACCCTTACACTCTAGAATAGGAAGAGGAAAGATACAGAACTTGTATATATCAGGTCAAAGATGCCTAAGAAGGAATATTTTACACAGAGAGCTCTGACTGCTAAGTTTAATGCCATAGCTTGTAGAGTGTCATAAACATAGTCAGTGTTCCATCTCTTCAGTCACGTCTGACCCTAGCTGCCCCTGGACTACTGCAATAGCCTGCTAATTGATCTCCTTTTTTCAGGTCTCCTCACCCTTATGCATTTTCCACATGGCCACCAAAGTGATTTTTTCTAATGCAAAAGTTTGATCATATCACTCTCCTGCTCAATAAATAGTCCTTTGGTTCCATGGCCTCTAGCATTAAACACAGATTTCTGTTTGGCATTTAAAGTTCTTCATAACCCAGTCCCAACTTATCTTCCTATTTTTCTACCTACATTACACATCATTCCTCTTCACACATTCTATAGTGCAACCAAATTGAACTGCATCTCTGGTCGCCCTGACTTTGCATAAGTGATCCTCTGTGATTGGAATGTATTCCCTCCTCACCTCTTCCTTTTAGAACCCCTAATTTCCATCAAGACACTTCAAACTCCATCTTCTGTATAAAGTCTTTCCTGATTTTCAGCTTCTCTGATTTCCTTTCCAATAAAAAATCCCATCTTTTACAAAGACTCTTAATTCCCAACCTCTTTTAATTCTAGTGCTTTCCCTCTATTAATTATTTCCCATTTATCCTGTATATAACTTGTTTGTATATATTTGTTTGTATGTTAATTCCCCTGTTAGCTTGTGAGTTCCCTGAGGGCAGGAAGCTTTTGTTTTTTGCCTTTTTTGGTATCCCCAGCTCTTAGCACGAGAGTTGAACATATAGTATGTGCTTAAAAATGTTTCTTGATTGATTGAGATGGTATGGTGGGCCAAACACTGTTCTGGAAATCAGAAAGAATTGAGTTTAGCTCCTGCTTCAGACACTTACTTTCTATGTGATTTTAGACAGTATGACTCTCTGGGTCTTAGTATTCTTATCTGTGAAATAGGGATGATAAGGCTCATAGACTTGGACATATACTTATACATACTTATGTGTACTTATATACATTCTTAGACAGTATGACTCTCTGGTCCATAGTTGTGAGAATCAAATAAGTTAATTAACATATGTAAGGTGCTTTGTGGAACTTAAAACAGCAGATAAAAATGAGTAGCTACTATTTTCTGGATATGACTATATTACTCAGGGTGTCTAATTGTCATGCCTCACTATTGGTATATG
This sequence comes from Pseudochirops cupreus, assembly GCA_028627135.1. Lineage (NCBI taxonomy): Eukaryota > Metazoa > Chordata > Mammalia > Diprotodontia > Pseudocheiridae > Pseudochirops > Pseudochirops cupreus. Next base: position 437,919,470 of record CM053580.1, on the reverse strand, counting down.
ATTAGGGCATTTCTTTTCAAATATAGCTAGGTTAGGATTAGTGTGAAAAAATGAATTCCATGATGTGGTAGAATGTATTCAAATTCACACTATTTAAAGTTATAGTTATATAAAGTATAGTGATTGGTTCTAGCCCAATTTCAAATAGGAAGCTCAAATTCAAATAAGGCAAACATTTCATAGAATTCATTATTTGTATTAATCAGGACCTAGTTATAATACATATATCCTATTAAATCCCTTATGGTACCTCTTTTCCAGAGGTTGTTATTGAAAATCTGCTGGTACTTTATAACCCTTAAAGAATTGTAAAGACTGTGAGTCAGGAAGACATGACTTCAAATTTGGAGTCAGACACTCACTGTATAACTCAGGGCCAGTCACCTGACCTCTCTATGTCTCAGTCTCTTCATCTAAAAATGGGAATAGTAACACATCGTATGATTGTTGTATCAAATAGGATGATATATGTCAGTTGCAAACCTTCAAGTGGTATATAAATGACAGTTATAATTAGCTCTATGTACACATATAATATATACATATACATGTGTATATATATATGTATGTATAAATTTTAGAATACAGATTTCTTAAGAGTACAAGTCACTTCATTTTTTGTCTTTATATTTCTAACACCTTGTACAGTCCTGGCATATAATAGGAGATTAGTGAATGCTCATTAATTGATCAATCTTACTGTTCATAATATTGAAAATAAAATAATCATAACCACAGTGATATATATTAATTATCAAAGATGATTAGTAAAAAGTCTTCACATTTTGTTTTTTTAAATGTACTTTATTCCGCACTTAAGAAATGAAACAAACATTTCTATAGCATAGTAGAATAGAAAAAAAGATGATTATAGATGAAGCTACAAATCTGTGATGTACAACTTGTTATTTCTTTTAAATAGATAATAAAGTTATCATATATCTTTCTTTTTTTCCCTTTTTCTCTCCTCCCCCCCAGTCCCATGAGAAGGCTTCCATTAGACACAAATACATTTACATATGTAAAATCATTTTATACGTATGTATGTTTATCAGTTCTTTCCCTGGTTGCAGATAGCATCTTTCTTCATAGGTCCTTTTTAGTTAATTTGAGTATTTATAGTAGTCAAGATGATTTAGTTGCTCAATGTTTCTCTTAAAACAATATTGCTGTCCCTGTACACAACACTGTTGGTTCTGCTCATTTCTCTCTTCATTTATTTTATGCAAGTCTATTCATGTTTTTTCTAAGATCAGCAATCTAATCATTTCTTATAGCACAGTATTATTCCATCATAATCATATACACCAACTTATTCATTCTCCAATTGATGGACATTTTATAATAGTACAGTGCTTGGCAAAAAAGCAAAAAGAATAACATAGATTCTCCATATGGAAGACAACACAAAGTACTCATGTGTGTGTGTAAAGTCATAAGTGAAGCCCAAAAAGGAGGAAAGGATGGTTGACTTGACCCTTTCCTCAAAATGGAGGTTCTTGGAGGATCTCACCTAGAAGAGGACCTGTGGGGCCACAGAGGCAGAAGGACTTTCTAACATAAGAAGGGAGCTAGCAGGACATAGCACAAAATGTAGAGTCCAAAGTAGAACAAGGAGATCAAAGAAGAAGCAAATGGCTTACCCCTGCCCCACCTCCATTACCATTTGCCTCTTTTCTTTTCACTTATGTAAAATAATTCTGTTATGTCTGCTTATCCTTTTCTCTTATTCATTCACTTCCTGAATGTTGAGCTTTCCTTAAGTGTATATGATCCAGGGGTGAGCAACGTGTGGTCTTGAGGCCACATGGGGCCCTCTAGATCCTCAACTGCAACCCTTTAGTTGAATCCATACTGCATAGCACAAATTCCCTTAATAAAAGGATTTATTCTGTAAAACTTGAACTCGGTCAAAAGGCCAAATCCAAGGATCTAGAAGGCCATATGTGGCCTTGAGACCACAAGTTCCTCACTCCTCTTTGGTGTTCAGGGATTAGGTAAAACAAGAGGCTCTCTTTTCTTTCATAAAACATTAGCATTTTTACAGTAAAATTGAGAGGGTATTGCCATGGAAGCAATGGAATTTCTTAGATTTATCTTCTTTATGTCTCAGCAAAAGTAATTTAAAATGTAAATCTAAAGGATTTTCTCACACTTAGATACTACATAAAGACAAAACCTAGGTAGGAATCTTTGAGGAAGCTTTATCTTCAATAATTTTTTAAGTATTTGCCGGACAACTTAGTAGTAGAATCACAGAAGCTTTTTGGTTTCTACAACCTCTACTATTCTCACCTTCTTGCCTGAACTTTTATAATAGCCTTTTAACTTGTTTGTCCACTTCCTGGTTATCATTCTCCCTTCAATACGCACTTCATAGCACCTAGATTTAGTCACGTCACATCGAGACTCTACAGCATTCAGTGGATTCCCATTTTCTAAAATGAAATCACTGTTCAATCCCATATACGACTTGGTTAGGCTACTGTGGAAGTTTGAATTTTTACTTATTCTTTTTTTGTTTTCTTACATTCCAGCCAAATTTGACTCCTTTCCATCCTCTGTTCTTGCCACAACCTTTCCCATCACTGCACTTTTATGATACTATCCTAATATTCCAGGAATGGATTCTTCCCATCATCCCCATTTCCATTTCTTGAAATATCTTCATTGCTTCAAGACCCAGCTCAGGTCCTACTCTGTTCTACTGTCTGATCTTATCAAATCCTAAAGATTTTGACTATGATCCCTGGGATAGACTCTTTGATTGTCATTGTTACCAGTCTAAGTTTAGACAGAATCATTGCAGATAATGAGACATTTTCAACTGCAGCAACTCATGAATTCAGTCTACTATGGTATTAAAATTTGAGTTGGTATGAGAAAAAGCTCCGGCATCAATGAAAACATGGAATCCATTGAAATATTAATGAACTATAACATAATTTTCCTCAATATAACTATATATAGATGTATTTTCCTTCAACATAACTATCTATAAAAATGCCCATTTATTCCTGTTCAGGCCAACTTATCCCGGTTCTTTTCCATTCTCTAATTCTATTCCCTGAAATATCTCTGATGTTTCCAATTAATAGAGAATCTTGGACTTTTTAGGATGGAAGAGTAAGTGGAGATCATTTAACTCAAAACTCTCACTTTGCACAGAAAGACTAATAAACAATAGATCAAAGGTCATATGGTAGGAGAGTAGCAGACTGGGGATAGAGCCCAGATGAGCTGAATAACCTGAAACACTTTTTCTCTGCTAATTTAAAAATTCTATCACACTCCTCTCATGTACTTATGCTGTACTTAAGGTAAATGCTGTGGGTTTTTTTTTTTTTGATCCAGATGGTGCTGTATTTCTTTGAAAATATACAAATGTTCCCTTAAAAGGGCATAAAAACTATTCTATACAAAACCACCTAGACCTTAGTATACCTCTAGGCTTTCTTTCCCTTTTTGGGGAGGGGAATTGACATCATAAAAGAAAATCTGAGGACTATTTTAAAGCGCATTAAAAATAAGAAATTTGTTAGGCAAAAATTTCTGATGACTGAAACAGGTAAAGAAGAAAAATCCATTAACAACTTAACTTTAAAAATATCACACTTTGATTTATCTGCCATTTTGACCTCTAAGACCTCTTTCACTAATATGAGTATTGCACCTGTCATAAAATCTGCATTTAACTTTTTCACTTGTCACTTTTACATCATTAGTAGAATGAAACCCAATGAATTCATGTAGATAAAAAGGTTATCTGTCAGTACTTTGAGTGAAGAAATATAGTTATGTTATTCTTGGTGATGGGGCATTTGAAAGTTCTTTCAGTTTCATACCCACTGTGTTATTATCCCTTATAATGCTATCTTTGGAAAACAGAAATGAAATGACTATTTTAGAAAAGGGGTGATGAGATGGACTCATGAGGAAAGGTGAGAGAGGTGCAAATAGCAATGGACAACGCAATTAAAAATTACATCTATAGACCAAAGGACAGTTTTTACATGTGTGGGAAAGGTATCTTTTTCTCAGCCACATCTTCATAGTGGTAGGTCCTCTTTGAATATAAAGAAAACCAACATCTATAAGTCTACATAGTGCAATTATTAAGCCATAAAAATGTTTTTGCATGTAGTAATTTGGCTTACAAAAATAAATATTTTCATAATCATACGACATATGTAGAATATATGCATATACGTGTATGTGCTTGTGTATAAATGTAAACATACACACATTTTAAATATATGTCAACAATTTTTTATTCTGTGTAAAACTACCCAAAACCTTGGTAAAGTTCCACACCTAATGTCTCAGTACCCCAGGTACATTCCTCTAAGAACACAAGGCTAACATGGTCATAGGTTTGGAACTGGAAAGGCCATTTTGTCCAGCTCCATCATATTACAGATGTGTGTGCTAATAAAACGCATGCCACATAATAACCTGAAATATCAAGATTTTTTTGGTTTAAAAGTTTTTAGTTAATTAACATATTCTATTACATCATTTGCTACTGCAGACTTGTCTGCATGTGAGAGAAAGAGAGACAGAAAGAGAGAGAGAGAGAGAACGAGAGAGAGAGAGAGTTTGCTCTTAATAGAATATAAGCTCTTTGACGGTAAAAACTTTTGTATTTTGTGCTTTATATTTGTATATCTAGTAGTTTATTAAGTGCTTGGCACATAGCCAATCCTTGATAAATATATTTTTTTATTGTTGTTTAAATTCATTCATTCATTCATTCATTCATTCGGGATTAATGTTAGAGGGACTGTGGGAATATAAACACACTGATACTCCACAGGTCGAGCTGCTAAGTGGTCCAACCATTTTGGATTTCAGTCTACAGTTAAATAGTACAAGTGCCCAAACTCTATATATCCCTTAGTCTGGCAAGCCTACTACTGGATATATGCCTTTTTAAGGTATGTATTAAGACAGAGATCAACACAAAGACAGAGATTTAAGGTCCAATAAATCCACCATATTCACAGTTACACTCAGAGTGAGCAAAGAACTGGAAATAAATAGAATGCTTATTAATTAGGAAATGGATAAGGAAAAACCCAAACCAAAAAACTTTGATATATGCTTGCAATGGAATATTAGTAAGCTGTTCAAAATGATGAATATGAGGATTTTAGAGAAACATGGGTAGATTTCTATGAACTGATGCAATAGAGGAAAAAAACTAGACTTGTGAGCTCCCAGGAGAGAAAAGTTCCTCCATTCATGCAGGTCATGTCTTCCTCTCAACCCCTATACTCTTAAGAAATTTCCTGGAGCACTGGGAAGTTAAATGACTTGCCCAAGTCACACAGCCAGTTTGTTTCAGAAGCAGAACTGGAGCTCATGTGTTCCAGGATTCGGAGTCAGCTTTGCCTCCACATAGTCACTTTGAAGCGATACAGCGTTAGCAAACCCAAGAGAATAAAATTTGCAGTGACTACAGTGTGAATGCAAAGATGACTATAAAAACGTTGCTATTTCAGTGATAAGGGGGAAGAAAAAAACCTGAACAAACCCAGAGCCATGAAGGTCCTGGTGAAGAGATAATGAAACCTCCCCTCCCTCAGTGCAGAAAGGCTACTGCCAGGATATTGTATAAATTGTCAGACAGGGTCTCTACATCAGATGTTCTTGCTTAATTGCTTTTCTTTTTCACAAAAGAAGGTTCAAACTGGAGGGGCTGATGAGTGAGAAATCACTGTGATGCTAAGAGGAAAGGCAATAAAACATTTTTAAAAGAATTATATTGGTTTGGTATACTGCCAATGCAGCAGGAGCAGAGAATACATTTCAGCCTATCTTCCATGTTGCAAAATTTATACAAAGCACATGTCTTTCCCTATATGATTACAAAAAAATCCATTTCAAGTCTCTGAAGAAACTTTGTCATTAAATTACTTAAAACAAGACCAACTTCCTATGGCAGTGGAGTCTGATTTACCTAGACAAGAAGGTCAAGAAAGCAAGGCAGGATATGGGAAATTTAAAACTCCATATTTAGCATTGCAATAACTACTCTTCTAAAATCAACGATGAAAAAAGTGCAGTAGAAATGATGTCCTCTCACCCTAGGCACAGCTCCATTGACAACCAAGGCTGCAAAGGTCAATTAAATTAAAAAGGTACACCTGCAAGTACATTTGTGTGTTTAAAAAATTCATTAAAAATGGAAGGTACTTTCCTGTTTGGCCACTTCTATAATGAATATATTTGCATTTAATCATTGCAGCCCACCTTCAGAGCTTCTCTGTTCATTTTCTCTGCCTTTACCCTGAGCAGGCAGATTTCCAAGGTTAAGGCTGAAATCTTTACAGAAATGTCATGGCTTTGTCCTTGTCAAAAATGCTGAATCTTATATGTCTTTCCTTGTGGTCTGCTTGCCTATTATTGCCTGCATATGGAATGCCATAAAATTCACACCATGTTTCTTTGGATGATTATGAAAAATTTTATTACCCTCCCTTCTTCTTCCAAAGACCCATTTTTATCACTGTCTCTTTAAGTGGAAGACCACACTCAGCACACTACTCTATATTACAGATGCAGAAGCTAAACCTGAGAGAGATGCAGTGCTTTTCCTGGATTTGAACAGCTAGTGAAGACTGGACCTGAAATTCAAATCCATTGCTCTCCTGGACCCAAGTCAATTGCTCTTTAGGCAAATTTAAACCAAGACTAATCTTAAGAAAATTCATTCTAGTCTTATACTTTAAGGGGAGGAGAGGGTTTTTTCAGGGTCAATATCAAGATTTTGAGTGACTTAGGATACATATATTCTGTTGGAGGCTTGTCAATCAAGATTGAGGAGCTGTGTGGGCTTTTGAAGAGAATGCTAACTTGAGAATGAAAGTTTTAAATTCTATTCTTTATGCCATTTTTGTTTTCTTGAAGATGGATCTAGATGAATAAATGAAATTGTTGCATGTCAGATTTGATAGATGTCATTTGAAGGACAGCATTACTCATGACGTGTGAAGATGGCTGCTTCTTTCATAGTCCTTGCTCCTCCTGCAGTCTTGGGCCTGCATTATGTCGCATGTATCAAGTTCAGTTCACTAAGCTTGTACAGCCTCTCCCCTAACTGAGGTCAAGTCAATAAGTGAATGTGCATTTATTAAGTGTCTAGCATGTTTGAATTTTAAGGCCCTTCATGGCCTACCCCCTTCCTTCCTTTATAATTCTGTTATATCTCACTCCCTAAACCTCACTTCAATCTTCCCGCTTTATACTCTGTGCTTTATACTCCAGTGACACTCATGCTGTTTCTTGAACTTGACTCCAGATTTCCTGACTCTGGGCATTTTCACCGTCTTTCATGACTAGAACTATATCCCTTTTCATTTCTGCTTTGGGCTTCTCTGGCTTCCTACAAGTATGAGCTAAAAGGCCATCTTTTGCAATAAGTCTTTCCAGATCTCTCTTAATGATAATACCTTCCCTCTGAGATTATTTCTAATTTATCCTAAATACGTCTTATTTGTACACAATTCTTTTCATACTTTCTTTCCCATTGTATTGTGAGCGAAGGGATTATTTCTTTTCTTTTCTTTTTTTTCTTTCTTTTCTTTTGTTTTCTTTTGTTTGCTTTTATCTTCTCTTCTTTTCTTTTCTTTTCTCTTCTTTACTTTTCTTTTCTTTTCTCTCCTTGTATCTTTAACACTTAATAACTCAATGGCTGACACAAAATAGATGATTAATAAATACTTTTTGACTTGTTGGCTACCATGCACCAGGCACTGTGTTAAGCACTAGAGATACAAAGAAAAATTAGAAGTTTCTGCCTTTTAAAAAATCCCCCAAACTAAACTCTCACAATGTAATGGGGGGAGGTCTTTGTTACCTCTGGCCTGGACTGTTGTAATTATTGTCTAATTGGTTCCCCTATTTCTAGCCCTCTGTTTTCCAATTCATCCTCTTGAAAGCTAAATTGATATTCCTCATTTTGTACTATAAGAAATGACAAGCAGAATGCTCTCAGAAAAACCTGGAAAGACTTAATGGAACTGGTACAAAGTGAAATGAGCAAAACCAGAAGAACATTATACACAGTAACAGCAATATTGTACAATGATCAACTATTAATGACTTAGCTATTTTCAGCAATACAACAATCCAGGACAGTTCTGAAGAACTTATGTTGAAAAATACTATCTATTTCCAGAGGAAAAACACATGGAGTCTGAATGCACATCAAAGCATGCTTTCTTTTTAAACTTTATTTCTTTTTTTTTGGGGGGGGGAGGATCCTTTGTTTTCTTTTACAACATGACTAATACAAAAATGTGTTTTGCATGACTGTGCATGTATAACCTATATCAGATTGCTTCCCTTCTTCATAGGAGGGGGAAGGAGGGAGAGAAACAATTATTTTTTACAACTAATTGTTAAAAATTGTTTTTACATGTAATTGGGGGAAAATAAAATATTAAGTAAATATATTTTTAAAAATCAAAATGAATATTTATAAAATATTTGGGCTCATCCTTCCATCCATCCCATCCATTCAAAAATCTTTAGTGTTTCCCTATTTCTTTTTGTTTAAAATACAAAATATGAAGCCTGAATTTAAGACCCTCTACAATGTGGTTCCTCCCAACTTTCTGGTCTTATTTAATATTACTCTCTAAATTCTAGTCAAGTTCACCTCCTCACTCTTCTTTATATGTGATAACCTATCCCTTGCCTTTGTATAGTGGTTTCCCAATATTTGATCTATGCTTTCTCTGCAACTCTACCTTCTGAAATCTCCATTTTCTACTATGAAACTACTCAGGTGCTACCTCTCACATGATACCTTTTCTGATCTGCCTCATTTACAATCACTAGTTGATAAAGCTTCCCTCTTGAGACTGAGATGCTTATAAAGCAATCTGTAAACCTTAAAACACTATATAAATGCCAACTATCATCATCATCATCGAATTATTATATATAATTTTAGTTTTGTTCCATTATTTCTTCCTCCTCCTCTTATACTTTTGCTTTCCAATGCTGCCATTTTCTTTTTCAGAGAATCTATGGTCTTAGAGGGATTTTTTAAAATTCTTAATTCTATATCTTCTAGGTAGGTTTATAGATTTCTTGGTTAAGAGCTCTAAAATCCGTTTTCATTTTTATAGGTTCAATATGGCATGGTGGACAGAAAAAAGACCTGGTTTCAAGTCCAACCTCTAACATATAATGGTTGAATGACCATGGGCAAGTTCCACAAGGTTTTCTGTGTCTCAGGCAGTACTCTAATCAATCAATCAACCCACAAGAATTTATTAAGTACCTACTACATGCAAGGCAGGTGCTGGGTATACAAAGAAAAAAAGTGAAGCAACATCTGTCCCCAAGAAGCTTATATCCAACTAGAGGAATGCATATGTTCACATAAATTTATATTCAAACCAAAAAGGTGGGTTGTCTTGGGAGAGAAAGCATTAATTGCTAGGGGAAGCAGCAAGTAATTAATGTGGAACATAGGATTTGATTTGAGTATTGAAGTAAACTAGTACTCTAAGAGGCAAAGATGAGAAGACAGTACATTGTAGGCATGAACGACAGCCAGTGCAGAGGCACAGGATTAGGAGTAGTAAGTGTTGTGTGTATAGGACAACAAGGAAGCTAGCATGAATGTGTCATATTTAGACCTGGAAAGTATCTTAGAAGCCATTGAGTCCAACATCTTAACTTTACAGGTGAAGAAATTGAGGCAAAGAAAGTTTGAGTGACTTTTCCATTGTCATATAGATGGGTCTTCCTGTCTCCAAATCCAGTGCCCTCTCCAATACACGTGCTGCCTTTCTGAAGGTTAGTGGTGTTAATAGAAGGTAGTGGAGTTTCAAAGACTGGAGGGTTAGGATGGGAACCATGTTGTGAAGAAAATTATATGCAGCCAGTTTATATTTGATCCTAGAGGTAGTAGGAAGCCACTGGAATTTTTGAGTAGAAAGCCAACAAGTCATAGGCACCTCTGACCATCTACATTGGTTGAGACAATTTTTTTCCCCCCTCTAGGAGTTTCCTGTAAGAATAAAGTTAAGGGTCTGTTCTAAAGAAACAAATTCTTAGTCGCTTTCATCTAACTCCTTGATTACTCTTCTGAACTGTTTTGAAGGTACTTAGAATTACCTAATTGTTGTTGGGGATGGGGCTTGCAGGATTTCTTAAACTACACTAGCCATTTGAGGACCTTACGATTGAGTTTAAGTTCAGGGTATTTGCAGGTTTGCTAAGGTAACTTCATTTTGGCATATGTTGTTACAGAGCTCATTTCTTCACTGTTTGGCTACTTACTTGTGTGGTATCCTTGCTCCCATGTATCCCTTAGAGAGTAGACTTCTTTTGAAATGCATGTAGGAGCCAAAGTGTTTCCAGGTGAAAACTGTGGATTTATTTTTTCTTCCTTAAGTACCTTCTCTAGGTTCATATAAACAAAGAAAATGAAGATATGAGTATCTCACACATATTTGTAATTGATTTGTTATACAATTCTTATGAAAAATTAGTCTTCAAATCCCTCCACGAAATTCTCAGCTATAGTTTCTAGTTCATCTCAGTTGAATACAATTTCTTATATCTGGAAGGTGACCTTCCTTTTCTTATTTGTATGACTGAACATTAAGCTTCAAACCACTTAGGTTTCTGCTGGCTAACAAGTTTTCAGCACATTTCAAAGGGCTAGAAGTAAAAGTGACCATTCAGGGAAGGATCCCACTTTCCAAGACCCTAGATATCAAGCATGGGTGGATGGAAACAAGAGAATGAAAGTGAATAGAAAACCCAAGACAACACTTGGTTTCCCCTTGGAGACAGAGAAAAGGGAAGGGAGTATTAACACCTCTGAGCTCAGTTTATATCTGTGCTGCAATGCTGATTTCACTCATTGTTGAGATTGTTCCCTTTATCTCTAGCTCTGGATTTGCTGCTCCCTCAAGGTGATTGGAGTTGACTGATCTTTGTTTGCAGTTCTGATGATTTTTCTCTGTCATCTTCTTCCTTATTCCTCCTACAAACTCCTTTAACCTCAACATCAGCATGTTACAGACCTAGGATCTTGAGGAATACTGGCAGCCCACCTCATCTATCAGTGCAGGTATTTGAAGGCCTCAAGACTCCTCAGTCAATGTTCCTATACTCTATAGCCCCTACTGTATGCCAGGCACTACGCTGAATACTTTACAAATGTCATCTCTTGTGATCCTCACAACAACGTTGGGGAATAGTGCAAGGAGGCAGAGGCAATGGCAGGGCGTTAGGAGGGGAGAGGATGGTTGACCAAGATTCTCTGGAACTGCTTAAGGATTAACTCCAGAAATCATTGATTAAAATTGTGACTACTATGAAGGATGGGGTGCTAAAGTGTCCAAACGTGTGGAAGGCATAGGTGAAGAAGACAGGCAGAAATGTCAGTAACAGAAGCCATAGGTCAGAGTGATGGTGCTCAGTAATTATTTTTTCTGTTAAAATTACATTATGGGACATTGAATTTTCTTCTTCATTTGTGTGTGTGTGTGTGTGTGTGTGTGTGTGTGTGTGTGTGTATGTATGTATGTTATGCCCTGGCTAAGCTTGAAGCCATTTTCCTCTTGACTCTATACATACCTGCTTTTTAAAATAAAATGTTTCATTTCATTTGTTGTTGTTTGTGTGTTTGTTTGTTTTTAGTCTTCCTGGCCATCTAGATTGAAAGTACAGGGAATAGTCACAGGCCCCATCCATTCAGATTATTATGAGAACTTTCACCTCCTCCATTTCCAATCTGATCTAATTTACTCCTCTTTAGGGAGCTTGGTGGCCCCCTGCTCCTGGACACTCACAGTGTTAATGACAGCTTTAGTGTGGATGCCTGACTGACTTAGTCCCCTGTAGTTGAGAACTCCTGAGCTGAAGAGATACAGCAGCCTTAGCCTCCTAGTAGTTTGGATTATGGGCAAGATACATCATGCTCGATTTGATTCTGTACACACTTGTAAGGAAATATACCCTAGATTTTTAGGGGAGATGTTTTTATATCAAATTTTCTTACTATATGGCTTTACTACATGACCCTTTGTAAAAGCTAATTAATGTTAATTAAGTAATATTGCGGAGATAGTTGTTGCTAAGTGGCATGAGGAAGGAATACACTGATTGGGAATCTGTGAGCAATAATGATAGATGATATTATTAAATAATATTAGCATAATAATGATAAAATGTAAGCCTCCTGAATGTAGCCTCATCACCTAATATCATCTGTTTAATAAATGCTTAACCAACCAAGTTACTGAATTGAGTTTGAGAAAATGTAAATTGATGGGATTCCATTTATATTCATGTAAACTTCAGTCATGTCCAATCCTGGTTATGGGTCATGTGACTGCAGTAAGTCAAAAGAAATTTAACAGCTTTTGCTACATTGGGGGCAATAAAATGATTTGGCAGAAAATACTTCAAACATTTTCAATTGCATAGCAAAAGGTCCATTAACAATTCAGTACATTCTAGAGTCTCTATTATGTATACTTTCTAAATAAATATTTATTTTCTCATCTCATAAAACTGCTCACTCAATCAGTGGTTGATTTCCCCATACCCTTCTTCAACAAGTATGGAGAGGTAGTAGAATTCCCCATTAACTGTTGTACAGTATATGTTATTTGTATTTCTGCCAAAACCAAGTAACTTATCTATGCTTGAAGTACAGGCTTCTTCCTAGAAGAGAAAGCAAAAGGCTTGGAGAATTGGCTTTCCATTCTTTATGTTATCAAAGCGAATGAAATGTTCACTTAAAATAAAAGGTCTTCAATGTAGAAACAAAGGATCTGGAGTAGCAAAGAAGTATATTTATCTATGGTGGAAGATGGGAGAGTGGAAGAATGTGAAATTAGGCAGAAAAGGGAGCTATTACATATTATACATATTATATATTATATTTACAGCTAGAAGAGACCTTAAAGTAATTGAATTGAGTAGAACTAAATGTAAATTGGTGGGATTCCATTTATATTCATGTAAACTTCAACCCATCATTCTATAGATGACCTCCAGAAAGGCTGTGACTTTCCCCAGAGCTCATATATACTAAGTGGTAGGGTTGGGATAGGAATCAACAACTTCTGACTCCAAATCTATCATCTTTCTCACTTTAATAAGGGAATAAGGACTACTGAAATACTCAGTAAAGTAATAAAGAAAGTTGATCAATCAATTGATAAACATTTATTAGTCACCTATTAGGTGTCAGGCTCTGAGGATACAAAAAGAGGCAAAAGACAGTCCCTCCCCTCAAGCTGCTTACAATCTAATAAGGTAAACAAAAGGCACAAAAGGCAGACAGATGTGACTTTCTTTCCCTTCTTTCCTTCTTTCCTTCCTTCCTTCCTTCTTTCCTTCCTTCCTTCCTTCCTTCCTTCCTTCCTTCCTTCCTTCCTTCCTCTCCCTTTCCTTCTCCCTCTCGCTCTCCCTCTCTCTCCCTCCCTGCATCTCTGTCTCTGTCTCTGTCTCTGTCTCTCTCTCTCTCTCCACACATACATACATGATAAATAAGGAATAATTAACAGAGAGAAAGCATTAGAATTAAGAGGGGTTGGGAAAGACTTCATGTAAATAAATGGCATTGTAGTTGGGACTTAAAGGAAGCGGGGGAAGTCAGTAGGCAGAATAGGATGGCTGCCTTGATCCTTTCCAGCTCTATAACTGTGATCCTAATAATCCTCTTCTCTTTGTATCTTCTGCAAATTGGATAAGTATACCATTTGTGCCTCTATCCAAGTCACTGATAAAATTGGCAAATAGCACAGGGCCAAACTTTCCACTACAGATTTTCCCAATTGGTATCAACCAGTCAACCAGTCAAAGCTAACCATTTCAGTCATTTTGAATCTATACATTTTGAATCAATAATCATTTATAATTTGTCAATCATCTATCATCTATCAGAAGACAGTAGTATTCAAGTTTTTCATCATATCTAGACACACACCCTGATGAGACAGCAGATATCTTTATTGTTAATGTCTTTTCAGCATGCTTCAGTGCCCCATCAGCAAGTAGTCACCAACCACAACTCAACATCTACTCAATTTATAAATGGGGAAACTTATGACAGTCAGTATCCAAACTGGTTTCAGTAGACTAGTTGCATGAAATGATGGCTAGGTGGTACAGTGGATAGATTGCCAGGCCTGGAGTCAGGAAGACCTGAGTTCAAATCTGGCCTCAGGCACTTACTGGGTGTGTGATGCTGGGCATGTCACTTAACCCTATTTGCCTCAGTTTCCTCATCTGGAATGAGTTGGAGAAGGGAATGGAAGACAATTCCAATACCTTTACTGAGAAAACCCCAAGTGGGGTCATGAAGAGTCAGACATGTCTCAGTAATAGCAAAAAGTAACACGAGAGTTAATATGGACAAATGTAAAGTCTTATAGTCAGGTTTAAAAATCAGTTTCACAAGTACAAGACAGAGGAGGCATGGGTAGATAGTAATGGGTCTGAAAATGACCTAAGAGGTTTTAGTTCTATATCAAAGGTGTGTCATAGCAGCCCCAAACCCCTAATGTTGCCTGAGGTTGCCTTTAGAGAGTTACCACTCGTGAGTGAGTTGGTGATAGTCCCACTTGTACTCTGCCTTGGTCTAAAAATGGAGTGTTTTGTAATCAAGAAACAAGGGTTTGTTGATAGCTCATTATGTGCTAGGTGCTGTGCTAAATGCTGGGTGTAGGAAAACAAAAGCACCTAAAAACAACAAAAACAAGAAATGCTCACTCCCAAGGAACTAACATTTTACTGGGAAAAGACAAAGCATAAAGGAGAGCTGGAAAGTAGGAGGAAGGAAAGGCGGTGACTGAGGGAGTAGAGCAGCCAATGAGTAGATGGTACAGGCCTGAGAAGGAACAGAAAGTGAGCAGCATGACTGGCATTCCTCAAGATATATGAAGCTATTATAGATGGTTTTAAGTGGAGAGACTTGGGTTTACAGCTTGTGGTGTACAACCTGTTTGGCTGTGGATGGATTGTTAACAGATTAACAAAGTTCAGTTCAATTCTTGCTCTCTGTCACATGGGTCATAGCATTTAGAACTGCAAGGGTCCTGAAAAATGACTCAGGTCCCACGTCTTCATTTTACAGATGAGTAAACTGAGGCCCAAGGATGTAAAGTGATTTTCCCTTCCCAAAGTAACACAGTTAGTAAGTACCTGAGCCTGCATTTAAACTCACTGCCCTGCATTTAGTGCTCTGGAATTTGAATAATAATAATAATAATAATTTTAATTATTATAATATATTATAATATATAACATATACTATGTATTGTATTATATAATATTATAATAAGAATTAATTTTCAGATAACTAAATAGGTGGAATGAGATAAAAAGGAAGGTCTTTTGCTTTTTATAATCTAAAAAATAACTATCTCAAGATGTTTGTTTAAAATTATTTTGGCTTTCCTTTAAGTAGAAAGATGAGAAGTTGAAGGCTAAATGCCTTTTTCTTCTTTACATAAATCATGGGATTGAATCCCCTCTCTATCACTTCTCAGTGTCCGTAAGGAGAAGCTTTTTTTCTTCTTGGTGCCCTCTCTGGCAGCCTCAATCAGCTATAATACTTAGGCTCTCATCAAGTTCTAATAAGCCTAGATAGTTTTTGCCCCAAAGCTATGAAAGGAAAAAAAAATAGTGAAAACCTGTATTGGAGGTAGACAATAACATAACCACTGACCTTTGTAAGATAAGCAGAATTTCCAATGGAAATGAATGAACATTTTGCCTGAGTAAGGACTGATGAATCTGATCTTATCATTCTGAATGAGATCTGCAAATGACTGTTTTCGCAGTTTATTGGAAGGTTTGTAATTGAATTAAGGATAAGAGATCAGCTCTTAGCCATTTTCTTTTTTTCTCTCTGCTACAAGTCAATTAGAAACAGGCATGGTATCTGAGAACAGTACTTCTATTTACAATTAGGTGGTGAAAACCAGAGGAATGGTCCTTAAGAGAATAAATAGGTGTGGGATGGCTTAAAACAAAAGGAGTTTTTTATTAAAGGCAGATGTAATGCAGGCAGACATAATGGAAT
Organism: Pseudochirops cupreus; assembly: GCA_028627135.1. Classification (NCBI taxonomy): domain Eukaryota; kingdom Metazoa; phylum Chordata; class Mammalia; order Diprotodontia; family Pseudocheiridae; genus Pseudochirops; species Pseudochirops cupreus. The sequence continues at coordinate 437,903,398 of CM053580.1, read as the reverse complement.
GAATGTGTGTGTGTGTGTACATACATATATGTAATACAATATAGGATAGTATAGTGGATAGAGAGGTGGCCTCAAAGCCAAGAAGACTAGATTCCTCTGGCATATAATGGTTGTGTGACCTAGTCAGTACACTTACCCTGTCAGTGCATTGGGCAACTCTCCTAAGACTTTGAGCTCCAGAGAAGGTGCTGAGGAATTCTCTTCACCCAGGACTTTCCATCACATCGCAGGCAGTCCCTCTAACCTTGTCTTCATGATTCTCCAAAGAACAGTAATATTGCCCCTGATGGTGTTCTCTCTCCCAATATATATCACCAACCCTTATTACACACCTGGGCAGACTATTTCATTAGTTTCTCTAAGCAGAAAAAAAATTCCATCACCTATGGCCAATAGGCTAAACCTTTCTAGAGTTTGGGATGACTAGCTGGTACAGTAGATAGAATTCCAGGCCTGGAATTAGGAAGACCTGAGTTCAAATTTTTCTTCAGACACTTATTAGCTGTGTGACCCTGGACAAGTCACTTTAAACTGTCTGCCTCAGTTTCTTCATCTGTAAAATGAGGGAAATAATTGCACCAACCTGCCCAGGTTGTTTTAAGGATGATAAGAGATAATAATCGTAAAGCACTTGGCACAGTGACTGACCCATAGTAAATGCTATAAATGTTACCTTCTCCTTGTCCTCTTCCTCTTCTTCTTCTTCCTCCTCCTTCTCCTCCTCTAAAGGTAGCCAGGCCACTCCTTAGAAGCAGATACATAAATCTGTCATTAGGCCCATGCTCAAAGCTTTTCTAGCCTGCTGGTCAACCTCCTCGACGTTCTACTTTTCCAGCACAGCTTTAGAGAAACCAAGGAAACTTCCAGACCATTTTGAGACGTTCAAGGCCTTTAGTATTTGTATTTGTAAACCCATTGATAAGATGTATTTATTGCAATAAATTAACCTGTAAACATCTATTAAGCCCCTATATGCACCAGGTACTGTTCTAAGTGCTGGGAATACCAAAAGAGACAAAAGACAGTGCCTGCCCTTAAGCAGCTCACAGTTTAGTTCAGGAGATAATACCCAAACAAATATTGACAAAGCAAGCTAGACAGAGAGGATAAATAGGAAATAATTAACGGAGAGAAGGCACTGGAATCAAGAGCGATTAGGGGAGAATTCTGGTAGAAGATGGAGTTTCGTTGGGACTTAAAAGTAACCAGGGAGGTCAACAGTCCAACAGAAAGAAGGAGGGAGAGTGTTCCAGGCAGAGAGAATGTCCCCAGTGGAGAGATGGAGTGTCTTGTTTGTGGAAGAGCCAGGAGGAAAGAGGCACTGGATTAAAGAGTATGCGTTGGCGAGCAAGTTGTAAGAAAATTGGAAAGGTAGGAGGGAGAGCTAGGTTTTAAAGGACCTAGAATGCCAAACAGAGCATTTTGTATTAGATGTCATTGAAATTAAATGGTGTGTATTCTGGTCTGTGGATTAAATCTCCCTGCTAGGCAATTATAAGCTCAGTGAAGGCAGGAGCCATGTCTTAGCTAAACTTTGAATCTCCTTCATTGCTTAGCATTGGGCTCTGCATAGTAGAAAAGGGGCTTGATAAATTCTTATTGAATGAATTAATGTTCATATCGAAGTGCTTAAAATTACTTAGTGAGAATACAGAATCACAGACTTTTAAGGACTGAAAAAGACTTTAGTATTTTGTGAGCTTAATGTTTTGGATGACTCATTGTCACTCTGCTCCTTCTATGATTTAATAAATGATCTGGACCTTTCAATGCAATGAACACTATCATTTAATAGAAAAGAAATGTATACATAGTTTTGATGCTGGAAGCTAACAGTAAAGGATAAATGTTGAGGAATGCTTTTTTTTTTTTTACCAAATATTGTCTGTAAGGTCATTTCTATTTTATTTGAAAAGAATTCTTCAAATAAATCACATAATCTTGGAAGAAGAGAAAGAAATTTGGAGGTCATTTGGTCCAACCCTTATTTGTGCAAGAATTGTCTTGATAACTCTCTTGAACAAATGATCATTCAGTCCTTCTTTTGAAGACCAGATCTTACACCCCCTCCCCCGCAACTTTTCCTCATTGAAAGGAAACCCACTCCCTCCTGAGGCAACATATACTTTTTTTTAGTTAGCTCTCATTGATAGGGAGACTTTCCTTACATCCATTTTGAAGCTACCTCTTTACAACTCTACCATTGATCCAAGTTCTGCCTTCATCAAGGAACAAATCTAACTCCTCTATTACATGGTACATTTTTAAGTAGTAGAAGATAATTAGAAAGCCTTCTTTGAGTCTTTGCTTTTTCAAGATGAAACATCCTCAGTTCCTTCAAATGATCATCATAATTTTGAAGTCCTTCAGAGTCCTGGTTGCCCTTCTCTGAATAGACACTAGCTTATCAATGTCCTTCCTAAGAGGTGGTGCCCAGAAATGAACACAATAATCCAGATGTATTTTGGCCAGGTCAGAATAAGCAAGTTTATTTCCCCATTACCCTGGGTACTATGCCTCTTTTAATATGGTCTAAAAACACCTTAGCTTTCTTATCTAAATCATAATAATAAAACAATAGTTAGCATTTATATATTATTTAAGGCTAATAAAAGCTTTACAAATATTATCTCTTTATAACTATTTACAAATATCTCTTTATGTAAAATATTATCTCTTTATTTAAAAAATTATCTCTTTATTTACAAATATCTCATTATTCATAAATATTATCCTCACAAAAATATTTAGAAATATTATCTCTTTATTCATAAATATTGTCACTTTATCCTCACACCACTTGTGGGAGCTAGGTGTGATTATCATTCCCATTTTACAGATGAGGAAACTTGACTCATGGCTAAGACTGAAAGAAAGGAAGGGAGACAGGCCTTAAGCATTTATGTAGCACCTATTATGTTACAGGTACTGTACTTAAGCACTTTTTAACAGTTATTTTCTCCTTTGATCCTTACAACAACATTATGAGGTAGGTGCTTGCATTTTACATTTTACAATGGAGGAAACTCAGCCAAAGAGGTTGAATGATTTGCTTAGAGTCATACAGCTAGTAAATGTATGGAGGAGTTCAGATTGGAACTCAAGTCTTCCTGACTCTAGGCCTAGCACTCTATCTACAATGCCACCAACTGCCTCCTATTGGTGAGTCCAGGTCCAGAAACTGAGCCAGTGTTTTGACACATATTAACCTTTCAGGCCACCTAAATGTCATGATGATTTTCAGATAAACCACTGTCTAACCAACATTCCCTCATCTTAAAAGTATGAAAATGATTTAAAAAAAAATCCAACTTTAAGGTTTTATGTTTATTCCTATTAAATTTCATCCCATTAGATTTAGTCTAGAGTGCTAGACTAGGAAGAGCTTTTTAAATTCCTTCTCTGTGTATTAGCTTCCTGTCACAGGTTTGTGTCATCTGCAGACTTGATCACTGTGCCATCTAGTCCTTGATTCAAGTATTTGCTAAAATGTCAAACAGAAGAGGGCCAAGAAAACATCTCCCAAGGCACTCCACTGGAGATCTCCTTCCACACTGAGAGTGAATTGTTAATGACTGTCTTCTCTTGGAATCTGGTCAGTTAGCTTGTTCTTAGTCTATAGAATTGTACAACTGTCTAAGCCATATGTCTCCACATTTTTCATAAGAATAACATGAGATACTTTATTGAACCCTTTGTTAAAATACAGGTAAAACATATCACAACAATATTCCCACCCACCTACTGGGTCTGTTGACAAAAATCATGATGGCTATTTGTAACCACCATTTCCTATTCCAAATGGTCACTATCTAGCTCTTTAATATGATATATTTTTTAAATATAATTTTAGGATTTTGTCAGTAATTGAAGTCAAGGTCATTGGCCTGTAATATGTAACCTCTATTCCCTTCCTTAAAAACATCAGACCGTACAGAATGAGAATTTGTCCTTCCCCACAAAGAAATATTTAAAAAAATCTTCTGATTGGAACAAATTCCTTCAGAGTCAAGGTCTCTTTGGAAATGGGGACTTGGATCTGTTCTACTCATTAGTGATCCTTTGTCCTGCGCCTGGTGATTCTTGACCACCTACCTGGGCTTTGGAACAGTCTGATTAATCTCCCCCAGGGGTGGGGAACCTGTGGCCTTGAGGCCACATGTGGCTCTCTAGGCCCTTGGGTAGCTTTTTGACTGAGTCCAAGTTTTACAGAACAAATCCTTTTATTAAGGGGATTTGTTCTGTGAAGTTTGGATTCAGTCAAAGGGCTGTGCTTGAGGACCTAGAAGGCCACACGTGGCCTTAAGGCCATAGGTTCCCCACCATTGATCTTACCCTCTAGTTGGCAATTCCTCCTTTTTGTCAGTCCATCTGGTTTTCTAAAGACCATTGTTTATTTTTGCCAGAATTTAGGTAACCGTATTGATTTCTGGCTCAATTTTTCACCCTAATCATCTTTTTGCGGGGTGCTTCTGAACTTCACAACTCATGACTACCTGCCTAGTTACTGATGCACAAACAAGCCTGTCCTCTATCCCCAAATTGTTGCTAGTTTGTCTGGCTCCCACCCTCCTCTCTGTATTTACACTTCACTGCCACAACCTATAGTCCCATTATTCATGTTATGCTGCCATCTTCTTTCCTTTCAGATTATTTTGTTATCTTCTCATATCTATACACCTCTGCGGAATGCTTATTTTTCTATTCCAAATCCTATGAAACACCTGCTAAGAAGCTCATATTCTCAACTTTATATCTATTCCCCTTTGGCCTAAATCTAAGATCCTATGATCCCAGGATATATCACAGCTCGGAGGTCTCAAAAAATTGGAAAACATAAATTTAAAAATCAAATTTGAAAATAAACCCCTTTGAATTACTTGTCAATTGAGAGGATTGAGAGGATTTAGAAGAACTTAGAGGGTAGGAACAAGGTGATCCACAAAATGAAGTGCCTATATCTGCAGAATAAGTCCAAGTAAAATACATGCTTCTCTCTCTCTCTCTCTCCCTCCCTCTCTCTCCCTCCCTCTCTCTCTCTCTCTCTCTGTCTCTCTCTCTCTCTCTCTCTCTCTCTCTCTCTCTCTCTCTTTATATATATACATATAATACATATATGCTTGTGGGTATATGCTGTATGAACTTTAGTTAGAGTAGTTTTGTTACATTTGGGTTAACAACAAATAATAAGAAAATATTGGTGTCTACTAGAAAGATGGTTGAAGAAAAGACAAACCAAACATTTGTAAAGCAAAATGAACTCTAATAAAAAGCCCTAAAAGGAATTATGTATTTGGCCCAACTCTGAAGAGGAGGAAAATTATTATAGATCAAACAAATGGAAGGAATAACTAGAAACAAAATTTGTGGATTTCATTATGTATACATAAAAAAGATTTCATGCAACAAAAAGAAATGTCTCTATAATTTTAAGAAAAGGAAAAAATAGATTTTGGAAAAATTAATTTAATTGGATAAAAACTTTTTAAACACCTACTACTATATGGTAGACATTTTGTTAGGATCTGAGGACATAATGACAAATATGAGACTTCTCTTGTTATCAGGTGGCTTATATGAGAGAGAGAGAGAGACAGAGAGAGACAGAGAGAGAGAGACAGAGACAGAGACAGAGAGAGAGACAGAGAGAGAGACAGAGAGACAGAGACAGAGAGAGAGACAGAGAGAGAGACAGAGAGAGAGACACACAGAGAGACACAGAGAGAGAGAGAGAGAGATGGAGACAGAGAGACAGAGAGAGAGAGAGAGAGAGAGAGAGAGAGAGAGAGAGAGAGAGAGAGAGAGAAACTTTTAGTATCCCCTTCTTATGGGCCAGGCATTGTTCCAAGCGCTGGGGATACTAAATCAAGCAAACAAGACAGTCCATCAGCTCTTTGAGCTCACACTTAGATAAGGGAAGATACCCATATAAGGGAGCTGGTAAATGGGCATGGGGTACAAGCTGAGGCAATGTGTGGAGATGACCCTGATTCAGGGAAAGATAAGGACAAACTAACACAAAGAGAAACAGATGCAAAGTATATACAGAATAATCTTCAGTAGCTATGTCCCTGACAACTGGGGAGTTTTGTGTAGGGGAAGGTTATATTTTATATAGGGAAAGCTAGGGATACTAGGATGCAGACATAAGAAGGGAGTGCATTCTAGCTTTGAGAGTAAACCTATTCAAAGGCAAGAAAGGAGGAAAGAGAATTTTTTGGGGGCAGGGAGTTGGAGGCAGGGATGACCTCAAGCCTCTGCTTTCAGATATATGAAACTACTGATATATATCCACTACTCTTCAGTAATTTATGTCATTATTCAGTTGCCTGGGTCCTGAGAGGTTAATGGTTACCTACCTAGTTATATCATCAGATTCAGAATTTGAACTCAGGGCTTCCTCACCTCAAGGCTGGTGCTCTATCCACTATATCACACTGACTTGGCAGAGGATTAATATAACACTAAAAAATTAAATATGAATATAAAAAAATCTAGTCTGATCAATGAGAAGGATTGAAATTGCATATGAAATGAAGACTAAAGTTCCAGAGGAACTAGAATCCCCAATTGATTTGACAAGGAACATAGAACAAATAGAGTTCTTATTAGTTAGTGGTCTGTTAATTTGTTCAGTTCTACTTTATCTCTTATTGGAAAATATTTATTTAGTCGCTTGCCTTTGTTAATGGTTATTCATTTACATTAAATTCTTTTAAAGAAAATACACCCTTCCCATCACTTTCATTCGATTAGGTATACCCTCAATTTTTTTCAACATCAAAGATTCCTGATTTGATCATTCTACCTTCGATTTATTTTGCTTTTGATTTAGGTTTATTTCATTTTTTAACTTCCATGCAATTTGTTATAGTAGACTCAAAGATCCCAATGAATAGATTATTCCATGAACAGAATCACCAAGTAAGTGGCCAGAGAAGAAACAAAGCATTAATCCATTGCAGTTTCCTGGTCTACTATTGCAAAGCAGTGAATATTGCTCTGAATCCCCAAATATTATATTTGATATCAAATATATTTTGATTATAGTGATGGAATTTACCACACAAATAACTTTGTGTATACTTTCTACCATTTGCTATCTGTGGCATTGCAGGAAATGCCCTAGTGTTATGTTAAAATTGCATTTGGTACAGAGGTGGGAACCTTCAGCCTTGAGGCCTCATACGACCTTCTAGGTCCTTCGGTGCAGCCTTTTAACTGAATCCAAGTTTTACAGAACAAATCCTTCTATTAAAGGAATTTGTTTTGTGGAATTTGGATTCAGTCAAAGGGTTGAATTTGAGGACTTAGAGGTTCCCCATTCCTGATTTGGTGTTTGGAGATCCATCCCCCCATGCAGGTGGGAGGATAAGCTTCCTACCAGAGGCCATACTGTAAATTAGAAGCACTCTGCCAGCAGCCGGGCTCAAGCAATTAACCAAGGATGAAAAACTACTAGCAATTTGCTTCAGTTTTATTTACAAGACATTTTCTTCCTCTTCTACTATTAAGTTGGTTATGGACAATCTTTTCAGTACCAATGATTAGGCTAGCATCCATAAAATTGTCACTTGATGCCCTTTGGGCGAATGGTCCCCAGATATGTTTGGCAGCTGTCAAAGTCCCTTATCATTTTAAGCAGGCTGTTTGGAATAAAAGCCACCCAGGCACCAGCCCCTCTCTCAGTGGGTTTATGGAACAGGCCAGAAGGCCTGGAGAGGGTTTGAAGAAGGCCTCGTTTATTTTGCCAAGCTGAGGGCCTCCTCCCTGGTGTGCCCGGACTGACAGTCTATGGAATGCCTCTTGCTGCGCGAACCCTAATGGAAGTTGCAGATATTTTGTTTTAATAAAGGGCTCATTATCCCCATAAAATCCCAGTGTGAAGCAGGATGACTACGACCGTTTGCATAGAGCTGAAAGTCAGGATCTTTCAGAGCTTACAAACATGCCAGTAACAACTGATTATCCTCCATTCCCCTTCAGTCACTTTCTCTGTGCACAAAGGTTGTTAATTCAGACCCTTTGCTTTTCGGGGTGGGGGAGGGGCTCGGGGTTGCTTATTGTTGCCTCTATGCCCTCTGTTACAGAGAGAGGACTGAGCTGAGAATAGGGGTGGCCCTTCCCCCAAGCCACAAAACCTTGACATCTGGAGAGAATTTCAACTTGCCCTTCACCCTCTGAAATGGAATCTGCTAGTTTTTAAAAGCCGAGCAGAAGGATCACTCAACAAGAGATACAATTAACTTTTATCTGACAGGCCCGTGACAGTATTCCTGGCTCTCCACAGAGGATTGGGGAGAGAGACCTTTCATTTGCTTGAAAGGTTTGTCCCAAACATTTCAGGTTCCAAAGGCTTTTCTGGCCTATGAATAAAACCAGATAAGCTCACTCTTCTGCTGCTGTTGCTACTTCTCTGAAGTAGTTTTCACAGACAATATCTTGGCCCCGTAGTAGATGTCCTGGCTGGGATGATTGCTGCTAGCATTGGCTTTACTGTGCTGAGGGGTTTTGGGAGGTCTGGGGGAGTGAAGGAGCAAGGGAGGGAGAAAACCGGGGTTAATCTAATCAGGATTTAGATTGAGAATCTCCTTTTAAAGGCTGCCTAGGGTAATTTTGAGAGGACTTCTTGAACTAAGGTTTGGGATTAAAATTTAATTAATTACAGTCCTCTAAGATACTTCCAAGAGGTCACCTAATCTTCTGCATTCCTTTTGCTCAGACTTCACACAAAGTCATAAGAGAGAAGTACAGTTATCCTTGAAAAAGTTCAGAAAACTCAGCCCACTATCTGCCTTAGTGAAGTATTCCTTCCACTATAAACAAACGATACTATATAAGTATAATTATATATTTAACAATTCAGTTAGTCATTAATTTTTTTAGTATATATTTATTAAGTACCTACTGTGGGCTAGCTGCTGGAGATACAAAGACTAAATGAAAAACTGCCTCCATTTCAACAATTTACATTTTGCTTACAGTTCTTTAATAAGGAAATTTAAAAGCCTGTGAGCTAGATTAATTTTCTTTTTCTGTCCTTAGTGGAATTGTTTTTTAAGTGCCTACTATGTGCCAGGAACTGTTAAACATTTTATAAATCTTTTTTTTTTTTGGAGGGGGGAGGGCAGGGCAATTGAGGTTAAGTGACTTGCCTAAGGTCACATGGTTAGTAAGTATTAAGTGTCTGAGGCCAAATTTAAACTCAGGTCCTTCTGATTCCAGAGCCGGTGCTCTCTTCACTGCGCCAGCTAGCTGCTCCCACTTTGTGAATCTTATCTCCTTTGATCTTCATAAAACCCTGGAAGAAAAGTGCTAATATTATCTCCATTCTACAATTGAAGAAACTGAGGCAGCTAAAGGTTAAGTGACTTGTCCGGTGTCACATGGTAAGGGAGGCCAAATTTGAATTCAGAGAGGTCTTCCTGACATCAGAGCCCAGTGATATAACTGCCGTGCTACCTCCTCATCCTGATTATTTTCAAGTTAAATAGTTTGCATTCTTTCAACCTTGAACCTTTCTAGGTTCTCAGATGCCTTCTGTGAATGTGAGTATATACATATAAGCTATTTATGATTCATTCCCAGATCATACACATCCCAATTGCACATATAGAATCATTCTACTCTATTGCTACAAAAAGGAAAGGGAACAACTCCAGCTCTCATTTTGCCAATGAAGGACTGAAAGGCTCAGAGTTTCATATCCAGGAGGTTACAGAGCACACACTTAAAATCTGGTCTCTTCATTCCATTCCAGTGCTTGACCATTGGCATGTTGTCTATTCTAGAGTATTTTTCTGCTCTCAACTCCTAAAACTTCTATACACAACTGAGGTGATTTCCTATGTAACACCTCCACAAAATGTCCTCATCTCACATAGACTCTGTGACCTGTTGATACACAACAGTTGCCTTAGTTTCAATTTTTGTTTGTACCTATTTACCAAGCTTCCATTTGCACCTGGCATCTCATTGGAGGTGATTGGGAGGTAGAGATAGGTAGTGAACATCTAATTTATTTCCTGTAATTGGAGAGCTTACAAACTAACAGAAAAGCAAAACAAATAGAAACAAAGCCAAAGAATTCTCCCTTCTTGGGTATTTGCATTTAGTGATGGTGTTGATAATTCTCATATAATTAAAAAAAATGCTCCATTTTAGACAATAATTTCAGCCTCCCTCACTGCAAAACAATGTAAATGGATAGTTTATGAATCATATTGATAAGTAAAATGTCACAAGATTGGTTGTTTTTATCTCTTGCCCATGCTTATTGCTTAGAGGAGAAGCTAAACAACTACCCATCAAGTATTTGAGAACCAGCCTCCGTCAATTTAGAAACTGATCTTGTGGAGTTGCCTGGGACAAAGAGACGTTAAATGACTTGTCCACAGTTATCCAGCTAGCAAGGTAAGGTGTGAGAGGTAATGTGAACAACAGCTTCAGCACGTAGAGAGTGGGATGGATACGCCAGCACTTATGGTCCAGCAATATGTCCATTCTAACATACTGCCCCTAAAGGGCCAATAAAGTGATCTAAAGGTAGGGAGGCAAAGGGAGAAGGTACTTGCAAAAGGCAAAGAGAATCTCATGGTGTATTCAATCTCATGGTCTATTCAGGTTTAAAAGGCAATTAGACTTTTTGGGTCAGATACTCAATGGTAATATATGAAGAATAATAATAATGGAGAAATGTGCATAGCTATCCATATAAATAAATTATGTGCTTTCTTATTATGTAAAGAATTGATACCCTGATGGTGTTTGTTCCTGTGGTTTTTGCCTATTCAGAGAAGTCTTCATGGACACGTTGGCCTTTAACTTTATGATTTTAGAAGGATGGAGAAGATGAAGTTTAACAAATGGTAAAAGAATAATCTAGGTTATTGTTGTTGTTCATCCTTTATTTTCTTTTTAAATATTTATTTACTTTTAGTTTACAACATTCAGTTCCATAATCCCTTGATTTCCAAATTTTCTCCCCCTCTTTTCCTCTCCCCTCCTCCCAATGTAACCAAGATTAGGAGGGATGTGGAAAATTGGGAAAGAATTTTTACAATCAGTGTCTTTGATAAAGGTTTCATTTCTAAAATATACAGAGAACTGAGTCAAATTTATAAGAATACAAGTCATTCCCCAATTGGCAAATGGTCAAAGGATATGACAGGCAGTTTTCAGAGGAAGAAATTAAAGATATCTATAAGCATATGAAAAACATGCTCCAAATCACCATTGATTAGAGAAATACAAATCAAAACAACTCTTACGTACCACATTTAAATGGTCAGATTGGCTAAGATGATAAAACAGGAAAATGATAAATGCTGGAGAGGATGTGGAAAAATTGAAACACTAATGCATTGCTGGTGGAGCTGTGAACTGATCCACCATTCTGGAGGGCAATTTGGAACTATCACCAAAGGACTATAAAAAAGTGCATATCCTTTGACCTAACAATACCACTTCATCCTTTATTTTCAAAGAGGACCACTGACAATATGTGTGATATCTTGACTTGGGCCTGAACTAGAGTTGCAAAAAATCATCAACCTTACTCTGTCTTCCTGAGCATAAAGTCAAAGACGAGCAGCTTTCCAGAGGACTGCTGCTGTGAATAGCTCTAAGGTATTGATCACATAGTATAGTGAACTCTCTACTTATTCAGAAGTAAACTAAAGCAAAACATTCACAGAAACCAAAGCATAGCATTCACAATGATCTATCATAACAACTTATCACTAATGTGGCCACATAGTTTTCACTTAAAGTGGCCACAAAGTTTTGCACAAAAGATATCATTCATTAAGTCCTTAACCCAATCATCCTTAAGGAGCAATCCTCCTTAAGGGACACAAAGTACAAAGGTCTATGTTTTCCCACTCCTGGATCACATTGTCTTAATCTCTCAGTCAAAAAGTCTTCTTTCTTCTTGATTGGAGATTAGTTTCCAATCATCCTTAACTCAATTATCCTTAAGGGGTACAAGGTACAGAGTACAAAATTTTCCCACCTGTGGATCAGAGTAAATCATGATCTTGTTAGTCAGCACTAAGTACCTGAGGAGAGGTCTTTCATCTTGGTTCAAGGCTGGCTCCTGAATTCCATGGTTCTTCTTCCATGGGTCCAGCTCCCTGGATCTACCCAACTATTACCTGGATTCACAGACAGGCAGCTCTCAGCTCCTTGTCCAGCTCTGCGTCCAGTTCCTTGTCCAGTTCCTGTTCCATATTGAAGCTCACAGTGTCCAGTCCACCTGAAGTCCTTTGTTTCTGGGAAGATAAAACTTAACAGAGCCACAATAATATTCATTCCCATTGCCAGCACCATCATCAATTCACTTTCTGCCTGTGAAATCAATATAGACCCACAAACAAGGTCTGAGAAGTCAACACAAATCATCAGTATAGTACCAGGACCTCTGAGAACATCAGTAAAACCCTCCTCCAGGGCTTCTGTAAACAGACAACAAGAAAATCCTCTTTCAGGACTTCTGAACCAGAAGTAAGGTCGCAGGGCGTCTGTAACAACAGCAATGCTCTCTATTAGCAGACAAATCTGACAAAGTAATACCAACACAGACAGACAAAGTTCTGGCACCACAGCCATGCTTCCTCCCAGTTCTGCTCTCTCCAAGTTCGTTATCCTGCTTTTATATCATCAATTCCTTCCTATTCCACCCACCTTTTATGTCTTTCCTGTTCCTGTCTTTGGCAAGTCCCTCCCACTGCAGGTTTCACAAGTTCTGTTTCTTAACAAAGACTTGATACAATCCAGGACAAGACTCAAATGAAACTTGAGCTGAAACAAGGTGCTAAGTATTAATTTGCTTGCCATTACACTGAGTCATTGAAGTCCAGTGGCAGGACAAAAGTCAAGATGACTGACAATGGCCCAGGAAGCAGTAGGTGACTTTAGTGTCCTTGATGCCTGGCAAAGAAGGGTGGAAACACAGAGATAAGATACCCCTTCAAATTAACGATGTGATGGGTCCTAGGGATACATAGATGAAAAAGCACATAGTTCCTATCCTTGAGGAACTTATGATTGTATAGGGGGCATTAGTGGGAAGAGGGGAAAAAAGACTAAGACAATAACTAAGTTAGAATCCGATTAGTGCATATAAGAGAATAGTCCACAAGGATTTATTCAAGAAAGTCAAAGACAAGGTATCTGCCCTCAGTGTGCATCCAAGTGGGGGGTGGTGGTGGGAGAAAACCTACAAACAGCTATTAGCTATGCACATATAAGATATATATGATTGAAATGGGAGGCAATCTCAGAGGTAAGGCACTGGTGGTAGTGGTGGTAAAAGTGGTGATGAAGAAAGAAAGGTGTTTTGCAGAATGTCGGATTTAGGCTGAGATTTTAAGGAAGCTAGGAGATAGAGGTGATGAGGGAGAACATTCCAGGCATGAGGAACAGCCTGTGAAAAGGAGATGGCGTGTTTTGCATGAGGAACGACAAAGAAGCCAGTGTCAATGTATCATGAAAGGAGAGGAATAAAGTATAAAAACATCAAAAAGGTAGAAAGAGGGCAGATTTGGAAAAGTTTTAAAACACATAGAGAATATAACCTGGATGTATTAGGGAACCAGAAGTTTATTAACCAGAAGGATTTAGATAGACCACTTTGGTAGCTGAGTGAAAGATAGACTAGAAACCAAACATGGGGGTGGCTAGGTAGCACAGTGAATAGAGCATTGGCCCTGAAGTCAGGAGGACCTGAGTTCAAATCTGGCTTCAGACACAACACTTATTAGCTGTGTGATCTTGGGCAAGTCACTTAACCCCAATTGCTCAGCCTTCCCCCTCCAAAAGGAAAAAAAAAAGAAACCAAACAGGAAGATAGGAGAGATCATAAGAAGGAGAAAGTCTAGGAGGGGTCGGGGGAATCAAAGAGGGCTTCATGATGAAGTTAAACTCCCAAACTAAACCTTAAAGGAAGAAGTAGGTAGAGATGTGGAAGCATTCTGAAAGGAATAAACAAGAGAGAAGTTGAATGGAAAGGACAAACTAGTCAGGGTAATGGCTGGATGGAATAGGATTTTCTTTTCCCTTTTATCACACATAGCAAAACAAAATGGTATTACACTAATTATAAACTAATTTCTGGACCAAAATATCCCATAATATGTTTTGTGAAGTTCAGGTCATTATTTTGACTTGGTGTGATTTTATATTTCTAAGTGTGTTATTATTCTTCAGTAAGTCAGTGGATCTGTGAGCTCATTGATACGGGTGCTCCTAGAGAGGTCATTGTGCTAGAATTTGCTTTAAGAAAGAATGTCTATTAGACCCCCCCTTTAAAACTAGAAATGTGTTTTAAACAGTGGAAAGGAAAATGCTTCTTAAATGGCAATAAGATGATTCTTTTGTTGCCATTATCATTTTGAGTGTGCTTACTGGATGGACACCATGGACGTTCATAGATACCACAAATGAATGAAGGAATCATATCTCTCCCCAAGATGTGCATACATCAAGGAGATATAGAGCTGACTCAGGCCCTTTTGAAAACACTGACATTATTTCAGGCTCTGTAGTCAATGAATAAATTGCTCCTCTCAACCACATGGCTAGTGAATAGGAACCAGTTACAGAAAGTCCATACATGTACTTCCTTCATTATGGGAAGCAGCTGCCTTGTGCCTCCACGTGGGGTGCCATCTTAGGAAGCTGATATGGTCTGCACATGTTCCAGATTTCTATTACACTGTTAATCCCTGATATGGAGTAACTATGGTATTAAGTATTTAAGGTTCCACCGCTCCTAAAATATTTGCATTTTAATAGAGAACTTTTAGAGACAGAAAAACCCCTAAGACTCAAAGATATGTCCCTCTCTTCATACATACTAGACAGACAACTGCCTACTTGGAAGGCTAGCCTGTATGTAAGATTATATTGCCTTTTGCTGATACACATAGGCACACAGGAATTTTGACAGGATGTCCTTACTGGGTATATTATTGTTACTACAGAATACTGCAAGCTTCTCTCACTTCAGTCTGTGGGCTCCATTTGGGTGGGCCTCAGAAAAATGTTTTCCAATCTTTTCGCTAAACACTATATTGCATGAATGTCCCAAAGCTGGACTTCACCCCCCCCTTTCCCCCTATGCATGACATTTATAAATAGACTAACAATAAATGATAGAACTGTCCACTTTTCCTAGGCCTCCTCAGAAGTGGGAATGGATTTACCAAGGTTCTGAATGTTTGAACTTTCATCCTGTTTTAGGTCATGATGAGAAAGTCAAGGCTTAAAAATAGAAACTCCAGGTCTTCTTCCCAAACTGTCCCATTTTTGAAAGTTGGAATCATGCATCGAGTTTCCTCTAGCTACTCTGGCTGTTTCCAACTTGTACAGCAAGAAAGCTTAAAAGGCAATTAGGCTTTTTGGGTCAGATATTCAATGGTAAAAAAAAAAAAAGCGGGGGGGGGGGAGTGCTGCCAAGGAAGGCGGGTACAGAATCCCACAAAGAAAACAACCTCTTTTTGAAATTGGAAACTTTAAAGGAAGATTTATGAACTTTTGGGTTTATGAAACCATCTGGTGCTTTGGAGTTTGTTAGACCCTTTGCTTTGACAGTTCAAAGTTTGGAGACTTTTTTCCCCCTGCCCTTGAGCAGCTTAATTCAGTCTGTACATTGACATTTTAGAGGCCAGCTCTTTTAACTTACTGGACAACTTGTAAAAATCAGTAAGATTTAGAGGAATATACCTGTAACTTTTTAACAGCGGTTTTACTGTTTGCTACATGCATTAAGAAACGTGACTTGTGAACTCTGACTCTTCAGTCTGCTCGGTTTCCTTGCAGGAGCACTGGGTAATTTTGGTTATGTTTTGACAGTTGGTAACCTTTGACCTTCTTCAATAAAATGTTTAGGCTGAGGAGTACCGAAAAGAGCTTTCAGATGGGATATTTTCAGGCCCTTTTTGAGAGAGAGCAATCTTTCCCTGCTTTGGGCCCAGCAAACCCTTATTTAGTGATGATCTTCCATCTCTATACAGAGTGCTGGTGGACCAAATTGGATCAAAAGCTGGCTTAATATGTTTGAAAAATGCACATCCGCATTGTGGAACAGAAACATGCTATGGAAATCAATAATATCGTATTCAGGCAGTCCTTACTTCAAAGTGAATCCTCTGTGTGTTCTCAATTTCAAAAGAAAATGGGGAAAATGAGAACAGGGTGCCTAAGTTTTCTCTGCTTAATTCTATTTGTAACCCAGCTGAGATGTAGAATGTTTCTTTACTGCTCTCTGAAGGGTCCCCAAGGACCAGGAGTGCAGGGCAATCTGCTTATTAATTGCCTGCACCTGCAATAATCCTGTACACTTAAGTTACAGGAGTGGCAAACTGTCTTCCACCCCCTGCTTTTGGAATGCAAATGATCTGTACTTTATTGAAGTAGAAGTCTTCTAGGGAGGAAATAAAAACAGAAAATCCATGATAAAGTACCTTAACCCTTTAGCACCCTGAGATTGCACTCATTCGGGTCTGTTATCCCTAGGCATCGTGTGTCCATTGTGCTTTTGGAGAAACCACCTGAGGTCTAGAACCTTCCTAGGCACGTACTTTTGTACTTTTTAAACTACAGAATCACTTAAGAGGCACAGATTGATTATGTGTCTCATGAGAAATGGTTTCAAATATACACCTATACCTCACTCTGAAGGTAAATAAAGGTCGGACAGTTTAGAAGCTGAAAAAGCCTAGACCTCAACCAATAGCCTGGGTGATTGTTTAATGCACAGCTGTGCTCTTGCACCCTCAATTCACTTAACTAACACTTATTTAAGTGCCTACTGTGTGCCACACACTGTGATGAGCACTTTATAATTATTGTTTCATGAGGCATTAGCAAGAACTAGAAGGCCAAGTGTTAAGAATTCTGGGGCAGCAGCATCCTGAATAATCCACTCTTTAGCAGAAATGTGGGCTTCCCTTTTCTCTCTGAGATGTTTGCCTGAAGTGGTATCTGGGATGTGTAATAGCTGAGGCATTATGGTAGTCCCATTGTGGAAGAGTTGTAAAGCTGTTAGAGAGAGGGTGAAGGATTAGATCTAGTGTACTGGCCTGTTTCTTGATTTTATTTTCTTCGTTTTGACATAATGTCAAAGGTCACCCTTGGAAATGTTAACCCTTCCTTGGTCTCTGTAGCAATGTCTTTTATTTTTTCCCCCCAAACTGTGAGAAATTTCAGTGAAAACCTTTCTTCAACCAAGTCTTATTCTGTCAAAGGCTGTGTGTGGAATGGAGAATCAAACTGAATATGGAGAACTTTAAATGGTTCTAGATGGCCAGATTTTTGGATATTTATGGGATGATAAATAGATTATATGTGCACCTCTCAACATTTATCTAATTTTCATCTAGCCAGCATTTGATTTTATTCTTAGATAATAATAGGGTTTAGACTTTAGAAGTATTCTAGAGTTCATCTGGTAGCTAGGTGGCACAGTGGATAGAGTCAGGAAGACTCATATTTGTGAGTTCAAATTCGGCCTCAGACACTTGCTAGCTGTCTGACCTTGGTCAAGTCACTTAACTCTGTTTGCCTCAGTTTCTCATCTATAAAATTAGCTGGAGAATGAAGTGGCAAACCACTCTACTATCTTTGCCAAGAAAACCCCAAATGGAGTCACCAAGAGTTGGAACAATTGAACAACAACCAGTATTATTCTACCCAACCCCACCCCTCATTTTTCAAATTTTTCAACCCCACCATTTTTCAAATGGTGAAACAAAACCAGAAGAGGAAAAATTATTTGCTCAAGGCAGTATAATCAGTGAACAGAAATCTGCAATTAACTGAGATCTTTGCCATGGTGTAGTAGAAAGAAAATGCTACATTCCAAGTCAAAGGGTCAGGGTTTTAGTCCTAATTCCCTGATTCTTTGTGATTTGGGGCAAATCTCAAATTGTGTGTCTTAATTTGTTTATCTATAAAATGAGGAGGATAGATTAGCTAACCCTTTGGTACCTTCTGACTCTAAATCTATGACTCTAAATCCACTGAACTTTCCTTTAATGAAAAATATTTTATCTTCTTAAAAAGCTTAATTAATGCAACTGTCCTTTCATTTATTTTTATTATAATCACCTAATTAAGAATGGATGTAGTTTTAATAGTTTATTATTTCCTTATTTGTTTCAGATATGCATTCTATTCTGTTTTGCTGTAATAATGTTTAATAATTTAAAATAAATTTAATTTTAAAAATAATTTTAAAAACTCCTTGGAACAATGAAGTCATATGGGTGTAAAATGTAACAATGAAAATTTCTTTTCTAATAGATCTTCCATATTCATCTGTGAATATTGATCTACAGATATATAAAATAATAAAGATATTTTTTCGATGAAATGTTTCTTTTCTTTAGAGAGGTAAGGTAGCAGTCAAATGGAAAACTTCCTTAGACTGTGGGTCAGGAGAACTGGAAGTCTAGTCCTGGTTCTGCTTCTCTGTATCCTTAAACAAGTTGCTTCTCTCTGCGGCAGAATTTTCACATCTGGAAAATGAGAAGGTTAGAATACATGATCTCTGAAGTCCCTTCTACCTCTGATATTCTGTGACCTTTCTAAGTTCTCTCCTCCTGGGACAGCTGAACTTGAGATTATCATTTCAGTCTGACCTTTAGGGTTTTAGGACATAGTCTGCCATAATGCCAGAGAAAAGAGGATTCATTTTGTCATATGACATGTTTCTTAATTGGAGATATCTTGGAGCTTTCACATCCTTCAGCCCCTTTAACTATTGTTATCATAAACAAAAGAATCAGTTATTTTGTCTGGTGTCATAGCTCAGGCCCATTCCTCTGGAATTTTAAGTCACCTGTTTTAAGAAACTTCTTATTTACATAATTGCTTTAAAAAGGAGCAAATAGAAATCCTGTCCACCTTTTCTACTTAACCAGACATGTCTTCTCCCTACCCCATGTAGTGAATTCACTGGAGGAGTAGCAGCCTGATCTTGTTCTCCCTCCCCCACCTTCCCTCTAGGCCTCCACACACACACCACACACTGTAAGTGCTGCTGCAGGGGGGCAGTTGGAGATTTGGATGTTTTTCTGATTATTTACTCCATTTCACTGGAACAAAGCCACAGATTGCTTCATAAGTATCCAGGGAGCTTGCCAGCCATGACTTGTTGATCATCCCTTGGAGATTTTTACAATTATCACTGATTTTTGAGGAAAAATGGGTGCGTGTATTTGATGGTTTTGTTGAGGTCTTACAGTAAAAGGCTTGCTTTAAAAGTTTTAATGTTAGGGGTGGCAGTGGAAAATGATATATTTTTAGAAGCAAAGTGACCCCAGGGTCCTGGGTAAAATGCAGAGAAAGAAAGTCATGGCTAGCTTAGGAATACTGGACTTAGGCCCAGAAAAAAGTCATGATGGGTATGTGACCGAACTTCTTGAGTCAATCTTTTTGCTGCAGCCTTGATTCCTATCAATGTGTCTCAAGTACTTGCATTTTTAGGATTTTAAAATAATTTTAATTAATTTTTAAAAACAGCATTTGAACACAATTTAAACACATTCATCAGGGTCTCCAAATTCACAAATAGTGGCTATGGAATGGAAAATATTGTGGTATTTTACCTCCCTATGGAACAAACTTCAGAGTCTATGATCTAGACTAGGGGCCAGACAGTTTTTTTGGTGGGACAAATTGTGATTTCCATAGTAATTATGGACAGTGAATTCACTGTCACTACATGTAAACACTGCACCATTTGTTATATCTAGTGATGTAAGAAAGAATAGAATCCAGGGAATCAGGAGACCTGAGTTTTAGTTATATGTCTGGTATTAACTAATTTTGCCATCAACTTGATCAAATGTTTTAATTTCTTGGGCCTCAATTTCCTTATCTGCAAAATAAAGGGTTTGTTATTCATGGATACTATCTAACTCTAACAATCTCATCCATCTCTGATGGAATTGGCTCTGTATGAAAAGTGCTTGAGGGAAAAGTGTTTACATAAATATATAATAGTGAGAAAGGAAGTGTGAAATCTTAAATTTTTTTTTCTCTTCTGCCCTTTTAGGTTTCTCTCCTACTAAGTGAATATATAGCTTGATGAGTCTCACTTTATTTCTTGTATCATAGTTAATACATTTGTATAAAATCTATCTTCAAATACTTTTTCCTAATAAAAAAATAAGTTTTTTAAGCTTTCATTTTTTAAGCAGTAAAAATCTCATTTTCCTTATGTGATGCTTAGGAATTTGGGGGATATGGTTTTTTAAAATATATTTTCATCGTCATCTTCTGTTTTTGCAAACTTAACGTTTTCAAATGTATTTCTTGCACTCCAAGAAAGCAATCCTGCATAAAACAGCATAGAAAAGAGGGAAAAAAAAACTATTTAGCAAAACTAACCAATATATTAAAAAAAATTTGACAATGGGATAGAGGTGATGTCTTTTCTTCTATCATTAGCTTTATCAGTAAAATTTCACAGTTGTAAGTTTCAATTATTTTGTTCTTGTTCTTTCCATTTACACTGTCATAACCATTTTGTATACTGTTTTCCTGATTCTATTAACTTTAGCTCGCATCAGTCCATAAATCCTCCCATTCTTCTCTCTATTGGTCATATTCATCATTGTTTGCATCACAGTAATGTACTATTATATTCATGTACCACAACTTGTTTAGCCATTCCCCATTGGCTATGTACTTTGTTTCCAGTTCTTTGCTTTTATGAAAAGTGGTGTTATAAATATCTTGGCAGAATAGAGGGCCTTTCTTTTTCTCATTGACTTTCTTGATACTTAGTGAATCTCTGGGTCAAAGGAGAAGGACATTTTACATGCTTTTTTTTTTTTTAAACATAATGCCACACTGCTTTCCAAAATGGTTGGATTAATTCAAAGCTCCATATTAGTGGGTATTGCTTTCCATCATAAAGGAAGAGCAGTAGTTCTTGAACATTCCACATAATGAAGTAAATACTTTAAAGTTAGAAAAGAGTACACAGGGATGACTAGGGGGTGCAATGACTAGAGTATGGGCCCTGGAGTCAGGAGGATCTGAGTTCAAATTCGGCCTCAGACACCAGACACACTTACTAGCCATGTAACTTTGGGCAAGTCACTTAGCCCCGATTGCCCTGCCTTCCCCCCTGCAAAACAAAAACAAAAACAAAACCCAAAAAACAACTTATACTTTTGTCTAATTGCTTTGACAGCTGGGTTGCAGCTTCTCTGTGATTATTTTTTCCATAATTTTTATTGTTACCATTTTACAGATCATGAAATAAAGGCCCATCATAGGTAAATAAGTTATCCAAGGTCCCTAGCAAAACTAGGATTTTAATGTTCTTTCTAAACAGCCTTGTTCACTTGAATATTGACACAAATACTTATAATACACATGTGATAGGACTTAGTCCTGCTCAGTTGCCCACTACAATAGTTTATACTACCAAGATATCAAAGACAAAAGTAAAGGACCCATATATACGCATATATTTTGTTGTGAGAAAGAACTGAACACTAAGAGACTGTCCATTATTTGAGGAACAGCTAAACAATTTAAGGTATATGAATGTAATCAAATATTATTGTGCTATAAGAGATGACAAAAGGAATGGATTCAGGGAAATATGGGAAGAATTTAGGAAAGTACTGCTGTGAAGTGATCAGAAACAAGAGAACAGCAGAGACTGTAACAGTGTAGAGAAAAAAGATCTTGAAAGATTCAAGGATACTAATCCATCCAGAGGTCTGAGGAAGAAACAAAGTACCTTCTTCCTGATAGAAAGGTAGTGGAGTTGAGATACAAAATGACACCTATATTTTTGTGTGGTACCAGTGTGTGATTTTGCTTTGCTTAGATACATTCATTTTATACAAGGATGGATTTACTTAGGGGAAGATTTTGGTTGGAAGATGAATGGTATCCGTGTTTGTCATATATAAACTCAGAAAAATAAGATTTTTTCAAAATAAAAGAATATCTCAACATTTATTAAAAGTTGCTAAGAAAGAAATCAAATAAATAGTTAACTTCATTATTTCTTCTCTTTTCACAAACTGAAAAAATAATATATTCCATCAAAAAAGTTGAAGTCCATGGTCCATTTATTTGCCAGGTGGCTTACTTTTCGATTTATTATATTTATGCACTGTCTACTTTGGTTTTGAAACCGAACTATGTATTTTGCATCTTATAACAGGTTAATGCTAGGTTTATTTTTTTCATTTAGTAAAGTTTTTTCTTAAAGACCAATTTTAAATCAAAAGATTACATCAGGGTTTACTTGTAAACTGAATAGTGGTTTGAAGAGAAAGGGTCTTATATGCCACATAACTGCTTTTGTGTATATCAATAAACAAAAGAGGAAAAATTAATTTTGTCATGTGCAGCTTAGCCGAAGAAAGGTCATACTGGTCCATGTCTGTCTTCATTTAATCTCTGGATCTCATTTATTCTGGGTCCAACCAGTTATGAGTGATAGAAATGCAAATGTTGGCACTTGCTTTGGTCATGAGCAATTTATAGGCTATGAATGGTTTTGGATATTCCTTGTATGCCTTTTTTTTTTCTGAGTCTGTTCTCAGACATTTCCAGAGGGATCAGAGCAAATAAAGAGGTTGGAATTAAGGAGGTGATACAGCTAGGGTTGTTATGTAAATTAAAGTTTATTTGCCGTTTTTCAAGGGATAAGTGATATGCTGTCTAGCATTGAGGTAAGTGCTTCAAATTGGTGGCAGTTCAAATCCTAGCAGACAGAAGTAGGAGACTGGCAGAGGGTCTTCCTTAGGCCTAATAAAAAAAAATGGCTTTTTGTGTCATTGGTGCAAGATGGAAAAGCAGTAACTTCTGGGTAACACTTTTCTTCATAATGGTACTTTATTAATATAAGTGGAAGTGACTACATTTTCTACTTATTTCATGTTTGCATTCATCTTTTAAATTTCCATGAATACTTCCATGGCTTCTAGGCAAGGTCAGGCAGAAGCAAGGTAGTTTTTCCATTCATTTTTATGGCTATTTTCTGCTTGGAAGCAGTCACTCAGGAAATGATGAAGATCTTTGAGATCTTGATGCTTCATAGATGTTAGGCATGCATATTCAGTCTAATGATATCATTTTCTCCATTAACCTTCCCTTCTCCCCACTAAATAAACATACTGACATTTGGCTATGCAAACAGCTATTCTCATCTATCTATCTATCTAGTTTACAAATTTATCTTTTTGAGAATTTGGTCCTTTAAGTCACAAAGACTGCCTTTGAATTGTCTGAATGGTGACTGGCAAATTGAGAATTTTTTAGGAATGACAGAAATATTACGATGATATAACAATTTAGAATAGTGTTTCTTTTTTCCATTCCATGCTAAAACTTAACGTAGGATGGCATATTAGTTACAGAATGCATAGCTTCTGTCAGTGAGGCATTGCAGGATAAAAGACTTCTTACAGATCTTTTTTAAATTAGTTTCTGTCATTTCAAAACAACATATCCCATTACAACTAGAAAATAAACTTTAATTATATTAGTCTCTTTTTCTTCTTTTTGACTTTATAGCACCTATGAAATTATCTTTTAAGGGAGTTTCCAAGGAGAAACATCCTTTAGGAATGCAAATGAGTAGGTGTTCTACAAGTTATAGTATTAGAAAGTTGCAGGGGACACTGAGGTGCTTAAGTGACTTTCCCAGGATCACACTGCCAGTTGGTGTCCAAAGTATCCAAACTTTTCTGACTCCAATGCCAATTCTCTAAATACTATACCATGTGACTATCTAAAATAAAGACCCTTCAAATATCTTAAAATTAAGGAAAAAGTACAGGGGAACAAAGGCGTACCCCCTTTCGGATATCAGGTGCTGTTTATTTTTAAAGAGATTGAAATACAGCATTAGTTACCTTTCTAAAGACATTTAGTACAGTAGAATGGGATACATGTATATTGAACTCTAAAGTGATGATGATTCATTTTGTCAAGAAGAAAGAGTGGAAGGTCTGTACTGTTTCATGAGTTGGAATACATACACTTCAATGGTAAACATTGTCTGGGGGTTTTCAAAACTTGTTGAATTTGTGCTTTGGAAAACGGGATTTTAACTATAACCACAGTCACAAAGAAGACTGCTTGTAATAGACTATCAATACCTTAGCACAGGGTTGGGGAACTTGCAGACACCACGCGTGGCCCACCCCTGCCTTAACAAGAGGGCTGGTCTCTTCTATTTATCAGATATCCTCAGAGGCAATGTGTGAGAGCTGATAAGGAAGTGTAGTTCTGAGAGCAGGACAATTCTTTGGTCTAACCTCCCTTGAGATAACACAGATTCACACAGCTTTAACCAAGACTGCAAAACCTCAGCTCCCAGTATAATCAGAAGTGAAGGGTTTAGGTGTGCACCAAATTTCAGGCTGTATCACTAAGGCTTACAACCCCATGAATAGACACTATGAGTTGAGGAAAAAAGAATCCAGCATGGTGGCACTGCTAGCAGGAGACCATGGTAGCATTATTAGAATTCTAATCCCACCTGGGTCAGTAACACACAAATTGTGGTTACTTTTAATGAAAGATGGATATTTTGCCAAAATATAGATAAATACTTTAGCTAGATACTGTAGCTAGGTAGTGTAGTAGGTAGAGTATTGAACCGGGAATCAGGAAGACTCACCTTCTTGAATTCAAATATGGCTTCTGCTTTTTAATAACTGTGTGACTCTGGACAAATAACTTAAACCTGTTTGCCTCAATTTGTTCATGCATAAAATGAACTGGAGTAGGAAATGGCAAACTGTTCTCATATTTCTGCCAAGACAACCCCAAATGGGGTCACAAAGAGTCAGACACGATTAAAAGATGACTGAACAACAAGCTAGACATCTTTGCCTAGCAGATCAGTCTTGACATGTTAACTTGCTGTAGTTCCTAACTCATACTGCTTATCTATCTTCAGTTGCAAGTGGCATACGTGTTTTTAAATTTTCAGACCTATTTAATATTTTTTTTTACTCACTGGAGGGCAAGAGAAATGTAGAAGAAGGAACCAACAGAGA
Source organism: Pseudochirops cupreus (assembly GCA_028627135.1). Classification (NCBI taxonomy): domain Eukaryota; kingdom Metazoa; phylum Chordata; class Mammalia; order Diprotodontia; family Pseudocheiridae; genus Pseudochirops; species Pseudochirops cupreus. Next base: position 437,878,349 of record CM053580.1, on the reverse strand, counting down.
TTTCCGATAGCTCAGTGGTCACTGAGGTTACTGAAGTAACTGAGAGCTCTGCCAATACTTACTTCTAGTGAAATCATGTTTGACTTCCCACCCAACTTCATTTATTTATTCAGAAAGCACTTATTTTAATTGGTTGTTCTGCATTGCACACATTAACAGCAACATTTTATGATGATCAACTATAAATGGCTTAGCTCTTCTCAGCAATACAATGATCCAAGTCAAATCCAAAGGACTCTTGATAAAAAATGCTATCTACCTCCAGAAGAAGAACTGACAGAGTCTGAATGTAGATCAAAGCATGCTATTTCTACTTTCTTGTGTGTGTGTGTGTGTGTGTGTGTGTGTGTGTGTGTGTGTGTGTGTGTTTTCCTTTTGGTCTGTTTCTCCTTTTACAATGACTAATATGGAAATACCTTTTGTATGAGTGCATGTACATAATCCATATCAAATTGCTTGCCCTCTCAGGGAGGAGGAAATAGAGGGAGAAAGGGAGCAAATTCAGAACTCAAAATGTTTAAAAATTAATGTTAAAATTTAGAAAAAATAAAGTATTATTAAAATTAATTAGCTGTTCTGGTCATTGTGGAAGATATGAAAGAAGTAAAAGTATGAACTCTACATTCTAGGAACTTAATAATTTATCTGGGATAATAAGTCCACTATAAGAAGCATCCAAGATGATAATCAAGTTAATGACCATAGATAGATTCTTCAATACTTCCATTAATCTGTACCTCCCTTCATGTGTTTTTTTTTGCCCTAGTGGTATGAATAGTGACAGACCTGTGTCCTATTATCCATCATGGAGTTCTTGTCCACATCCTTATAGTAGAGCCTTGCAGGGATTGTACCCAATATGTTATGGGTCTGCCTTGTTTTACATTTCTTGATAGTGTTTGGATACCAGCAGATTTTATGGCCTCTTCCATAGGGTAGCCTTCTCTCAGAGAATTTTAGAACTGGAGATGATTTCAGAGTTTATAGATGATTTATTCTAGCTCTCTCATTTTCCAAACTCAGCAAATTTTTCCTACAGAGATGAAGTGATTCACCCAAACTGATTAGTTACAGACCTGGGACTGGTACCCAAGTCATCTGATTCCTAGTACAATCCTCTTTTTTTCCCCACCATATAATAATATAGCACAAACATTTATATGTTTTCAAATGTCAAGTAATAAGTGATCAGTGTAATTTGGTGATTTTTAACCCTGATTAGAATTATAGATTGTTTTCCATATTGACTAGGTGGTGAGACCTCTTAAATATATACTAATAACTATCTATCTATCTATCTATCTATCTATCTATCTATCCATCCATCTATCGATCTATCTATCTCTATCTATATAACACATGTATGTATGTATGTATGTGTGTGTATGCATGCATGTATGTATGTGAAAATTGTTACTGGGACATGAACTTAGGAGAATTTTTCTTCTAGGAGTTGTGGTAAGCATATGATGAGCAATTCACACTTTTCTCTTGTCTCTTAGTCATCCTTGTGACTAACAACACACATTTGGTCAGGGCCTGGGAAAACATTTGTCTTTATGAGAGCCACACACAATATTATTTTTCCAAACAATTGTCTAGAGCACACCACAGTCGACTGAGAGATAGGAAATGAAATTCTGTTGTGTTTATTGTCTGTTGATTGAAAAAAAAAACAACCGACAACACACACACACACACACACACACATTTTACTCAGTGGAACAAAGCATGACATTTGAGGAGTCTTTTCAACAAATAACATATCTCTCATGTCTACGTTAAGACCATAAATGACTCAATGATAAATGCTACCCAAAAGGTAGCTTTGGTCAATAATTGCTTGAGTATCAAAATCAGGTGGGACATAAAACAAATACAGATGCTTCCCACAGGTGCTCACTTATGTCACAGAAGATATCTTCTGTTATTTTTAATTGGAAAAAAGGATTACCTATAAATAATGAATCACTCCAGGTCGACCAATCAACAATAATTTAAATATTTACTATATACTAGATGTTGTGCTAATGTTTGGGGGTAAAAGAAAAAAAATCTCGGTTCTTATGGAGTTTATATTCTATCTGGGTAACAGATGTGCAAGTGCATAATTACAAAATCTATACAAAGGAAATAACTGCATCCTAATTTCACCAGCACTGAAAAAATTAAAGGGTGATAAATACATTCTAAATGTCATTTTGAATAGAGAATACCATTTGCAAGTGACACCAATGTCAATATTAACACATAAACTCAAAATATCAAGATGTTCATCATCAAAAATGCAATTGGTTGGAACTGAACTTGCTGATGATATTATACTTATTGTGTTAAGTCTGGGACACTACACGGGCTTATGCTGACATACAAAACAACATAGTAAACAAAGAGTGAGTATTGCCCAGATGGTTCTATGACTCTTTGAAGTTTTATGGACAAGCCATTGCTAGTGAGACAGAGACAGAGAGAGAGACAGAGAGAGAGAGAGAGACAGAGAGAGAGACAGAGAGAGACAGAGAGAGAGACAGAGAGAGAGACAGAGAGAGAGACAGAGAGAGACAGAGACAGAGAGACAGAGAGACAGAGAGAGACAGAGAGAGAGAGAGAGAGAGAGAGAGAGAGAGAGAGAGAGAGAGAGGATAGGAGGAGATTGGGCTACCTCACATATGGGATATCACATATCCCTTTTAATGATTCTATGCCATCCCTGTCTTAGAAATCTATTTTTAGCACCACTTTTCTCCTAACAATGGCATATAACTATGAATCATGGATCACCTATTCTCAGAAGAATTGATTATATGACCCAAAGGGCAATGGAAAGACATGGTGGCTGAAGATAGACTTCAGAATATTACTGGTGATAGCTTCTATGTGAAAAATGGAGATATGTATGACTGGAAAAGAAAATGGGTCTATTGTGTATTGAGAGCAACAGATGATAAATGAACAGCTTGAGTGCTGATATTCAGGAAATGTTATAAGAACCAAAAGAATGGAAGAAGACCACCAGATCTGGAATGAATAAGTGAATGAAAAAAATATTTCTTAAGTGTTCACCATGTGTCAGACACTGTGCTAACACTGGAGATAAAAATACAAAAGACATTTTTTTCCTCTTCTCTCTTATTAGTCATCCTTGTGATTAACAACATGTATTTGGTCAGGGCTTGCTTGGGAAAACATTTTTCATTGTGAGAGCCACCCACAAATATAATTTTTGCCCGCAGGGATCTTGGATTCTAAAAGCAGGAGTGGGCCCATCTAGGGAAGTTGTAGCAAGAAAAAGATAAAATGACAGAGATAATGAGTTGACCCATGAGGCAACTAATTGTCAGAAGCCTTGACGGAGGATTTATGAAAAATTAAGCAAGGAGATTTGTTTAGATTGAGAACATATAAATTAGTATAATCTAGGCTAATGGAGGCAGTGTCTACATGGATATGATTATGGATCCATTGATATTTTATGATATAGAAGTAGCTACTATTAACAGCAACAACAATAATTATTTTCTATTTACAAAGTTATTTTAGCTTTACTAAGTCTTTTTCGTATAGCTCTGTGAGACAGTGTAAGTATCACTTTCTTCATTTTACAGGTGAGGACTTGAGGTTTTGAGGAGAAAAGTGGTTTGCTCATGCTAGGATGTATCTGAAGTAGGTTGACTCCAGGTCCTGTACCATGACTTCTGCGCTCTACTAGCCTAGAGAGTGTGTAGATCAAATGAGTGCCCATGATCCCATGAACACTATTCTCTAATCAAGCCTTTTGGTAGCTTAGTTGTACATCTTCTGTCTTTTCCACCTCACAGTTTCCTTGCAGGTTAAAGATGGAGGGGAGTCTTACTGAAATATTATTTTTGAAAAGTGATTTAATATTTCATCTTCATTTACAGGATTAAAAGAAGAGGGAATGGAATAGAAACAGGCAGGAAAATGCCAGCTGCTTCTGTCTGTACTTTCAGCTGGCTTACTTATTTATCATTTATCGAAGTGCTTGTTCCTGGAACATGAACTGATTCAGAGTCTGTCATAACATTCTCTTTTCCATTTTTTCCCTCCTACCTCATGATGGTACAGGTTCCCCGCTGGGGAAAAGGGAAAATATAGACGATTCAAAATGTCATTTTTCAATAGAAAAAACATTTGCAGCTGATACTAATGTCAATATTAAGTTATAGAACTCAAAAATATCTTATCAAAACATTCATTGGTAACAATGGAGGTCAAAAATGAACATTTGAAGTTTGCAAAATTAGGACAAACTTAATTAAGAGTAGGAATTTCTTTTTGAACCCCCATTAGTGCATTTGTTTGGTTTTTTCTTTTCCTTTAAGCTTTAGATTACTTCTGGTTCTACAAGGATTTATGACCAGAAATTTATTTTGCAAATAGTTTTTTTTTTTAAGGATTTAAATGCCTAGAGCAGGTGTGGTGAGCCTGGTGCCTCAAGGTCATGTGTGGCCCTCTAGGTCCTCAAGTGCTGTCCTTTGACCGAATCCAAACTTCAGAGAATAAATCCCCTTAATAAAAAGATTTGTTCTGTAAAACTTGGACTCAGTCAAGAGGCCTCACCCAAAGACTTAGAGGGCCACATGTGGCCTTGAGGCCACAGGTTTCTCACTCCTGGCCTAGAATAAAAAAAAGTCTCTCCCTCAATTGCTTGAAAGAGCTGCAAAACTGGATGTCATCGGTGTTATATACAGTTTCTGAAATGAAATGTGAAATCCAAAGAAGGCCCTTTTTTTTTCCAGGTCCACTTGAAAAATCAAGTTAGCTTTGCATATTAGCTGTGGAATTTAAAATGCGTTGTCAAATGATGGGTCTTTCAAGTAATCATATTTGTAGGATGGTCATTTTTCTTAGTGTTTATTTCTTTTGGTTTGTATACTAAACTAGATCCCTTTACTCACACTGTCTTGCATTACAAATGAAATACTGTCACCTAAGACAAATGAAGGTAAAAAGAAAAGAAAGATTTTGTGTCCCCTTCTTTCTCTCTCGCCCTTCCCCCTTCAATGTGTATACTTGTATTGAACATTTTAAAAGTAGAACAGCTGCTTAGGAAGCACTATGTTTGGTGTGTGGCTTCCATGGAAGCAGCTTTCAATCCATTCAGATGAACCTCCCAACAAAGGTCCTCTTGTTTCTCTTCTCTTGTGGTCCCCATAATGAGGAGATGAGGAGGAAAAGCAAGAAGGGAAACATGACTTTGCTTCAGTTAGTTTGAAAGCATGATGAAAACCAGAAAAGAGTAAACAGAAGGAAAAAGAAAGAGTTTGGTGATCTGTCAAAATGATTCACTTTAGAAACAACTATTAGCACCACCACCACCACCACCCCATTGTCCTTTTTGCTCTAGGCAAAACTGTGAATTATGTGAAGTGTAAACTTGGTTATAAGAGCTATTTCTTATTCATGTTTGTATCTCTCTCCCTGCTCATCCCCTAAACCTCTTCCTTCCTCCCTTTTCTTCCTCTTAAAATTCTCATCATAGAGCCTTGCACATAGCAGGCACTCACTAACCGATTAGTGTTTTGAATGAAATCATTCTTTTTTGTGTTCCTGCCCAAGTAATGCTGCAATATTCTTTGGGTGCTGTCCCATCAACACTTACTCTCCTAGGCTAAATTCTGCTCTCTTGACCTTTTCTGATTCATTCTTGCCCAATTAAGATGAACCGGTCCTATATGTCTCGTTTCGGGGTCCTGCTAGGGAACTAGTAACCTAATCTGAGAAAGTAATTCAAAGTGTCATGGGGCTGATGTCCACATTTCATGTGGGGCTATTAATGTATGGCTCAAAGGAAGGCAGGATAGACTTATCTAGCCTCTTGTCTCCTATCCCCATGCTGCCTCCACTTTAATTCCCACTAGGAGGGGAAGTGGACAGTTGAGTCCTGAAGCCATGATTCTGCTATCCTCAGAGAGAGGGGGTGTTGGGCTAGAATTATATCTATCTATTCCCTTAAATATTGTTAGTCTAGGGGATGTGATTTTCAGGTTCAATCTGACTTCTGATTACTTTGTCATTACTGGAGGGGGTAGGGAGGAGGACTTCAAATTTTATATCCAAGGCTTGACCCCTTTCCTGCTAAATACCATTTCGAGATTGGATAAGCATAAATGCAATTAGCCAAGAAGCCCATTCTTCAATTCTACAGCAAAACAGAAAATCTGAGAAGGTATACATATGAGACTATATACCAGCCAACATAGAATGAGAAGCCTCTCTCATTGGGAGCAGGATAGCTCAGCTCAACCAAGAGAGACAGTCCCAGATCTCACCCAAGCAGAAACTTCCCAAAGTCCCTAGTATAACAAGCTGAGAATAGTGACATGATGGAGACTAGGATCCCCTCTCATATTAGCTACTTCCCAGAATCTTCTTTTCCTTTTAGCAACCTAAAGTGGGATTGGAATCTTCTAACTTCTGTCTCAAAACTAGAAGTCAAAAGCTCTGAAAAGCAATCTAAAAAAAACTTGAAGAAAATTAAAGAGATTGAGGCTTTCTTCTACTCTCGAAAACTCTGACCCACCCCTGATGCAGACACAAGGTACTGATCTCCATCAATCAGGAGAGAGTGCCATACCAATGAGCTTTGGGAATAGGCTTACACAAATAAAGTATTAGTGATTAATAATGATTTGCTATGTCACCTTCCTTAGCAACATTTGTATTGTAAAAGGAAATGGAGGAAATTGGTCACGTGAGAGTTTTAAATACCAACAGAGAGATATTTGCATGTTGGTGGTAGGCAGACCTTTTGGAGCCCTTCAAATTATAGCATGTTGGTCAAATTGTATATATGTATGTGTGTGTGTGTATATATATATATATATATATACACATATGGATCTATATATACACACATTTGTATATATGTATATATATATACATATATGTATATATAAATAAAAATATACAATTATAAAATATGTATATAAGCATGTAAGTCAACTATGCTTACATATAAGAATACGTCTCCCTCAAAATATAATAATAAAAGAATAATAATAACAACAACCAACATTTATATAGTGCTTACTATGTACCAGGCACTACATTAAGCACTTCACAATTATTATCTCTTTTGAGCCTTGGGAGGTAAGTATTGTTATTATCCTCATTTTATAGATGAGAAAATTGAGACAAACAGAGGTTAAGTGACTTGCTCAGGGTCACATAGCTAGTAAGTTTCTGAGGCTGCATTTGAACTCAGATCTTCCTGACTCCAGGCCCAGTGTTCTACCCACTGCTCTACCACCTAGATGCCTCACATTTTTTTTTCTCTTTCACTAATGAAAAATGGCCCTTAGGAGCAAATATAAGTTCCTGTATTTGGCATTTAAAGTCCTTCATGAGCTGATACTTTCATACTTTTTCAGACTTTTAGCTTTACTCCTTTCAATGATCAAACCACACTGACCTATGTGCTGTTCTTCACAAGGGCACTCTATCTCCCAACTCCATGAATTGGTACCACTTGTTCCTCCAATGTTCTCCCTCCTTAGTTCCTCTTAGTTCCCCGGATGATGAAGAGAACATATGTTCTCTTCCCTATTAGAATGGGAGCTTGATGAATACAGAATCTATTTGCCTTCTTTGTATCTGTAGTTGATAACATGATGTCTTACATGTAGTAAGTGCTTAATTCTTTTGACTTTTTGACTTTATTACTTTTGATAGTATTCACCCAGTAATACCACTGGTATTGGCAGAAAAGAGATTCAGAAATGACTAAGTGTATATGTAGAAGGTCTTGCTTTAACAGCAGAGGATTTTTCAATGGTCTATTTCATGTTTATGTGTTTTATATATTTCATCAAAAATGTAGGAGTGAAAAAGAAGATGCGTTTGCTAAATGGAAGGAGCAAGGCATTACTGATAAAACAGTCAAAACGCACCATTGGTGTACTAGAAAGGTTAAGAGAAACTGCAGAAGGCCCCAAGTACCTTGAAGTGGTCAGCCCAACAGTAAATTGAAGAAAGGACTTGGCTAAGAATTTCACAGAATGGGCCAGAATGGATGGGTTGTTAGTTTGTGAGAATATCCAAATAAATCAAGGAGATCATAGACATATTGGAGTATCTGATTATTTATATATTTGTGTATATAATCAACCCAGGCAGAAGCGAATGTGTAATATATCATATTAAATTCTCTTCTGTTACAGCCCCATGTGGCCATGGAATTATTCCCAATATTTTAGAACTAAGAATTTCATAAACTGGCAAAGCCGCTGTCTCTGAAGTGCTATGGCATTATTCACCCTTCTTGGCTTATATCTGCATTATCCGTTGCATTATAGTTATTTGTCCAGACCCTGTCTTACCTATCTTCCTATAAACTCTAGGAAGGCAAACACTGAATTGTTTTCTTTGTCTATTGAACCTAGCGAAGTGCCTCAAAGATAGTGGATACTCAATAAATATTTGTTCAATGAGCGGAACTATATATGCTAGGAAAATGATAGCTGATAGCATAGCCATGACCCTTAAGGATCCTTGACTGTTCAGATTACATAGAAGGGGGAGGGTAGAAGAGAAATCATTTCCTTTTGTTCTAGGATGGAAAAGACAGGCTTGGTGGTAGGTAGACCACTATCCACAGAAGAAAGGCCTACTCATTTTTTTTTTTGGTGGTATCCAGGGTTTTCTTGCTAAGCACGGGGTACTGATTCAGAAACTTTTGCAACTTTCCGAAAACCTTATTCTTCCCTTGACTCGGATGTTGGAAATGAAATGAGTAAAAGAAATGTTTTTAACTTCTGGGGATGCTTTATAATGACAATGATTTTCACAACTTAGATGCCCTCCCCCTCCCTTTTGCTTGCGAAAGTCCAATCAAATTGGGCTATAAACTCAGGAGCAAAACTTTTGGGGAAGTTTACTACCATGAAAATATGAATCATCATTTTGTCTTTCTCTTAAAAAAACTTTGCTTTGAATTTTTAAAATATATTATTAGAGCAGAGTTTGGAGCTTATAGCCTTGTAGGTATTCAGAGTAGAAAGAATTAGGACCAAACAGGAAGAAAACCAATTCACATTCAAGAAGAGATCTGGGAAACAGAAAGACCATAATGATTTGAATTTTTATGTTTTTGCATTTTTCCCACCTAATTCCAATATTTATTTATCAACTAGGAAAGGAAGTACAATTCCACTAAATTTTGGTACCTAGACAAAGCTTAACTTGCCCTGCCTTGTTCTGGCTCTTGCCCTAGAAAACATCTTATTGTGGTCCATGCCAAATCATCCTAGTTCTCCTCATATGCTTTCTTCTCCCTTTCCTCTCATGGTTGTGCCATTCATCTAAGAAATCAATGGTAAGAAGGAATATAATTTAGTACTTCACAGATCCATGATTTGATATGTGTGAATGGTCCCTCTTCACTAAAGCTAGCATCCTACTCTATTTCTTACTAGATAATCTTCACAAATTGCTATAGGTGGAATAATCTTTACAGGGTGGCCAGCATTCTGGTGAACTTTTTCAGAATTGTTCTAGACTAGACCACAGACAACAGACATTCAGACTGTCTGTAGACCCGTACTTGAAACTTTTCCATGTTGATAAGATGGGCTATTGACATAGCTTTAAAAAATGTAGGGTAACTTCAATGTTGCAATGAGTCATGGGAGATGGAGGAGAAAGACTATAGAGGAGGCTTACTTATATATTAAAACCTTCAAGGTAGTAAATATAAATTCAGAAAATTTTAGAGTCAGGAGGGTTCTTAAACACTTTCTTTTTCAATTCCTTTATTTCACAGATGAAGAAACTGAGTCAGCTATTCACCAAGATTTGATTAAGCACCTGCTATATACCAGCCACTTATGATGTTAGGTCCTGGGTGTACCAAGACAAAAAATGAGATGTGTAAGAGCTTGCATTTTAGTTGGAGATCACAATAAACATGCATTATGCAAAAGAGAGGCAAGATTATTTTGTAGGGAGGCATTAGCAGCAGAGGGGATTAAGAAAGTCTTCATGCATAAGATAGCACTTGAGTTAAGACTTGAAAAAATGGATTCTGAAAGGTGGAGATGAGAAAATTATGAGAGGAACAATCATTGCAAAGATGCAGAAATGGGAGAAGTATCATGTTTGAGGAAGATGAAGGACAGTTCAGTGGGGGTAGGGGAGGTGTATGTCAGTGATGTATGTGAAAGCAAGTAACATATACAGTCAGAAAGGTAAGTTGGTTCCAGGTTATGAAGGGCTTTAATAAACAAAGGAGTTAGTATTTCATTCTATAGATAATTGGAAACTTATAATGGGTCAGATCATTGGACTTGGAGTCAGTAAAAGCTTGATTCAGATCCTGCCTCAGCCAATTTGTAGCTGTGTGACACTAGGGAAATCACTTGTCCTTTCTCAGCCTATTTCTACAGTTGGGAAATGAAGATGATAATAATTCCTACCTAAAAGATTTTTGTGAGGGTCAAATGAGATAGCATATGTAAAGTGTTGTGCAGTCATTAAAGCAATAATTAAATGCTAGTTAAAAATAAAATTTACTGAGTAGAGCAGAGATATAGTGAGACCTACACTTTAAGAGGGCAGCTAGGTGACACAGTAGATAGAGCACTGGGTCTGGGATCAGGAAGAATCTTCATGAGTTGAAATCTGGCCCCAGACACTTACTAGATGTACAACCTAGGACAAGTCACTTAATCTTGTTTGCCTTGCTTTCCTCATCTATAAAAATGAGCTGGAGAAGGAAATGGGAAACCACACCAGTATATTTGCCAAGAAAACCCCCTAAAATGGGGTCATGAAGAATCAGACACAACTGAACAGCAACAATGTTTTAAGAAATTCACTTCAGCAGATCTGTGGAGGACAAGGAGAGATTGGAGATGGGAGAGACAATAGTGAGTCACTGAGTTCCATTTTTCTGATTCCTCCTTATCCAGTCTATTCTACAGATCTACTTTTCTACTGCTACTGTCTACTAAAGAGTTTTGATGATTATTACTCTAAAAGTACAATTTGAGTTTTGAAAGTGCCATTCCTTCTTCTTATATTCTTTCCTGTATTATTTCCTTTAATATTACAGATATTTTGTTACTCTAAATGAATTTTGTTATTTGGATCTAGCTCTATATAGTGACCCTTTGGTTGCATGACTGGTATGGAACTAAATTTTTTTAAATTGATTTTTGTAGTAGCAAATTTTTTTTTTATTATGTTGGCGTGGTTCATTCATGACCATTAAATATCCATTGTGATATATTTTGTTGTTTTAACATTTCTTTAAAGAGCATTTTGCAGTTGTATTTATGAGGCAATATTATGTGTGCTTTAGTAAACTCCCAGATATTTTATGCATGTTGTTATTTTGAATAGCACTTCCATTTTTACTACTTCCTCTTTGAATTTGTTAGTTATATAGAAATGCTGCTGATTTTTTTTGTAGGCTTGTTTTGTATACTGCTACTTTACAGAACCTCTTAATCACCCCAGTTTCCTAGGATTTTCTATGAAAGTCCTTATATTTTAAAAAAATGAGTATAGTTTGGTATCTTGCTTGTCTATTTTTATGTCTTTAATTTCTTTTTCTTGTCTTACTGGCATTGCCAGAATTTCTAGAATTATATCAAATAAGAAGAAGGAAAAAGAAGGAATCTTTGCTTTACTTCTGTACTTATTGGGAAAGCTTCTAGTGTTGTTCCATTGAATAGGACACTCATTTTTTTTTCCTTTGGATACATATTTCTGTCCTTAACAAAGGTCTTTCTATGCCTATAGTATGAGGAATTTCTGGCATAAGTATTGCATTTTGTCAAATGTTTTTTCTGAATCTATTGATGCAATAATGAGAGTCTCAATGTTTTTGTTTGTAATAAGATTATATTCATTGCTTTCTTAATGCTGACCCATCCTCTCATACTTGGTATAAATCCAAATTGATCATAACCAATATTTTTATACATCCTGTTATAATCTTTTTTTCCAGTATTATATTTTAAAATTTTGCTTTGCATTTAATCATTATATTGGTCTGTTATTCTTGCTCCTTGCTGTATCTTTGATTTATATATTATACCTCTATTGTCTCATATAAGGAGTTTAGGAGAAATATTTATTTCTCATTTCTAATACTGATAATTTGTGTAATATAATTATTAATTTTTCTTTAAAATTAGATAGAATTCTCCTGTAAATTTAGCTGGATCAGATCTAGCTGGTTGTTGATTTGTTTGTGTAGTTCTGTTTTCCCAGTTAATCTGGTAGTCAGTCATCTTAGATGCTTCCATCTCCTTACAACTAAACAGTTCTGAAGGCACCTGAAGTTCATCTCTGACATAATTCATGAAACTTTGCCCACTTTTCCACTCCTATGGCAACCATTATGTCAGATCCTTATTACTTTTTTTTTTTTTGCTAGAACTGTTGTGATAACCTCTCAATTTAGAATTTTTCTTCTCCAATCTGAGAAGAGCGCTGTCCAAATTATCTAACTAACCTACCACTTGCATTGTGTCATTGCTCTTGATAAAAGCATATGATGGATCCCTGTTGCTTATAAAACACAACATGCAAGTTTCTTTGCAATTTGCCTCCATCTTACCTATCCAGATGTTACTACGGGCAAATCACTTAACTTCTCTGAAACTATTTACTCATCTGAAAAATGGGAATAATAACAATAGTACTTCATAGGTTTCTGTTTAGATCCAAAGGCTTTGTAGATAGCTAGACAGTGGTTGTGTCACGTGGAAGTTCATGAGCATGTATTTGCAGTTTAAGTTGTCTTATTTTATCTGAAGAGAAAATTTGAATTACTTCTTCATTTTATAGCTTATGGGATCCAGTGCACTGGGATTGCATTTTGTAAAACTGGTATCAGGAGTCTAGAAAAATACCTCCTTTACTGGCTATACTATACTACACTGCATTCTACTCTACTCTATTCAAACTTACATGATGTAGTGAATAGAGAACTGGACTTGCAGTAAGGAAGTCTCATCTTTCTGAAGTCAAATGTCTCAGACACTTGCTAGCTGTGTGACCCTGGGCAAGTCACTTAACCCTGTTTGCCTCAGTTTCCTCACTTCATGTTTTAGGAACTGGAGAAGGAAATGGCAAACCACTCTTGCATCTTTGACAAGAAAACCCTGAAAATGGACATGTAGAATCAGACATGACTGAAAATGACAAAACAGAGAGTACAACGCAAGATATTTTCTGTATATCACAGTTATATTTTAAGGAGGGTGTTCAGACAAGGGATTTTCAAAATTCAGGTAACGATGACCTGTGTTCTTATAGGATTCTATTGGATTTAGCCTCGTAGTACTCAAGGACCCAATTCTATCTAATACTACTGCTCTGCAGGAAGAAATGGGAGTCTAGGTGAGTTGAAGACACATTCAAGTGGTGCTTGAGTGATGTCACAAAATTGGGAAAAGTTAATACAAATCTATTGCATTTTCAAAGAGAATTCTGACATTCATTGTAAATTGGACCAATGTTCTTATACATCATTATTGGAGTGAAATGAAACATATAAAGTTAGTTAGTGATAATTTTTGTGATACAGGGCTTTTTTGTGTGTGATATATTTGTAACAGTCTTTCATTATGTGTTCCTGATGTGAAGAAAATACAAATTATAATAGTGTCTGTAGAAGAGATTGAGATTTCTGAAAGATAAATGAAATCGAATTTTTGATTGAGATGAAAACATTGAGGTGTTTGGTTTTAGAGTTGATATTGCTTTATGTATAGGCCTCATAACAGACCTCCAAGTACATAAAGGGAATTCATTCAATAAACTAGAGTCAAGAAAGTAATTTTAAATATTTAATGATTTAATTAAGTTTTATTAGAGTGATGTTCTTTGCTTCGCAGATGAAAATTTGACAATGCTGTCATCTATTTTCTCCCTATTTTATACAGTATATTGGTTCAGTTTATTTATATAAATTATCATAAACACTTGGTAAATGTTAACTATGTTAAATGGAAAAATCCTTTTCTTTATCCATACCAAACATAATAAATTGTTTATAAAGAATTACAAGGCATAAAAAAATCAACAAAATTTTGTCCACCATTCATTTGATTCAGAAATAGAATTTTCTGGTTTTCTTCCTAAACAAGTTGGCTCTGTGCAAGGTATTTAGGGAGCTTCACCCCTTGATCAGATCACTAGTGTAGTAGAATTGATCAAGTGCAGAATCTGTAATCAAGAAGACAGGAGTTCAAATTCTATCAGAGACCCTTAGTAACTGTGTGATTACAAGTAACAAGTTACTTAATCTCTCTGAAGCTCAGTTTTCTCATCTGTAAAATGAAGCTAATAGCACCCACTTCACAGAATTGTTGCAGGGATCAAATGAGGTAAAATATGTAAAGAGATTTACAAACTTTAGTGTCCTGTATAAATGTTAGCTATTACTATTGTTATGCTTACTGTAGTTCTGGAATTGCTGTATGACCTAGTACTCAGAGTGAGGCAAAAATATACTGATAGGTTTTACACACATACACACACATTAATAATATAATAAATATAATATGATATGATATAGTATGATATATGATATAGCAAATATAACACAATGCAACACAACATAACACAACACAACACATAACTAACATAGCATAGCATAGCATAACATAACAATTAATATGTTATGATATGACATAATAAATGTAATATAATACAATGTAATATAGTATAATATGATGTAATATAGTGTAATATAATATAATATAATGTAACATAATAATATAATATAATATAATGTAATGTAATGCAATGCAATATACTATACTATATTTTACTATAATATAAATAAGTGTATAACTATATATATGTCTCAGTCCTAGGGTATAGTGGTTGTAAGCTACTAAGGTGGCAGTTTGAGGGTCTAATAGCTACTTTGCTGTGGCCATATTACTGAAGAGGAAGCATTTTTCATTTCCCATTAGTTATTTCTAATACCATTGATGTACATTGAGTGAACAGGAGTGGGAAAATCTTGGAGTGCCACCATCATTCAAAGTATGGTTACTGATAAGAGGCAACATGGAGAAGGAATATTGTTGCCTATGCAAATGAGGCTTCTAATATAGTGATTAAGAAACCCTTAAAATAGGAATCCATAAAAGAGAGAGTGTGAGAGTACTAGTACAATAATAATGAACCTGGGTGGCACCAGAGCACCAAACACCAGTATTTTGTGCTGGGGATGGGGAAAGGCTGCGAATTGTTTTTGTACAGAAGTCAAAATGTGGTGAAGTGGCATGAATAATGGATTTGGAGTCAGATAATCTGGGTGCGAATTTTACCCTGCACATTTACTACCTGTGCAAACTTTGACCAGTTTCTCTGGACCTATGTTTCCTCAACCTGAAAGTGATAGGGTTAGACTGAGTGATTTTTAAGTTCCCTCTTCCTCTAAATCCTATAAGAGTTTTCTTCAAAGTACAGCCCTTGAAGGATTAACGATGGCATTATAAGAGCAGTGAATAGTAGTAACTTCTTCTATTGGTCAAGCAGACTTTAATTTATCAGTAACACTTCTAGAACTGATTCTATCAATTTTTATGTGAAGGGTCATTCAATTCAGTTCAACAAGCATTTTTTAAATCTTACTATATACAAGATAGTTTGGATTGGTACTAACTCAATGTGAAAAGACCTGAATGAAACTGTCCAGTACATGGGATAGATCACCCTGTAGCAAATACATGGAAGAACATAGGGTTGGGAATCTCACAGAAAAGACAGTCTTGGATGAGTTATAAGCTGCATCTTCAGTCAGTAAACACTTATTAAGTGCCTACTATGTGCCAGGCACTGTGCTAAACTTTAGGGATATAAAGAAAGGCAAAAGACAGTTCCTATCTCCAAGGAGCTCCCAATCTCCTGGGGAAAGGCAACACATTAAAAAGAAGCTGAATAGGACATAAGTTTGAGAGAGAATAGAAGATGGTACCTATAGCCGGGTGGCACCTTAGACCTTCTCCTTAGGTGGAATGTCTGAGAGGAGGCTTTTGAAATCCACCCCAAACCTCTCCAATTAGAATAAAGAAGAAGCCCCACTAGAGGCTACTGAGGAAGTGCTAGCTTCAGAATCGATGTGATCATGCTGGATGATGAGTTTCTGGAAAAAAATGATGAAGTCTAGGAGAGAAACCAGGTGGGAAATGATGAGGCAGTTGCCCTGGGACCCCCTCCTTAATTGAAGGATCTGGGAGGTAGTCTCTGATGTTCATTTCTACCCTGTTCAACCAAAGGGAGGGAGGGGCCCTAGGAATAGGTAATCCTGAAGATGGTGTGATTTTCAGAGTTGAAATCTTAATCTTTGAGAGATATCATCTTTGAGGATAATACTCATATTGTTGAGATCATGTATTGTTTGGATTGTTGAATTATATGTAAGTCAACAATGCTAGGAGCTAGGGATGAAGGTCCTATTCAAAATTAGAGGCTAGGGGGAAATACCAAATAATAAAAAATATATGAATAAATACAGCTCTTCATTTGGTCTCTGAAAATAACGTCACATGATTTGGGGAATTTAACAAAGATAGTCAACATTTACCTGAAAATGTTTCTAATGAAATAGGTGCTGGTTTTGTTTTTTTTTTTTTGAGGGAAGGGGGTGATTTAAAAATAAACGGAACTTCTTATCTTTGGCATGTAGATTCTTGCTTTCTCTATTTTTAGAGAATTTACTTGGCCTGTGTAATTTGACCATTTATTAGAACCAATTAATGTCATTTCCCCCCTAGACCTACAAAGTTAAACCATGCTGGAAAAATAAATATTGTGTCTTTCAAATATTATGCCATATTGCTTAATGTGATGCAGTCATTCAGTAAAAGAGTTCATGAGCCACAGTATATTTAGGTAAGGAGATAAAGGAGTGATAGGAATCCTGAGGTTTAATTTTGTGGCTTTCATGCTTTAAAATCTTCAATGTGGTATTTTTGCTACATAGTCTTATACTTTATGATTTTAAGGCTATTGCAGAGGTTGAGAAGGCAGTGGAGTTCTATTACAAATGTGCTATTATCCTTGAAATTACATGAATATATACTATAACACTTGGTGGCTTGAATGCAAAATTGGGTATGGAGGATGGCAAAATTATATTGGAAATCATGATTTGGGATTATGAAATGACAAAGGTCAAAGGCTTCTAGACAATAGAAATATCTTACTCCAGTATATCATTAGTACTTTATTTAAGAAGACATTGATGAAGGGTGTGTTGGTAAGTAATCACAAAATTGATTATATTTAAACAACAATAATTTCATATAGCACTTTATTTGCAGAAGATGCCAATATATTTTATTTCACAATATTTACATATTTCATTCCCACAACCATCCTAGGAGGTAAGTATTATTATTGTAACCTTTTTATAATAGACCAGGAGACTGTAGATGAGAGAGATTAAATGAGCTGGCAAAGATCAAATGGCTACGTATCTGAGTTAGGATTTGAACAAAGATGTTCCTAATTCCAGGGTCTACATTCTATATATTGTACCACTCTGTCTCCCAGAAAGGAAATGACTGGTTATTGATACAGAAATCATTTCTGAATTAGCCACCAGGAAACAGTAAGATCATCAATCTATTAGCCAAAGATTAAAATCAATAACAAACTAGAAGAAAAAAAATAATAAAAATAAGGGATCAACTCCAACCTGGACCATTCAAATAAGCTATAGATGCAAAATAAAAGTTAAGAAATGTACAAAAGAATAGACATTTGTCTAACGGAAGAATAGACAATTCTCTAAGGAAGTTTAACTGATATAAATCAATTAACACAGTGAGAAGACCAAAAGATACTAGAAACTGACTCAGTCAGCAAAAACTGGATCCTGGGTATTTGGGGCTAGTCATTGCATTCATTAGAGTTCTTACATCTTTTGAATTTGTTTGTCATTATAATGTTATTTCATAAATTGTTCTCCTGGTTCTATTTGCTTCAGTATCAGTCAGTCTATACAAGTCTTCCAAAGTTTCTCTGAAACTGTCCCCTTCTGACATTGTATTATTTCTTATAGCACAATAGCATTCCATTGTATTCATATACCATAATTTGTTCAACCATTCCCCAATTGATAGGCACACCTTTTATTTCCATTTTTTCCAACACAAACAGAGCTGCTATAAATATTTTTTAACATAATGATCTTTTTCCTCTTTCTATGATCTCTTTAAGTATCAGCTTCTTAAATAGCATGAAGCAGTAGCTGAAAAAGCAAGCTTTCAAAAAGCTCAGCAGAGGAATTTAATTGTGACATCACTTCATAGTCATTTAATGATGAAAGTGGAAGAAGAAATTAAATAGAAAAAAGAAAAAAAATCTTATTTTGATAACAAACTAAAATGTTATAAAATATGTTAATTCATGTACCATAATATCATACTTAAGCAAACTTAAAATGGGGAAATCTAGATTTATATAATAAATAAAGGTGATTATTCATTTTATAATGCAAACAAAAAGTATTCACTTTATAATAGGACTCTCAATAGTTTCACTTTATTGCAAATTCCCCTAGTGTATTTAAATAAGTTGACCTGTAAAAATGTAATTAATAAACAATTAGTACCATCTGCTACATAAAGAAAAGTATAACCTGTAGAATGATCTCACCTAGTATGACATTCAATATGTCTGTGGGTATGGATAGTAGAGAATTTGCATGTAATATCTGTTTTCCAGAGAATTTGCATATTTACTTTGTCTTACTGTGTTGTCACGTGTTTTGTGCACAAAATCCAGATGCTAGGTGCACATATTACCTTATGGCAAAAACCTGGTGTTTGGATGCAAAAAAAGAGTGGTTAAGTTTGTCATTATTTCTAACCTCATTGCAGCCATTTTATCTACTGCTCTTCTGATGATTTCTCTCTGTAATTTCTAATATTGCTGATAAAAAATGATAGCTCACATGTATATAATGTTTTCAGGTTTATGAAGTACCTTATGCACATTGGAACCTCAGAACAACCCTGTGAGGGAGAGACTAGTTAATATTATCCCCATTTTATAGATGACAAAACTGAGGCTGTCAGAAAGAGGTTAAGTGGCTTTTCAGGGTCACATAGTTTTTAAAATGTTAGAATAAATTGATAAAAGGACAAAATTTTAATTTTGCCAAGATCTGTATCCAGGTGTTTATGGTCTTAAGTTCAAGACTCTCTCCACTACCCTATATGCCCCTTCCCCCCAATACCCCTCCCCTATCCCTCAGCAGTGAAATGAAGAACATTCAGATCCTCTGGGCTTTCCTAATTTTTTCTGATTGTGTTTATGAGCAGGAGGAAATGTGTAAGTAAACGAGCAAAGAATTGAAAGAATTATAAGGAGATATTTACCTCACTCTGGAAGGTGCATCAGAATTAGAGAAACCTTATAGTCCCACTGAGAAAAGTCATCTGAGTAATCCATGTGATACTCCGATTAGATTGACACAGCTCCAGACTGGGCATATCACTCCAAACTAGTTAGTGGGTTTAAAAAGGACAAAAAGACATTGCTTACGCTTACGAAAGAATTGGATATACTTCTAGTATGAATATAAAGTGAATTGAGAGAATTCTAAACTATACTCAAATGTCTAAGATTTTTTGTGTGCTGTTTTTGTAAACTGGAATTTAAAGCAATCTGGATATTGTTGTTGGGGATTTGGGAAGTCAACTAAGTGAGTCAAACAAAGCAGCATGGTTTTGGGAGATTGTTTTATTTCACCAGAGTTTATTACTCTTAAACCTGGAAATCTGAAATCTTGGACCCAAAAGAGAGATCTTTGGTTTGGAAATGGTCTTTTTTTTTTTCTGTCATCAGCTAAAATAGCAGCATGTGCCTTCAGTAAATTAGTCGCAGATAGATAAAGACAAGGGGACATTACTGTGGCCAATGAAGGGCATTTGGCAGAGGACTCAAGAAGTAAGATTGCTTTAGGGTCTTAAGCTAGTAGTATTAACTCCCTAAACTCATGCCCCAGAAAGACCGCAAACCTTAGAAACTATGTTAATGTGAGCAGTAATAGTTGTAAGAATAATGCCCACTTGAGCAAGTGGGTGCAATTTCAAGAGTACAAATATACAATCACTGAGTTTCTTCTAAGTGTAGAGAATTTGCCTCCTTGACTACAATTTGACCAACTTGAGCATGTGTTTGTTTCCTCTTAGCAAATTTTCCTACATTTTACTGTTACTTTTCCTCTCATTCTCCTATTTTTGGGTCACTAAGTTTGGAAGGAAATGAAAAGAAGACTTTTAAAACAATCTTAGGAAACTATATGGTAGTTTTTCTTGTGGGATGCAAGCCAACTATTTTGCTACAAATGCACCTTCCTTTTAAAATTATTATTTTACTTTGAATTTATGGAATAAAACAAACATTTCCATAACATAGTAGAATAGAAAAAAAATGATTACATATGAAATTGCAGATCTCTTATGTGCAACTTGCTATTCCTTTTAAATATATAATGAAGTTATCACATACATTTATTTTTTTTTCCTTCCCTCGCCCTGCCCATCATGGCTACTGTTAGACACAAATATGTGTGTGTGTGTGTGTGTGTGTGTGTGCGCGCGCGCACATATAAATCATTCTATACATATTTCTATTTATCAGTTCTTTCTCTAGATGTGAATGACATCTTCCTATATGTCCTTTGTAGTTAATTTGGGCATTTATAAAAGTCAAAATGATGTTCACCTAAAGTTGTTTTTAAAACAATATTTCTGTTACTATATACAGCTTTCTCTTGGTTCTCTCATTTCACCCTTCATTATTTCATGCAAGTCTTTTCAAAATGACATACTTTGGAGGGGATGTGGAAAAATTGGGACATGAATTCATTGTTGGTAGAATTGTGAACTGATCCAATTTTGGAGAGCAATCTGGAAACATGACCAAAGAGTTATTAAACTGCCTATACCCTTTGACCCAGCAACACCACTACTAGGTCTATTTCTAAAGATATCTATGGATATAAGGAATAAACTTATATGTTTCAAAATATTTATAGCGAATCTTTTTGTGGTGGCAGAGAGTTGGAGAGTGGTTGAAGAAATTGTGGTATATGATTGTGATGTAATACAACATAAAAAAAAAAGAAAGCTGAAAGGGAGAGAGGGTACCTATGGTGTGAATATAGTAGAATCCAGAGTGTAGCCTAGAGAACCATTAGTATAATAGGTAACACTGTTATGTAATAATGTTATGAATATGATAGTTTACTGTGACATTCATTTTTGTTATGGGCACATATGCTCATTTAAATCTATATTGAGCAGAATTCATCTTGATTAGGAACTAAATGCATGGAAAATATTCATATATGCAGATACAGATTTTTAAATTATTCTCATAAGGGAAATACCTTAAAAAACATTTTTAGTTTGGACATTTCTCTACCTCAAATTTCCCAAATTAACTTTAGTCTTGGCTCTATCCAGTGCAGTCAACTTCAACATGAATAGCTACATGATTTGTGAAGGGTTGAATATTTTAAAATGAAATGGTCACCAGCTTTTACTAAACTAGAAATTTTATAGTAATATATTGTGAGAAGCTATAAATACGTACAGTAAACTACCACATAGCATGATTGGGGACTGAGGTATCCTTTTCATTAATATAATTTTCTTGTTAATGGAGGATTATCACATATATCATATTAGGATGAACAATTGCTAGGGAATTAGAATAGTATGCAATATCCTTGACAGTTCAAGTGTGCTAAACCTAACAGCCACTCTTTCAGGGTTCAGATGATATTTCAGGATCTTATGGTGTCTCATAATCATTATGTACAGGAATTATTGGAATTTAATTCATAAAACATGAATTAAACACCTTTTATATGCATAATATTGTGCCAGGCAGTGGAAATAAAATTTAAAAGATGAGAAACAACAGTCTCTGCCCCCAAGAAGCTTCCAGCATATTTGGGGGATGATTTGTATGCAATTCCCTTTTATACAAAATGAAATATGCAGAGGGCAGTGTACTATAGCCTCTTTCAGTAATATTCCAGGAGGAAGGAGAGGTCACTCTGAGCAGAGGCATCACAGAAATCTTTGTGAAGAACAAGACGTAGGAACTGGATCATTGCAGAATAAAAAGATAGCAAAAGACACTGCTATGGAAGGGTTATCTTCTAGGCATACAAGAAATGCTAGATTTCCAACATAGATAATGATGAGTAAGGTGCTTTTTCTATGTAATAGTGTGGAGAAATGAAGGAAAGGTTAAAGAAAAGCAGTATCATTTTGAAGGAGAAATAACTCACAAATTCATAAATTGCAATAATGTTTAATCTTCCATCAGCATTGTATACAAGTAATGACTTCTCCCTCAATTACTTATTTTGGTAAATTAAATTACTATCTTCACGCTGGAACAGCTAGGTGTTGCCATGGATAGTGGTGCTGGGACTGGAGTCAACTCATCTTCCTGGCTTCAAATCTAGCCTCAGACACTTACTAGCTATATGATCTGGACAAGTCACTTAACCTGTTTTCCTCAGTTCCTCAATCTATAAAATGATCTGGAGAAGGAAATGACAAACAGCTCCAGAACCTTTGCCAAGAAAACCCCAAATAGTGTCATGAAGAGTAGAACATGAATGAAATGACTGAACAAGGACAACAAATGTTCACTAGTTTATTTCACGAGTCTTTTTTTAATATCTTAAATTAATGTGTTGGATTTAGTCCACATTGTACTAACAGTCTTGATCAAGGTAGAAGCCCTAAATCAAATAAATCCTTAGCCTTAGTGTAGATAACATCTGGGTGTTATTTTTATCAGTCATTCTTTATTGTCATCTTTAAGTGGGGGAGGGTAGAAGAGAAAACTACCCCCAGGTTCAAGGGACTCGGTGGGTCTGTATAGTACATGATGCCCTTCCCTTCCCCTTCCTCCTTTTCTCTACCTGTTCCCTCTCCCCAACACAGTTACTTTTAATAGTCAGTCAGGCAGACACAATTAGCTTAAAACAAAAGTATTTATTTACTGAAATGGCATCATAGGTACCATAGTAACAGACTACTCTCTCCATAAGAACAGAGGCACACTCTTTAATGAATATAGTAACAGTGACAAGAAAGGAAGCCCACATGAAATATGATGACAGAGAAATGTACATGTAGGGGAAACACATATGCAAGGGCAACTCACACCTCCAACACTTCAGGGACACAATGATGTCCTTTGTGCTTTTTTTTTGGTATCCTCAAGCTTCTTTCTCTTTGTTGAGCAGGTTCTTCACTGAGGGACAATTTCCTCTCAAGGTTGGATTCATCTCCTGTACCTGATTCTTTTCTCTGCTGTCAGAGGTCATACTCCTCTGAGCTGTTTCCTGGCTATCAGGAAAAGCTTTATGTAGGGTGTGGCATTTGAGCTGAGTTTTAAAGGAAAATAAATGATATAAGAAAGAGAATTGAGGAAGGAGTACCTTTCAAGCATGAGAAAAAGTTGGAGAGATGAGATAGATAGAATACCTTCACTGAAGAATAACAGCAAGAAATTGATTTTCCTGGACTACAGAATCTGTGAAGGGGAGCAATGTGTAATAAACCTGGAAGGGTAGATTGAAGTAAGAGTGTGAAGTGCTTTAAAAGTCATATAAAAGAGTTTGTATTTTATCCTAGAGGCATTAAAGGTCCAATGAAGCTTTTTTATGACCAAGATAATGACACAGTCAAAAATGTGCCTTAGGAATATCACTTTGACTGCTGTATAGAAGATATATTTGAGCAGAAACTTAAAGAAAGTAGGCAGATTTTTCAATGTTATTGTAGTGGTATAGGTGAAAGTTGGTAAGGATCTAAATTGGAATGGTGACTATGAGTATAGAGAAAGGGTACTGAGGTACGAGATACTATAAAAGTAGAACAGACATGATTTGGCAATGGATTGGATATAGTGAACAGTCAAGAGTAATTCTTAGATAAAATGAGTACAACTCCAAATAGAAATAGGAAATTTAGGAAGAGGTGTAGACATTCCATAAAGAAAATGAATTCTACTTAGGACATGTTGAATTTAAGCTACCTATATAACACTCTCTGAGAAACATCCAGGAGTCAGTTTATGATATTGAATGAAGCTCAGCAGAGAGATTAAGGCTGGATATGTAGATCTGGAAGTCATCTTAGACATCCCAATTGAATCCATGGGAGGCTAGAAGGACAGAATAGGGCAAGGACAGAATGTTAGGGGTATAGGTAGACCCCCAAGCATGTGTTATCACATAGATGACAAGCAAGCCAAAGATACTGAGAAGAGATGGGAAGATTGCTAGAAAAAGAACCAAAAGAAAGTGGCGAGACCCAAACTCAAGAGATGATGGAGTAAGGAGAAGTTATTAATATTGTCAAATACTGCTTATAGGTCAAAAAAGATAAAGACTGAGGAAAGGTCATTGGTTTGATAAAATTTATGGATAATCTATGGATAACTGTATGTATAGAGTCCAGTTTCAATTGATCATTGAAGTCAGAGGCCAGATTGCAAGGAGCTAAGAAGTGAGAGGGATGAGAAATTGATATAGCTTTAGTTATGGGATGTCAGAAGTAGATTTCCAAGATTTTTTGTCATCTAAGCTGTGACTACACAATTTCAGAACACCTATCTAGAATGGTTGTTAATTTATTTTTTTTCCCTTTGATATGACTGGTTCATTGGTATTATGTAAAAGGACCTTCATACTACCAAGTGTCTGATTCTAATAGCAATGTTAGTTTCTCTTGATACTAATAATCTTTTTCATTTGGTCAGTGTTTTATATTTTTAAAGCACTTTCACATGATTGATTCATATAATCCTTATAATGACTTGCCAGATACTATTTTCCCTACTTTGCATATGAAAAAAAATCTGAGGCCCAGGGAGAGTGTGACATGTTTAGGATCATATAAGTACAACTGAAGGCTTCTGGCTTCCAACTCCAACATCCATTATATTAAAAGGGAATGGATTATAAAGAGTGGTAGCTATTTTGTTCAGATATGGTAGAACATCATTATAAAAGAATGATGTTGACAAGCAAGAAAGTTCCACACAGTTCATACAAGTCCCTATTTTTTTGTGTGTGTGAAATGATGATGTTTCTGGACACACATTCCCACTTCTGTGTTTAGTATTATCTCATTCGCAAAAATATGGGGTGATTTTCATTATATAGTCTCAGTTAAAGATCTGGACAAAATTCAAATTTTCTTTTTTTTTTTTTAATATGAGATTCTTTATTAAATTTTTTGAGTTACATATTTTCTCCCCGTCTTTCCCCCGCCCACCACCCCAAAACAGCCATCCCAGTGTTTCCCCC
>CM053580.1:437831551-437852498 GCA_028627135.1 Pseudochirops cupreus | reverse complement strand
TTCTGGCCAGACTGCTTATCTCCCCCTTTCACAATTCCCATTCACAGCTGCTGCTAATTCGCTCACCTGAAGCTTCTCAGCTCATCCACTCTCCGCCCCCGGGGCACAGCCGAGGCTTCAGGCCAGGCTGGTTTTGGTTCGCAGTGCTGATATGGTTCCTCGTAGCCGAGCTGACTTTAGTGGGAAGTATCTTTGTGTGCGTTTTGGAGTTCCAGGATTGGTTTAGAGTCCTATTTTATGGGTATTTTGGGGTGGCTATGTGAGAGCTGCGATATGTTGCTGCTTCTACGCCGCCATCTTGGCTCCGCCCCCTATGCCATACATTCTTAACCCTTGATAGTAATGAATTAATTAATTTTTAGAGGCACAGACGTAGGAGGTCTTTTGAGCCTGGAAAGTCATTAAAAGTTATCTAATCCATACCCCTCATCATACATATGAAGAAAGAAAATACTTCAGTAATTTGTATAAAATCATACCGATTATTTACTACTTTATTTGTTCTGTACTCATTTCCTAGTATCTGTTCTCCAGTGAGAGGAGGGAAAGCTAAGGCAAGACAATAAACATTTATATAGTACCTACTATGTGTCAGGCACCATGCTAAGCACATTTACAAATATTATTGCATTTGATCCTCAGAACCACTCAAGGTAGGTGCTGTTATTATCCTAATTTTACAGTTGAGGAAATGGAGGTAAACAGAGGGTAAGTGACTTGCCCAGGGTCACATAACTAGTAAGCACCTAAGTCTGGTTTGGATTGGTCTTCCTGTCTCTAGGGAAAAACTCAATGTTTGATCTATTGTGCCACCAGATGCCTCCATCTGGCAAACTTCTTGAAGGCAGAGAATATATCATACGGTTCTTTTATATCCTCCTAACTCAGAGCATCATGCTGGACACTCTCTCCAGGTGCTGGTGCTCCTTGTCCTCAATGTCCTGGATAAATAGCGAGCACTCCAAAAATGTCTGTTGAATCTAATTGAACTGAAGGGATACCATCATCACTATAATCATCAATTGTCACAGTTGACTTTTATATAGTTCTAAGTACTTTGAGGTTTACCAAGTGTTTTACCTGTATTATCTTGTAGGATTCTCATAATGGCCCCATGAGTTAAATATCATAATAGTTCTCGTCTCCATTTTATAGATTAGACAAGTGGGGACTCGGAGAGGCTAGGGTGACTTTCCCATGATCACAGAGTTACTATCATGGGCTAGAGGTGAACCTAGATCTTTCTTGATTCTAAGTCCAGTGACCTTACCACTATACCTCTGCTAAGAATCCTAAAAGCAAATTGTGCAATATATTCCAGGTAAATCAATGTTCTAGCCATCAACTTTCTACTTGGGTGGACAGTTTTCCTCCTATTCATAAATACAATCAGGCCCTGTCAGAAAGCATTACCTCCCCAACTCGTTTTGCATCTGCCCCTTCTGCTTCCAGTAAACTTACAACATGGAGGGTAACTGTGGGGATCTAATCTGCATGTGTACTGAGCATGTAAAACATTCTTATCCTTGCTATAAACAAGTTAACCACAAGTCATTACAGTTATGTTTGGCAGAGTGACTACATTTTAAAATTACTCTATAGGCCTTACATATACAATTGGGCATCGTCTTTCTAAGAAGAATGTTGACAGCTTTTTCATGAAGTATTTTCAACAATATCTCTACCTTTTAATGTTGTCTTTCTCTTAATGCTCTGGACACATTGTGATTATATTCCTAATATCTTCAGCAAAGATATCACATGGCTCTCTAAATATTTATTTTGTTCTTCATTCAGAAATTAATTTGGTAAGTGTTATGGACATATTCCTCCCCATATTATTCCAAACATGATTACCATTCCTCTTTGACATCTTTCTACTTCTCCTTCCTCAATTCTTTTTCATATTATTAGAAGATTAAGTTTCACCAAAGCCACTCCAGAACCAAGACCTTCATGAACTCTCCCCCAATATATACACAGTCTTGCCTACATCTTGCTTCCACATCCAGGAGATTAAGATTGAACTAGTTGGAAGGTCCAGTGATATGAGGAGTCCTCCTAGGGGAAGTTACCAGAAGTATCTCATGGTGAGATAAAGAATATGAACGTTGCTAGCTGGTTTTCTCTGCTTCTTGTTGTTGTTCAGACATTTTCAAAAATGTCTGACTCTTCATAACCCCATTTGGGATTTTCTTGGTAAAAATACTAGAATGGTTTGCCATTTACTTCTCCAACTCATTTACAGATGAGGTAACTGAGGCAAAGAGGGTTAAGTGACTTGCCCAGGGTCACTCAGCTAGTAAATGTCTGAGGCCAGATTTGAAGAGTCTTCCTGACACTAGGACTGACACTATCTGCTGTACCACCTAGCTACCCTTTCTGGCTAATTAAGTCCTGATTTGTTTCTCATCTGTCTTGTAGATACTAGAATCCGCATTCCCTCTCATAACTCTATTCATGGGTTGGTAATTGGGTAGGTACAGCTTCTGAAACAG
This sequence comes from Pseudochirops cupreus, assembly GCA_028627135.1. NCBI lineage: Eukaryota > Metazoa > Chordata > Mammalia > Diprotodontia > Pseudocheiridae > Pseudochirops > Pseudochirops cupreus. The sequence continues at coordinate 437,850,000 of CM053580.1, read as the reverse complement.
ATAAAGGAATTAAAATTCTAATTCCTACATCAGCCCCTGGATCCCTAGACTAAAAATAGGAAAAAGATATCACCTGAATGGGGAGAGGCCCAAGATAACCGCTTTTCTTGTCTCTCTCTTGGTACTTTGCTTTCCCTCCTCTTTTTCAACTCCTGAGTTATACATTTTTCCTATACCCTCTCCCTGAACCCTAATCCCCACTCACTCAGATCCTATCAGGATCTCACTTTTCCCACAGTGCACCTCAAGGACCACCAAGCCTTTCCATCTATTCAGCCCCCAAACTCCCCATAGGTGCCGTCTCCCTCAATTAGAGTGTGAACACATTAAGAGCAGGGTCTGCCTGGCTTTCTCTGCATTTCCACCACTTAGCACGGGGGTTGGCCCATAGTAAGTGCTTAATAAAGGCTTTTCCATTCTATGACATTCTGACCATAAAAACTGGCACAGTCAGTAATCCATCACAATATGAATATACTTTGAAACAAATAGTGAATGCAATTAAGCAAATTCCAGGGAAAAATATAGGTCTCATGAATGAGAAATGGTTACAATCCTTGTTTTTGCAAATATCATGATGAAACAGGCTGGAAGTTTCCTGAAAAGAGTATATTTTCAGAAAGGACTTGAAGAAATAAAAAGTCATTAGCATGAGCTATGCCTTGCATTGAGATGAGTAGTTTGGTAATTCATGGTAAATTGAGAGACAACAGAGAAAGGAGCAACCCCAGTGCCTGGAAAACCACCATTACAAGTTTGTTTGTTTGTTTGTTTTTTCATTTTAGTTAAGTATTACTTTCCCCAGATTCCTCTATTCAACATATCCTCTATTCAACATATCTAATCAGAGTGAAGATTTGGGTTTTGACCTACAGAAGAGAAGCCTGAGGACAGCGGCTCCCAATGTTTTTTTCATTCAGAAACTCCTTTCAACAGCAACAACAAAAATATGTTGTGAATCCCAGGGACAATTTAATATACTACTTCTAATATTCTGCAATTATTAATTGTTTAAAGTATCACCAAAACGTTTCTAGGTCAAACGTTTGGACAACATCGTGAAGCCTTTGGTCCTAAACTGCTTCCTTAAAGGGAGCGCTGAGTTCAAATATTTGAAGCTTTCTCTTACGGAATAGAGGTTAGTTTTTGGTTTGTGTGAGAATAAATCTAGGAACAATATGTGGAAACTGCAACAAAATAATTGAGCTTGCAGTGGCCTGCTACGAATCACTAGGGAAGGATGGGAGCTACAAAAAGTTTATGTGATGACAGGTTGTGTCAAAATTCAGGAGTGAGGTGATGGTCTCAATACTCTGGAAAGAATAAATCCGAAGTTTTGTGTTTGGTTCTGAGTCATATTTTAGGAGGGGTCTTAAAAAAATAGGGAGCACCCAGAAGAGGTCCTAATGGTTTAGATCCTTAAGCTATAGAAGTATCAACTAAAGAAAATGGGGATCTTTAGCCTGGACAAGAGACAACTTCGAAGATCCAGAGTAAAAGCAGGGGCTTGCTTGAATTTGCTCCCAAATCCTTCCAAATGCCTGTAAAAAATTACTCTAAAATTCTAGAGCTGCAGAACCCACAAAATGACAGTGAAAAACATCTCCAGCCCAAGACAGCCTGGAAGGCCAACAGGAAAGGTATATTGCACAGGACTGGGAATGGAGCATAGTCCGGTGTGGTCCACACCAGGCACAAAAGGGGCCAAAGCAGGCCTCAGGGGACTGAATCACTAGCAGCTGTGGTGATTTCCAGACTTCTCAACCCAAAACCCTGAGAATAGCATGGAAGGTCAGTGGGGGAATTCTGTGGGACCTGGGTGAAAGAGGAGAAGGTGGTCCAGCCTTAGCCCCACAGTGACAGAGGTGGCAGCAGCAGCAGCTGCTTCCAGAGCTGTGGGCCCACAAATGGTGGTGGATTCAGTGACTGACACAAAACCCCTGAAGCCTGGGGACAGCACACCCACCCTCACCCCCACTGGAAGCAGAGTCCTGTCTTGATGGGGAGTTAGAAAGTCAAGTATTATTTGACTGGGAAGATGAGTAAACATCATTTAAAAAAAAGTCAGAATCTTACTTTGGTGACAAAGAAGATTAAAACATACAACCTTGATAAAAGTAAATTGGAGCTATTCAACAGAAGAATGTGCTACCTCAGGAGGCAGTAGGTCTCTCATCACTAGGAGCCATAAGGCAACATCTGGATGATGGAAAGTTGGGGCAGAAGGCATTCTTGTTCAGATGTGGGTTAGCCTCAGCAGTCACTGAAGTCCTGTTCCACTCTGAGCTTTTGTGAAGTCAGGGAGACAAGAGCTATGACAGGTCCTGCTGTTCAAGAGATCCTTTCATGCTATACTGACTTTCTGCCTTATTACAGTCTTTCTTCATTTTCTGAGAAATAGGTCATAGAACCATAAAATCCTAGAGCTAGAAAAAAACCATAGGAAGATCGGTGACAACACTCCCATGGATGTTGAATCTCCTTGGTAACATCGTCAATCAAGTTGCCTGTTTTCTCTTGAAGAACTCTGTGCACCTGGAACTGACTCATTACCTCATTAAGGCAAATCCTTACATTTTTAGGCAGTTTGAATATTTAGCAAATTTTTCCTTATATTGAACCAAAACCTGCCTCCCTGTGACCTCACCCATTGATCAGTTCAGGGACCAAGCAGAATAAGTCTAATCATTCCTCCATTCACATATTTGAAGAAAATAATGTCTTATCTACATATTTACTTCTCTAACTTGAACGTTTTAAGTGTTTTCACTACTTGAAGGCAACGACTGATTCTTTTTCATATTACCAGAGTGTAGAATAGTGCCCAATAGATTGTAGAAGTTATTTTCAGGGTGAAATGAGATAATATTTGTAAAAAGAAAAAGGAGCCTAAAATGGTGCCTGGCACAACAGTAGGCACAATACAAATGCTTATGCCCTTCCCTTCATTTAAACTTGTACCGGTGCTATGGCATAAGGACAAGATGGAGTGTGGTGCATGAGAAAAGACTTTTTTTTTAAAGACAGACAATATCATAGAATGCAGGAAGGGGGGGGTAGCATAATGTCTATAAAGGTAGGGTAGGGCACAGCTATGAAGGGCTTTGAATGTCAAACAGAGACTTTAAATTTGATCCTATGGAGAATATGCAGTCACTAGAGTTCGTTGAGTAAGGAAATAACACGGTCAGACCTATTCCTGTTCCAGAGTATGGCCCACAAAAGGCTCAGACAGTGCAGGCCAAGAGTATCAGTCCATTTGTCTAGTTCATGAAGGACAATAGTATGAACTAATGTGAAAAGATAAGTTGGAAGCAGATTGTAGGGATCTGACACACCAAGCTAAGATGTATATTTAATCCTATAGACTTAGTTCCCTCAATGTCTTTATCCATAAATGATAGAAATGGACTTGATCACCTTTGAAGACATGTTCATCTATAAATCTATTATTCTAGGCTCCTATATTTCTATTGATCACGAGTAACACTTAAGCAACACCCTTTGAGCTAATCAATGAAATTAAAGTAAGGTGGTTGTTGTTCAGTTATTTTCAGTTGTGTCCTACTCCCTATGACCCCATTTTAGGTTTTCTTGGCAAAGATACTTCTCCAGCTCATTTTACAGATGAAGAAACTGAGGCAAACAGGATTAAATGACTTGCCCAGCTTAGATACTTAGAGCTAGTAAGTATCTGAGGCTGAATTTGTATTCACAAAAATGAGTCATCCTGACACCAGGGTCATTATTCTATCCACTATGCCACCTAGCTGCTAGTATTCTATGCACGCTTATTTGCAACCCTTCCATAGACTACAAACTTTCTTTAAAAAATCTTCACTTACCTAACCATGTCTATCCAAACCTTCATGCCATGTCTCCTCTCTTCTTAGGTGCTGCTTTCCTGCCCTGGATCCCTGTATTTCTGATTGGTGGAAGGTCATTATTAGCCTGACACAGACCCAACATGCCACCCTTGGAATATTTGCATTTCATGAAATCTCCCTCCCAACCTCCAGCTCCATTTTTCATCTCTTGTTCTGCTAACAGTAATTAAATCAACAAAATACCAATCCTGGAAAGGGCATTCCAAATGGACCACAATCACTGCCCTGTGACTTAATAGTCCAAAAGATCCTTTCAAGGCACCAATCCTCTTTTGGTAGATGTTATCTTCCCCTTTAAGAATGGGAATCTCCTGAAGGCAGATGTTGTTTGCCTTTTAGTATTTCTCTCCCCTTTGCTTAACATATAGCCTTGCACCTAGAACATTCCTAATAATTTTGTTTTCATTCATTCATCCATTCATTACTATGTAACTTAGCTTATATGGGTGCTCTCTCTATCTTTTCCATCATGGCAGAAATTTGTTGCCTAGAGATAGATCCACATGCTACAAATATTCATGTATATATATATGAATATTTGAATATATTATCATATAATATATTAGAATATATTATTATATTGGTATATATTCGTATAAGTATGTATATGTGTGTAGATATGTGTGTGTATAGTATGTGTGTGTGTGTGTGTGTGTGTACCCAGAATCAATTTCCCCTATATGTGAAACCTCCAATCATCTTCTTCTTCAAGGAGTGGGTCTTAAAATACTTCCCTATAGTACCCAGAATTTCATAGATTTGAAATTCTCAGCCTGGTCACCTGAAATTTGAACATATGAGCCTTTGGGGCAATGAATTTCTTTACCTGTATAGAGGAAATGAGAGGCAATGATATAATGGATAGAAGGTCAGTGTTGGAGTCAGGAAGACACAGGTTCTAAGTCCTGCCTCTTTCACACTCTAGCTAAGTGACTATGAGTAAACGTAGTTTCCCAGAACCTCAGAACCTGTGACTTTAATCACACACAAGTTGCCTTTTCTTTAATCAATACATGAGAGTACATAAAACTCTACTATTAGAACATAAAATGAGAGAAGTTGCCAGGTCTATGTTCTCACCAAAGGTTATACCCAAAGTACAGAAAACTGGGAATATATCTATGGATGGGATAGGAAGGGGGGACTCTTAAAATACATTCACATACTAGCAGGAGTCTAGCTAGATTGAAAAATCACAAACATTTTTTCTTAGATTAGTGATATTTGTGAACTAGGATTTGAAAATGTGTTAGAATTCTAAAAGGGAAATATGAATGAAAAAAAGATGATTTTTTAAAAATCTATTTATTGGCATCTAGAAACACTGTAAGAAAGGAATGAAGCATCTTCTTCTAGGAAGAGCCTAGAGAAAAGAGAGGTGGCATGGCAGCTAGGCAGTACAGTGGATAAAGTGTTGAACTTGGAATCAGGAGAGTTGAGACCTGAGTTCAAATCCTGACTCAGATACAGTAAAGCTAGTCAAGTCATTTAATCAATCAGCCTCAGTTTCCTCATTTGTAAAACGGAGATAATAATGGCACCTACCATATGGTGTTATTATGATCACATCAGATGGTATATGTAATATGCTTTGTAAACCTTAAAGTGCTCTCTGAATATTAGTTATCATTGTAATTATTTTTATATAATGGGAAAGAATATTTAGGCATGACCAATTAAATAACTTCTTGGGAATATTTTCCAGATGCCAAAAAAGCAAAAGAAAAAAATAATTAATTAACCACTGTCTTATGATCATGCTCAAAATTTAATTTCAGTGAAATATATCTCAGTCTTAACAAGTGAACATATATATGCTGAGTGCCAATTATGGCCATAGCATTGTGTCAGGCACTGTGAGAAATGTAAAGTGACAAGATCCTGTCCCCAGGGAGGGTGTAATCTAGTTATGGCGATGAGATAATATTTCAGCAGTGCCTATCAAAACCGTGGGACCAAGGAAGACTGAACTGCTTTGTGAGCCCATTTGTGGCACGTTGTTTTGGCAAAGAAGTGAGGAGAATTAAGAAGGAAGAAAAGCGATGACGCAGTTATTAGACTAGCTTCTACTATGGAGCATTTAAGCACGCTTTTTTTTCTAAGATTCTTGGAGAATGATTCAGATCCAGGAAAACCACTGGGGAGTGTTGGGACCCCTGGCAATACCCACCACCAGCTGGGGATGTTGCATGTGAGTTGGAATTTTCTCACCCCCAGGTATCTATATGCTGCAGCTATGCTTGATATCTTCCTTTTGGCCAGGGAAGAGGAGATAGGAAACTTCTTATACAAGAAGAGTCTGTAATAATATTATCTTTCTGAAACTGTGAGCCCTCCCCATTAGCCTTAAGGCATATTTAAGCACTTTTAAGATATAATACAATACCTGCATAAAAACCATAAAATTGATGCAAGGCAGTATCAGATTAAGTACCAAAATGGGTGGGAAAGGCAATGACAGACAACTCAAGAAGGAAATTTGGGGTTTATATAATAATTTCATAGTAGTCACCATTTAGCGAATTTGTGCAGGCAAGAGATGGAATAAAAAGAACTCATTGATTCTTGAAACCTTTCTTAAAGGTCTCTTTACTCAACCTTCTTTGTGACAGCAACCTAATCCTATGCACTTGTCTTATAAAATGTCACACTCACAGAGTAGCACCTTAATGAAAGCCCTAATCATCTTTCACTGGAACTTTTAAAGTGATCTCCCAATTGGGAACCCTGCATCTATTCTCCCTCCATTCCAATCCATGGTTCACAAAACTGCCAAAGTGATTTTCTAGAAGCCTTAGTCTAGCCATGTAACTCTCCCTACTCAATAAACTCCAGTGGTAGCATCAAAATACCTCTAGCATCAAATATAAACTCCTCTCTTTAAATTTTTTTGCAATCTGACCCCTTGTAACCATTCCAGTCTTCTTACATATTACTCTCATCCACATACTCTGTGGTCCATATATATTGGCTTATTTGCTGTTCATCATACGTAACATTTCATCTCTTGAACATACCTAGAATATTCTCCCTCTTCGTCTTTGCCCCTTAGAATCCCCAGTTTCCTTCAAGGCTCAATTCAAAGGAGCTCTTCTGCAACAGAATTTTCTGGGTCCTATCACCAAATGCCAGTACATCCTACTCTAAGATTACATTCCATATATGTTTTTCTATACATGGGTGTGTATCAAAGATGTACCTACCTACTATATATTTTCTTCCATTTTAGAATGTAAGCTCCTTGAAGGAGGATTTTTTTTTTTTTTGCTTTTTCTATATATCCCTAGGTCCCAACACAATGCCTGGTATAAATGCATAATAAATGTATGTTGATTGATTTGAATGTACTATTCCAAAGCAGATATTATGCTAGACATTCATTTCAATATAGCACATTATTTATATGATTTTTAATAATATGGTACATAAATTATAGCAACAAAAAAGTATGTACTGTTAGCATATGCTTCTATCATAGTAAAAATCAGAGCTGGACACTAAGCAACACTCAATGTCACCTGCCAAGGCTACTAAAGTACATCAGTGAATGCAGTTTTAAGCCCATTTTTTCTCACTTTTAGAATAGTCATTAATAAGAAGCATAAATCAGGGAGAGTAAGAGAGAAATCAACTTCTTAATTTCTATTACATTTTGGGAAGTTACATTCTGTGCTGAGGAAAGTGATTTCCTGCTGATTTTTTCTTATTAGGTAGATCCCTAGAGAAATTGTGTTGAGGTAAATCCCACTTTGCATTCACATGAAGAAGAGAAACCTTCTTTTACTACTGAGAAGTCTTAGAACATTGGCTTAAAGGGAGGGGAGGAACCCACACCTTATCTAGGAACTGGAGGTTGTACTGTAAGAAAACTCATGAATACCAGTCCTTTGGCTTATGAATAAAATGATTATGTGCTAGCCAGATTGTTTTTGTTTTTGTTTTGATGCAAAAAAATATAATGACCTGAATAAAATAGCCAATTCTTTTAGGCCAAAAGGAATTCTATTCTCTTGTAATTAATTACAGATCAAAACATGATGTATTATTTTCTTCCTTTCCCATACAGAAAGAAACAATAGATTTATCTATCCATGACAGAGATATTGTAGTATAAGAATTTGGTAAATTAGCTTTCTTAAATAATTTCGAGGTTTTCTGAGTTATAAAATCTCTTTGCAAACAGAGCTAATTTACAAAAGAACTTTTTTTTAAAGCACTTATTCCACTTTCACAAAGGGAAAAAGTAATTCCAGACATATTTTGTCCTTTTGTACACTTTCTTTCTCTGATTTATACTTATCTAAGGTTGCTACACAGTCAGGAAATTAATATGACTGGGAAAATGTTGACAAAAAAATGTTCTCTGGTACTTTACAATAGTGCTCATTAAACTAAAAAAGAAACAAAGGCAACTTAGTCAAGAACTATAATTTATTTTCCTCAATAGTTGTCCTTTCTATTATCTCCCAATTACTTTTTTTAAAAAGCTTTTAAATATGAGTTTAACAGTATCAACAAAAATGAACGATTCAATATATGAAGCATAAAAAAGAAGACTGTATATAAAACCTTAAACTTCTGATCCTTATAGTTTTTTTTTAAGTATATCATTAAACAAGGTAGCAATAAAATGTATTTTTTCTACCAGTATTACTGTATAGCAGCAAGCTTGGCAAACTAATGTTTTCTGAACAATTAAGAATGATTATGACACAGAGGGGAATGGAAAGATACATGTTAGTACTAATACACTACATATGTAACTAACGAATTTCTAAGAATAACAGAGGTAAAAATGCCATCAAGGAAATACATGATAGGTAGAAAAATGAACTGATAATGTGATGGTTAGAGTTGTACAGGCATAGTTCTAGACTGATAAACCTCATAATGGTAATCAGTTAAAGTCTAAATCAAGTTGGATAGACTCCAGGGGGCAAAATTATGGGAAGATGCAGACAAGAATCATGAAGGACTGGAGAGATATATATGGATTGCAACCTTTATCATTGGAAGATATTCCCAAACTGACAAGATCAGAGATGCAATTAAATATTTTAGCATTCTTATACTTCACTTAAGTTTTAATTTTTGTTGCGATTTAATTGGATTAAGTAGATTATATAATTATTTCAATTTGTTCATTTATTTTTAGTTTCCAACATTCATTTCCATAAAATTTTGAGTTAGAAACTTTCTCCCCGTCTTTCCCCTACTCCACACCCAAAGATAATGAGCCTACTGAATACCTCTTTCCCCAATCTGTTTTCTCTTATATCCTCCCCCATCATCCCCCTAACTTTCTAGTAGGACAAGATAGATTTCTATAGCCCAGTACCCGTATATCTTATTTCCCAGTTACATATAAAAAAACAATATTTTAACATCTGTTTTCAAAACTTTGATTTCCAGATTCTTTCCCTTCTTCCCTCCTCACCCACCCCCAATGGGAGGACATGCAATTCAATATAGGTTGTACATGTGTAGTTATGCAAAATGTTTCCATAGTAGTTATATTGTGAAAGACTGACTATATTTCCCACCATCCTATACTGCCCTCCACTTATTCTATTTTTTTACTTTGACACTGTCCCTTTTCAAAAGTGTTTGCTGTTAACTACTCTCTCTCCCAATCTGACCTCCTTTTAATCATTCCCCCTAGATGTATCCCCTTCCCCCCTAATTTCCTGTGGGCTAAGATATCCAATTGAGTGTGTATGTTATTCCCACCTTAAGCTAAATTTAATGAGAGTAAGGTTTACCCATTCCCTTTCACTTTCTGCTCTTCCCCTCCATTGTAACAGTCCCCTCTTGAACCTTTTATATGAGATAATTTGCCCTATTCTCTTTCCCTTTCTCTTTCTTTCAATATATGCCTCTCTCACCTCTTAATTTTTTTTTAGATATCATCCCTTCATATTCAACTCATACTGTCCCCTCTGTCAATGTATACATGTACACATATATACACATACTCACATATGTATTTATACACATATATATCCTCCTATACATACATACATATATGTGTGTGTATACACACACACACACATATGTATTCCATTCAACTATCCTCATACTGAGAAAAGTCTCATGAGTTACAATTATTGCTTTTCCATGTAGGAATGTAAATAGTTCAACTTTGATAAGTTCCTTATGATTTCTTTTTCCTGTTTATCTTCTCATGCTTCTCTTGCTTCTTGTATTTGAAAGTCAAATTTTCTGTTCAGCTCTGGTTTTTTCATCAAAAATGCTTGAAAGTCCTCTATTTCATTTGGATCTGTTTGATAGAATCTTTATTTCTCATAAAGTCATTTGCTTCCATTTGCTCCACTCTCACTCTGAAGGAATTATTCTCTTCAGAAAGCTTTTGAGATTCTTTTTCCATCTGGCAAATTCAACTTTTTAAGTCATTCTTCTCCTCATTGGCTTTTTGGGCCTCTTTTGCCATTTGAGTTAATCTATTTTTTAAGGTGTTATTTTCTTCAGTCAGCTTGTTGACTCTCCTTTCATGATTTTCTTGCATCATTCTCATTTATCTTCCCAATTTTTCCTCCACCTCTCTTATTTGGTTTTCAAAATCCTTCTTAAGCTGCTCTATGGCTAGTAGAAAGCCTACATGTTTCTTGAAAACTTTTGGTGTGGGAGTTCTGACTGTGTTGTTTTCTTCCCATTCCATGTTTTGATACTTTTAGTCCCCAAAGAAGGAATCTGAAGTTGGATTGCTGTTCTTACTTTGCTTCCTTTGCCTGCTCATGTTGCCAGTCAATTACTTGACTTTTTAGCTCTGTGGAACTCTGCTTCCAGAGGGGAAAGGTCTGTCCCAAATTGCTGGGTTTTTCACAGCTGCCAGAGCTATTAGGCTGCTTAGCCCCCACCAGCTTTGGCTCACTGAAAACACACCCCAGGACCACCACCCAAGACCACGATCTGGATCCAGGCAGCTCAACGCAAGAGCACTTAGCCTCTGAATGATCACTTGGCCCCCCTGCAATATGCAGAGCGGGACCTTCTGAAGCAGCCACGTGGAAGTGGCTGCTGGGTTGCAGCTTCTGCCACTTACTTGCAATGGAGGAAGCCAGACTGTTTTGTCCCCAAATTTAGCTGAGTTCCACTGACCTTTCACTTTGTCCTTGTTTCTTATAGATTGATAGTTCTGGAAACTGCCACAGCAGCCCATGATCCACTCTCCCGAGTGCTGCAGCTGTGGCTCAACCTGGCTTGACTGGCCACCCTGGGGCCAAGCTGTGGTTTCAGGATAGGCTGGGCTTGGCTCCTAGCATGTTGTGATGAGCCCTTCCTGCCAAGCTGCCTTCAGTGGGAGGTGTGTTTTCTTCTGTGATTTTGTGAGTTCTGAAACCCTGAAATTTGTTTAGAGTCATATTTTGTGGGTATTTGAGGTGGCTATGTGGGAGCTGCAGAGCTTTCCTGCTTCGATGCTGCTATCTTGTTGGGATCTTTTTCAAGAGGTGATCAATGAATTCTTCCAATTTCTATTTTGCCTCTGGTTATTCTAGAACATCAAGGCAATTTTCCTTTAGAATTTCTTGAAGGATGATTTCTTGGCTCTTTTTTTTTTTATCATGGTTTTCCAGGTAGTCCAATAATTTTTAAATCATTTCTCCTATATCTTTTTCCAGGTCAGTGGTTTTTCCAATGAGACATTTCACATTACCTTCTTTTTTTTTTCATTTATTTGTATCTGTTTTATAGTATCTTGATTTCTCATAAAGTCATTAGCTTCCATTTGCTCCAATCTAATTCTGGAGTAATTATTCTCTTCAGTGAGTTTTTGAAATTCTTTTTCCATCTGGCACATTCGGCTTTTTAAGGCATTCTTCTCCTCATTGGCTTTTTGGGCCTCTTTTGCCATTTGATTTCATCTATTTTTAAGGTTTTGTTTTCTTCAGTCAGGCTGTTGACTTGCTTTTCATGATTTTCTTTCATCCTTCTCATTTCTCTTCCCAATTTTTTTTCTCTACTTCTCTTACTTGATTTTCAAAAGCCTTCTTGAGCTCCTCCATGGTCTGTAACCAATTCACATTTTTCTTAGAAGATTTTGATGCAGGTGTTTTGACTTTGTTGCCTTCTTCTGGTTTCATGTTTTGATCTTTTTTGACCCTCAAAAAAGTTTTTAATGGCCTGATTGCTCTTCCTCTTTGCTCATCTTGCCAGCCAATTTCTTGACTTTTGAACTTTTGGCCACAGTAGAACTCTACTCCCAGAGTGGAGAGAGCTGTGTCTCAAATTGCTGGGGTTTTCACAGTTGTCAGAGGGCTGAGGAAAGCACCCTCTCTACAGCCACCACAAGCTCTGGCACACTGGTGTTCCTCACCCCAGGACTAGCACCCAAGACTGCAACCCAGATCCAAGCAGCTCAAAACAAGAGCAATTACCCTCTGAATGGTTGCTTAGTCCCCTTAAGATCTGCAAGCCAGGAGCTCCAGAGGCAGCCACACAGCAGCTGAAGCCACCTCACCACTGCCACCTCTCACCCTAGGGGAAGGGGCCAGATCATGCTCTTCTGTCACCCAGTCCCAAAAGAGTTCCCTACTGACCTTTTACTTTCTCTTTGGTGTTTATGGGTTGACAAGTCTGGAAACCACCACAGCTGCCAGTGATCCACTCTCCTGAAGTCTGCTTTGGCCAATCTGGGCTACAAGTCTGTGTTGGTGCAACTCACACAGAATTGTGCTTGGCTCCCAGCCTGGTGCAATAGACCCTTCCTGTTGGCCTGCCAGGCTGCCTTCAGAGGGAGATTTGTTTCTCTCTGTCACGTTGTGGATTCTGTAGCTCTAAAATTTGTTTAGTCATTTTTTTGGAGGTGGTTGGAGCAGGAAATAAAGCAAGTTCCCACTTTCCCTCTGCCATCTTGGCTCTGCCCTTTGAATAAGTAGATTCTAATAATCTTCTCTATAATGTCTTTATTTATGAATGCCTCTTCATGTTTCATCTTGGCACAATAATTTGGTTTTACTATCTTTTAAAAAAAATTAACTGGTAGAATATTGATGTTATTCTTATCCATTCAACAGACTTCTAGTTTTCATATTCATTATCTTCAGATTTCCAAATTTCTTTTTATTGCCATTGTTTATTAGTTATTTGTTGGCTTTACAGGTGTCTTAATGCTAAATTCATTATTTTTTTTTGCTTCTTTCCTCTTTTGTTAACATAAAGTCTCAGAGATAATTTTTCCTCTAAAAGTAATTCAGGTACATTTTATAAATTTTGGTATGATGCTCACTATTATTATTTTCTTTAATGTAATTACTGGTCTAGGATTCATTCTTCAGCCCATTAATTTTGGAACTTAGTCTTAGTTTAGGCTTACATTTTTTTTCACTTTTCTTTTTTATTGTAATCTAATTCATGAACTATGGAAATGCGTTTAATATTTCTGATGATGTCTTTCTCATGAGTTTCCATTGGCTATCATGTTATCAACTTTTGTAAAAATGTCATAAAATATTGATAAATAAAGATTTATACTAGCAATCACCATAGGCATATGAGGTCAAATTTTTATATCCTTCTATTCAGATCCATATTTAATATTCAGTTACTTTTGTCTTGGTCAATCAAGATTTAAAATATGCCTTAAATTTTCCTCCAATGCCTGTTTTAAAATCTTAGTAGATTTCTTAAGGTTTTGATTTTTTGTTTGTTTGGGTATTTCCATTAACTTTTCCTTTATACTTCAACACTATTCCATTTTTGGGTATGAACACGCACATGCACGGGTGCGCGAGTGTGTGTGTGTGCCTGTGTATTCAGTATTGCTATTATTTTACAATATAGCACCTTTAAACATAATTGAATTTCTCTGACACTTTTGGCCAGGTTTTTGGTTTTATTTTCTTTTTGTTTGTTCTTCCCAAAATGATTGCAACTCCTGCTTTAATTAATTAATTAATTGATCCAAAGCATAATAAATTTCATTTTAGCCATTTAACACACAACTAGCTGTGACCTTGGGCAAGTCACTTAACCCCAATTGCCCTACTGTCCCCTCTCCAAAAAGAGAAAGAAAAAAAAAACAAGAATGAAGTTACTCTACCATGAATTTCAAAGAAATTATATGAATTCCTTCTTTTGGGTGGCTAGGGGAAAAGGCAAAATCTATCATTTTATTGGTGTACAGTTTCCAGTTTAGAACTTCCTCTACTAACGGAAATGCACACACACACACACCCCCATGCCCACACATACATACATATGTGAACATATTTATCTATCTACAGATTACACACACAGGGCATAAACTAACAGGCACCTAGCTAGTGCAGTGGATAAAATGATAGACCTGGAGTCAGGAAGCCTTGTCTTTCTGAGTTCAAATCTGCCATTAGACACTTACTAGCTGTGCTACTCTGGGAAAGTCCTTTAACTCTGTTTGCCTCAGTTTCGTCATTTTTAAAAGGAGCTGTAGAAGGAAACGGCAAACCACTCCTTTGCCAAAAAAACCCCAAATGAAGAGTCAGACATGACTGAAACAAATGAACAACAACCAAATATTTAAAGTCTTTCATCTAATGTATGACCAACTTTGCCCGAATCTGTTTACATGTATTATCTTTAAAAGTTTGAGATTTTACTTAGAAAAGGAATGAACTGAAGTGATGTTTCCAAGACAATAAAACAAAAATGAAAAAATCCACTCAGGCCACCATTTACTCTGTTTCTACAATGCCCAATATCCAGCCTAGCTGATTTTTTTTTTCTGAATAAACTGTTGTTTTGGTTTTGTGAAGACAAGGCCCAAGGTAGCATCTATACACACACACACACACACACACACACACACACACACACACACACACACACACACACACACACACACATACTTGGCTCATTTTTCAACTGTTTTGACTGTCATAACAGTCAGTCAAACCAGTTATACAGGTAGATACAGGCTAAAAGCAGAGGAGTGCCAGAGAAGAGTGTGGGAGGTAATTAAGTGTCATTAGAAGCAAACAGAACCTAATTTAGCAGAATGACCAAGTGTGCTCTGGTCTTTTGAAAATATTTCCAAATACAGGAAATAAATTTGATCCGTTAAGTCCTTCTTTCCTTTAGGATGCATGTTTATTCAAAAGCCAGATGGAGAGAGAAATCAGAGAAAGACTTTGGTCAACCCACATAAAACAGCATATTTGAGTGTGGGCATGAGGGGAGATGAGTTTTGGAAGGATTTTCAGTTATTTGATGTGTGGAGATAGACTCTGGAAAGTGGGAGAATGCTGACTTGATTTAATCTTCCCCCCGTGAGGAGTTTAAAGAGAGGTCTTTAAAAAAAGAAAGCTCACTTACTAAGCACATATTTCTATGCTCTCACATCCTTGGTATTTTCCAATACAATAAAAGTGGGGATTTCCAGGACTAGAGTTACTAGTTAGGAAGGATAGGAAGCCTGATTGTTCAAGGAATGATCTGAACATGTTTCCCTACTCCCAAAGTAAAACCTCGTTAAAATTGAGAGTGTTTACAGAAATTCTTATATGGCCAGAGTACTATCTGTGTACGCTTTTTGTGTATACATCTTTGGCACTTGCAACAGTTATTGCAACAATAGAACTGGGTTAGGCCTAAATGAGGAATGACCAATAAGCAGTGAGAAAGAAAGAAAAAAGAAAGGAAGGGAGAAAAAGAAAGGCAGGAAGAAATAAAGAAAGAAAAGAGAAAAGAAAGGAAGGAAAAAAGAATGAAAGAAAGGAAAAAAGGAAGGAATGAAGAAAGAAGAAAGGAAAGAAGAAAGGAAGGAAGGAAGGAAGGAAGGAAGAAGGGAGGGAGGGAAGGAAAGAAGAAGGGAAAGAGGGAAGAAAGAAAGGAAGGAAGGAAATAAAAACCTAACTCCCTGATTCTAAATGCTTTTCTGATGCATTAACTTGACTGATCCCACATTGGCTCCCAAATCTCCCTAGGAACATTTATGGTCTCCTGAGATTCTCTGTTAGTATTTCAAATCAAAGAAGTTTGTGTCTTATCAACTGCTGTTACAGTATCAGTAAAGCTGTGATAGTAACTCATATTGGGGTTTGGAGAACCTGAGAAGGTGTACCCTCTCCCCACCTCCTTCAAATTCTGGCTTGGCCTACATCAGTCTTAGCCCAAGTCCAAATCAGAAACAGAAGCAGGAGGAGAGGGAGGGGAGAGACATTAGTTGGAGGCTAAGGACGCTGAATTGTAATAGAAAGGAACTTCCTGTTGGTTGCTCACATGTCCATATGGCACAGCAGCAAAACAATGTAAGATCAAAGAGAAGTACAAAGAAGAAAGGGAGGATTCAGTCTCATAATTGTGCATGTGTGTGAACATACAGTTGTCTGTAAGAATAACAGCAGAAACATGTTTTTGCAAGTGAATTCAATGCAAGCCAGCTAATAGGGAAGATAGGCTGAACCTTAAGGAGAAATGCACTTTTTAACACAATCAAACAAGCTCTTCATGACTGACACTGTGGAATCTGCTACTTTGGAAAGCCAGGAATGGGCCTGACACTTTTAGGCTAGTGAGTTAACAGGAAATCACTTTGTTTTCACAAAATAAAGATGTCATCTTTCCATAACCACTATTAAACAAAGCAAATGCTGAATTTGGTAGCAGGTGTTATTAAGCCAACATTAGAGCTGAAAAACCGAGAGGAGATATTTTTCCCCCCCAAGTTCAGATCATGTTAGCAACTGAGGTGAAAAGAGAGTGCTAATTCCTTTATTTTATATAAGCTTAAGAGAAAAGCACTTCATTGGGTTTCACTTTCCTCCCAAAACTTTTTTAATGAGAGAGGATTCCCAGCTTTAGTACTGAGGGCTAACTTTCTTTAAACTTTACCCATCTAGCACAGTCTTGCTACATCTACAGATTTCAGAGGGTAGCCTGATTTAAAAAAAAAAGCTAAGGGATAGCCTTAGAAATCAGAGAACTAGAGAGCTCTGAATATCTAGTACTGGACTCCATTTTATTGCTACTATGTGCAGTCTACCATAGGAGAGTGTGTCAGAGACAGAAAATTCAAGAAAGTAAACCATTTGAAAAAGAAAAAAAATATTTCTAAATTCCCTACTGTCCAACAGACTATTCATCTAAGGCACCAAATTTTTAAACATTGTGAACATGGCAGACATTTATGAGACTTCACGAAATTGAACACAAATGCACTATTAATGTTTTCATTTCACATGGTACTGAGTGGCTTTGGCACATAAGAAACTCAATAATGCTCAGATGTATTATTAGGTTTAATTTTAGTACTTAGCAATTATATAGACTTTGTGGTTCCAGATTACTTTGTAGCTTTTAATTAGTCTATCTCCATAATACCCTAGCCCCATTTTATAGGTGAGAAAACTGAGGAACGAAGGTTAAGTAATTTGCCTCTGGGTTATAGAGCAAACCAGTAGCAGAGTCCAAATTAGATCTAAAAGCTGCTAACTAACTCTCTAGTGCAGTGCTCAGGGTCCTGAGGCCTGATGCTGCAATTCATCTTTTTATTTTATGACTGTTCTAAGTTGCCTGTATTTCTTTTAATGTGAGTGTATGCAAGCAACATTTTATTAGCAGACATACTTTTTGGAGATGTGGCATTTTCATTTAATGTTTCCCTCAGGGTGGGGAGATTTGTTTGGAAATAACATATATAGATGGGTGTTAGCAATGGTATCAAATTCAAGAACTCAGGTTTAAGCAATGTGTGTAAACCTCAGAGGGAATATTTTAATCAGCCCCATTTAACAGAGAGGAGGTAGAGGGAGGGAAAGGAAGGGGAAGAAAAAGAGGGAGAAGGGTAGAGGAAGAGACAGACGGAGACAGGCAGAGACAGAGAGAGAGAGACAGAGACAGAGACAGAGACAGAGACAGAGAGACAGAGAGAGTGAGAGAGAGAGAGGCAGAGAGAGACAGAGACAGAGAGAGAGAAAGAGAGAGAGAGAGAGAGAGAGAGTAGTTGTGGTGTTATATCATTCTTTCTAATTTCTTTTTCTCTGGCTCATGTTCTAGCTGCTATGCAGGTGAATCAAGGTGGGTGAGCCCACCAAGCCCCTGGCTGTAGTCTACCAGCTGTCAGTGTCTTCCTGGGGTCACTGAGCAGATAGATAGATAGCTCATTCCATCTGTAACCAAAAGAAATAGAGTCGCCTCAGGGAAAACTCATTCTTTTCATATGTTCAGCACTTTGCCAGGGTCTAGGTGGAAGACAGGAGGAAAATAAAAAGGAGGAGGCAAAAATTATCCTGAGGGAGGTAGGAATACTCATTTCTAGTGGTAGAATGCTAGGGGTAAGTGGGCCAACCATCTGAGACTGGCAGGGAAACTTGATGCTTCTGTTGGTTCTCATTAAGTTCATCTGAATTCTATTGCTAGCACTTCCAGAAATCTATCTTAAAGAGATGCTTTGATGGATAACCCCCTCCCACCACCACACATACCCCAGGACCTCCCTACCAAACTCTGTTCTCCTCCTGTCTTCTACCCACTTTCTCCCACCCCTGTTCTGCTCCTCCATCATACTGCATGCCTTCCTGCTCATATGAACAGCAGTTGCTGAAGAAATGAATCCAAAAGAAA
>CM053580.1:437813446-437831051 GCA_028627135.1 Pseudochirops cupreus | reverse complement strand
CTAAAGTTCTATAATCAAATGTTAAAAATATACATCTATATATATGTGCAATTATCATTATTATTATTATTATTATTATTTACTACATCCAACTGGAACTTGAGATACACAGGCATTGTGGTTGGGAGATCCATCGTGCCCTACCGAAAAGTCAGAGGGGTGAGGGGGGAAGACATAGGAGAGAATAGACTGGGGGAGGGGGTTAGGAGGAAGAAGAGATAGGTAGTGGTTGGTTGAGTCAGTGCAGGTTTCAGGAAGGGGCTAAGACTTGACCTTTGCTTCTACAGTAAATAAAGACAGATTTTAGATACCCTGTTCAATAGTCTTTCTTTTTCATATGTGTGACCCTGGGTAAATCACTTACCCTCTCTGTTCCTCGGTTTCCTCATTTCTAAAATGAAGGGCTTGGATTTGATAGTTGTAAAGGTCTCTTTAAACTCCAATATTCTACAATAATGTTCTATTTGCATGACTTCCTTTCCTATACATATGGTGATTAGAATCATTATTCTCATCTTTTAATTGAGGAAATTGAGCCACTGAATAATTAAGAGGCTACTCAAAAGACAGTCAGATATCAGGAAAGCCAAGATTGCTCTCTAGATCTCCTGCCTCTCAAGAAAGTCAGTACACCAGCTTAACTACAACAACATGACAATGACTAAGAAGAGAGAAAAGACCTTTGCAAGATACCACCTCAAGTATATTTTTTTCCTAAATGGTGAGCTCTGCCAGGACAGGGTCATGTCTTATCTAAACTATTTCCCCAGAAGCTAGCACCAGCACTCTGTACATTGAAAGTGCTTCATCAATTAATAAATCAATCAATAAGCATTTATTAAGTGCCTGCTATATACCAGGCATTGTGCTAAGTGTTGAATCAATGACTTAACAAGCATTTTAAGTGCTTACTATATATATTAGTCATTGAGAATACAAAGAGAAAAATCAAACAGTCCCTCAAGGACCTTACAATCCAGAAGAAAAACGTGTGGGATGTGTGTGTGTGTGTGTGTGTGTGTGTGTGTGTGTGTGTGTGTGTGTGTGATAGAGGGGGAAAGGGCATTTTTATAACATCTAATATGTGCCAGGCACTGTGGTGTTTCGCACCTATTATCTTATTTGAGCATCACAACAACCCTGTGAGATAGGTGCTTTTGTTGTCCCAATTTTACTGTTGAGGAAACTGAAACAAACAGAACTTAAATGACTTGCCCTTGATCACACAGCTAGTAAGCATCTAACGCCAGATTTGAATTCAAGTTTTCCTGATTCCACTCCCAGGACTCTATCCCTCTCACCCAAAGAGATTGCAGGTGAAGGACTCTTGATGGAGGAATCAGGAAATGTTGATAAATGATGTTGAATGAATGGATGAAGGAAGAAAGAAAGGAAAGAAGAAAGGAAGGAAGGAAGGAAGGAACGAACGAACAAACAAACGAACAAACGAATGAAGGAACAAATGAATGAAGGAGGGAGGAAGGTGAAAAAGGAAGGCAAGAAAGAAGGCAGGAAGGCCGGAGGGCAGAAACAAAGGAAGGGAGGAAGGAAGGAAGGAAGGAAAGAAAGGAAGGAAGGAAAAAAGGAAGGAAGGAAGTAAAGAAGGAAGGAAGGAAGAAGGAAGGAAGGAAGAAAGGAAGGAAAAAAGGAAGGAAGGAAGAAGGAAGGAGGGAAGGAGGTGAAGAAGGAAGGCAAGAAAGAAGGCAGGAAGGCAAGAAGGGAGGAAGGAATGAAGGAAGGGAGGAAGCAATCTTCTCTTCATTAAGATACTTTTCAAAAACTGAATAGGTCACCTAAACAATTTTCTTATTATCCTGTAATTTTGGAACCAAAATGAATGGCACCTTTGATTCACTGAAGTGGAAACTCACCCCCACTTTTGATAGGAATACTCTTGCCTTAGAGATAATAATACAGGAATCAGGCAATGGTATACTGTTAAAGAGGATGGAGCCTTCAAAAAGTGGGCCCCTCTATTTAGGTAACCACTGTGGCCTATTGAAGACAGTCAAGTAAGGCAGTCCTCAGAGACTTCCAGGATTTCTAATACAGCCCTGGCTGACTGCCACTGCAGCTCCAATCCTCACTCTTTAAGTCCCAGGCTTCTTAGGGTTAGGCAGTTTTCCCATCTTTGGGGGCCACAGGCACTGACATAGCCAAATATATATGTGAGTAGCTGTGAAAATAATCCAAATTAAATCTACAGTTCTCTTAATAACCTCATGACTTTTTCTTTAATGTAACTCTCAAAAGATGCTGGCCATGAACACAGAGGCTGAAGCTTTATCAGCTACACCCTGCACAGTGACTTGGGCACCTCTTTGCCCTACCATTTGTTTCCATTTAAATCTCTCTCCTCCCAAGAACCTGGAATTAAGTGGTTACACAGAGTCAGCTGTCAAACTTGGCACCAAAGAGTCACATTTCCATGCCTGAGAAAGCACGTATATTTCCCCAAATCAGGATGTGAGAAACATTCATTACAACTCATGAAACGAGTGCAAGTTTGCATTTGGTGAAGTTTCAAAGTAGGATGGTTTCACACCCCAAACAGAGCTCTTTTCATAAAAAAAGCAAAAGGCCACATTCTGGGAAACACATCTCTCTTAAATATTACACTTTTGTTTAAGACATGTGACTTGTGGGTCTAAATGTCTTAGGGCTTAAAAATACGCGCACACGTATGCATGCATGCACTGCAGACAGCTGGGATGCCACCTATTTAACTGGATTTGATTCCATTCTGATTCTATTGCTATTTCATCAAACATTTATTAAGTACAGTCTATATGCAAGGCATTGTCTTAGGAGCTATGAGACATGAAAAATGAGTAAAGGCACAGTCCCTGCCCTCAAGTTTATCATTTGGGAGCGTAGGGTGGAAGAGAGATAGCAGATAATTGATACAAAGTTAAGAACAAATAAGTGTTGAATGATAGGTAAAAATAATAAGCAAGTTCAAAGGAGCAAAGGAGTACATCTCTTTGAATGAAATCAGGGGAGATTTTATGGAGGACATTCCCAAATAAAGAATGTTCTTTGTTAATGTCTATTTACACTTTTGCTCCATTTTACACACACATGCTCTTGAAAAGTTGCGCCATAAATGTTTGAATTCTATTTTTCTACTTATATTCATTGTAAAACTGGAGCTACATCCCTGGGGGCTTGTAGAGGAAGAGATGTAGAAAGATATACAAAGGGGGAATGCTGAATGACTAAATCATGAAGGTGCACCACAGGATAAATGAGAAGAACTCAAATCCTGCCTCAAATAGTCTACTCATCAGCAAAAGAGGAATAATAATATCACTTGCTTCAGAGGGCTACTTAGAAAATCAGATGAGATATTTGTAAAGCACTTTGGAAACCTTAATGTGCTATGTACATTTTAGTGATCCTCATTTATTCATGAATGCGTACAAGAAGTGTTTAAAAAACACAAAGCAATACAATAAAGTTTAAGCATTAGTAATAATACTTAAATCAATACCTATAAAAGAGAAAATATTTTACACCTCACTCATCCACTCAACTGAATTCTACAAATACTTATTGAGATCTATTATGTGTCCCTATTACTATACATTATACTTTACTATATTATACATTACTATACAATACTATGGATACTATGCTATATATGCATACATACATATACTTTTACTATACAGTGATACTTTCCTAAAGACTCTAATCTCCCAGTTTCTCAACTTTTGCTTATTTTCTGCACCCTAATAGCACAACTGCACAGATAGTCGCACCTTTGACCCACAAAGTACTACTTCTAGGATCTCTGAAATACCCTTATTTGACTACAATCTGCAATCATTCTCCCCCCCACCCCCAGCTTTGCAACTACAAATCCTGTTCTTTGCCCTCAGCATGACCTCAATCCCTCCTTCCTTCAATTCTTTCCCAAGCCAACACTCTTATGCTGCCAATAATCACTTCCTTTACTTTGACCCCTTGGTAAACCAGTTCAGCTCTATGCCATTCACTTTCACTCAGGTGACTTGCCAGCTTATTCTATCACTGATCTTACCCTACTAATCTTCAGCTTTGCATTGATTTCATTATCCTTTGCTCCCATTCATGTGCTGGTGAATAAAGATGGCAAAAATCATAACATGTTGCTGACTTGGTCCACTACACATTTATGTAACATAATCTCAACCAGGACCTTGCTGTGGTAAAGGGTTGTTTTATACCTCCCTAATTGACTCACATTCTCACTCACCACAGTGATTTTTCCAAACATTTTCATTCCTTCTCAAACCTCCGATCCTTCTTCCCCCATTCTTTCAGCTGGGAATCATGTTTCATAATTCACCAAAAAAGTTAAGGCCGTCCTCCAAGATCTCCTTCTCCTCAACTCCTCATCTCACATCCTTCAGATACCTTCTGTCACAATCTCCTCCTTCACCCCTTATTTCATATGAAGAGGTTGCTTTTCTCCTTAGCAAGGGAAACCTTGCTACCTACCTAATTGTATCCCATCTTCCCCAGGAGAGTGCCCCTTTTATCATCCCCACTGTCTCACTTTATCTTCAATGTCTCCTTGTCTAATGAGAGAGAGATTCAGAGACAGAGACAGAGACAGAGAGACAAAGAGAGACAGAGAGGATTGAAAATTCACTTTGTGTCTTTCAAAGTCCCTCATTTATATCCTAAAATAGACATCTCTGGTTAGACAGACCAAATAACTTATGAAAGTGACTTTTAAAAGTGAACAATTTGGTTTCAGATATAGCAGGGGGAAAAGAATAGAAATTTACAATAATGAACAAATGGAAGAACATATTGATTAGAGAACACACACCAATATTGAATAACCAAGCATGTTCTTTGAAACATACGTGGTACCAGGAAACTCTGTCAAAAGAGGCTTTTTACAACTGTATATCTATATTCTTTTGTTGATTTATGAATATTTTAATTTTGATTTTTTCTGGTTTTGTGCCTACTTAAAATGTACTGCTGTATAAGACTTGCGTATTTCATACATTTGTATTAGAATCAGACAATCACTGTCAAAATCTTCCCATAAGATGAAACAATAGTCATCGAATGTCAAAGAATGTTACAATTGAATAACACCCTAGAGATAATTGAGTTCAACTCTCTTATTTAGTAGATTGGAGAACTGAGACAGAGAAGTGAAGTGACTTGTTCTGGCCTATACAACAGAAAAGGAAGAAAGAGAAGAGAAAAATGCTTTTTAAAATTCTAATTGTGCTTAGAGAAAATCAAATATATTACGGCTGGCAATTTCTGTAATTCCCTGGATACCACATCCCTGGCTAACCAACTTGCACAATTAATGAGTTTCTTTCTTCCTTTCTTTCTTCCTCTTTTTCCTTTCCTTCCTTCCTCTTCCTCTCATTTTCTCTCTTCTTTCCTTTCTTTTTTCCCTCCCTCATTCCCTTCTTTACTTACTTTCTCTCTTCCTTCCTTCCTTCTTCCTTCCTTTCTTCTTAATTTCCTTCCTCTCTCCCTCCCTTTCTCTTTTTTCCTTCATTCCTTTCTAATTTCCTTTCTTCCTAACTTCTATTCTTACTTCCTAAATTCCTAATTTGTTTTTCTTTCATTTCACCATTTCTTGATACCCTTCTACCCTTCCTTGATTTTAAATGAAATACTCTCTCCAAGTTGTTACTTTAACAAGGGATGTCAGGTTCAAAGCTCACTATATATGCCACTTTATTGCCCCAAAATAGTATTGAGTATTGTTTTTGTGAGTATTTGTGTGATGCCTTCACAGCACAGACTGACAAAATAGAGAATGCGAAGGAATTATTTTTCTTTTAATGACCTTCATTTCTCAACATACCTTTTTTCCCTCCCTCATTCTTAGAGTCAATATTTATAAGAAAGAATAAAAAAAGAATGAGAAAAAAGTTAACGATAACTAATCCACATATTGAAGTTCAATAGTATATACTATGTTCTATACCCATTGTACTCCACCTCTGAAAATAAGGAATGGAAGCACATTCTCAGACCCCTTCTTTAGGACCAAACAGATAATGTAATTAAACAAAGTAAGGTTTTCAACTTTTGTTATTTACACTTATATCGGTTTAGTCGTCGTGTGTATTTTTTTCCTGACACTGCTTCAGTTTTCACTGGTTCTTCCCAAACTTTTCCATGCTCCTTTATATTCTTGCTAATCATCTTAGGCTAGATGGTGGAACAATTACATTAGTCTGGACCTGATTGAATAGCTATAATTCAGTGAAAAGAGGGTAGAATCAAAAGACCTGAGTTCAAATACCAATTCTGAGGTTTCCTGTCTCTTGACCTTAACCAAATCATTAAATGTCTATAGATCCCTGTTTCTGTAAAATGAGGGGATTGAAGTAAATGGCCTGTGAGGTCGCTTTCAGTTCTACAACTATACTTCAATGATCGTTAACATCAGTTTAGGAGAAGGTCTGCAATAGAGTAACCCAAATGTATTTGCCCCTTTGATGCTTAACAGTTTCATAAATGATTTGGATACAGACATAGAGAGCATCCCTACTAAAACAGGTTCATTCAGATAACTCAAAGATTGGTAGTACAGCTAAAACACTGAATATTAGAGTTCTTGTTCAGTCCTTCCATCATGTCCAGCTCTTCAAGACCCCATGAACCTATCAGACTTTTATCTTCCACTATCTCTTGATCCAAGTTCATGTTCATTATGATTTCATAGTAGGAGTCTAAAAAGAATTTGACAGGATAGAACATAAAGTTGAATCTAATAAATACAAAATGGTAAAGGGATAGTTTTACAACAGTTTCTCAGAAGAAGAAAAAATAATCTCAGGAGCATAGTGAACTTAATATGTCAGCTAGATAATGTGGAAATTTTAAAAAAAACTAATGTAATCTTCAGCTACCCAATATTTATCTGCTTGAGAATCTTAGAAGGGGGATGATGCCAATTGCCTTTAAAGATTTTACAAGATTCTCCTCTGTACCCAAAGAATGAAGAGTCAAGCAGAAGTGCTTCCCATTCCAGACCTTAGCTTGCCTAGGACGTCACAAACTTATATTTTACAGACGATTAATCCCTCTACCAACTCTTTGAAGCTTAGTCATTCTTAAACTTTGATGCAAGCATTAAGAAGAGGCACAACGATCAGAGATGTTCCTTTACTATATCCACTGATGTCTGTATCAAAAGTGTCTTCATAGCCAACAGGAAGCAGTTAGAAGGTATCTACATCTGTTCTTAACTGGTAGAGTAAAGGAAGAACCCCCTATCTTCTATCCCAAAGAGGATGTTATAGACAAATTGACAAAGAGAAAATAAGCATTCCATTTTGGTGAGTTTCAGGATTTGACTAGAGGCAGAAATCATAAATAATTATCCACTGAGCATCCCCTCTGTGTTTAACATTGTTCTAGAGGGATTATAAAAGACACAGGAGTATAAAATGTGATTCTTAACATCAACAATTTAAGATCTAGTAAGGGAAATAAAAGTAACAGTGAATCATACAAGACAGGATGTTTTTATGACATAAGCCATAAGTGCTAAGGCCATCAGAAAAGAAGAAGCTCCAAGCATGAGAAACAAGATGTGAGCTAGGTCTTGAAGGGAAGTTTTTTATTTGGTTTGTTTTTATTTTAATAGGCGGAAAAGGGAAGAACATTACCAAAGGGACAAAGGGTAGAATGAATATTACTTTGTTGTAAGTGACAATGGTTTCACTAAAATAGGGTATATATGTATAGAGTACTGAGAAATAAGGTTTGTAAGGCTGCGAGGTAGAGTGTCCTGAAAATAACCCCTGAGAATCTATAATTAATTTATTGGTAAAGAGTAGTAAGACTTTAGGATTTTGATGGTAGGACCTAGATTTAGAAAGAAAGTTAGAATTCATCTATTCTAACCCCTTTATTTTACAGATAGGGAAACTGAGTCCCTAAAAAGTCAAGTAATTTGCTTAATGTAATACAAGCAGTATTTATTTGAGCTGAGATTTAAATCCAGTTCATCTGATTTTTTAAAGCTGAGTATTTTTCCAATAACTTTAAAGAAATTACTTGGTGAAAAGGGGGATTATTGCAGCAGTGTATAAGCAGGATAAGTTGGAGAATTGGCATCAGGGGGTGATTAGTGGAGATTGTTGTAGTAATGTTGGCATGAGTTAATAATGGTGTGAACTAGGACAGCAGCAGTGGAAGTAGAGAGGGAAGATAAATACAGGAAACATTTCAAAGGGGAATTGGTTACTACATAATTAGAAATAGAGGTTGGAGAAAGTAATGAATCAAAGATAAATCAAAATTTCAAGTCTGGGTAATTACAAATAAGGGGATCGCCTATTACAGAGACAAGAAACCTGGGAGGGAGAAGTGACCTGGAGAAAAACATCTCTATCTTAGTCATACACATAGAGAATTGTAGGTGAGGGCAAGATAACCCAGTGGTGGTGTCCTGTTGGTACTTACAGAGAGAGAAGTCAAGCCAGAGGTCAGGAGGTCAGAGTTGGAGACAGATCTAGAGTCCATAGATAAGCTACTAAACATCAGAAATACCATTATAGATGCTGTATTTAAACAAGGACACAGGCAAACTGGAGCATGTCCAGAGGAAAGTAATATATACAAACCTCTCCACAGGAATACACACATAAACACACACATACACATACATACAAGCTTCAGAAGAGTCAATAAAGGAGAGAAGTGTAATAGATTTAAGATTGCACTGAATTTTACAATTATAATTCAAGAATAATAGTATCCTTATAGACCCATTATCCTCCCTTTTTACAAGGTATTCCTTTAACTCCTCTCATTGAATGGGAGTAGATGCCAGTGGCCAGGACGGAGTGTGGACACATAATGAACAGAAATGGCAGCAATCATTTAATTGGCTAAAATGGATTATCTGGGTTAGCTATGCGTTTCAATTTTCCATGTTGTTTTATTGTCAATTTCCATAGATACTTTAGGGTTACCATATAAGATGCAGTAAAATTTACCTCAGCATAACTTGACTACATTCCTGAGTTGGGAAAGGGTGAGATTAATGACTGTTAGCACATCTGTAGCTCTTTATATTTTCAATGTGTTGAATAATCATTAGTTGCTTACCATTTATCACGTCTAAGGGATGATGTTAGATCCCTGCAGGGGCAAGCTGGACAGCTGAAAGCCTCAGGCAGGTTGATGGGATGCTTTGGATTTGCTAGGGCAAGGTCAAGTTCATTTCCAGGTTGTTACCATGGAGATTTGGGGGGGTGGAGAGGAAAAACAAGGGCAGAGCAAGGGAAGCATCACCAGGGAAACACAAGCCAGGGTACAAGGCATGGAAGAATCAGCAGTAAGAAGGAACAAGATCACGGGAGCTTTCAAAAGCCAGTAATCTAGGCATTGTTCGCTCACTGAGCTCAGGTTCCTTTGATACACCTGCAGTGCTAATACACTGGGCAAATGACCCACAGACAGCTATGAGCACCAAGGGCTTGCACAGGTGGAAAAAAATACAATCCACACAATAGGGAAGCATTATTTAGAAGAATACAAAGGGTCAAGATGGAATGAAATTAAGAAAGGAGAATTTAGTCTGAATATGAGAAAGAATTTGCTGACAGTTATACATGACAAACTGAGAAAGGGCATCATCCATTGAGTTATAAAATTAGACTGGACAATGAATTAAGACATATATCACTTAAAATCATCCTTCACTGACAAGGAGGTAGACTATATAAGTTAACAGACATTTCCTAACTATAGTTGGTATGATATATGTTGTTTGGGCATCAAGTGGGGCCAATGAGTACAAGGACAAATCCCTCATGTGACAAAAATTCGTTTAAGTATGGAGTTCCTGGCCTAGAAAAATACCAGAAAATCCCAATAATAGTCAAAATAAAGACATTCTCTAAGTCTTCCATTCCTACTTACCTAGTTGGGAGAACCATGTTGTCAACAAAGGAGACAAAGCACCAAAAATATCTATGAATAAATAAATTATACACCAATAACCCTTTTAATTAGTACCAATTAGGAGTAATTGGAAAACTCTGTAATAGAACAGGAGAGTGACTTGAGGAAGGAACACAAGATAAAATTCATGCAGGCTAACCAGAGTGATGAAAATTTAGTGGGAAAGGGGAAGAGTCATGAAGGATAAATTTGGGAAATTTACACATGCATTAAGTATACAATTGATTCTAACAGGATATAATATTCTACATCCTATATTACTTTAAGTCTGCAAAATGCTTTCACATATGTAAGTAATTGCTGTCATTTATATACCTTTTAATAATTATAAGGCAATTTACATATATTATCTCATTTGATCCTCATGTAACCCTGGGAAATGTGCTATTATTATCCTCATTTTTAGATGAGCAAATTGAGGCTCAGGGAGTTTCAATGACTTACCTGGAGTCACACACACAACTAAGAAATATATGAGTAAGGATTTGAAGCTGGATCTTCTTGACTCCAGGTCCATTACTCTGACCAGTAATCCATATTGCCTCTCATTTGATATTCACAACAACCTTGTAAGAAAAAGGGGAGGGAATCAATGAGAATTTGTTAAGTGCTAATTTTGTACCAGGTACTAACTTTCAAGGATTCAAACACTAGAAGGGAAACAATTTCTGACCTGAAGAATCTTAGTCTAATGGAGAAGCTAAGGTATATACATAATAAGTGTATTAAAATATGTCCACAGTATTCAAAATGAACATGTTACTTTAGGGAAGAGAGTTGCATTAGCATCTGGGGTGGCAGGAAAAGTTTCAGGTGGAAGGCAGAACTAGGACTGAGTTTTGAAAGGTCTCCAAGGTGTTAAACTGAGGAAGGAATTCATCCCAGCCTTAGATTAGCTTAGATACAACGCATATAATGCAAAGGTGCAGAGAAGGGAGATGGTGTTTCTTGTTTGTGGAGTGACAAGCAAGCTAGTATGACTAAACCATAGAGTGCACCAAAAGTAGGAAAATATCAAAAGACTAGGAAGGTAGGAAGGCATCAAGTTGAAGAAAGCTTTAAAGGTTTGTGAGAGAAACTTGTATTTGATCCTTGCTGTTATTTTTTGTCCTTTGTTTGCAAGGTGGACCAATGACACCATGGGTGATGTCTTTACTTCTACATTAATTGAATTTAAGTGAGAGTTGTATAAAGTCATTAGCTTCCGTCTCTCTTCCTGAGGGCCGCAGTGGGTAGAGTGTGGGACTGGGAATCAGGAAGACCAGACAAACACTTAACAATTGTGTTACTCTGGGCAAGACATTTAACTTTTCTCAGGCTGAGTTATCTCATCTACAAAATAAGGTTCATAATACAGGGTGATGTCTTGATTCTCATGTGAATTGGATTTGAGTGAGGCAGAGTTGCACAAAGACATCAGCCTCCCTCTCTCTTTCTGAGTCACTGAGTCACAGGACAAAAATCAAGACAACTGGCAATGGCCCAGGATGCAGTGGATGACTTTAGTGTCCTTGATGTCTGACTAATTTCTAAGTACTACACAGAACCTACTTCAGCTGCTTCCATGTCCATTGGAACAAATTCCTCTCATCTGCCCATTCCTAGAGGTAATAGGGAGCCACAGTAGTATATTGAGTAGAAGAATGGCATGATCAGACCTACACTTGAGAAGGGTGGGGAGAAAAGGAGTCTTCAGAGTCATCTGGGCCAAAAGACCCAGGAGTAGCACAGCTATTAGTGGGGCCAGAAATATCAAAACAATCAGTATGTGAAGGTGTGCCTTACAACTAACCACACTCAAAGACAACATTTTTAGGTATATTTCTTATTCTAATGGTATCATCCTAGAAAAATTAGATGTAGAGTCCAAGTGATAAGAGACTTCCTTTGAGAATGGAGGACAAACAAGAAGAGAACAATGGGATAAGAGTCCAAAGACTGTCCTCCATCAATTATTAGACAAATGACACTTGTTCTGCCATATGAAAATGTATTAGTGCAGTTGATCATGAATGGCAAGAAAATCACAATTTTTGGTTCCATTGCCAGCTATTTGACCTATGTTGATGAAAATTATAAAGTTATGGTGGCCAATTTAGTTTTAAGTGTCATGCTAGTGATGATATTCCTGTAGTCTGCTTCAAAGCAAATGGTGTTTTTCCTCTGGCTTTGTACAAAGACAAGAAGGAGAGACCAAGATCTTAAAGTTATTTGACAAAAAAAAATCATTGAAAGAGTGAAAAAAATCACATTTATATTGGTTTGGAGAATGGATTAGAGTAGGGAGAGACTTGAGGCAGGGAAACAAAATCAGAATCTAGTGTAGTAGTCAAAGGTAATGAGGGCCAGCACCAGGGTGGTGACTGAGCAAAAAGGAGACATATTCAGTGGTTGCTGGGGAGACAAAAATGACAGCATTTGGGAAATGATTGGAATTGTAAGGGTGAGGAGTATAAGAGAACACTGAAGTTGTGAACTTGGGTGACTGGAAGAATGATAGTGCCATTAATGACAATAAGGGAGTTTGAAAGAAGAAGAGATTGGGGGGAGGGGCAGAATATTGAGTTCATTTTTGGTCATATTAATTTTGAGATGTCTACAATAGGACATCTGGCTTGATATATCTAATAGATAGCTAATTGTGTAGAAATGAAGCCAGAGAGAGGGCATCTATGTGGGGCAGTAAATAGTGCACTGGACTTGGAGTCAGGAAGGCTCATCTTCATGAGTTCAAATATCACTTCAAACACTTACTAGCTGTGTGACCCTGGGCAAGTCTCTTATCACTGTTGACCTCAGTTCCTCATCTTAGACAACTAGTGCAATATCTTTGCCAAGAAAACCCAAAATGTGGTCACAAATAGTTGGACATAACTGAGCCAACTGAACAACAACAACATATGAATCTATGAGTCATAGGTATTGAGGTGATGACTGAATCTATGAGAGCTGATGAGATCACTGAGAATTTGTACAGAGTGTCATTTGTCTAATAAGTGATGGAGGACAGTCTTTGGACTCTTATCCCATTGTTTTCTTCTTGTTGTTTGTCCTTCATTCTCAAAGACATCATGACTTCAGGGAGGTAATACCATGACATGCAAGTGAATCGGATTTAAGTGAGGGAGGGCTGTGCAAAGTCACCAGCCTCACTTTCTCCTCTGGAACCATCTGGGTCCAGGGCAAGACATAGTTCAGGACAATTGGAAATGGCCCTGATTGCAGTTGGAAACCTTGACATTTTTAGGCTAAAGTCTTTCCCAGATCTCAGTTTCACTAAGGCATTGACCATTCAGTGATTAAAGCTAGGTAAGAAATGAGGCAGAGAGTGACCTCTATTACCTAATCAAAAAAAAAAAAAAAAGAATCAATCTGGGAGGCAAAGACCTTCAGGGTTTCTGGACGAAACAGAAACAATTGCTTTTTTCATTCACTCTGAGCTATTCAGGGTCGAAACAATGACCAAGTGAGGCCTGGGCCTAGATATTGTTGGCCAATCAAGGAGAGCCAGAGTGATTTGGGTTTAAGGCAAGGTCCATTTAAGAAAAAAAAAAAATTCTCTATACTGACCCACACTGCAACATTGCAATTCCAGGGGGAAAAATAATAATTTCCAACACAGGCCTGACATGCTATCTCAAGGAAACTATCTTACAGATTTACATAATCATTAAAGCTAAATTCAGGGTCAGGAAGTTTAAACTATATTCCAATTTCCATCTGGAATTTATCTTTCAGAAAGTTCAGTTGACCATTTTATGCCTACCTTTCTCTACTGAAAAGAATACTATTCATTGCTATGAATGTATGAAGTTGACTAAAACAGGCAAGCAATTTGGGGTTTGAAGGATGCTAAGTAGCATAGCGCCAGGGAAAGAAAGTTAGATCTGGAGTGAGATTTGATACATTAAAATTTATGTAACATTTGGGTAAGTCACTTAACTGCTCTTGTCTTCAGTTTTTTTTACCTGTAAAATTAAGAGGTTAGAGTAGATGGCCTCTGAGTTCCCCTTCATTTCTAAATCTGTGATTCCATGAGGATTGTACATTCATCTTCCATCCAAGAGTATGACAAGGAGTAGTGGCACAACCTCTGGAGAGAGTGGGCCAGGCTAACACTTGAGCTGAAACATCATCTGACTTTTTGTCCCCAGCTGCCAGGAAATATCAGTCTTCTATAAAGCCTGTGGCTCCAGTGACCTAAGAAGGTGAAGACAGTCCTCAGGCATGTGTCAGCCTCAGTGTCCCACACTAGAATGATACTAGAATGACACCACATCTGGCCACAAAACAGATGTTTACTTCATCTTCATTGAAACATAATTATAACCTCTACCGTAAAATTTTCCTGACCTTGCTCTAAAACATTGATTTGGTATTTCTAAAATTACTTCATAATCTGTATTTACTCATTTCCAATGACATCTCTTCATTTATTGAAAGTGCTGTGCTAATTTAAGAACCACATCCTCATCCTGTCCAGGAATCTGAAAGCAATGGTGTCATAGAGAAATAAAAGGCCTTAAGGGGGAAAATGCTGATGAAAAAGGAATGAAATAAGAGAATTACAGAACTAAATAAGGTGACCAGAGGTCATTCTGTCCAACCCACTGTGCTCAGGCAGGTCAATTCCTAACAATCAAAATAGAAAACCACAGGCTCATACTGAAAGTCTAGAGTAGAGCTACAAGGGACCTCAGAGTCTACCTACTCCAATTTCCTCAATCTATTGATAAGGAAACTGAGTCCTAGGGAAATAGTGAGTTGCCCAAGGTCACAAAGGTACAATTAGAGATAAGACATTAACCTGAAGGCTCTCTTTCCAGTGTTCTATTTCTAGTGTACCATTCTGTCTATCCTACATTATGAAATTTTCACGTATTTGTTCTAGTTATCCTCATTAGTCAGAAGAATATTTTGATTTTATTGCTGTTTCTGTCATGTCTGACTCTCTGTGACCCCAACTGGGGTTTTCTTGACAAAGATACTAAATAAAGAAAGAGTCACTACCTTTTCCAGCTCATTTTATAGATGAGGAAACTGAGGCAAACAGGGTTAAGTGACTTGACCAGGATCACAAAGCTAGTATCTGATTTGAACTCAGGCCCTCCTGACTCTAGCTCCAACATTATCTACTGTGCCACCTAGCTACTCGAGATATTTTGATGTATAATAGTCTTTTAAAGATTGAAGGTTCTCCCCTTTTGCCTACTAATTGTGTTGCACACAGAAAGTCTTGCAATGTAACTCTACTATATATTTTTGATGATACCTAAAATTAAATCCTTTTAGGAAGCCAGTCTCAGAGAGGAACAAAGGTTCTGATAACACAATAATAAAGGCAATCTTTAGGGTAGTTAGATGACAGAGTGGATAGAGTGTTAGGTCTAGAGTCAAGAAGACTCATCTTCCTGAGTTCAAATATGGCCTCAGACACTTAGTACCTCTGGGAGCCTGGGCAAGGCACTTCATCCTGTTTGCCTCAGTTTTCGTATTCCTGTAAAATGAGCTAGAGGAGGAAATGGCAAACCATTCCAGTGTCTTTACCAAGATAATCCCAAATGTGGTCATGAAGAGTTGGACATGACTGAATAACAAGGGCAACCATGTCTTTTATAAAGTGTGTAAAAAGCAAAGGTCCATCCTCACTGAGTATGGAAAAAGAAGAGAATTCCTCTCTCTGGTCAATCCCAATAACATTAGTGTACTCTTCTGAGATGAAACAAATTAAACTAGAAATTACAATTTGGAAAAGTCTACAAAGGGAGATCAACAGATCTGAATAAGAGGATTCTTCAAATAAAAAATCATCAAGTATTTATTAAATGTTTCCTGTGGGACAGACATTGTTCTAGGTGCTAGAGGTGTAAAGACAAAAATGATCCTTATACCCAAGGAACTTCAAGAAGTCAGGAATCCTATATTCTCTCTATCTATGCTTCATCTATCTTGGTTAATTGAAGACATGATGAGTTATAAAAAGGGCTGTGGTTTTATAATAAAATTCTCACAAAGTTTTAAAAAAATTCAAGGCTGCTAGCACTCCCTAGGTTCTCCTTTTCTCTTAGTTCTCCTGCCTTTCCAGGAAGCAATTTAGCTATGAATACAGAAAAGAAAACCAAAGATGACTCTTGGATCTCCTCTAGTCCCATAAGTGCCAACTGTGGGCCTTCTCTCTCCATTTCTGCACTCTGATCCATTGTATGGTCTCTATTTCATAGCAACAGAAAGACAAATACCTGGATCAACATACCAGCCAATCATTTGGCAATAAAGTAGTTCCTTGAATTCATGCTTCAATAAGTAACAGAAATGTTATGTTGGAGAAAAAAAAATTATCTTTTGTACATACTTCTATTACCAGTTCTTTCTCTAGATGCATAAAGCATATTTCCTCATACGTCCTTTATAATTTGTTTGGGTAATTATAATAGTCAAAATAACTTATTTGTGGCAGAGCCAAGATGGTGACATAGAAACAGCAAGGTTCCACAGCTTCCACATAGCCCCATCAAATACTCATAAAATATGACTCTAAACAAATTTTAGGGCTCCAAAACACACAAAAATACACAAAAACACATCTCCCACTAAAGGCAGCTCAGCACTAAGGGCTTATCCCAGCACGCTGGGAGCCGAAATCAACCCAGCCTGAAACCACAGCTTGGCCCCAGGGTGGCTGGGATGAGCCGCAGCTGGAGCCTTCAGGAGAGTGGATAGTGGCAGCTGTGGTAGTCTCCAGAATTATCAAGCTATAAGAAACAATGAGTAAGTGAAAGGTCAGTGGAACTCAGCTAAATTTGGGGGAGAAAAGCAGTCTGGCTGAACTGCCTTCAGGGCAAGGAAGCTGCAGAAGTGGTGGCCCTGTAGCTGCCTCCACATGGCTGCTTCAGAGCTCCTGGCCTGCAGGGGGACCAAGCAATTGTTCAGAGGCTAAGTGCTCTTGCATTGAGTGGCCCGGATCCAGATCATGGTCTTGGGTGGTGGTCCTGGGGTGAGTTTTCAGTGAGCCAAAGCTGGTAGGGGCTGCAAAAAAATGGCAGCCTCCTAATAGCTCCAGCACCTGGAAAAAACCCCAGAGATTTGGGACAGAGCTTTCCCCTCTGGAAGCAGAGTTCCACAGAGCTAAAAAGTCAAGTAATTGACTGTAACACGAGCAGGCAAAGGAAGCAAAGGAAAAACAGCAATTGAACTCTAGATTCCTTCTTGGGGAACAAAAAGGATCAAAGCATGGAATGGGAGGAAGACAACACAGTCAGAAATCCCACACAAAAAGCTTCTAAGAAACATGAAGACTGTCTACGAGCCATAGATCAGCTTAAGAAGGATTTTGAAAACCAAATAAGAGAAGTGGAAGAAAAACTAGGAAGAGAAATGAGAATGATGCAAGAAAATCATGAAAAGGGAGTCAACAACCTGACTGAAGAAAATGACACCTTAAAAAATAGATTAATTCAAATGGCAAAAGGGCCCAAAAAGCCAATGAGGAGAAGAATGTCTTAAAAAATCGAATTTGCCAGATGGAAAAAGAATTGCAAAAGCTTTCTGAAGAGAATAATTCCTTCAGAATTAGAGTGGAGCAATTGGAAGCAAATAACTTTATGAGAAATCAAGATACTATCAAACAGATCCAAACAAATGAAAAAATAGA
>CM053580.1:437779579-437812946 GCA_028627135.1 Pseudochirops cupreus | reverse complement strand
TAAATGAGTAAATTAAAAAAAATTAAAAAAGAAAAAAAAAGAAAAAAGAAAATAAACATCATATGAAATTGTTTGGTTTTATTTTTCTGGGGGGGGGCGGGGCCGGGAATAGAGGAGAATAAGGGTCAGAGAACTTGGATATGTGGAATGGAGGAACAGAATAGAGAAAGACAAAGTTGTAGACAGAGAAGCAGAGTGACGCCAAAGGAAACAGAAAGAAAAATGTAGGCAGGGGGGCACAGTAAAAATGACCTGACATCCACTCCATTTGCTACATCATCAGGGGTTCACATTAGCTTGTAATGAGGAGAAATGTGAAAACAAAAACAGCCTAACAAGAAAAAATGCAACCGAATCCCCCCCTTTTTTTTTAGCCTCTAAATTTAAAGCCAGGTGGGGAAAGTGACTTTTGGTTGGCTTTTACATTCCAGATTATGTTTGTGTTTTTTACACTTCGTGCATTGTCTGAGCCATAGCCCAGGAAAAACAAGTCCAGCAGCGTGACACAAGGGAGGGTATTTCTGAGGTAACGGATTTGCCTCTTTGCAAATACCTCTGTCTTTGGCAGAGACCACAGGGCAATGCCTCCTGTCCCCTCCCTGCCTCCTTCATTGTGTTAACGTAGCTGAAGGTCTGCCACAGTTCAGAACCCTTACAAAACTGTAAACTGCATAACAATACACTGAAATCAAAATAGTGATAATAATGTAGACTGCCCAGGGCACATATTCAAACGCTACAATAATCTAGACCTACAGGAAGCCAAAGGGTGAGGGGTTTGGGGGTTGGATTGTGTGTGTGTGTGTGTGTGTGTGTGTGTGTGTGTGTGTGTGTGTGTGTGTGTGTGTGTTAACATCCAGTTACAAACTGCTTGTGGTCTCCAAAATTTCTGTAAATTGAGAGAGGTTATTAGAATTGATCTGTGTTGATCAGGAATTCTGACCAAAGTAAAAGCCTCTGAGGAAATGCTGGCCTCCCCTTTTTTCCTAATAAAATCTAAAAATATGTCCCAGCTATGCTGATGATAATGAAAAATATTGCTATTCCAGATAGGGTGTGTCTTTCTAAACTTAGGAAGGGTGGAAAATGTGATATTCGTCCCTAGGATACCTGCCCTTTATGGGTAGATTGACAATCCGCTGAGACCACCATTAAGGTTTTTCAGCTCCAGAATCAGCTTGTTTCATGTGGTCCTCAGTCTCTTTTTATCACTTTCCAATCTTGCTCTTTCCCTTCATTCTCTCCCCCTCCCCCTCACCAGGCCACCTTTGCATAGTGTCATCTCTGTACTCTTTTTCTCATTTCTTTAATTATCAGCAGTCTTCCCACTGGCTTTGGGCCATATGTGTGGTTATACACATATGAAAGCTGTCACACCTTTCTCCTCCTGATGATGGAGGGAACAAGCTGCCATCACTATTTCTTGGGTGTGTGTGTGAAGTTGTTAACAGGACATTACCATGTAGTGACTGAGCCAGTTTTCATTAGCGCAGAGTTAGCTAGAAGGAAGCATACATAGCCATCTCATAGGACCATAGGATTACAGTTGCCAGAGGCAGAGTAGCAGAGTGGATAGAAGGCTAGACCTAAAGACAGAAAGACTTCGGTTCAACCACCTAGGATACTTACTAGCTCAGCGACCATGAACAAATCCCTTCATCTCCCTGATCCTCAGTTTACTTATCTATAAGATGGTGATATTAATAACTATATTTGGTCAAAAAAATGGGGAAATAGACTCAGAGATATAAAGTAATTTGTTAAAAGTCACAAAGGCAGGAGCTCTCCTAATGAGAAAAGGGTATATTGTGTAGTTCAGTCATTTCAGGTGTGATCCCATTTGGGGTTTTCTTGGCAGAAACTAGAATGGTTTGCCATTTCCTTCTCCAGCTCATTTTACAAATGATGAAATTGAAGCAAACAGTGATAAGTGTTTGCCCAGGGTCATACAGTAAGTGTGCCGCCTAGTTGGCAGGGCTTAACCCTTATTAAAAAGAACAAGTTAATACATTGATCTTTAACCAAGCATAGATAGGTTTTAAAAAGGCAGTATGTGATGGTGAATGAGAGCTTGTCTCAGGATGTGGGAGAACTGGGTTCATTTTTTGCCTCTGACACATACTGGTTGCATGACCCCAGCAAATCACAACATTCCTGAGACTCAGACAACTTTCTAAGTCATAGAGAAGGTGCCAATATACCTTGTTAAAAGGAATATCCTCATCAAGAGCACCCTACATTGATTTTGAATCTTCCCACCCACCCCAAAATGAACTTATTAAATCTTTTTATAAAACAAAATGTTTATGGGAATAGATGGATAGAATAGGACCTAAGAGCACTGGATAGGATGGAACACCACCAAATGGGAAGAACAAAACACAGTGGGAAACCTGGGGTTAATGAAGAATAACATTGTATGCTTCCTAGCTTTGCAGACATATGCATATATGATAAGCTCCCAAATGACATTAATCAGTCATCTTACAGACTTCCTTTATGTATGAAAATGCTAACTTATTTCTAATAAATGCATTTTCCAGTAAACTTTTGTAGACATGCCTCTGTTTTCTCTATCAAGAAAAATGATGTTCAGAACAAAAAAGATCAAGAAGGAGCCAAAAATTTGATAGGAAAAGAAAATCTAAGTACTATATACTCTTTCCTTCTCCATTCCTTCATCTTGTCTTGGATCAGGGTCCATTCAGAACTATAAATAAGTGGGAACTATCCCCTTGGAGAACTAAAACTGAGAGAGAGATAGTGGAGACATTTCTGTACAGGTAAAGAGAGGTTCTTGGCGTTAACAAGTCAAGACCAAGAACTGGGCAGAGAAATTGTAGATTTGAAAGACACAGGAGGAGACAGAGTTGGGATTGGACATAGGGTAAAAACCAGCAGAAGGCAAGGTCTACCAACTCAAGCCATAAGTATGCTCTAGTGGAATAGCAGGGTTTTGAGTTAAATAAGAGTCCTCTCAATTTGTCACCCTCTGGTTGTCCATGCAGCTGACCATGCCCTTGAGTTCCCTTAGCTGAAAGGGAAACTCTTTACCATTTCCACTTTCATTGTTAGGTTGGGTTTTTTCCCCCCAACAGCCAAACTCATGGTGGCTTCATCCAGCTTACCTGAATGAATTCAAATCATCAGACCTAGATGAATTATGCTCTAGAATACCTGTAAGGATTTGAGAAGGGGGTTGCTGACTATCTCTGTTTATTATCATTGAGGAATTTTAGCAAATGAGAGGCTCTACAAGACCAAGCACAGATTAATTTATTAATTTCAATTTTCAAATTTCAATTAATTTCAATTTTCAGAAGAGTTAGATTCCATATACTGTTGTCTGCCTATGCTGAGTAAAATTCAAGAATAGATTATTAAAGGGATGCTTTGAATGAATAAATGAGAACATTTTTATTAATTGCTATGTGCCACACTCTCCTTAACTGTAGGGACAAATGCAAACAGAATGGCCTCTGTCCTTAAAGAACTTACATTTCACTAGGGGAAAACATACACACAAGGAAGTGATACCCAGAGAGGAAGTATTTGGGACAGAGAAGTCAGAGATACTGGTAGATGAGAGAATAGAATAATTTGTTGAAATGACCTTATGAGGAATAATGGTGTTGAGTTTGAAAGGATGGCAGGAGACAGTGAAGAGAGGAGATCAGGGCTGCTCTTGGTGGCAGCATAGCATGAAGATAATTTAGAACTGGCACAGTGGACCTGAGACCAGGATAAGATAAGGTCAAATACTTACCAGTCAGAGCTGAGACTCCAGGGGTGAGACTTTAGGTTCTACAGAGAAGTGGAAGTTAAAAACATGTCATAGGATGATGATGACCCAAAAGTATTTTTTTGTTTGTTTTTTGGAGGGTTGAAAGCAGGGTAATTGGGGTTAAGTGACTTACCCAAGGTCACACGGCTAATAAGTGTTAAGTGTCTGAGGCTGTATTTGAACTCAGGTCCTTCTGACCCCAGATGTTCTATTCACTGCACCACGTAGCCACTCCAAGAAAAGTAAATATTTAGGAAGGAAATGATCACTAATGGCTAGTATGGGCTTATTAAAAATAATTCTAAAATTTACTTATCTGTGTAATGTTATATGTCCACTTCCTGGTTTAAGTACTCCCCCAGTAAAATATAAGCTCCTTGAGGGCAGGGACTATACTGTTTTTGTTTTTCTGTATATAGTACCTGGCACAGTTTCTCACAGCTAGTAGATACTTCATAAATGTTTGTTGAATTGAGTTAAAATTCATGCCATACTAAATGAATTTGTGTTTCTGCCAGGGTTACTAGCCTGGTAGAGCAAGGACAGTTATAGAAATAATATTCTTGTGTTTCATGAAGGTACTTGACAAAATCTAGAAGGGAGTGATCAGAATGGTGAGGGAACTAAAAATCATTTCATATGAGCACTGTTTAAAGCAAATGGTTATATTTAACTTCTAGAAGAGATAGGAGAATATAATAGCTGTCTTCAAATATCTTTAGCACAGTTATGTCAAAGATGAATTAAACATTCTGAATAGGAAGAGAAGGAGGATAATTTCTGGAGCCGGTGAAAGAAGCAAGAAAGGACATCTTGATTAAGACCAGAGCATGAAGGTAGTCACATCTTCTGAGTTAGGAGGATGGGGAGAAGATGCTGCCAGGTGGCAGAGTGAATCAAGTGCTGGGCCTGGAGTCAGGAAGACTAGAATTCAAATATCACCTTAGATATTTACTAGCTCTGTGGCCCCAGGCAAGTCAATTTGCCTCTCTTTCCTCAGCTATTAAATGGGGCTAATAATAACACCTTCCTCCCATAGTTGTTGTGAGGATAGAATGAGGCAATATCTCTAAAGCACTTACACAGTGCCTGGGATGTAGTAGATGCTATAAAAAGGCTAGCTATAGTTTATTATTATTATTTGATGGGTAAAAAGGAAGTTTTAAGTGAAGAGAAAAAACTAGTTATAATAATGGCATTTCTATAGGGCTTTAAGTTTTGCAAAGCTCTTTACAGATAGGATCTCATTTTACCCTCACAACAACACTGGAAGGTAAGTGTTTTTATTATCTTCATTTTACAGATGAGGAATCTAAGGCAGATTGAGATTAAGTGTCTTGCCTAGGGTCACATAGCTGATTATTATTTGATCCTGGATTTGAACTCAGGTTTTTCTGACTTTGGTCCACAACAATGTCCTCAATCTCAGTAAAGTAATAGTAAGTAGAATCACTTGTGGAGAACAGATAGAATCCAAGTTCAGCCAGACTAAGATCATTATACTTATCTAGGCATAGGGTTGTAATGGGCTACGACCATAGAAGAGGTCCAAACGTGAATGAGGCAATATAAGAAATGGTTATTTCCTTATTGGTAGCAGAACATAATTTAGATAAACACACAAGTCAGGTAGTGCAGAATCAATAGGTTTTCAGGAAAGTATGAAGGCTCAAACACCTTAGTCATGTTATGTAAAATAGTTTGGTGGGAATTGTTTCTTCAAGTTCTCATTTCTAAGTTATGTTGGCCTTTTATCCTAGACAACTCAGAGTTGGCCAGTCATTTTCATCAGCTCTTGAAAATGGAAAGCAGAGCCTAGTTTT
Source organism: Pseudochirops cupreus (assembly GCA_028627135.1). NCBI lineage: Eukaryota > Metazoa > Chordata > Mammalia > Diprotodontia > Pseudocheiridae > Pseudochirops > Pseudochirops cupreus. The sequence goes on along the minus strand of CM053580.1, from coordinate 437,807,339 downwards.
CTGGGAAAGATGAATCTATTCTCTGGTCCAGTTGAAGATGCGACAAGAACCTGTCCAATAACAGCCACGTAAGGTCAAACCTGGTTGGATCTGCATGTAGTCCTGGTCTATAGGGGACCTGAGATTTGCTTTGTTGGACTTCAATGTTTTCATAATTAACGACCCAATAACTCCCTGGGGCTAGAGCAGGGGCCCTGGTAACAAGAATTCTGGCATATTTCCTCAGTGTACTATGTATCACCCAGACGACAAGCCAAAGGAAGTTTGTGGGAAATGGCAATTTGTGGGAAATGAGAGCCAAGTGAGTTCCATTCCTGAGGGATGGAGTAACATATTATATTGTAATATCAGAGGTCAGTAGGTGAAGTTATCTGTATACAGTGAGAAATAAGTGGTCTTGTGTATCTCTAAACCAGCAGTAAGCACTTAGCCATATGCACATTCTGGCACCTAACGTTGACATGAAATTTGGAGTCCAGAATGCTGGATTAAATTGGTTCTAAAAGGAATAGCTTACAATTCCTTTTAAGGTCTAAATAAATTTTAAAATGAAGCTAAGCCTATTTTGGTCAGATATGAAGAAAATCAACTCAAACTTCCCTTCCAGTGTTAAGGGTAGGATTTACCTGTCTAAAAAGTAAACTATCTTAAGCAATTGATGCTGGTTCTGATGCTGATCCAAAGTAAGATATTTCCTAGAATACTTTATTAAGATTACACACTTCTTTAAATTATTCATATCACTCATGATTTTAGATGAATGCTTATGTCATTTTGGTGTTATAGAATTATAGTATCTGGAACTGGAAAGGAGCTCAGCAATCTAGTCCAACTCTTCACATTATAGATAAGGAAAGAGATCCAGAGGGGTTAAGTGATTTGCCCAAAATTACCCTGAGCCGGTTTGTCCATTGGTCCTATGACTGCAAATCTAAATGTTCTTTCCATTACACTGATGCATTGTACTGATACTAAATGGATATTTGCGAGGTCTACATTTGGCCATGTCATTACCCTATTCAAGAAGATTTCATAGTTCTTCAAGCACCTCTGGAATTGATCAAATGTAAAATCCTCTCTTTTACCTTCAAATCACTCCAAAAACTGGCTACCACTAATTGTTCCAGACTTATTTCATATTACCCACCCTCATACACATTTTCCAACTCTATTGACCTATTTACTAGTCACCTTATATAACATTCAGTCTCTAGACAATATGCCTCCCTATCTTTATAGAAGTAAGAAAGGTGAAAGTCGCAAAAAGGCTTTATTTAGGAAATGCTGATCACATAAAGGCAATAATGTGCCTAGGCACAAGCAAGAGTCCCTAGGATTGTTTTCTCTTGGTGTCTTTATTTACATAAGCTGCTTGGGTTACTGGAAAGTGTTCTTTAATTAGAAGAAAAAAATAAGAGACACAGACCTAGAGAATTCTGGCAGCCTCTAGAGCAGTGGTTCTCAACCTTCCTAATGCCGAGACCCTTTAATACTCACATGTGGGCGTTTAATACTCATATGTGGGCAGACCCGCCTGCAGATGGATAGAGGAGCAGTGTCTCGGTTCCTAGGACCACTGGAAATATGTGTTTTTCGATGGTCTTAAGTGACCCTGTTCGACCCCCAAGGGGGTCACTACTCACAGGTGGAGAACTGCTACTCTAGAGTAAAGACTGAGACAAATAAGGAAGCATGGGAAATATAGGGTTTTACTTAAGAATGGGGTCTCTGACAAAGACACCCAAGCCTATGTGAACAGAAATTTTAATTTTTTTAGTAGTGCATTTAAGTATAAGACCAGTAGCAAGCTACCTTTCATGCCTTGCAATGCTCCCTCTCCTCACCTCCCTCTCTTGGAATATTTGGTGTCCTCCAAGACTCAGTTCAAATACCTTTCAATAATCCATTAGAACCATCCTGGTACGCCCAGTTACTAGTATCTTAGCCTTCAAGGATTATCTTGTCCCTGTTTGATATGTAAATTACATATGTAATTACATACATGTAAATTGTATTTGTAATTGCATTACAAATTATGTGCGTATGTATAACTGTATGTTTTGTATTTACCTACACTAGGTATCCTAAAAGTCTTATTAAGTTTTAAACTTGAATAAGCTAAAAATTTTTAAGCTTTAAGATGAGGTAATATTTGTGAAGTGTCTGGCAAATAGTAGGCATTCCTATATATGCTTTTCCCTTCTCTTCCCTTCCCTAATAGCTTCAAACTTCACTATGGCATTTGGAATATCCTGTATATGTACAGGTAATTTTCCCTGTTGTAATACAAGCTCTTTGAGGTTAAGGACTGGTTCTCTTTTTAGTTTTGTATCTCTATTGCCTGGCATAGCACCCAGAAAATATAGTAGGTATTAAATAGATGTACTTAGCATAGGATCTGGGCCATTATAGGTACTAGTAAGTGTCTGAGGCTAGACTCAAAGTCAGATAGTCCTCAATCCAAGTCCAAAATTCTATCCATTATTGCACCTGACTGCCTACTGCCACATCCAATCAGTCAGAGTAATCAGGAAAAATGTTTCAGCTGAGACCTACAAAATGATAAGGAGCTGGGCACTGGAGAGCATAGTGAGTAGGAGAGAAAAGATAGGAGGGTGGTCAGGGAAGTCAGTCAGAAGTCAGGGGAAAACAAGGAGTTAGGGAGGGCAGGCTGAGTGTCACAGTCTGGAAGCAGATTACATATGAAAGGAAAGAACAAACCAGAAGTCATGCATATATGTGCACATGCATGGACATATGTATGTATGGCAGCTAGGTAGTATGTTGGATCAGGTATATAAAGTGGGGTGAGGAAGAACTGAGTTTGAATCCTGCCTCACATTCTTAATGTGGAAATATATACATGTGTGTGCATGTATTAGACATGTGTGTATATTTATATTACTTATAGGTATCATGCTATATATATACATATGGACATGTATGTGCATATATACCTATGTACCTATATACACATTATGCCTATACATGTATATACATAGATGTGTACTATACATGTATGTACAAGGCACGTTGATATACATGCCTGTGCATATGCATATATATAATAATACATATGCATATCTGAAGGTACCTTATAAATACGTATATATCAGAATGTATATAGACAAATAAACATGTATATATTTATTTATATGTATGTGTATACATGTATATACATATGTGTGTATACATATATGCAAACATTTATTAAGTGTCCCCTGTGTACTAGACAATGTATATATGTGCAGATACATGTATACACACAAACATGCTTATGTACATATGTTATGATAATTGTGGAAAGTTTTCTCAGTTTTGTCTGACCCTTTGTGACCCCATTTTGATTTTCTTGGCAGAGATCATGGAGTGGGTTGCCATTTCCTTCTCCAGCTCATTTTACAGATGAGGAAACTGAGGCAAACAGGGTTAAGTGACTTGCCTAGAGTCCCATGGTTAGTAAATGTCTGAGGCTGGATTTGAACTACCAAAGATGAGTCTTCCTGGTTCCTGGTCTGGGACGCTATGCACTGCACCACCCAGCTAGCTTTGTTATAATAATAGCATCTACTTCTATAGTGCTTTAAAGTTTACGAAGCACTTTATACATATCAACTCATTTTCTCACAATAACCTTTTGGGTAGATACTACTACTACTATCCCCATTTCATAGATAAGGAGACTGAGACATAGGGATGTTAAGTGAAAGGCAAGATTTGAACTAGTCTTCCTGATGCCAAGTCTTTATGCTCTGGCTATTGTGCTACCTAGTTGCCTCCTGTATAAATATATATGCATGATTCAAATGTTTGTTTTATGAAAGAATACATCTTGATTTTAATATTAGAATTTGTATATAGATGAACATACTTACAAAAATTCTCCTCATGCAATATCCTCCTATAAATCTACTATACGGCAGTATAGAAATGAAGTTCATTATCCTTGACCATAAAACAAGAGCCTGGAGCTCACAAGGCAGGGTCTGGCGCAAAATCAGGACCAGAATTCTACCAGTCAGATTGTTTCCAGATGGTATGATTGCCACCATCAGCAGCAGTATTCCCCAAGGTATAGATTAGGGATTCTTTTTTGTGTTCTGGGTCCATTTGGCAGACAGGTGAAGCCTATGGATGCCCTTCACAGAATGTTTCTTTTTTAATGTATAAAATATAATAGAGAGGATCACAAAGCGAAACAATTATATTGAAATCAGAATTTTTAAACCATAGCACCTTGTTAAGAGCCCCTGATGAAGATAAGTTTTCTTTTCTATCCGTCCTGACTTCCTTACCATGTTCTATCCTTACCTATAACACAAGGTACTGTCATGTTATCTGAATTACACCTTTAAGTCAAAATACGAGAAATGATTCCTCAAGAGAGTGGCTATTGTGGAGATAGTGTATGAACTTGACAGGACTCCTTAGAATACTAAGGAAAAACCTGAAAATATGTCCATTAGTATGGACCTTGTGCTTCACTGAAACATACAACACAGTATCAACTTTTATTTCCCATATTTTCATCATTTTTCAAATGCAGAAAAGTCAAGAAGGACTTTTTTTTAAATTTCTCAGTATGCAATGCTACCACAGTTGGAATCTTTAAAGATCTGGGGAGGCAACATAAAATAGAGTAAATTTATTCTTCATTGACCAGTTTAGCTGTATGAAGTTATATGTAATGAAGTGCACTGTCATAATGTATAAAGCTAAATAAATAAAATCTACATATTATTGGAAGGTTTGGGATGTTTTTCCCTCTTTTTAAACCATAAGTCCACTTGTCTAGAAGCTTTCTGGAAGTTTCCAAAAGGTTTTCATGGTCAAAATTAAAACCTGAATGAAATAAAGATTTGTTAACCAGCTTCACAGAATCACAGAATTTCACAGTTGAAAAGGACTTTAAGGCATGACTGAGCCAACCCATAATTCAACCATAATCCCCTCCATACCTTTCCTGACAAGGGCTTATGCAGATTCTAGTGATTGGGAGCCCACTGGGAATAAAATCCATTGCTGGACAGCTCTAATTGTTAGCAAGTTTTAACTTATATCAAGCAGTAATTTCTATCCATTGTTCATCATTTTGAATTCCAGAACCAAGTAGAGAATCAGTCTTTCAAATTATAATGCTTCTAGCATTTGAAGTCTGTTATCAAGTCCTTCTTAAATCTCCAGGCTAGATATTCACAGTTCCTAAAATGAATCCTCCATATCCATTATCTTCTTCTCCCTTAAAATGACCTCTCTTCCAAATTTCCCTATTTCTGTCACCGTTTGTTTCGTGACCAAGGTTCACAGTCTCAGTGTCTTGCTTGGCTCATCACTCTTACCTCTCATATCCAATTAGCTTAGAAATATCTTCTCAACCTCTTCAACGTCTCATCAATATATTCCTTTTGCTCCATTGACCCAATCATCACCCTAGTTCAGGCCTTTATCACCTCTGTCCTGAGCTATTGCAAAAGGCTTCTAAATCATCTCCTTCCTTCTGGTCTTTCCCTATGCCAATCCATCTTCCACACACAGCTGTCAAGAGTTATTTTCCTAAAGTATAGGTATGCTCTCATACTTCTCAGTAAATTTCAGTGTCTTCCCCATTACCTCCAAGATTAAATATAAACTTCTTTGTTATTTAAAATCCTTCAAAATCTGACTCCAACCTACCTTTCCAGACTTATTACGTATTTCTCCACTTCAGACATTCAATTGTCCAAACTGACCTTCTTTCTGGTTTTCATAAACACCATTAAATGTCCTATCTCTTTGCTTTGCACTGGCCAAAAAGGAAAAAAAAAAACTTCTATCAATGACTAGAATGCTCTTCTTCTTCACTGTCATTTCTTAAAACCTCTAGTTTCCTCAAACCTCAGCATTAGTGTGCTTTTTTCTAAGTAAAGCATTTCCTTGTTCCCAGCTTCTAGTGGCTGTCCACCAGAATTATCTTGTATTTATTTTTATATGCCTATATATGTATATGCTTCACTCATCTTAATAAACTCTTTGAAGATTACAATGATTTTATTTTTCTCTTTGTATTCTGAGTTTTTAGTGCAGTGCATAGCACATAGTGGGTGCTTTGTTTGTTAATTGATTAGTGTAGTTTCATCCACAGCCTTTTTATAATCCTGACTTGCCTTCTTTGGTCATTCTCCAGTTTGTCAATGCCCTCCCAAAATTCTTTATCTCTATAAAGCACCTTTTAACATGATATAATGAAGTCACTCCTGTATCCTTGCCAAGAAAACCCAAATGGCATAATGAAGAGTTGGACACAACTGAAAATATGACTCAGCAACAACAACAAATGAAATCAGAAGACCTTGTCTTAAGTTCAACTACCACTGACAATTACATGGTATAGAAGAAAGTACTAGTCCTAGAATCAAGCAGCGTGGGTTCAAATCCCTACTCTAACATTCATTAACTATGTTCTCATAGAGAAATCATTTTTACTTCTCTTATTCTCAGTTTCAGCCTCTGTAAAACAAGAAAATAATTTGTGCACTGCTTCCCTCAGAATAATAAAATAGCAGAATTAAAAGATACAACAGAGACCATCTACTATGACTTCTTTTATTTCAACTTCTGTAGCCTTTTCCTCCAATGTTAGTTCCTCTGCAGAACCTTCATTGAAGAAACATGGGCAACTAGCCTTGCTTATTTTTAATCCAGATTAGCTCCTGAGTCTCCAGATCCCTCTTCCATCTTGCCCCTGTAGGATACTTTTTCTCCTCACCCCTTTTCAGCTCCCTGTTCTGTGCTATCTTCCCCTTTAGAATGTAAGCCACTTGAGGACAGGAACTGTCATTCATTTTGCTTTTATTTGTATTCCAAGGGTTTAGGATAGTCCCTGGCACATTGCCCATTCTCATTAAATGCTTTTTCTAACCTTACCTGTGCCAACAGCATCTTATAGAAATAATACCCTCCAAAAATTACACATCCATCATAGGGGATTGGAATGCTAAAGTAGGAAATCAAAAAGTAATTGGGGTAATGGGAAAGTTAGGACTTGTAGTACAAAATAAAAGGCAGAGACTAATAAAGTTTTGTCAGGATAGCCCACTGGTGATAAGAAACTCTCTTTCAACAAACCGAAAGATGGCTTTACACATGAACATCACCAGGTTAATAGAGAAATAAGATTGATTATATATTTTGCATCCAAAGGTGAAGAATCTCTGTACAATCAGGTAAAATAAGACTTGCAGATAACTGTGGATCAGATCATGAGCTTCTTGAATATGAAGTGGAGGTGATGAATAGATTTGAGGGATTACATCTGGTAAAGTGCCTGAAGAACTATGGACAGGGATTCACAATATTATACAGGAGGCAGCAACAAAAAATATTCCAAAGTAAAAGAAAAGCAAGAAAGCAAAATGCCTATCTGACGAAGCTTTACAAATAGCTGAGGAAAGAAGGAAAATAAAAAGTAAAGGACAGAGGCAAAGATATACCCAACAGAATGAAGAATTCCAGAGAATAGCAAGGACAGAATAGAAGGTTTTCTTGAATGAACAATGCAAAGAAATAGAAGAAAAAAATAGAATGGGAAAGATAAGAGCTCTCTTCCAGAAAATTAGAGGTATCAAGGGAAAGTTTTGTTCAAAACAGAAGAATGATTTTTTAAAATGGTAAGAATTTAACAGAAAAAGAAGAGATTAAGAAGAGGTAACAAAAGTACCCAAAAGAACTATATAAGAAAGATCTTAACATTACTGATAACCATGGTGGTGTGGTTACTGATTCAGAGTCAGACATTCTGAAGAATGAAGTCAAGTGGGCCTTAGGAAGCACTAACAGTAAGGCTAATGAAAGTGACAGAACTCCAGCTGAGCTACTTAAAACTCTAAAAGATGATACTTTTAAAACTGCTCTCAATATGTCAATGAATTTGGATGGAAAAGATTAGTTTTTGTCCCAATCCTAAAGAAGGGCAATGCCAAGGAATGTTCAAACTGCTGAAAAATTGCTCTCATTTCACATGCCAGGAGATTATAGTTAAAATTATGCAAGCCATCTTTGACCCAGTAATACCACTACTAGGGTTGTGTCCCAAAGAGATCATAGAAGTGGGAGGAAGACCCATATGTACAAAAATATTTATTGCAGCTCTCTTTGTGGTGGCAAAATTTGGAAATTAAGGCGATGCCCTTCAATTGGGGAATGGCTAAACAAGTTGTGATATATGAATGTAATGGAATACTATTGTGCTGTAAGAAATGAGGAGCCAATGGACTTCATATTTACCTGGAGAGGCTTATACAAACTGATACTAAGTGAGACAAACAGAACCAGGAGAAATTTATACATGATTACAGATACTACATATGTGTGATGATCAACTTTCATAGACTAGACTCTTCTCAGCAATGCAAGGTTATAAGACAACTCCAAAAGACTCATGATGGAAAGAGATGTGTACATTCAGAGAAAGATCCAGAAAGAACAGAATTTAAATGCAGACTGAAGCAAATTACCTGCTCTCTTTCTTTCTCATGTTTGTTTTTTTTTCCTCTTTCCCATTGTTTATTCAATTGGTTACAACCCTTCTTTACAACCAGACTAATGTCTAATGTGAAAGTATTTTCAGATCCTATACTTGGTTGTGTGCTGCCATTGGAGGGCTTGGGGGGGGGGGGGGGGAAGGAGGTGAGAAAATTTGAAACTCAAGGGATTGTGGAACTGAATCTTGTAAACTAAAAGTAAATAAACAAATCTTTTTTTTTTTTTTTAAATTTATGCAAGCTAAGCTTCAGTAGTATGTAAACTGAGAATAACCAGAAGGGCAAGCTGGTTTTCAAAGAGGCAGAGGAACTAGAGACCAAATTGCCAGCATTCACTAGATTGTGAGGAAAGCAAGGGAGTTCCAGAAAAGAAAAAAAAATCCACTTCGACTTCATTGACCACACTAAAACCTTTGATTGTGTGGATCACAACAAAATATAGCAAGTCTTCAAAGAGTTGGGAGTATCCAATCATCTCCTGAACAACCTGTATGTGGTCCAAGAAGCAACAGTTAGAACCAATTGTTCTAAGATTGCTTTGAGATTAAAGATCAGAAAAGGAGTACAACAAGACTGTATACTGTCACCTTATTAATTTAATGCATGCAAAGTACATCATGCAAAATGCCAGGCTGGATAAATCAAAAGGTATAATTAAGGTTGCTGGGAGAAACAGCAACAAACTCAGATGTGTAAATGATACCATTATGATGACAGAAAGTGAAGAAGAATTAAAAAGCTTCTTAATAAGTGTGAAAGAGAAGAGTATAAAAAACTGTCAGATAAATTAACATCAAAAACCTAAGATCTTGGCAACTGTCCCATCCTTTCCTGGCAAATAGAGGGAGAAGAAATGAAAGTAGTTTCAGATTTTCTACTCTTGGGCTCAAAGATCACTGTAGATAGTGACTGGATTCGTGAAAATAAAAGCCACTTGCTCCTTGAAAGGAAAGTTATGGCGAATCTGGACAGCATACCAAAAAGCAGAGATATCACATTGCCAACAAAGGTCTGTAGAGTCAAAGCTATTTTGTTTTTTGTTTTTTGTTTTTTTCAGTAGAAATTAATAACTGTGAGAGCTGGACTCTAGAGAAAGCTGAATGCCACAGAATTGAAGCTTTTTAATTGTGGTGTTGGAGAAGACTTTTAAGAGTCCCTTGGACAGCAAGAAGGTCAAATCAGTCAATACTTAAATTAATTCAGGCTATTCACTGGAAAGTCAAATATGGAAAGTGAAGCTTAAAAACTTCAGTCATATAATGAGAGGAGGAAACTCATTGGAAAAGACCCTGATTTTGGAAAAGATTGAAGGCAAAAGGAAAAGGGGATGGCAGGGGACAAGATGGATAGATAGTATCAAGGAAATAGTGAACATGAACCTGAACAGACTTTGACAGATAGTGGAAGCTAGAATGACCTAGCGTGCTATGGTCCATGAGGTCATGAAGAGTAGGACTCAGCTGAATGACTGAACAATAAAAATAATAACCCATGCCAAAACAAGAATTCTTCCCATCTGTCAACAAGGGGACAGACAGTTTTTGTGTGAAGACTTCAAACTGCTTCTTGAGGCAAACTTTTTATTGTTGAATACCTCTAATTATTAGGAGGGCAGTTAAGTGGTACAGTGGACACAGTGCTGGGTCTACAGTCAGAAAAATTTCCCTTCCTGAGTTCAAATCTGGTTCAGACATTTTTTAGTTGTGTGAATCTAGGAAAGTCACTTAACCCTGCTTGCCTCAGTTTCCTCACCTGTAAAATGTTTCAGAAAAGGATGTAGCAAGTCACTCCAGGATCCTTGCCAAGAAAACTCCAAATGGAGTCAGAAAGAACTGAATAACCAAATCAATTGCAAGGAAGCTTTTCTTTCTATAATCCTAAATCTGTCCCTTTGCTACTTGAATTCCCATTATTTCTAATTCAGAAATATATAAATGTAAGCTATTATTATTTAAATCCTAGCTCTGCCACTTACCAGTTGTGTGACCTCTGGCAAATGATTGACTCTTTGAGCACCAGTGAGGAGATTGAGTCCCCTCCAGATCTATATTCTTTGAAGATTTCTCTGTCTCAGAAGGCAGTGAAGAGAAGGCTAGCATTTTTATAACTGTCCTTCTTATGATTAAACTCCCATTTGCTTGGGGAAATTGACTGAAAACCAGGGGCATACTCACAGAGGATGCCCAATTCATAGGTTAGAGAGCTGGAATCCTCTGGAGGCCTTTGTACAGGCTATATCAGTTTCCTCCAGTGACCATGCTGGTCTGCACTAGCTCTCTCTGGAAGAAGGGATTGGTCCTGTGGGTGAAAGAGCAAATAATGCTGTCTCCATATTCACTTGATCCTTGCCTTTTTAGTCAAGTATGCCAGCTGGCATGGTCCTAGTTGTTGACAGTAGTCAGTATGGGGTTTGTGGCATGGCCAGTTGGATGCTAAAGTAAAACTATTATCACATTTGATTTCATTTCAGACATTGAAGCTTGATTATTATCACCCTTGGCCAGATTTGAATCATTGACCAACAGGAAGGAGCTTCCAAGTTTTGTAAATCTAAAATCCTAGTTTATTTACATTTATATGGATATAATACCTAATTCTTAACTTTCTAGTACAGAGACTAAACAGAAAATAGAAACAAAAAGTCAGAGGATTCCGCTGGAATGGGAACGAGACAACAACATTTTTCTCCATTCAAAACTCGCTAGAGGGCCATGAATTTTCAGTTCCAGGTCCAACTTAACTGTGTCTTTTGGGCTCCAAGTTTCATTCACTCCAGGCCAAACACAACTTCCTTGAGGCAAAGGAAAAAAAATGCTTCAAGGGAGCAAAATACGTCCACATTAACCTTCTTGGAGAGTAGATAGATTCTAGTCTAATGAAACAATGTCAGTGCAGTCCCAGAATGTGAAATGCATTTATTTGCTTAATCTTGAAAATGTATTTCAAAATCTGTTAGGTCCTCAAAGAGCTGATCAGGCTGGCAAAGTTACAGAGTCCACTCCCTCTTTATAGTTTCAAACACATATCCTCATTTCCTTCTACTAGTCTCCCCAATACTAAGCTCAGAACAGCCACTGACCCTAAAACAACATCAAATTCATTAATGATTAATAAATTCCCTGTTGCATTACTGAAAAATTTGAGGACTTGCCAATTTCTATTGTCAATACATAAATATCTGAGGTATTTGCTGACTGAAATAGAAGGAGCAGAATGCCAGTCTACTCAAGCTGGTAGGATCCAGGAAGAAAATGGTTGAAGGCAGAAGATTAAAAACTAAACCTAGGTGACTAGAGCCAGAAAATATAATACAATACATGCAATTCTCTTCCCTCTACCCACACAAAGCTTGCATTGACTTACTTAGGAACCCCAAAGAAGGACAAAGATACAATGTGTTCACTGATCCTGCTAGAATAGTGGGCCTTGCCTTCCTTCTCCTGCATAGAGACAGACAGGCTCAAGTGATTGTAACAGGTCAGTCTTTAAGTGGCTAACCTCTATGCCTGTGAAAGAAACAGCTAAAGGGATTAGATTCACAAGTTAGCCAGGAATGAGAAGCCAACCTAAAGAAATAGATTCATTCTTTTAGTGTACTTGACATAGACTGGCACATTGGAAGAAAGTTTGCACACCTAGAGCTCTTTTCCTCACGCTGGCACATTAGAAATTCAAAGAAGGGGCTAGAATAGGGAGCAGTAGAGCCACTTGTGCAGGTCAAATAGCATAGTACCTTGTGGCAGAAACAGGAGGACCACCATTTGCTTTTTCTAAAATTCACAGAAGGCTGAGTTTAATTGGCAAATATATCTATTGTTTCTACCCTCCTCCCTCCATCTCCTATTCATTGAACATAATTATTCTTACAAAAACAGTACTAAAAGGCCATACAGCAAAAAGAAATCCCTGCAATTCAGAGAGAATCTTTTATAAAGTGAAGGAGGGTCTGCGTCAGCATGGTGTCCAAATAATACACTGAAGTGTAAATGGTAGAAAAGGAATGGAAGAAAAAAATTTCAAGCATCTATTATGCACCTACCAGGTACCATACTAAACTCTTAATAAAATATTATCTCACTTGAATGGAGAGAAGCTAAGAATTGCTGATTCAAAGTGAATATAAGATTAAGATAAAGAATAACTCTAGTGATGGAGACAACTTCAGAGGCCATCTAATGCAACCTCTTTATTTTACAGATGAGGAAACTGAGGCCCAGGGAGAATAATGACTTCCCCAAGGTCATGCACACTGTCAGAAGTGGGCTTTGAACCTAAGGATAGTGTTCTTCACAGGATACTAGGTATTTTCCCAGGGAAAGAAATTAAATGGGAAGACAACACAGTATTAAGGAAAAGCAGAATTCCTGAAAGTGAATGACTATCGGGGGGGGGGGGGCGGGGCAAATGTTTCTGCTCTTTCACTGGCTGCTTATTAAATATTTTCATGCAACTTACAAATTGCATTTAGCTTTGGCAACCAGTCATGGAAAGGAGCAGCTCTGGAGAGAGCCCCAGATAATGCTATGTGCTCTTTAGTCTTACGGGTCTGGTGTTTTTTTGTTTTTTTTTTCACTTCCTTGTCTCCCTTTCAATGAAATGCTTCTTGTGCACAGACCACATAAGGACTAGACCTCACATCTTTCTATTTTTGTTGTTAGCTAATTGCTATTCAATTCTCGGCACATGAAACATGGGAGCTTTTCTGATCATTCTGTTAAGTTGTCAGATACAACTATATGATGATAGGACTTGATCTATTTTATGACTGAATGGAATAAAAGTGGAAAGATGTTGAGCAAAGCACATATAATTACCACAATATGATTATAGAAATCAATAAGAGAATATAGGAAAATGACAACCAAAGAGGAAAGATTCTAGATCACTTTTACCCAAGAGAAATATCTTCCTGCTTCACCACACACACACAAACACACGCGCACACACACACACACACACACACACACACACACACACACACACATACACAGAGTTTTTTGAATAGTTGGTGCTTTCAATATCATCTGATCTAATTCCTTCATTTTATAAGTGATGGAACTAAGGATTTGAAAGGTCACTTGCCCAAGGTATCCAAGGTAGTAAAAGGCAAAGTTAAGATTTGAAGCCAGATTTTTTTTTTCTTTTCAAAATCCAGAGTTATTTATACTATATTTCCCTGAACTGGCACGCACACTCAAACTAAGGTATGGAATATAAGATTTGAAAATTTCCTGTTTAATCTTCTTCAATGGATCTATGATTTAATCACTGTGTATTTCCTCTAGTGGCCAGTTTACAACTCATCTATTCCTTTGCCATCCATGTAATTCTGGTCCATTTCTTTCTATGGGTCTTCATGTCTTCATTAGATAATCCACCCCCACATATGAGGGGCCCTCTTTAAGGTCTTTTAACATCATGGCATTGGCAGTGAACCACTGAGACTGCCCATCTGTTTGCTACATGGTCAACCTTGTTCCAGTCAGGTATTCCATGTAAGTCGCCACTGGTTAATATTCTACAACCTACTTAGTCGTTTCTCCCTTTCACCTCTGAAATATCTGCAATTTTGGTCCTTTGGAAATGGTAGTATACTACGGCTTTCAAATAAACATTATTGGAAGGATACTGTTGTGAAAAGACAACATGGCAAGGCAACAAACATTTCTTAAGTGCTGTGTACAAAGTATCGTAATAAGTACTGAGGAAACAAAAACAAACAAAAAGAAAGATAAGTCTCTGTCCTGAAGGGACTTACATTCTAATGGGAATACACATAAGGAGAGCTAAAAAGTGAGAGGGGAGAAGGGAGCATGAAGGTACCCACATTGAGACATTGTGCTGAGGTCTGGAAAGGCAAAAGTACAGCCTTGGTCTCCTCCCCAAAAAAGAGGCCCAGGAGTAAATAAGCAGTGAAGGAAGGGGGTTGGCATGGTAGAGTGAAGTTCTACCAGTAAAAAGACCATAAAGAAAAATGGAAGTTCCAAGGCAAAGAGGCCCCAGGTACTGAGGTAGGTTCCAGGGTGAGCCATGGTGTTGAAGTCCAGAAAATCGGATCAGTTTTTTGTTTTGGGGTACAGATCAAGATTCCTGAAAAGGCTAAAGTGTTCAAATAATATCTGGCCCCCTCTTCTCTTTTCATTCAATTATAGATTCCGCAATTGTCTAGTTGTAGGGTCTAGCCAAACTAAGAAAACTTAAGAGATCAGGAGGAGACATCTTTGACACCGAGGCGAAGCCCTGTCTGGAGCACATGTAAGGGCAGCAACAGCAACTTCAGGAGCTCTTAGCCCACATACAGTAAGGGAGTCAGAGGACTGGTCAGAAAGAGATTCCAGGGGACCCTTTGCTGGCAGTGGGCACAGCTGGTGCAAATCAGCAACTCTAATGGCCATAAGTAGTTCTGGGTCAGAGTGGCAGCATGGAGAGGAATACTGGTCAGTTAGCTGGGGCCCTATTTTTAGTTCCAAGCCTTGTACCAGAGCACCCAGGACAAAGAAAGATTACTTCAAGCAGACAGAAAAAAAGATTCAAATACTGTAGAGCCACAATTAACATCACACAAGATTTAGCAGCTTCCACACTAAAGGAGTGAAGGGTTTGGATTATGAAACTGCAAAAGGCAAAGGAGCTAGGACTACAACCAATAATAATCTACATAGCAAAATTGAGTATAATCCTGGGGGTGGGAGAAAGGGGGAGAGAGAAATATGGATATTTAGCAAAATAGAGATCTTCCAAGAATTCCTGAAGAAAAGACCAGAGCTAAATGGAAAACTTGACTTTCAAATACAAAACTCAAGAGAAGCTTAAACATGAAAGAATAACCATAAGGAACTTGTTAAAAATGTTTGCATTCCTACATGGGAAGATGATACATGTAACTCCTAAGAAATTTATTATTACTTGGGCAGTTAAAAGGAGTTTACATAGACATAAGGCACAGGTGTTAGTCAATTACACCGGAATGATTACCAAAAAAGAAAAAAAATGAAGGGATGACAAAGAGAAATGCACTAAGCCTGAAGTAGAGAACTTGCAGCCTCAAGGCCACATGTGGCCTTCTAGGTCCTTGGGTGCAACCTCTCCACTGAGTTACAGTTTTATAGAACAAATCCTTTTATTAAGGGGATTTATTCTGTGAAGTTTGGGTTCAGTCAAAGGGCTGCACATGAGGACCGAGAGGGCCACATGTGTCCTTGAAGGCACAGGTTCCCCAACCTTGCACTAGAAGAAAAGAGAAGGGAAAGTTAGAATAGACAGAATTTTTCACATAAAAGAGGCACAGAAGAAAGAGCTTTTACAGTGGAGGAGCGGTGAGTAATGCATCAACCTCACTCTCACTAGAAATTATTCAAAGAGGGAAGAATAGATACACATATGCAGTTGTGTATCTAACTTACTCAGTAGGAAAATAAGAGCGGAAGGGGATAATAGAAAAGGAGGGGGAAATGATAAAAAGGAAGGCAGATTAAGAAAGATCAGGATCAGAAACAAAATAGACTTTTGAGGAGGGACAGGAAAGAAGAGAGAGGAAAGTAGAAACAGAAGAAAATGAGATGGAAAGAAATACACAGTTAACAACATAACTGTGAATGGGAATGGGAAGAACTCACCCATAAAACAGAAGCAGATAACAGAATGGATTAGAAACCAGAATCCAACAATATATTATATATAAGAGACACACTTGAAACAGATACACACAAAATTCAAATAAAGTGTCAGAGCAAAATCTAATATGCTTCAGTTGAAGTAAAAATGACAACGGGAGCAATCATGATCCCAGACAAAGCAAAAGCAAAAATACACCAAATTAAAAGAAATAATCAGGGAAACTACATTGTGCTGAAAGACATATGAAAGACATATGCTGAAAGACATAGACAATGAAGTAATATCAAAAACCATTTTTATAGCAAGTTTTTCTGATGAAGTACTCATTTCTCAAATTAATACTATATATGGAGCTGAGTCAAATTTATAAAAATAAGAACCATTCTCCAATTGAGAAATGGTCAAATGAATGAATATGAATAGGTGGGTTTCAGAAGAAGAAATCAAAGCCATATTTTTTAAATGCTCTAAATTACTATCGATTAGAGAAATACAAATTGAAACAATTCTGAGGTACCACCTCACACTTACCAAACACGAGAAATCCTAGAAGGATAAAGGGAAAATAGGTGCATTAATGAACGGTTGGTGGAGTTCTGAATAAGTCTAACCATTCTAGAGAACAATTTGGAAATATGCCCCAAAAGACTATAAAACTGCATACATCCTTTAACCTAGCAATGCAGGTCTATATCCCAAAGAGATCAAAGAAAAGGGACAAGGATCTATCTGTTCAAAAATATTTATAGCAGCTCTTTTTATGGAAATAAAGAATTAGAAATTGAGGGGATGCCCATCAATTGGGGAATGCTAAACAAGTTGTGGCATATGATTGTGATGTAGAACTATTGTGCTATAAGAAAAGAGGAGAAGGTGGTTTTAGAAAAACATGGCATGTGAACTGATGCAAAGTGAAGTGAGCAAAACCAGACCACTGTACACAGTAACAGGATTGTTGTAATGATGATCAACTGTGAAAACTTGACTACTCTAATCAATACAATCATCCAAGACAATTCCAAAGGACTCACAGTAAAAAAAATGTTATCTATCCCCAGAGAAAGAAGGGGTGGATTACGAATGCATATTAAAGCATTTTTTTTCTTTTCACCTTCTTTATTTTTCTTGCTTTTTAATTTAGGCAACATGGCTCTCAGTGGATGGGGTAGAGAGTAGGAAGTAGGGAGAGGATTTGTAACTCAAAATTTAAAAAGAAAAGAATGCTTAAAAATAAATAATATTTTGAAAATACTTTTAATCTGGGACAGCCCTCAGGTATTGAGTTTAACATTTCTGGGCTAGACAAAAGACATTTATTTAGAATGATTTGGCTGGAAGTACTAGAAGAATATTCATTAATGTTTTGAAGCAGTATGTTGTTGTTGTTATTCCATCATTTCAGTCATGTCCAATTCTTTGCGACCCCATTTGAAGGTTTCTTGGTAGAGATAATGGAGTGGTTTGCCATTTCCTTCTCCAGCTCCTTTTACAGATGAGGAAAGTGAGGCTGAAGTCACACAGCTAGTAGGTGTCTGCAGCCAGATTTGAACTCACAAAGATAAGCCTTCCTGACTTCGGGCGCAGCAATAATCCTCTAGTAAATGTTTAACAAGTATCTCTCTAAAAATAAGTGTCTGTTTTTAGGTTTAATCTACATGGTTCTCATCTTCTCTTCCCTTTTCTTAGTCTAGAGCAAATCAGACCCTAGTTCATAATATTTGCCATTTTCTGAGGTGTAAATGCTCACACTGAAAATTTAACAATCAGTTGATTGTGAGAGCCTGTGAGAGCTGCCTCCAGCATACCCCTCCCTGGCAAACTTGGGAAGAAGTCTTGACTGCAGTGTCCCAAAGATCTGATCTTGACCTTTTGCTATTTAGCATTATTATTAACCCTTTGCAAAGGGGTTTACTTGTCAAGTTTTCAGATGACACAAAGCTAGGGAAGGATCACCAACATATTGGACAACCAAGTCAAGAATCAAAAATATCTTAAATGCATTATTAAAGGAATGCTTAGCAAATATCTAGAAAAGGAAGTGATGCTCAGAAAGCAATAAGGCAGCTTTATGGAGAGATGGTCATACCAGACTAAATTCAGACACCGCTGTTGCTATGAATAGTATGAAACTTAATAGGGATAAATATAAAATCTTACACTTGGATTACAAAGTTTATTTCCCAAGTACAAGAAAGGAAAGTGAATGGTTAAAAGTCATTTGTTGTAGAGAAGAGAGGGTAGGGTAGGGACGGGGAGCTGTGGTTTTTATACTTTTCAAGTTCAACATGAATCAATAGTGTGATACAGAGGTTACAAAAACTAATGGTCTTTTAGTATAAATTAGATGGCAGATAGTGTCCAAAAATATGGAAAAGATGATCCCTCTTCACTTTATTCTGGTCAGAAACTATCTCAAGAATTATTTTCACATCAGAGCAGCACATTTTAGGAAGGGTATTGATAAGGTGGTGAAGCTAGCTGGCATAGTAGATAGAGTGCTAGGCCTGGAGTCAAGAAGACCTGAGTTCAAATTCAGTATCAGATGCTTACTACTGTGCAACCCTGAGCAAATCACTTAACATTGTTTGCGTCAGTTTCCTCATCTATAAAATGAGCTGAAGAAGGAAATGGCAAATCAATTCAGTAATTGCCAAGAAAACCTCAAACGGAGTCACCAAGAGTTGGACACAACTGAAGTGACTGAACAACAACAAAATTGATAAGGTAGAAGTGATTCATATTGGGGCAGCCATGTGATTCTCCCACATGAGGACGCATTAAAGAGACTCGGGTTGTTTAGATCAGAGAGAAGATTTAGAAGGGACATGGGAGGTGTCTTCAAGTATTTGAGAGACTGTCATGTAATAGTGTTACTGTGGTCAGCAAAACTAGATTGTTTTGAGAGAAAGTCACGAGATAGAGGTTTGATGTCAAGGAAAACTGACCTAACAGAGAGACCTACACAAAAGCAAGGTGGCACTCTGCACCTTCTAGATATTTCCACTCAATGCTAGGATAAATACACATGAGGCAAATCTGTAGAGTCAATTATTAGTCTGGCATGGTTTGGACTGGGTAACATTATGTCCTTCCAATTCTGAGGCTCTGCAACTCTCACCTTCAAAAAAACAAAGTTATAGCTGCCAAATAGATATATTATATTTGTGTACTAAATTGGTTGTTTGTTTTCTTTGCTGGGAATTTTTCATTTTATTTTTTGTTCATGTGACAAAAATCTAAAATATCCTAGCCAGGAAATGTATGATCAGAAAAGGAGGGGGGCCAGTTACATAACACTAGTAGTAGTGGTGGTGATAGTAGTGACAGTGATAGTGGTAGCAGCAGCAACAGCAGCAGCAGTAGTAATATAATTAGCATCAGTGCAGCACTTTGAGGTTTGTGAAGTACATCACAAATATTTTATCATTTTTGTCCCATAACTATCCTGGGAGGTAAGTATTATTATTACTCCCATTTACAGATGAAGAAATTGAGATACAGAGGAGCTAAGTGACTTACCCAGGGTCACACAAGTTGTAAGTGTCTGAGGTTGCATTTGAACTCAGGTCCTCCTGACTCAAAGTCCAATCACCTATTCATTGCACCACCCAGCAAGACGAATAAGTAACACATGGAGAGGCCGAGTAAGTATCCTCATATCCATGGGGGGGGGGGGGGCTTATTTTATTTATGTGTTTTGTTTTTATATTATAAACATTTATAGAATATTCCCATTTCATGAAATATCTTTTGCAACAAAGCAAAAAGACTAAGTCAAATTAATAATACGGTGACTTCATTTGAAAGTGCATGTGACATTTCAACTTTCCACCTCTCTATTTTTAAATAATTAAAATAAATCTATTTTCTCTCCCTCCTACACCTTACCCCAGTGAGAAAAAGGTAAACAAGAGAAAAACAGAAAGTCAAGCAAAACAAATTCCTTCAATGACTATTTATGAAAATATGTGCATTGCATTCCACCCCCTAAATATGTCATTCAATGTTTAAAAAACCAAGTGGATGGTTCTTAGTACTTTCAGTATATCCTCTATGGAGCATTTATGGGAGAACATGCACTCCAGTCTCACAGCATGAAAAGGCATGTACTTTTGGAGCAAGTATCTTTCCATTCCCCTGCTTTTTTCCAGTACCAAACTCTTAAAATCTTTGACTTATAGTATCTGGAGCATTCAAATGGCTGGAGCATAAATACCCATCATTTCATTTCCCTTTTAAAGAGAACATATGTTTCAGATTGAACAATGAGGTGCATAATTCCTGGTCCTTCAGAGCTATGATAGATCTGTGATCTCATCAAGGCAGGTATTTCCTACCAGCAGTACAGACCACAATGAGCCATTAGAGAAGCACTTTGTGGGTTCCTTAATCGGCATCCTATTTTGAATACTTTGAAAGGTCTGTGATTGGAACAGTATGCATATGTCCATATGTCTTCTAGTGCTGCAGATTGTGGCCCTCTATTCTCTCATCCTATGGAAGTCTTATCTTTATTTTCAATTAAATCTTCCATAGTGAATCTCCTAAATGTCTTAGAGCTCTCTCTTTTGTTCCTTTAGTATACCAGGGGAGCATTCTGACCATTAAACTATTGACCCCTCTTACCAGTGCTTGACTAAAATTCTCTCCTTTTCCAGGCATATACAAGGTGTCTGAAAAGTTTTAGTTCAGTTTTAAGCCTCAATAATGTTAATATCTTCATACTAAGACTTTTTGTACACTTTGTATGTGTGCATGTGTGTGTGTGTGCACACATGCACATTGGCATATATTTTTGATAACGTATTTTTACTTCTTTTTCCACACAAGTCAACATTGATAATATAGGGCAACCTATTCATGTCTGTCACACCTCCTTTCATCAATCTCTCTATGGGCTATTTATAATTCTCACTCTAAGGAGATTATGGTATCCTCAGATCACTATGGGCAGACTATTGAAGTGAGAGACATGACCTTTGTGAC
This sequence comes from Pseudochirops cupreus, assembly GCA_028627135.1. Classification (NCBI taxonomy): domain Eukaryota; kingdom Metazoa; phylum Chordata; class Mammalia; order Diprotodontia; family Pseudocheiridae; genus Pseudochirops; species Pseudochirops cupreus. Next base: position 437,786,217 of record CM053580.1, on the reverse strand, counting down.
AATGACCAGTTTACTGAAAAGAACTTCTCAGTTCTTTTTTTTTAGACAGGTTTTTTTTTCTTTTTTACAATTCACTGAAAGAACTGTGTGATGTCCAAAATTCAATCCACCCCAATCTCCTTCTGCTTGTCCTTCCTGGCCCCAGATAATCATCCATCTGTATCTCTTGCCCAAGATAGATAGATTGGTAGAGCAACTTAACAACCTGCTTTTTTTTTTTGTCAATATGGCCAGTATATTTTAATACATTTTATTTTCCTACTATGTATTTTTAAAACAGTATTTTTCATGTAATTCAGTAGCATTCTGGAATTGTATGATATAAACAGTATTTTTAAAATGCTATTATTCCAAAATGACTCACCTGAGATTTGTAAATATATATATATATATATATATATATATATATATATATATACACATACATATATATATTTTTATATTTTTTTTTTGAGAAAACCAGTAACTGGGAAACAACAAACTAGATAATCCTTGGTGAGGTCTCTGTCATACTCTGGTCATGGAGACCATTGGAGACAGAGAGTTAGCAGCAATCACACCTCCGTCAGAATCTACAGTAAGTCAGAGTAGCTAAAGGAAACTGATTGAATAGGACAAAGCAAATCTATCTTTGATGAGATCCATCTCAATATAGAGGTGAATAGATAGAGTTGGTGGAGTAAACGGGCACAAAAGCTAAACAGAGCTGCAGACATGACTGGTCATCATAAACTGGTGGGAACCCACGTTTGTTGCTCCCATAATATACTGTTATATGTGGTCTTCTGCTTGTTCTGTCTTTGTGACTTACATGATTTAGCTGAGGTATTTTGCCCACCTGATGTATCATGTGTGCTTCTGGTCATGTTGCTTCCTGCCTGGAAATCTAGATAATTATACCTGAAGATGACAAGATATAGCCATGATCATCAGTTAAACTATATCAAAGAACATTTTCTCTCAGTCACTACCATAAGACTATATTTGTGTCATAGTCACAGGACCCAGTGGTCAAGGGACTCACTGCAAAATGCAACTAACATAATTTTCTTAATGTATGCATCTGATCATGTTACACCTGTACTTCTAAACCTCCAGTAGGCATATAGAGTGTTCAGTGAGGATGAGAACCTTTGGTGTGAGGGCTTGCCAAGCCCTTTTCACGGCAGTTCATCCATCTTTAGCATCTATCTGTCACCAAATTTCCACCTCTGACTCCAAGAACCTGTGGCATGCACAGTGGCCACCCCACAGCATACTATCTCAGCATTCTGAGAATAACTGAGAGGTATCAACCCCAATGCTGAGTTAGGGGGTATCTATCCTAAGCATGTAAAGATTTCCCCAAGAGAAATGGGTAGATGAAAACAATTTTTTCAATGACCATGAAGGCAACTGAAGCAGGCATTGTGGAGAACTTAGAGTTTGCTCAAACATTGAAGATTAAAAGGTCATCTGCTGCATCCTGGGCCATTGCTGGTCATCTTGACTTTTGTCCTCCCACTGAACTTCAATGATTCAGGAAGAGAGTGAGGCTGATGACTTTGATCCGCTTTGCCTCACTTAAATCCAATTCACAGGAGAGTCAAGACATTGCCCTATGATGTCATTGGTCCTCTTCAAAAAAATAAGGATGAACAACCTATTTGTGGCTCTGCTAATTTGCATTCTTGTTATTTTTTGAAAAGGCACCCCCTTTCACGTATACAATTTCCTGACCCTCAAGCAAAAGGAGTAAAGTAAATATTCTTACCTTTAACCTTCTTAAGAATTACCTGATCCTCTATAATTGCATTTGTTAATACTTTTATGATCATGTCATATTTTTTTCTACTAAAATGAAGGGTTCTTGGAGGCAGAGCTTACCACTTAAACAGTTTTCTATTTAATCAATTCAGGTCCACAAGCATGTATTGAGTGCCTACTTTGTGAAAGCCTCTCTCTCTGAAGGGGTAGAAATATAAAACATAACCTGTCCTACAGAAGCTTACTTTCTCTTGAGGGTAGATAAATATACACAAATCAATTCAAAAGAAATCAAAGAAAATGAATACAAGAAAATACAAAATACATTTCTTGGTTGGAGGAAGAACAAATAACTGGGATGAAAAAAAAATTCTCTTTTAAAAATTGGCACCTAATCTGATCCTTGAAAGGATTTAGCTGTTCCACCAGGGAGAGGTGACAAAGATAGGACGTGAAACATCCATACAGGTAGGACCCTTAGGCTGGGGGGTAGAATGTGTGAGGCAGAGTGATATCAAATCCTTTTAGAGAGATAGATTGGATTAAGATCATGAATGCCAAAGAGCAGAATTTTAATTTTATCCTAGAAGAGGCTCCCTATCTAGGGGAGCAACCCTTCTTGAGGAGAAGTATGAAGACTTTGGGGTCTTGCAGGGATGTTGAGGCAGGGAAAGAGTCCAAATAAAACATCCTCTGCTGCTAATGAACAAAATCCCTTGCACAAAACAATCTCTTTCACAATCTCCCTTGGATTGAATTAGAACTAAAAGAAAATACCACCAGAGTATTAATTTCAGGTGGAAATCATGACTTAGGGAGACTATCTCTCCCCTCCCCACTGACTCCCCCAAAGGCCAAGATATTGAGAGAAAAAAACAAAGTCCTTGACCAGTTCCTTTAGCTAGAGTTACTGTGTGTGTCACCCTAGCGACCGTGGACTGCTGAGCAAAGATGTAGGTTTTTTCTTTTCTTTTTTTTTTTAAAGAATGTGCAGCATGTCAAGTGATTCAGAGAGTAAACAGACTCAGGAAGGGCAAATATACAGGACCTAGAAGCTGCACAATAGGCTGACCTTCTCCTCAACCTCTTCCCCTCCCCTTTCTTTAACTGTACGAAAGCAGTAACAGTAAAAGCAGCCAGAGAAATAATAAATGAAAGCTGAGCCTTGGTAAGTGCCCTGGAGTTTTCAGGGACTGACGACCCTCCATATTTGTGCATCAAAGAGCAAAGGCTAAAGGAGGGGAGGTGGGGTGGAGAGCAAGAAAGGATGAGGGAGAGAATATTTACTGGGCTGGAGGAGATCTGGTTACCAGCCTGAAAAACAGCAACAGATGTATCTGTGTGATTATCAAAAAAGGAATGCTTTTTCAAATAATTTAATCTGTAGGTTAGTGTATTGTATAGGTTTGGTATTAATTCCCAAAGGATAGGCAGCAGACAACAGGATAATTTGCTTCCTCAGAGGTGCCGGAATGGAAGACATATAAACACATGTGTGTCTATGAATCTGTGCTAAGGAGTAAAGGGTAGAAATCAAGATAACAGTATGATCCAGCTATGGCTTCTGCAGAATATCCCACTTCACTCTTCAACAAAATGAAAACAGAAATGGGCCCAGGGGATTTTAAACAAACTGCTATAGCTTGAAGTCTACTACTGCACCAATGTCTAATCCAGCCCAGGCTAGAGGTTTGGAGGATCAGGCCCTGTCAGAGATCCTCCCTTGAATGTTAAAAGAATTAGTGGAGGTGAAATCACCAAGTCACAAGCCCTGTCTTTCCTCCCCAATGAGTGAAATCAGGCCAAGGAGACTTTTTTTAAAAACTCTAAGTTTCCTTTGGAGTTGCAGGATTTGAAGCCAAGAGGGCAAAGTCCCTGGGCTTTGGAAAGAGCTTGTGGTTAGCGGTGGGCAATAAAGAACATAAACGAAGCTCAGACAAAATATGAATGAAGGGGAAGGCAGGAGCTCAGATCCCCTATGCTGGGCTTCCCTCAGACAAACTCAGGCTTCATTTTCCATCTGGCACAGGATGGGTTTGGAAGCACCCCAGCTGCACTGGCCAAACGCTTCCCAAAGTGTTGTATGCACAGAACCCACTCCTGACCCCAACTGGCTGACCTCAGGCCTCTCTTCAGAAGGGAAGCTACATTGGATAGCCCAGGATCACCAGGATCAGATTAAAAGGAAAACTGACCCACTCACAGGTTAGAATCCCATCAGGGAAAGACTTCTAATTTTTTCCATCCCAAGCTGAGCCTGCTTTTGTAACAAGTATATTGTAATATTAATAATAACAGGAACGGCCCGGCACTTTTCAAGGGAGGGTTTCAAAGTGCTTTCTAAAGAAGGGATGAACATTAATCCTCCATGTGACAGATAAGAAATCCCAGGCACAGAGTAGGAAAAATAAAGAAAGCAATCATAGGAACTGGCAGCGAGATTCAAAGGCTCACTTCCCAGGTCACATTCTGATAGTTGTAATATTATCCAGCTCCTCTGAATTATTTTTAAAAAATCATTGATATATTTTCTTTTTCTTTACCTTTATTTTCTAATACATCTCTCTGAACTACTCTGCTCAAAGAGCCATCCTTTAGTACAAAGAATAAAAAAGAGATGAGGAAAAAAAGCTGTTGATCAAAATAAACCAACATATCAACTAATTATGACAGTATATACAATGTTATGCCCCCTTAGTTCCCTACCTCTGCAGAAAAGGGAGTTAAACGGTACTGTATTTATAAAGAGAGTTAAATTTGTCATTATGCTAGAGGAGTAAATAGAACACTATAAATAATTTGTATGTTTTCCTTAAAGACTTCATATGCCAGGAAATTCAAGTAAAAAGGGGGTATTGCATATTCCTATGTCAATAACTGCAGAAAGCCCCCCATCCCCACACTTCCAATCAATCCATTAATCAACCAATCAAAGGCATTTTAATTAGATTCCCCAAAGCTCCTTGATCAATTGGAAAGGAGTGAAGGATGCTAGATGAAATAAAATGATGCCACAAAGGAAGCATGTTGTAATTGGCTAAGGAAACTAGGTCATACCCTGTTGGTGTTATATAAAATATAGGCCAATTTGAAATACATAAGAAACCAGAGAACAGTGCCAGCCAAGCACTTTAGAGGAATCACTCAGATAAGGGGACAGGAGTAAATCTTTGACCTCCTCCCTCCCTGAACTATCTGGGGGGCTAGATTTTGCAGGAGATAGAGTGCTAGGCCTAGAGAAGTGGGGTCAAACTCTAATAAAAATGTGAGCTACTAGTCTTAATCAATAAGCCAATTAATTAAATCAGTTAATCACTTAATAAGGATTCATATGGGTGCATATTGGCTTCATTTTAAAATGTAATGTTATCTGCGATCTATTGTATTTTTATTTTGCTAAAAATTTCCTAATTTTGTTTTAATCTGGTTTCCCTCTCATACTCAGTAGCGCTGTAGCCAACATGCAGCCAACCAAGCTCCATGTTTGACATCTCTGGCCTCCAGGAAGGAAGGCCTGAGCTCAGTCCAGATTCACACATTAGTTTCATGACCCCAGGTGAGTCTCTTAAAATTCTGTCTTCCTTCATTTTCTCATCTGTAAAATTGGGATAGTAGCATTGACTTAACAGGGTTGTTTTGAGGATCAAATGGGATAGTGTTCATCAAGGTTTAGCACAGTGCCTGGCATGTAGAAGGCACTTAATAAATGCTTCTTCCCTGCCTTCATTCAATAAATATTTACTAAGGGCCTACTATGTGATAGGCAGAATAGCTAAGTGGTGCAGTGGATAGACTGCCGGGCCTGGAATCAGGAAGACTCATCTTCCTGAATTCAACTCCAACTTCAGATACTTACTAGAAGTGTGACCCTGGGCAAGTCCCTTAACCCTGTTTGCCTTGGTTTCCTCATGTATCAAATGAGCTAGGAGAAGGAAATGACAAATCACTCCAGTATCTTTGCCAAGAAAATCCCAAACAGGATCACAAAGAGACAGACAAGACTGAAACAACTGAACAACAACGTGTTCAGGCACTGGGACAAACACTGCAGAAACAAATTTTTTAATACAGCAACACCCCCCCAAACTTATAATCTAATGGGGGGGAGGAATCAGCACACAAAAGGAAGCTAAAAAGAGGGTGGGGATATGATACTTCCATGAAGTCAAAACCAAGCAGAATTACTGATGGAAAATGGAGTTACCTGGAAAGTCCTGGAAGTATTATACCTTCTATTAATAAATACACAAAAGTTTTTGGAAGGACTTTATTGCTCTACCTTTCATTCCTCCAATCAGAAAGGGAAGGAATTGAGGAGGTGTTGACTATCAAAAGCTGAGTCAATCACCATAGTGATGAGATTTCAGCTGATCATCTAGCTGTTCCAGAGTGGAAACCAAGCAAAGCTGCTAACAGAAAATGGAGTTACCTAGAAAGTTACCTTCCACATTCCCCCCTTCCCTACTTTTGACTAAAGAAAGACCTTTAAATCTCGTGGAAATGGGGCAGAGCCAAGATGGAGGCGTAGCAGCAGCAACATATCCCAGCTCTCACATAGCCACCCCAAAATATCCATAAAATATGACTCTAAACTAATCCTAGGACTCCAAAACACACACAAATATACTTTCCACTAAAAGTCAGCTCGGCTACGAGGGACCATATCAGCACTGCGAACCGAAACCAGCCTGGCCTGAAGCCCTGGCTGAGCCCCGGGGGTGGCTGGACAAGAGGAGCCAAGGAGCCGAGGAGCCAAGGAGCCTCAGATGAGCGGATTGGCAGCAGCTGTGACAGTGTTCAGAACTAGGGCAGTGGAGCTTGCGAGGTCTTGGAAGAAAAGTGGTTCGGGTCGAAACGCCTCCAGGGAGGGAAAGCAAAAAGGCAGAGGTTTT
>CM053580.1:437754056-437779079 GCA_028627135.1 Pseudochirops cupreus | reverse complement strand
AATGCTTTTAGTGGGCACTCCTAGTACGGACTTTGTCAGGGCACTTCTCTGTTTAGAGAGGGAGAAGAGATTCAAAGAAGGTTGTTCTAGGTGAGAAAACTGCAGGGAAAAATGATTGGAATTAGCCATTTTAATTCAGAGGTGGAGAACTCTGTTTCCCTTGAAGTTGGCAAGTGGCTGGTTATGATGGTGCCAAGGGATTTTCATGTTCATGCCTGGAACTTTATTGTTATGTGATATTCTCCCGCTATTAAATAAAAGCAGGTAGCATTTGTGGCCTCTTTCTCCAGTGGTCAGTGTTAGGAGAACAATAATTGTCCTGGGGAGGCGGATGAGGCAGTTAGTGCCACAAGTAGCCACCCTTTAATCTCATTGACTACAGGAAGAGAGTGAAAGCTCATCACCACGGTCAGCTTGAAAGTGCCTTGTCCAAATCCTGCTTGTACATTCAAAGACTGCCTTCCCAAATCCTTCCCACTTCTATGGTCACTCATCCCATGATGAGTTCTCTCTCCAGAGAATTCTCATGACTCTTATTGTCCATATATTTCATCTGGAGTTAATGGTGTAATAAAATAAATATAGGATGATGGGATCTTTGATTTAGAGTTGGACTGGACCTGAAGGTGATTTAATCCAACCTCAATTTACATATGAAGAAACTGAGTTGTAGAGAGGTTAAATGACTAGCCTGGGACCATTTGGGGAGGAAGAACTCAGGTTCTGTTTAAGCATCTGTGGTTTAGAGATCACTGAGTTAAGCACTAGGGGAATGCAAAGTTTGTGTATCCCTGGTTCACAGGCTCATTATCCACATAGAATTGCTATGGAGTTAGGAGACTCAAATAGATGCTATTCCAAAGATCACCAGCTGGTGATGTCATTTGACCTAAGATTTCTGCAACTGATTTCTGGAGAATTTTGCAGGAGAGAAACCAGAAGGCAGAGTGAGCTCCCGTTCTTGTTCACCATCATTCCTGAAGAAGCTTGCAGGGTGGAATGGTGCATAAGATCTTTGGATGCTATCTCTCCTCTCTTGCCTTTGTAATCTGAGAAGCTCCAGTTGGAGAAGTTGGGAAACAGATGTCAAGGAGCCACTTTTCCTTGTTTCTCTGGTTAAGAACTGATGGAGTATGCTTGGTGAGACTTTAGATTACGTAAAAGAATTTTTTATTTCCCCCCACTTGTCTGCTGAAAAGTAGTTAGATAAAAACTCACATCTCCATCAAGCTGGAGGAAGATTTTTTTTTGTCGGCTTGGGAGAGGGCTGAATCCAGGAGAAGGTGATTTTGCCTTGTCAGCAGGCAACATTAGTCACCAGCTTCTTCCTATCCTAACCAATTGATCCCTCTTCCCCCGCTTCATTGCTCTTGTACTTATGTTCTCCTCTCTTTTATATAAACACACTTTGAGTAAAAAGCTGTTGCTATTTGTTCTTCATTTTCAAAGAAGACCAATGGTATCTGGGTGACATCTTCATTTCTGTTTGAATTGGATTAAAGTGAGGCAGAATTGTACAAAGTCCTCAGTTTTACTCTCTTCCTGAATCATTGAAGTCCAGTGGCAGCACAAAAGTTGAAACTAGTGATAGCCCAGGATACAGTGGATGACCTTGGTGCCATTGATGCCTGAGCAATCTCTAAGTGCTCCATAGCACTTGCTTTTAACCATGGCTATTGGAACAAATCATTCTCATCTGCCCATTCCTTTGGGAAAGTCGTCGTATGCTTGGAGTAGACATCCTCCTAAATTTGAGGCCTGCCATTGCCCTCCACCTGGTTTAACCTGTCTACTGAGATGGTTTACTGAGGTGTGGCCACTGTGCACTATGTACAAGAAGCTACAGATTCTCAGAGTTGGGTGATTCAGGTGGACACCAAAGGTGGATGAGAATCCCCAAAAAGGGCTCAGCAAGCCCTCCCACGAGGAGTGCTAGTCTTCCTTAATACCCCTTAACACCCAAATAAAAAAATAAGCTTTTAGGAAGTGGGGATATGTACTACTAATGGAGCACCCAGAATACTAAATATCCTGATGCAAAGGAAACTTTCCTTAAGTTCCTTACATGCTGGCAACTAAAGGGGTCCTGAGTCTAGAGCAGCAGTTCTCAACCTGTGGGTTATATTCAATTTAAATACATCCTGCATATCAGATATTTACATTATGACTCATAACCACAGCAAAATTACAGTTATGAAGTAGCAACAAAGATAATTTTATGGTTGGGGGCCACCATGACATGAGGAACTGTTTTAAAGGGTCGCAGCATTAGGAAGGTTGATAAAGTAAGAGCTCTGCTATCCATCCTTGCTCCTACCTGCCTCTCCCTCTTCAAAATTATTGGTGGGCCACTCCTTAAAAGGACATATGCTTACCAGTTGGTTCCTTAGGAATGGGAGGACTCTTACAGTGTAGAAATATTCCATTGCATTCACAGATCACAATTTGTTTAGCTGTTCCCCAATAGATGGGCATCTACTTTGTTTCCAATTCTCAGCAATAAAAAAATGCTGCTATAACTATTTTAAAGTCTGTGAGAACTTTCTTCTTATTGATGAATTCATTGATATATAAGATGAGTCACTGCCCTCAAGAAGGATTTAGTCTAGTTTTATTACATGCTGATTCACCATTTCTAGATTCCTCATTTTGTTTCTCCCCCATACAAACTCTTTATGTAGGCATACATTTAAACTGGCACCAATATGTTAAGCCATGCTGTTTTAACTTCAGGCTTAGTTTATATAAGCTGTTTTGGGTCATTTAGAGGACTGAAGAAAGAACATGACAATCTCTCTTTAAAAAGCCATAAATGCTTTATAAAGTATCCAAGCTTATGATGTTCCTAGACAAACTTAATTAAAGTCAATGGAGACATCACCAAGAGAATAAATAATTTGTTCATATGTCCTGAGAAGTATCTCTCTCTCCACCTTTCTACTCCCCTCTTCTTGCCTCTCCTCCCCTTTTTCATCCCCTGCCCTCCTCTCCCCTTTCCTCTCTCTTCTTTCTTCTCCTCTCTTCTCTTCCTTCTCCTCCTCTCTGTCTGTGTCACTCTGTCTCTCCCCCCCTGTGTAAAACCGTGTCTTACCATTCAGTGTGATTATTTGTGTTCTCTCTTCTGGAACAATGCTACAGCATTTTGAATGATCCGTACTTTGGCCCCCTTCCCTCTTCCTGTTTGTATTTATCTGTGTACATGGTTTGTCCACCACAAGCATATAAATTCCTTATGAGAAGGGACTTGAAAAATCAATATAACCCCAGATTTCTTGTATGTCTTTGCCTCTATCTGCTCAGAGAAGCAGATCAGTGGTTAGATTCAGGCAGATCCAGGCTTTGAGTCAGTAAGTACTGAGTTCACACCCTGTCTCTGACACTTTTATTAGTTATAAGACCTGGGAGCAGTCACCTAACCTATACGTGCCACAGACAATTCCTTAGATTGTATATAATAATTCATTGATGGGTCAAGATCATCATTGAGGGAATATATTCATTCTTATCTATCCTAGTTAATTTACAGATGTTTATATGTGTATCATGACAACCCAGTGTGATGGCTTCCACATAGGACATGCTGAATTAATACCTTTTGAAAGTAAGTCAGCTGATTTGAATTTAGTCAGAACAAAGGTTAAAATCAATACTCATTAGAAGAGAGGATATAGATGAGAAGAAGACATTATGGACAATTACAACAGTTCTATCCTGACCAAGCCAACCAAACCATTGATATTCCACCCGCCCCCTCCACCCCTCCATGGCCAAATGCCTAAGAAAAAATATGTCAACTTTATAAACATTTTTCACTGAAGCATAATTTGTATAAAACAATCACCACAAAGAGGAGGCTTATAGAGCAGAGAAGTCTTAGCCAGCAGATGCTTGACCTCCTTAACTAGGAACAATGGGAGGAAGTTACAAAGAGGCCAAATTAACCTAACAAGACTTTTTAAGAAAGACATTCTCAAAACTAAAGCTATAACAAAGTGGTATGGGCTGAACTCAGGAGGCTGGAGGTTTCTTTTTGCTTCACTGAAAATCTTCAATAGAAGCCTAGGTAATTTCTTGTAAGAAACATCATAGGGGAGAAGGTATAGGTTGTATTTCATGGTCTCTGAGATCCCTTCTAACTCTGAAATTCTGTGATTCTGTGAATGATTGAAGTCAACTACTTTAATGCAAAAGGTACAAAAGACTAAGCAGTTTAAAGGGAACGATGTCACAATGTCACATACTACAGTGTGCCATAGTATAGCTGCATATAATAATAACCTTTCTCCATTGGCCAACATATATTTTTATCCAGTAAGTGGGCTCTAGCCCCTTTTATAGTGCCCCACCCTGCTCCTATGTTATGAGGGTGAATTTAGACCACAGGAGGGACTCCATTGATGGCTTTTTATGATGACTTTTTGCCTGAGGTGAGCCCAGATCCCTCCCTTTCCGCTTCATCTCTTCAGATTCAGCTTTCTCCTCAGCATGTCCATTGAATAAGGCCCAGAGCTTTAAAAAAAATTTGGTATAAAGGGATTTTCTTGGGGAAAATGGAATCCTTAGTGCAAGATGCCAGGGATACAAATTCAAAAAAGTAAACAATCCCTTGTCCTCAAGGAGCTTACATTCTATTGAGACAAGATAGTATGTAGTCAGGTAAGTAAGTGCAAAGTAATCTGAAGAGGGAGAGAGTTCTGGCTTCATCTTGGAGGTAGCTTAGTCATAGCTAAGCTGTAAAAGATGCTAAACATACTAAGAGGTAGAATGAAGGAGAGAATGTTTTTCAGGCACAGGGGATGGCTTGTCCAAAGGCACAGAGATGATAGCTTAATGCCAGAAGATACCTAGAAACTTGCCCAGGATTGGAATACAGTGTGGGTGCTTAATAAATACCATTGATTGACTGACTGATTGATTGACACAGGCAGGATGAAGGTGTTTCAGATTAATAATGCTTACTGCCTTTGCATTAATGAAATCAGTACCAGAGCAAGAAGTGAAATAAAGATATTATTAGGAAGCTTGCTCTTTGTATAACTCAACCTGTCTCTTTAAAGCATCTCTTGACCCCAGGCTGCACTAATGTATTGATGTGGTCACTGTTCACATCTGCCATATTCCCTCTTGACTTAACTGTGCCAATAAGGCCAAGCATACTGAAATCAATAGCTTTGACAACTGGTCCTGTGAGAAAAATATTGTGGAAGGAATCTTTACTGATTACTGATATATCATAAATGGTGTTAATTTCTATATTGCAGTCATGACCATTAATGAACCTGCTTAAGGGCAAAAAAACCAAGAGCAACAACCCCACACTGACCCAACATATTCCATTATTGATTCTTAGAATTGAGCTCCACAATATTAATATCATAGGGACATTGTGATACAGTAGAAAGGTCTGGAAGGCAGTAAACATGAAGGCAGGAAAATTAGATGTGCCACTTCTGTTAACTAGTTACAGGAAATGAGAACACACAGTTAATGCCTCTGGCCCTCAGTTTCCTCCCCTGAGAAATGAAAGATTTGGACTAAATCATTTCAAAGGGCCATTTAAGTTTAAAACTTTGTGATGCCAGGGCATTTAAACTGCTTTGGCAATTGCTGGGTTTTCATATGGAAGTGCAGTCACTTCATGTAAGAACCAGTAAACTATGGCTAACCAACAAAGATGTTGTGAGTGTGTCCCAAACCACTCATTTGAAGCACCTTATTTTTTGAGACTCGAGGGTGAAGGCCATCTCTATCACCTGAGTATTTGAAAGGGAAATAACGCTGATATCATTATCCAAAATATTGTCAAAATTGGTTTAATGTTCTGTAACATCCTCCATTATGCTATAAAACCTTTTACGTTGCTATCTTTCTGAATGAGGAAAACTAAGAAGAAGAGAGACCACATTGGAGAGGGTCTGAACAATTGTGTCTTGGTTTTAAAGTCAGGAGGCTTTTTTTTTCGGTTGAATGTTAAAGGATGATGAGCTTCAAAGATTTTTTTAAAACTATCCCAATAGGAAAAACACAGAATTAGAGTCATATAGAGAATACTTATTTAAAAGGTGCTAACACAGAGGCATCTTTGGTTTGGCTACAGCTTCCTAAGTTACAGTCAGAGCAAATATAATCCAGAACAAGCTCTAAGTGCTTCCTCTCTGGCATTTTTCTCCCAGTGGCCAACCAGTTCCATTTTAAGACAGTTTACAATACCAGCTGAATGTCATAAATACTATACCAGCGACTGCTGTAAAGGGAGGACATGGGCTGTATGGTTAATGAAAATTCCTCAAGCACTGCTACGCTGGTATTCTTGAAATGAAATTCAGACATTTCCATGGGTTCAAGATAAGTTCACTTCATAAAGTCTTCATGAAAATTCTCATTCCTTTTCTCTGACCCATGCTGAATTGTTTTATAGTGGAAGGTCAACAGGGTTATGTGCTCTCTCTCGATATAGTAGAAAGCTACAGTCCTTTGGGGATGTGAGCCTATATACATTTGTGAACTGTCATGTGTGATATGAAAGCAATGTCTTTTAATAGACTTTGACAGAGTTAAGAGCCATAGTATTGTCCCCTTATTTATTAAGTCAGGCTCCCAAGGGAGAACTGTGTATTACAAATGTTCTACCAATGTTTTTTTGAACATTCCTCCTCAACATTCAGTTGCCAGTTGCCATTCTGGTCGTTGCTGGTTTCCAGGGCTGAAATAATTTTGTTGTCACAGCTTTGCTATATGTCCTCTCTGATTTTTGGAATAGGTATAAATGTGCACATCAACCAAGTCCTATTCTGCTGCTTCTTCGCTGTGGAGGTGATCCTGGCTTCCTGCCTTCTCAGAAACTATGTGAGCTTTGGAAAGTCAGACCAAGCCAGCCAGGTGTCAAATACAGTCCCAGAAATAAGCTGGATGCCGATAATTTGAGAACGAGGCTAGCTAAATGCTTATCCCTAGAAGTCTTTCCAGTAGGGAGTGATGGTGGTTTTCATTCTGACCATCATTTATCAGTAACCTTTTAACTTAGTCAAGGAAGTATTGAAACCTGTTTCAGTGAAGGGATCACCATATGGACATCATAAATATTCAGAGAATAGAGTAAGTCCTTAAAAATTTCAAATATAGATATATGTGCCACAAACAATAATTTGCCATGTCCGCATGTCAAAACCAAAACATCAGTCAAGGTCTAGGAATGTGGAAAGGAGAAAATAATTTAAAGCATCATAAAATGTCTTAGATAATTTCATCAATAAATTAGACCAATAATTTAGACGATTACTAAACCCACACAACTAAAACAAATTATCCTGGTGGCAACTAAGAGCAGGCTACCTTAGACTTTATATCTCTCTGCTGCCATTACACGGTTGAATATGGCTGAGCCCTTAATGAACAGAAACATGAGAAATGCAATATTTTGTCAATAAAAACTGATGAACTCATCAGTGGTCATGCTATGGGCTTGTATATTAGTCACAAATAATTTAAATTTTGCTCAAAGAAGAGCCTATGAAATAGTGCTGGATGTTATTCATACATTGTAAGACCACAGCCTGCTATATGGCATTTAAACCAAATAAGTCCATAGCTTCCTATGAACGCTTAATAAATAAGTTGCTCTTTAAAAAGGATGATGGCTAATGTTTACTTAATTTGAAATGTTTCCTATGAGGTCACATAGTTTGTACTGGAACAAATAACTGCAAACTTCCTTTCCTCAGTTGATAGAAGTCCTATGACTCTAGGATATTCATGATTTCTGTCTTACCATAATGACTGGATAGGGTTAGCAGGTAGCAGAGGAGACAGGCAACAATTTACTTTGAAGATTAAAACCTAATCCTGTGACATTAATTTCTATATTAGGACAGTCACCCAGAAGGCATTCAGTGAGCAATGTCTGTGCCATAATGTGTTAATAATAGTAAGCTTCAACTAATTAATCATTTTCCAAAAAGGTTTTGCTTATATGCCTTATCTAGAAGATTTTTAAAAAGGAAATTGTTAAAACAAGAAGGGATTTTTCTTGATTTGTTGTTTTTGTCAATAACTTGTGACTTTTTTTTTAAAAGTCATCTAATAGTTTTGAGTCCATTTCAAGGCCATTTCCTTATAAAAGGTTACTAGATTTCATAAAGTCCAAAGAATCATCTAGAACCCATGTAAAAACTGTAATTCATTGTTAGAAACTCCTTCAAAGAAGTCAAACAATCATCTTGAGAAATATGAAGAGAACTGAGACAGAGGAGAGTTGCACATATATCAATGACCTGACAATCTCTTTGGCACTCATCATGGGCAGAATAACTAGGTGTCATAGGAAAAGGTTTTGCTTGGAAGTTTTACTTTCTCTCACAAGCTTGGCTGTCATTAGACTGGGTAATGGGCATGACATAATGCTTTGTACCCCGTCTTTTCCTTTCACTGGCAGCTGGTGTCTCTATGGAAACCGAGAAGTTCCCAAGTAGCTTTGTTACAATATAGATTGACATTACTAGGTAGTTCTAAGTACCTACTCAAAATGTAATTCTTCTCTAATATTTTTAGGCGAACACTAAAGGCCATTCAATTTTTTTTATTGAGCTTTATGTTAACTGAGAGAAACTGTGAAATATTAATTTGTCTAAGAGTTCACAGTATATCCAAAACATGCATACTTTTAGAACAAAGGAAGAATGATTCGGCATTTTAGACAACTAAAAAAAAACACATTCTATATATTTTAGGATATACAATGGTAGATATGATGTTGGACAGGCTGACTGAACTTTAAAGGCTAACTTCTAACGTTTCTGGATAACTGGTTTCTTTATCAAATCAGACAATCCCATGAGAAACCAATGCTTAGATTGTGATTCACTGGAATGAAAACACCCGAATGAAACTTTTCCCTCTTGAGTCTGTGTTGTTATAGAATGGGATACATGAACATTGACATCTAGTCAGAGACACAGACCCAGAGTTCTACGGGCAATTGAAATCACAACTTGTATCCATCCTTATGATAATAAAATTGTTCTGTTCCGGGAATCTAATGTTTATCTTCGAAGCATCCTACCAGAAAAATTTAGGTTTTGAAATTCACATCAGCTATCAGAATTGTGGTATCTCTTTTAAAGCACAAGATCCATATTACAAGTTCAAATGCAAAATAATGAGGATGCTATTTCACTACAAATTTAGAAGTGGGGTAATACATGGGTGACCAGTGTTTTCAATGAAAGTATGTTGCAAGAATCACTTTCTTCCGAGCTTCCTGTTTTTCTGTGAGGCTCATCTCAAAATCTCTTCTGTAGGAGGCCTTTTCTGGATTCACCCTACTTCCATTACCAGTCAATTCACTCTGAGATCATCCTCCATTTCCATTATAATGGATCTACATAGTTATTTAAATGCTGTCTCTCCCATTAGGATGTGTGCTCCTTGAGGAGAGGAACTATAGCTTTGCCTTTCTTTGTCTCCTCAACACTTAGTATTACCTGACACATAGAAAGCAATTAATAAAAGCCTTTTGATTGAAATATTGCTTGACTGAGGAACTCTTACTATGCTGAACTTAAGAGTCACATAGGTCCTAAATTGGAAACCAGGCTTTGTCTCATACTACCTGTAATATTCTGGGCCCTTATGATCAGATTTTAGGCTTTTTCCCCATCATCTATAAAATGAGGAGATTCCTTTTAATGTCCCTTCCAGTTTTAGAGCTATGCCCTTATGAGCTCTTAATGGCATAGAGAAGAGGCATTCTTCATTTAGAAAAAAATTCAAAAATTACTTTCCAGACTTTTGTCAAAATGTAAATGAAGGAAAAAGTTTTATATTGGAGAAAAATGGGACTCATAGAGGGGATGCCACTAAAGAAAGATGAGTGGCAACTTCTTGAAATATTTTTTTTTCAAAAATTTCTTGTTAAATATATTTATTTTTAACCTTTTTTTAAAAATAATTTTTGAGTTCCAAATTTTTTCTCTTCTTCCTACCTCTTACACAACCACTGAGAAGGTAAGCAATACATCAATGATCTTTCAAATAAATGTATTTATTCTTGGTTTTCAACATTCACTTTTATAAGTTTTAAATTTTCTCTGTCCCCCTCCCTTCCTTCCTCCCCAAGACAGTATGCAATCCAATATTGGTTCTACATAAACATTCTAATTACAAATATTTTCACATTAGTCATGTTGTATAGAAGAATTAGAATGAATGGGAGGAACCATGAGAAAGAAGAAAAACAAAACAAAAAAAAGAGAGCAAATAGTATGCTTCAATCTGCATTCAGATTCCCTATTTCTTTCTCTGGATGTGGATGGCATTTTTCATTATGAGTCTTTTAGGTCCTTGCATTTCTGAGAAGGGCTAAGTCTATCAAAGTCAGTCATCACACAATGTGACTGTTACTGTGTACAATGTTTTCCTGGTTCTGCCCATTTCACTCACCATCAGTTCATATAAGTCCTTCCAGGTTTTTCTGAAGTCTGCCTGCTCATCATTTCTTATAGCAAAATAGTATTCCATTACATTCATATACCACAATTTGTTCAGCCATTCTCTAATTGATGGACATCCCCTCAATTTCCAGTTCATGGCCACAATGAAAAGAGTTGCTATAAAATATTTGTACATGTGTTGTCCTTTTCCCATTTTAATGATCTCTTTGGTATACAGCCCTAGAAATGACATTGCTTGGGCAAAAGATATGTACATTTTTATAGCCCTTTGGGCATAGTTCCAAATTATTATTTAGAATGGTTGCATCAGTTCACAACTCTACCAATAGTGAATTAGTGTACCTATTTTCTTCATCATTCCAGCATTTGTCATTTCTGATAGATGTGAGGTGAACTTTAGAGTTGATTCTTGAAATACTTGCTGAAGTGAATTAGAGGGGAAGTAGTAAGAAAATTCAGAAAATGAAGAGGAGGAAGACAGGAAGAATGGAAGTTATACTTTACAATGGAACATATAAAGTAATACAACTTTGACTAGTGTTTCAAAGGATCAAGATTAGTTTCTCAAAGAATACATATGAAACATCCCAATCTAGTCAAGTAGAACAATATATATGTTATTATTTTAATTCAGAGTGCAAGGGCCAGGAAAACAATAAATACATTATTAGCCCCTTCAGGAAAATGGGTGTAAAGTACAAAATACAAATTAATTTTATACAATGTCTTCTAATTATGATTAAAACAATACGTATGGAAAGAAACCTCTTAGCTAGCTAACTGAATATGGACTCATCTATTGTATGAGTGTTAAATTCATATTTCAGGTCTTCTTTTGGGGGAGCGCACATTGCTTGCCATAGCTCCCAAAAGAGATTTGTCTTGGGTTAAATGTTCAGGATAGTAAATGTTAGACTTCAGACAATTAATTGCTAATGTAAATACAGTAACATTTTAAAAAATAGATGCCAAATTTATAATAATTTAGTCCTTAAAATTAACATATCATTGATTGTAGCTAATAGTTGCCATTTCTTTGAGATTCTCATGGGAAAATCCCATAATTAACTAATTAACCCTCTGCCATTACAAATTAATTTTTCTACCCAAAACATACTACTATAATTAGAGCAATGAAATTGGTCAAGGTTAAGGGTTAATCTTTACATTTCATAATAATTAGGGTGTTAAAACGATAGCATTCATTGCCGATTACCTAGTTTCTTCTTGCATATGTAAAAGCAGAACCGTCATCCTCATGAAATGTGACCACAGTTGGCCTATAAATAGTGATATGTAGCAGCTTGACTTGGTTTATATAAAGTGGAGTCCACTTTCATTTGCAACTACTAACATTTCAGTAGAAAGCTGCAAAGTGGACACTTAGAACTAGACATACTGTTAGTACTTCTCCTGTCTTGCCCATCTACCAAAAGCTCCTTCAAAATTAAATATTCAGCTTTTTATTTTATGGGTTAAGTGACATTGCAAAATTTGATTGCAAACATTACACCACTTATGGTTTGCAGATTTATCCTGGAATTACTGGGTAAAAGGGGTTCTAAATGTCCCACGAAGCTTATTTTTTGTCCATATTTAATTCAGATTGGCTTCTGATTTGTGAGCCAACCACTAAATGGACAGAAAAAAAAAACCTATCTGAGGCATAGTTTTAAATCTAACAAATAGGGTCTGATCCTTTAAGTAAAATCCCACTAGATACAAATTCAAGTAGAGTTGAAGCCAAGTACTCCCTGGAATACTGGAGAGGGGGAGTCCATTAGAAAACAGAGCCAAACCTCCAGGGACTGAAAAATGAGGACAGAATGAAAGGGCCTACAGCATAATCCTCTGCAACTCTGTTAATGAATTGAAGGATGGATGTGTTTGTAATTGTTAAAAATCTATTATAGGGCATAGTGTGGCCTGCTTCTCTCTGAAGTAAGGGGGCACAAGGAGAGCATGGGCAAATTAAAGTGACAGATAATCTAAAAACCTTTTAGGAGAGTTGCTAATGAGGAGCTGGCCAATTCAAGGCTATTTTTTTTTCTTTCTCTATTTCTACTCTGAGGTGGAGATGCTAATGGACAGGAGAATAGCCACAAGGTAAATAGAAACGGGGAAATGTTCAATAATCCATAAAATGGATCCACAGTCTGTGAGTGATTGAAAGCTTCCTGTCTCTTCATTTTGTCTTCAGAGAAATTGGAAGCTTTGAATGGAAGGGGAAAATCAAAAGCTCACAAGATTTATCCTTGGAGATAAGACAAGAAAAATTACAGGGAAATCCTGGTGAATTATTTCAATTCAGTTCAGCATCTTCTGTACAGCATCATGGATTTAGAGTAAGAGGGAATGCCAGTAGCTCAGATAACTGGACCAACACTCATTTTACACATGAGGAAACTGAGGCGCAGAGTGTGTGAGTGACTCACTCAACACAATGTAGTCAGGATTTAAACCCTGGCTGTCTGGCTCTAAATCCACAATTTCCATTTCTACCATATTATCTTCCCAAGCAGTCCAGGAACTACTCATATCTTCCTTGGATAACTCTATCTCAAGACCCAGACCCCACTCTCTCTTAAGTCTTAAATGTTGTTTAAACAAGTCCCATCTAGGCAGCATCAGGACCTTGGCACAAAGATCAGCACTAATGTGCTTGCAATTTATCAACACCCATTTTTTTCTTTTAGTGTGTTCTCCACCCTTTCCCTTTTTTTCTTTAGTTGTTTAGATTAGGACTAGTTTATTTCCAACAAATCTGATTTTTACATTCTCCCAGTGAATAGGCATTCCTCCTGACTTCATGCTTTCTTTTTATTGCTTTAAGTCTGCTGTACTATAAAAATACTAAAACCTCTTTCCTCTCTCTGCTCTTGAAATCTTTTTCAGAGGGAGGGGAAATGGGAGAATTTTTGCAAATCAAGCCTTCCTGGAAGTTGCTAAAATCCTGATCTTTAGGAAACAGAATTCATAAGGATGGGTGAATCCAGATGTGCTTCCAGATTGAGACACATCTTAGGCTATTTTATAAATGTTTGGGTTTCTGTTGAAACCCAAATATATTTTTCCAAAAGGCTTTTCTCTTCTTTAAAAAAAAAAACTTATGTGCAATTTAAGGGAAATTTAGTCCATGTGTTTCTGATTCATTTACACTTAACTCATCAAAATAATGTTTGCTGAGAGCTATTGGGTGTCCAAGAGGCCCCTTGATCTTTTCTTTTTCTTAACAAGCTGTCCACCCGCCTTCCTTCCCACCTCCCTCAGAACCAGGAAGCTACAATTGGCCCGAAGATTTGAGGTCTGTTTTTTTTTTTTAGGTCTGTTTAAAACTTGGGACCCAGAAGGATCAAATGAGTTCAAAACATTGAAAAACATGCTCTCCCATCCCTAATAATTACCCTCTTAAGACCAGAATAACAGAAATATAAATATATATTTGACTGCTCAGAAATGAACTTCACAATGTTTCTAAAAAACAATCAGATTAATTTAGAGTGGCTGCAATCTTGATGTGATGATTGGCATGGATTCAACATGCAAAGCATGGATAGTGATAAATAATGTTCCCCTCACTTTCCTCAGACATTTTCCAAGCACAAGAAAGTGTAAATAAAGAAAGAAAACCACACATTCAACAGCAAAGACAACAACAAAACCCAACGATAACCAAACACTAGGCCAACCTTTGGAAAACTTGGTAAATGAGAACAACACAGATGCATACTACTATATTTAAAGTGGACAAAACTTGAAGGGTACATGAAGCATTATAGAGTCCTGGGAACATTCTTAGGGAAAAATAATAAAGTCTGTGCAAAACTGGAGGTGGAGAATAGAAGAATTTTATGGTCCCATGTTATTATTGGGTAGTTTTTCATTTCAAAGGCAAAAGAGCTTTTCCCTTACAGCTGCTGTTGGAGTGGGAAGGGATACAGAGCTCAAAGAGCAAGGCTTCCTCAGTGCCTACTTCAGAAAAAGTCCAAGTCTGAGTTCCTGGGAACTCCCATGGTGGCATGCCTCTGACTTATTCTGAGCATCTCACAGATGAGTCATTTTCATTCCTGGGTTTATAATATAACCATAGATCTATTCATCCTCTAGGAGCACAGGAGTGTAACTGTAGACCAGGAAGAGATCTTCCCCAGAGTCCAGCTAGTACAAGCCTTTTATTTCATAGAGGCAGAAACTGAGGGCCAGGGAGGTAACATAGATTTTCTGTGGTAACATAATAAGTAGGAGGCAGAGTAAGCATTTGAAATCAGTACCTCTGCCATCAAATCCATGATTCTTCCCACTATGTAACACAACCAGTCCAACTTTGAATGGAGCTAGCTAATAGCTCTCTAACGCTAACACATTTAGGTCACAAAGAAAATGAAAATAAGTTTCAGGAAGTGGTCTAGAAGTTATAGGAATTTGAAATTAAGGGACAAATCATGTAAGAACATTAGATTTGGAGGTGGGTTGTTGTGCTAACTTCTTGCTTCTCCATAATCTTGGGCAAGAAACAGCTTTTGCATTCCTTAGGTTGCTTGTTTGCAAAATAGTACCTGTAATACCTACCTTGGCTACCTCACAGAGTTCTTGTGAGATCAAATGAGATAATAGATGAGAAAGAGATCTGAAAAGTTAAAGCACTGTATGAATGAAAAGCATTATTTTTCCTCCTCTTGCCATGACATTGGTTGTCTAAACAAAGTAGACTTACAAAGAGAACAGAGGAGAAAAGATTTCTTATCCTGCTGTGTTCAAAACAGAGTTCTATTTGAGTAGGAGGGGCAAGAGTTAATGCTCTGGATTTTACCTTGAAGTAAAGGCTTGAATCAAAAGGTAAGTGTATCTCATCTTTCTAAAGGTGGGGGCTAAGACTAATCATTCTGAGGCCAGCTAGAATCCCTCAGTCAGACAGCCTTCATTGAGACAACTGTTCATTCTTAAATCCTTTTGGCCTTGTCCCATGAGAAGCCTCGCAGCTGAGGCTCATAATTTTCAGCTGAATTGAATGTTCGGAGCAATTGGTTGACCTAGAGTTGAGGACAGAGGTGATAGTATCTTTGACGGTCCACTGGTTAATGTTGGTGTTCCAGGCCTGAGCTGAGGAAAAGTGATTTAAATAGATGTTGGAGACATGGATATCATATGGAATACCTCTGCCAGATGCTTTGGCTCTTTCCCAGTGACCTTGCCAAAGAAAGATAAATGCTTTTTCAGTAAACCAAAACAAACAAACAAACAAAAAACAGACAAAACGAAAGGAAAAGTGTGCTAGATTCTTAGTGCTGCATAAAAGCTACTAGAGAAGAACAAAGGTTAGTCAACCTCCCCTTGATAAGTATCTCTGGAAGAGGGAAGAGGACTCTGCCCGACTCTACATGGAGCCCATCTGGACTCATAAGTCTTTGGTGGTACCATAAAGTTGCCATTTCCTACAAATGGATTGTATTTAGTTAGGAATCAATTTGTTCTTCAGCTCAATCTCCGGCATAGCTTAGAGAAATACCTACTATTTCTGCTGATAACACTTGTTGCCTAATCAGTCTGCTTTCCTGGATGGTGGGGATGTGGAAAAGAGTGCTTTCACATCTCCTTCTTGTTTCAATGCTGATGCAAGGTCTGGCAATATTATCGCCATTTCATTGCATGATCAGGCGGTCCACAACTTGCAAGATGGATGATTTCTAAAAATTCAGTTAAAAATCATATGGATACACACAAACATAAAAACAAAGATCAGGAAAGTATATGTCTATACATGTATGTATACATGTAGATATATGTGAATGTATATATCTATATATATAAATATACCTGTGCTTAATTATAGCCTGGGGGGGAAGGGAGAACAATGAATGAAATAAAAAGTGCCCAGCAGACACAAAAGAAAACTTACAAGGGAGCAAAGAAAAGATGGTCAGCTCTCAACACAATGTGTAGTATTGATTACACAGGTTTTCTTGAAATAGAAATTTATTGCTATATATTTTGAATCCTCTCTTATGTTCTGCTGTGCGCATGGATTCCTTTTGTTATTTTGCATTTGTTTCAATATTTAAGTTTATAATGTTTCTTTTTCTTTTCTCTATTTTATATTTAAATTTTAGTATGTGAGTCTATAATTAAGAGAACTTTTTTACAAAAGCTTTAAGCACACACATACAAGATCATTTGGAAGTTGGAATACATTTTTCCTCTTGACACATACAGGTGGTGAGTATCTCAGACTAGTTCACAAGTTTATTTTATTCTTAATGTTGCTAAAATACTTGTATATTGGCAATACGCATAAAAAGAATAAGAAATAATGGTATAGTTTCAGTAACTAAATAGAATAAGAAATATGAAATTGAGTGTGAATTTTAAATTTATCTTGAATACTAGTGCTTAAGGATGATGTCCTCCTTGCTTAGTCACCTTCTTTTTCCCTGTTAGCCTTCTGTATAGTTTATTCGTCTTCCTTTTTCCAATGCAAACACAAACATACATTGACATGCACAAAGACCTATAAGTGGAAAGGATGCATAGAACATGATCATTAGTTCTCTATCCACCACCTCTTTCCCTCCCCTCCCTACCCCCTCATTGTCCCTACATACCAAATTCACCCCACATTGTCCTTACCTACCGTCTATTCTGGCACCTTTAATTCTTGCTGTAAAACTCTGTTCCAGATATTTCTGATTCAAATAAATTTGGATTTGGGCTGCCTCCTAATCTCCCAATAGGGAGATTTTTTTTTCTGATTATCGGAAAGGGAAGCACAAGGCATACAATATCTCAGAGAGGGAGCTTATTGAATAAATCTTAGGAAGAAGTGCCAAGGATGAAGGTCCCCATAGTTGAAGAAAGGATGATTCTGGAAATTTGAGGAAATCAGACTCTACTCCTCCCATTGCCCCAGGGCAGAGTAAATTAGCACTTTTAGTGATGAACTGAGATACAAGCCAGGCCTGTAGTCACTAGCTTCCTTCATATTCATTGCACAGTGAAAAGCACAGGGAAATGACAACCCCTTTTGTCCATAAGCCATTCCAATTGCTGGATTGTAGTCTAAGGTCACAGAATTTGTACTAATCTGACAAAACATATTCTAGGGATTTTTCTGCTTCCCAAACTGGAATCAGAAGTCAAAAGTTGTTTGTTTTTTTATGCTTCCTTGTCTACCTCTTCCCACATCCAGAGCTAAACTTTGTTTCCTTCATGTGGCTAAGCAAAAATCAATGTTTTTTGCCTCTTATGGAGAATGGAAGGTTCAAATCGAGTTACTCAAAGCTCAGTGGCTGTTCAAGAGTCACCATAGACAGACTTTGAAACATAAGTATCTGAAATGGCTTCAGCTGGCTAAACCTGGCCTGGGAATGGGAAAAATAAATGGGAACTTTGAGGATTTCAACTCCTCATGGTATTCCCTAAAGAAACTTTTACTTTTTAAATTTTTCCCTTTCCATCCTATTGTTTTAGTTTTTATTGGGAGATTTAGCTGAAAACTACTACTCTGTCATCTCACTGATCATATTACATCTCCCATCTTTTATTTTTCCCCCAAACCTACCTCTGTCTTGTGTCTATAAGTCTCCTGCCCCACTTCATTTTCAAATGCTTTAAATATCTGTAAATACCAATAATGATTCCTGCTCCTATGACCCACACTTCACCTTGATTCCCATAATTCCATGTCCTCAAGGAGACAGATAAAATTTCCCCCTTCTAGTGCCCAGTACATGTATGAGATTACCACTCTACCTACACCTCTGACTCATGATAGAGATAGAGGCCAAAGATACAATCATCCAAAGAAGCTATTGGGCTCTCACAAGATCACTATTATTATTAATGGGATATAGGGTACTTTAGGAAGGGAATAGGAAGAAGAGAAGCAGGTGAAGTAGAGCTATATTACCTGGGCTACACATTCCTTTTAAGATAGTCTGCCTCTTAGTATCTTATTGGTATGGTACCTGTCATTGATGTTCTGAAATAGAATATGATGATTCCTCTGTCACTACTCCCAAATGGGAAGAATTGAATCATGTGATGTGGCATACAGCAATGCACATCTTATTAATTTAAGGGACCTAAATGATGCATCTGGCTCCTGACATTGAACCGGTGGAAATCAGAATAGCTCTCTTTTTTATCTTATAAAGTCCTCTTTCTAATGTTTTGTCCCTTAAGGCAGCTTGGGTAGAGGAAAATACTTAGGACTTTTCTCTCTAGGCTGTTTCAGTGCAGTACCAGATTAAGGCAGCAAGATGTTGCCATGTGTCCTTAATTCCTTGTGCCATTCCTCTGGAAATTCTAACCAGTTTTTCTGAAGCACAATACAAGGATTTGCACCTATCTTCCCTGCAAATCGTCTTATTATATTCTCTTAAAGAACTTTGTCATTACATACTGGCATTCCCAAAGTGTGTGTTAATAACTCAGGAGTTGTCTAGAGGATGGGCAATACTTAAAAAAAGCAAGATTTATGCTCAGAGATATGATTAATGTAGCTTCCATTGCCTGTGTTGCCTTCAGTATGCCTGAGTGCTATATTTTTGAAAATAATATTATCAACAATAATATTTTTACAGAATGGTATAAAACAAAACAAGAATATGATTAAGAATACTAGGTCTTGGATCAGGAAAAGATATTGACATTGATTCAAGTAGTTAGAGAATTCCTTAAAATCTCTAATCAATCTCAAATTATATAATACTTTAATTATGTAATAACCTGTGGTATTCTGTTTTAAGATTATAATTCAGAAGTAAAATGACTATTGTCCCTATTTCTTCCTAAAGCCATGCATGGATATATAATAAAATGCATATAAAACATACATAAAACAAATAATTTTGAGTAATTTTCTAAAGGAAATATACTGAGCATATCCATAATTATTTTTCAGTTTATCTTTTTTATTCTAAACTTAAAAAATTTCAAATAAAATGAGCTTTTTCATATACAAAGTAGAACAGAAAAAGATGATTGTGTATGACCTTATGTCTCTTTTACATATAGTTTTCTTTTTCATGTAACAGTATGATGATTTCAACAGGTAAATTCCAAAGATATCTTGCTTGTTTGTTTCCTCTTAGACTTTCTTCTGTTCTCTTTTATACATAAAACAAAAGCAAAAACAAAGTGATTCAATGACCCTCTTTTCTTAACTATTACCATTTCTGAAAATTGAAAAGGGAACTGGAAGTTTTTCTAATCTAAGGTCTTTTTGGGTCCTACAAAGTCCTAATCCTGACACTTTCTGGATTACATACTTTAATTGTTTAAAATGATTGGACTAAATGATCTCTAAATTCCTTTCTGTCTTTGATAATTATAATTCTTTGCATTTGGTGAAGTCCTATTCACTGTAGAATTATAGTACATGAGAAAGATGATTTAAACTTTCATGGAAGTGCAACATCTCAACCAATGATCAAACTCAAGCATCAATGAGCCAAATGGAGGGACTTTATGGAAACAAACAAACAAACCAAAATTATTTTAAACATAAGCAGAATCTAAAGAAATGAAACATTAAGGGCAGGGCACAATAAAGCAAATGGGGGTCATTTAGGGTTAAAAATAAAAGCAAAATTTAGAAACCTAGAAACCTGGGTATCTCTGGGATTTTATGGTATCTTATAGAGAGTATTGAGCTGGAATACTGGTTGTGCTACTTGACCTTGAATAAGTAACTTTTTTTCTTCTAGACTTCAGTTTCCACATCTCTAAAATAAGGGAATTGTGTTCAGAAAGTGCTAAAATTCTATCAACTTCAAAACCTTCATTATTTTATGATGATATCAACAGGGTTATAAACAAATAGGAATTTTTAGCTGTGTTGATGAAACAGATCAGTTGTTCTGAATGGAAAATGGACTTGGGGTTGTTAGTTGGCCCTTGTGGAGAAGAGGTCAAAGCTGAAAAGTCAATTCAATGTGGTTGACCAGCATCATAATGAGTGACATTTCCACCCCCCACTTCTTTTCTTTTCAAAATAACAATATATAATATAAGCACATAGCTCACTGAAATTGTCTTTGCCTATAAAGAAAGCCATACTAAATACCAAATGGGCTCAGATGTGAATCATTTGCCTGCAGATAAGTACTTCGCAAAGCAACATCTCTAGGCAGCAATACTATGAGATAGAGACTGGCTTTTTGTTTATATATGAAATTGAATGGCCTTTTATCAATATTCATCCTTTTTGTCTTTTTGCAGCTTTGGCACTGTTGATCACTGAGTTCACCTTGATGTTCCCTTTTCACTGGATTTTCATTACACTGCTCTCCCCTGGTACTCCTGCTACCTGTCTGACTGATTGTTCTCTATCACTTTTGCTATATTTCCATCTAAATCATTCCCATGAAGCATGGATGTCCTCCAAGACTCTGTCCTGAGCCCTTTTCTTTTCTCTATCTATACTATTTCATTTGGTGATCCCAGCAGCTCCCATGTATTCTATTCTGCATCTCTGTGCAGGTAATTCTCATTTATTTTTCCCTCTCCTAACTGCCATGTTTGTATCTTCAACTGCCAATTGGACATCTCTAACTGGATGTTCAATAGACATTTTAAACTCAGTAAGTCTAAAACTGAACTCTTTACCTACCTGCTACCCCCAATTCCTCCTTCTTCCTAATTGTCTTCCCTTCCCTTCCCTTCCCTTCTCTTCCCTTTCCTTTCTTTTCTTTTGTTTTCTTTCTTTCTTTCTTTCTTTCTTTCTTTCTTTCTTTCTTTCTTTCTTTCTTTCTTTCTTTAACTAACAAAGGCATACCCATAATCCTGGTCACCCAGACTCACGACCTAGGTATCTTAACTTATCACTTTCTCTCATCTCTTGATCAGTTTCAAAGTCCTGTCATGTCTACCTTCATAACAGCTAAGATATGCAATCCCTTCTCTCCTCTGACATTGTTTTTACCTGGGTGAAGGCTCTCATTATCTCATAGCTTGATGTTTCATCTTGTAACATCTTTCTGGTTGGTCTTCTTGACCCAGATCTCTTCCCACTCCAGTCCATCTCCCACTTAACCATCAAATTGATCTTCCTAAAGTGCAGGTCTGACCGTATCATCCTATTCTTCCTACCCACCAATAAACTTCAGTAATTCCCTATCAAGTCTGGGATCAAATATAAAATCCTCTATTTGACTTTTAAAACCTTTATCACTTCTCCCCATTCTACCTTTCCAGTATTCTTACACCTTATTGCCCTCCTACACACTGTAATACAATGACACTGGCCTCCTTGATATTCCTTAAACAAGGAATTTCATCCCTTGGCTCTGGGCATTTTCACTGCCTGTCTCTTAGCTCTCCCTCTGAGTTTCTGTCTTCTTTGGCTTCTCTTATGTCCCAGATAAAATTTCACCTTCTATAAAAAATCCTAATGTCCCTTAATATTAATGCTGTCTCAGCGATTATATCTCATTTGTTCACCATTGTTTTCACGGTATCTCCTTTATTTTACTGTGACCTCCTTCAGAGCAGGAATTGTTTTATAGCTTTATTTATATCCCCAGTACTTTAGCCCAGTGCCTGGCACCTAGAAAGAACCTAATGAATATTGATTTGATTTAACTATATGAGAAAGGAACACAATCATATGATAGAAAGTGTCACCATGTAATATTAGACATATTGAGACAATTAGATTGAAAGTTAGTGGCTGACTTCATTGAGGCAGCTTTGAGGTGCAGGAGATAAAGTGCTTGGCTTTGTGTTGGGAAGAGTCATCTTCCAGAGTTCAACTTCAGCCTCAGACACTTACTAGCTGTATGTTCCTGGGCAAATCATTTAATCCTATTTGCCTTAGTTTTCTCACCTATAAAATGAGCTAGAGAAGGAAATACGAAGCCGCTCTAGTACCAAGAAAACCCTAAATGGAGTCACAAAGAGATGGATGTGAGTGAAATGACTCAACAACAACAGCAACGATAATTTAATTGGACAGGGAAATTTAAGGTCACCAACAACCTTTCCAATGTAGGTTTAAAAATATGTCAATATATTAAAAATTAACATAAAATTACTTTTGTTCTTAAATTATTATCATAGACTTGTTCCATGGATGTCCTCCAAGATGATGTCCTGAGCCCTTTTCTTTTCTCTATCTATACTATTTTACTTGGTGATCCCAGCAGCCCCCATGTATTCTATTCTGCATCTCTATGCAGGTAATTCCTATTTATTTGTCCCTCTCTTAACTGTCATACTTGTATCTCCAACTGCCTATTGGACATCTCTAACTGGATGTTCTATAGATATTTTAAACTCAGCAAGTCCCAAACTGAACTCTTTGTCTTCCCATTGCCCCAAATTCCTCCCTTCTTCCTAATTTTCTTTCTTTCTTTCCTTCCTTCCTTTTCTTTCTTTCCTTCCATCCTTTTTCTTTCTTTTTCCTTCTTTCTTTCTTTCTTTTTTTCCTTCCTTCCTTCCTTCCTTCCTTCCTTCCTTCCTTCCTTTCTTCCTTTCTTTCTTTCTTTCTTTCTTTCTTTCTTTCTTTCTTTCTTTCTTTCTTTCTTTCTTTCTTGTTTACTAACAAAGCCATCCCCATAATCCTGGTCACCATTGTAGCCTTAGAAATTTCCCCAGGACTTGCTTTGGTTAGTTAGTATATATTCTAGGCCAGATCTTCCTAACCTCAAATTCAGCTTACAATCTGTTATGTTATTTTTCATAACAGATATAAGTAATCAAATTTCCTTATAAATGCATGTTATAAAAATTTAGATTTTTAAAAAATGCAATTAGTAAAGTATTATTTTACTGTTTCTTACAAGCTTTGATTAACCTGAGCATCTTCATTAACAGTAATGAAATGCTTAATTTTTTTCTCTAGACATTTACTTGGGTAAATTTTTATTATTAACAAGCAGAACACATAATTGGATTTTGAATTTAATGTTGGTGAAGAATCCAGTTACTCTGACTTATGCAAAGTCTCAGAGGAAAGGAAATAGAACCTCTCAACTTAGTGTAGTTAAGACAATTCATGGTAGCGTGCATACATGCCAATTGTACCAACCCAAAGGGCAAATATAATGATTCCATGCTTACTTTTAATGACTCACAATTTATAGTGGGTGATGGTATTGGTGGTCATTTGAGTTTATTATTCTACCTCCAAGATAATACTTAAAACTATTTGAGAAAAAGGAAATTCCTTTCTTGAAAACTGATAGATGATTTCATTTTAACTGAGTTCTCTAATACTGCGAGATCATTTGCAGGTTGATTTTGAGTTATACTGTGAACCAGAATCAGTCGTTGCCCTCATTTTTCTCATCTGAAAAATTAGGAGGAGGTTTGGATTAGGTGATCTCTAAGATCCCTTCTAGTATTAAAATTTTATCATTCTATTGACATATTCATTTAAAAATGAAGGATAATTACTAAATGCTAAAATAGAGATATTTTTCAGACCTTCAAAGACATAAATTTGCATATTTTGAAATTAATTTTTTACTTGTTATTATCAAATACATGTAGGTGTTTTAAATTTGGGGAAGAAGAAATAAATGTAATTATAAATATAGGTTTAACTTGTGCACCTAAATTCTTTGAAGTAGAAGGGTAAAAAGAGAAGGGTATGAAAATCTGAGAAAAAATGACAAAGTGCTTTGAGCAACATTATAGAAGACTAAACAAGCAACAAAACTCTATCTCTCTCCCTATTCCAGAGGCCTACTAGAGTAAAAAGTCAAGTATGGATGATTTATGAGATAACAGGGACATATTAAAATAAAAATAGAGAACTCGACTTATTTGATGATGTTTTCTATAACTTCTATCTGTTCTTATAGACATAGTTCAAAGCTATTGTTTAAAGCTGTGATTTCAAAAAGACAGGCAACCCTTCCATTAGTCCAATCCATATTTTTTCATCCTGGGTATTTCTTACTGTCCATCTTTTTCCACAGAGCTTCACCCAGAGAATGCCCCAGCATGGTAATGATTCTGAGCCTTTTCAAATTTTGTGGGCAATCAGTATAGTATTTGGACTATCCATTGGTCAAAGCTTTTCTTGCCAAATAACTGGTATCCATTTCCAATTACGCAGTTTCTTTTTTTTTTATTATTCATTTATTTATTTTCTTATTTACATCATTCATTTCCATGAGATGTTGAGTTACAAATTTTCTAGACAACTTTCCACTACCCAACACCTCAAAACAGCCATCCCACTGTATAACCCCTCCCCCAATCTGGTCTCTTCTATGTTCTCCCCCTCGCCCCTCTGACTTTCTGATAGGGCAGGATGGATCTCCCTACCACAGTGCCTGTGTATCTTAATTCCCAGTTGGATGAAGTTAATAATAATAATAATAATAATTGTGTATATATATATGTATATATATGTATATATACATATATATATATATATACATGTATATACATATATATTTTTAACATTTGATTATGGAACTTTAAATGCTAGATTCTTTCCCTTCCTCCCTTGTCACCCATTCCCGCTGGAAAGACAAATAATTAAATATAGGCTGTACATGTGTAATTATGCAGAACCTCTCCACAGTGCCATATTGTGAGAGACTGATTATATGTCCCTCCTTCC
>CM053580.1:437682334-437753556 GCA_028627135.1 Pseudochirops cupreus | reverse complement strand
ATACAAACACATATCTGAGTGTGTTTATATGAACACATAGAGGGCACAAGATCAATTGAATAGGAAGGGACAATACTCTAAAAGGTGAAATCCTGAGGTGGGAGAGGATTAGAATGAGAGGAGACAGAGAGTGACAGAATGGGGTTAATCATCTCATAGAAGAGGCAAAGGATAATTGTTACAATGGAGAGGAAGAACAGGAAGGCAAAAGGGAAAGAGTCAACCTTACTCTCATTGAACTTGGCTTAGGGAAGAAATGACATAAACTCCAAACTAGGTATCTTGCCACACAGGAGAGTAGGGGGGATGGGGATGAGAGGTGGAACGACGGAGGGGAGGGCAATGTGGGGGGGGAGAGTTGATGAAAGTACACATGTCTGTAGGGGGACAGGGACAGGGTAGAGAATAGAATGGGGGGGCAGGATAGGAAGGAGGAACATGTTATCGGTCTCTCACAATATGGCCACTGTGGAGAGGTTCTGCATAATTACACATGTACAGCCTGTTTTTAATTTCTTGTCCTTCCAGTGGGGGTGGGTGACAAGAGAGGAAGAGAAAGAATCAAGAATTTAATAGTTCTATAATCAAATGTTAAAAATATATGTGCATATATATATATACATGTATACACAATTATTATTATTAATATTATTAACTACATCCAACTGAGACTTAAGATACACAGGCATTGTGGTAGGGAGATCCATCCTGCCCTACCAGAAAGTCAGAGGGGCAATGGGGGAGGACATAGGAGAGAATAGATTGGGGGAGGGGTTATACAATGGGATGGCTGTTTTGGCGTGGTGGGTAGGGGAAAGATGGGGAGAATATTTGTAACTCAAAATCTCACAGAAATGAATGATGTAAACTAAAATAAATAAAAGTTAAAAAAGAAAAAAAAGAGAATGTTTGAAAGTCCTCCACCTCATTGAATGACCATATTTTCCCCTGGAACACTACACTCAATTTTGCCAGGTAGATGATTCTTGGTTTTAATCCTCCAGAATATCATATTCCAAGCCCTTCAGTCCCTTAGTGTAGAAGCTGCTAGATTCTGGGTTATCCTAATTGTGTTTCCACAGTATTCAAATTGTTCCTTCTTGGCAGCTTGTAATATTTTCTCCTTGATCTGGGGAATGTGGAACCTGGCTATAATATTTCTAGGAGTTTTCTTTTGGGGATCTTTTTCAAGAGGTGATTGGTGAATTCTTTCAAGTTCTATTTTGGCCTCTGGTTCTAAAATGTCAGGGCAATTTTCCTTGAGAATTTCTTGAAGGATACTTTCTAAGTTCTTTTTTTGATCATGGCTTTCAGGTAACGCAATAATTTTTAAATTGTCTCTCCTGGATCTGTTTTCCAGGTCAGTGGCATTTTCAAGGTGATATTTCACATTGCCTTCTATTCTTTCACCTGTTCGGATCTTTTTAATAGTGTCTCGACTGCTCATAAAGTCATTTGCTTCCATTTGCTCCACTCCAATTCTGAAGGAATTATTCTCCTCAGAAAGCTTTTGAGATTCTTTTTCCATCTGGCAAATTTGACTTTCCAAGGCATTCTTCTCCTCATTGTCTTCTTGGGCCTCTTTTGTCAGTTGATTTAATCTATTTTTTAAGGTGTTATTTTCTTCAGTCAGGTTGTTGACTCTCCCTTCATGACTTTCTTGCATCATTCTTATTTCTCTTCCCAATTTTCTCTCCACTTCTCTCATTTGTTTTTCAAAATCCTTCAAAAGTTGATCTATGGCTTTTAGAGAGTCTTCATGTTTCTTGGAAGCTTTTGGGGTGAGTGCTCCAACTGTGTTGTCTTCCTCCCATTCCATGCCCTGAGCCTTCTCATCCCCAAAGAAGGAATCTAGAGTTTGGTTGCTGTTCTTACTTTGTTTCCCTTGCTTGCTCATGATGGCCAGCCAATGATTTTTTAGCTCTGTGGAATTCTGTTTTCAGAGGGGAAAGTTTTGTCCCAAATCACTGGGATTTTCCCAGCTGCCATAGCTATTAGGGGGCTCTCATTTTTTTACACGCCCCACCAGTTTTGGCTCACTAAAAATGCACCCCAGGACCACCACCCCAGACCATGATCCAGATTCAGGCCGCCCAACGCAAGAGCATTTGGTCTCTGAACGATAGCTTAGCCCCCCTGCAGTCTCCAGGCCAGGAGCTCTGAAACAGGTATGTGGAGGCAGCTGCAGGGCCTCTGCTTCTGCTGCTTCCTTGCCCTGGAGGCAGTTTGGCCGGACCTGCTTTTCTTCCCCAATTTTAGCCAATATCCCCTGACTTTTCACTTAGTCCTTTTTTCTTATGGCTTGAAAATTCTGGAAATTGCTGCAGCTGCTGCTGATCCACTCTCTTGAAGCTCCAGCTGTGGTTTGGCTGGGCTGGTTTCAACTCCCAGTGCTGAGATGGTCCCTTCTAGCCAAGCTGCCTTCAGTGGGAAGTATGGTTGTGTGCGTTTTAGATCCCTAAAATTTGTTTAGAGTCATATTTTATGGGTATTTGAGGTGGCTGTGTGTGAGTTCCCATACCTTGCTGCTTTTAAGCCACCATCTTGGCTCCACCCCCCAATTATACATTTTCTTG
Source organism: Pseudochirops cupreus (assembly GCA_028627135.1). Taxonomy (NCBI): domain Eukaryota; kingdom Metazoa; phylum Chordata; class Mammalia; order Diprotodontia; family Pseudocheiridae; genus Pseudochirops; species Pseudochirops cupreus. Next base: position 437,750,980 of record CM053580.1, on the reverse strand, counting down.
ATAATATTCCTTATACCACTTTTTGCACGTAGGCCATTGTAAGGAATATGCTGCAACTTACTTAAAACCCTCAATAAATCACCCTTTCTTTTTAACTTTTATTTTGTTTTTTTTTAATTTAATGAGAATTTATTTTCTATATTCCCAATCTCTTAAAAGAAAAACCAAATATTTCTTTAAAAATGCATAGTAAAAGAAAAAGAAAATCTCACATTGCCACTGTCTAAAAATGTATGTCTCATCCTTGTCTTGAGGTTATATTTCTATCGGGACTAGGTACCATGCATCTTCTTCAGTCCTTTATAACTATATGTGGTTAGTGGCTCTAGTCTTGGCAAGTTCAGTCTCTGCTCTCCTCCTTCTCTCACTGAGACTCCAACAACAAGTCTTTGCCCCATTTTTATAATCCATCCCCTGAAGTCAGAACTTGTCTTTTTCTTTACTAATTCTTCCTTAAATATGCTTTTCTTTTTGCACCTCATGTTCCCTCCCATTTTCCTGTTGAGTTCAATCTTTTTTTCTGCCTCATATTCTTTGTGTGTGTGCATTCTGCCTTCCTTTAGCCAGTATAGATGGAAATAAGGTTCTGGTGATGCCTTCTTTCTCACCTCTTATTTTTTCCCTCTTTACTTGTGTGCCTCTTTAATATGAAAGAGTAGATCCCTTCCCCTTCTTCCTTAATTGAGGGAAATATGTCTCTTTCCTCCTCCATTTCCTCTTTGAAAAAGAACAAAACCACTTCTAGACCCTCAGTTTTATTTAACATTTTCTGAAATCTCTGATGTCTTTAAAGTTTTCAAGGTACATTTGCATCATCTCTCTCTCTATCAACATGTAAATACTTCATCCTTGTATAGTTGCTTCTGGTCATTTGCTTGTTTTTATAGTTTGTGTTGTTCTTGACTCTTATGTTTGTACTTCTTAGTTTCTACTCAGTTCTGGTCATTTCATCAAGAATACTTTGAAGTTTTCTATAGGTACATTTTGTCCTCTGTAGAACAATACTCACTTGTGCCAGGAATATTATTCTTGGTTGTAATCCTGTATTTCTCACCTTTATAATATCATACTCTAAACTCTATGCTCCTTTATAGTGCTAGTTGCCAAATCTCATATGATCCTAACTGTGACTCCTCAGTAATTGATTTTTTTTCTTTTCAGTTCCTTATAGTATTTTTTTTTCTTTGACCTGGAAGCTTTATATTTTGTTTGTGGCATTCCTGTGAGTTTTCATTTTGAAGTTTCTTTCAGAAGGTGACTGGTGGATTCACTTTGACCTTTAGTTCTATTAGATCTGAGTAGTTTTCCTTCAGGACTGCTCTGAAATATGACATCCAAGCTTTTTTGGGGGGAATGGGAAAGAGGGCAATGGTTTTCAGTTAGTCCAATGATTCTAAATTTTTCTTTATCTGAGCTGTTTTCTAGAACATTTTTTAAAAATATGGAATGCTTTCCTTCTTTCCTCTTTTTTATTCTTTTCACTTTGTTTTAATGTTTCTTATTATTTCATGGACTCTTTAATTTCTATTTGATTAATTCTAATTTTGAGGAAAATTTTCTAGCTCTTATACAAATATGTTAATTCTCCTTCCAAGTATTTACTACAGAGCTCTCATTTCTTTTGTACTTCTCTCCTCCAGAGCTCATTTAGGTAGTAGCATAAATAGATAGTTGAACTTGGAGCCAAGAAGTCATGAATTCAAAATCTCCCTCATGTACTTACCAAATGTAGGATTTGGATTAGGCACTTAGCTTGTCTCAGGATCAGTTTCCTCACATGTAAAAAGGGATAAAAATAGTACCTACTTCACAATGTTATTGTGAGGAAAAAATGAGATAATGTATGAAAAGCACTTTGCAAACCTTTTAGTACTATGTAAGTGTAAATAGCAACCATTGTTTAATTTATAATATTACTTTAATACCTAAAAAACTAACTTCTTGCTTTATTTAGTCTAATTATTCTAAGTGTTCTGTGTGACCAAATTATATTTTTCTTTGAAACTTTGTCCTTAAATGTTTTAGTGCTAGTCTTTTCTTGATTTATGTCTAATGAATACTTAGTTCCATAGTATTTGGGGCAAGCTAATTGTCTATTTTCAATTCTTGTTTCAGATAAATGTACTGACATACACTAGCACAATGGGCTGTCCAGGCAATTGAATGCTGTAGCTTAAAAAAATAGTATTCTTTCATCCATTTAGTTTTTCTAACACTTATTGTTAAGCCAATCTGTTTTGATTAGTCATAGATTTCATTAAGGATTCCATGTAATGTTCTTGCATTTGAGATAATCTGAACAGTATTTTTCACAAACAGATATATTTCTTTATCTGAGCTGTTTTCTAGGACTTTTGATTGTTTTATATGACAAGCTGCTGGCAAATCCCCAAAGTGCTACCTGAACTAAATATAATGCCAAGCACTAGTAGCTTTTCAGAAGAATGCTACAACAGCTTCTAAGGTTCTGATTACACAGTATAGAGAACACTCTATTTATTCCATAACAAATCAAAGCAAAACATTCACAGAAATCAAGGTACAGCATTCATAATATTACAACTTATCACAGATAATCAAAATACAGCATTAACAACAGCTTATCACAGAAAATGGCCACATAATTTCCACTACAGTGGTCACAGAGAACAAAGAACAATCATTTAGTAATTCAAGCATTCACAAAATCCTTAATTCAATCACAAAGTACAATAGTTAAAGTTTTCCACTCATGGGGCATGCTAGGTTACAAATTAATTACTTATTCAGTCATCAATCACTGAGTACAATCATTTAGTCAATCAATTGTCCTTCATTATTCACTATTCAGTCATCAGAAAATACACAGGCCCTCCATCCCTAGGTCACTAGTAAATTATAATCTTCTTAGTTGGTACACAGTATCCAAGCAAAGTCTTCTTTCAGCTTAACTTGGGGTGGTTTCTTGGATTCCTTGGATTCCCTTCCATGGTCCCAGATCCTTCCTAGATTCACCAAATTATCACCTGAGTTCAAAGGCAGACAGCTTCCAGGTCCTTGTCCAGTTCTCTGGGCATTTCCCAATCCATATTGAAATTCACAGTTCCATTCCATCTCAAATCTCTCACAGTCTCCCTTCCTAGGAAGTCAAGGCCAAACAAAGCCACAAATAAAGTCTCAGCATCACAGTCATGCTTCCTCAGTCCCTTGGCAGGTCTTGCTGGCCTTCAGACCCAGAAGAAGTCTCAGCTAGCTCCCAGAATTAAAATCACTCAATCCAGTTTTTCAAAATCAAAACCATTCTCTCAAGCGTGATGGGGTGTGGGAGAGTTGGTTCTCTTAAGCCTCCTCAGCTCCTCTTCAGCCTCCACAGAGCCTGCTCCAAGAATATCTTCTTCAGTTCTCAATTTTCAATTCTCTCCAGCAGCTGCTCTGCCTCCAGGTACTGGTCCCAAGAAATTCTGATGGCTCCTCTCTGGGGCTTTTCCTTATATACACACAGCATCAGCCAACCTCTGTCTGTTGTGTCAGCAACAGGAGATAGGAGTTCATACCTTCTGTTTCCCCAACAGAGGCTCGATCAATTACTAAGTGCTAAGTACCTGCTATCTTTGCCAACACAAAGGGATCATCAAATCCAAATTATATTACCATTACACCAGATTAAAATATAATTGGAAATCATTTAACAAATAAACAAAAATAGAACATAATAACAAATAATGTTAATTTGTCATTTTCTAAGTCAGTATTTGGCCCACTGATCATTTCTCTTTGAGTTTGACATCATTCATCTGGAAGATCTTAACATATATAAAAGAAGGTCTCTCTTCTACTTGGAACTTATGTAAGATATCCAGTGGGAAATAGCTTTAGAAAGCACATAGCTCACTCTTTTTTTTTATTATTCACTTAATGCTAATAATCCCAGCATCATTTAATAGAGGTATATTGATAGTTGAATTTATCAAAGACTATTGTATCATTTTTTAAAAAAAATGCATGAAATATTCCTTGCTGGAGGACAGCAAACCAGTCTGTGTTTTGCAGTCCAAACCTTTGTTGTAAACAACCATCAATAAACACAGTGGAATCTTGAGTTCTTTCTATCTTTGAGTAAATTATACGACAGCAAAGCTTTGGACTGTCATTGAACATAATTTGTGAATGGTTGCCTATTTTCTTTTTATATTTATGTCAAGAATATTCTAGATAAATATGAAGATCCTTTTCCTAATGATTTTTGAAGGATGAGAAGGTATGTATATCGCTGCACAATTATTAATCTCTTGTTCAACTTCTTGGGGGGATAATAGTATTATCTTTTATTCCCCTCCTTCCTATTTTTTTTGTCATCTTTTTTCCCTGAGATAACTTGTAAGATTACATCAGTGACTCCAAGACCATTGCCAGAAACTTGGATTACCTTTTTTTTTTTGCTTTTTTTTTGGAGGGCAGTTGGGGTTAAGTGACTTGTTCAAGGTCACACGGCTACTTTTTGGTGTGTGTGTTGAGTGTCTGAGGTCGTATTTGAACTCAGGTCCTCCTGATTCCAGGGCCAGTGCTCTATTCACTGCACCACCTAGGCACCCCCATGGATTACCTTTGATCCAGTCCAGCTGCTCTTCTTCACTTCTTATCTGTCATTTTAATTTTTTTTTAATTGTACATCTGGGACTGAGGTTAATCCAGATCTGCTCTGCTTCAATTGGGGCTCAAATCCTTCAGATAATAGCCAGAATGACATACTCACCAACTTGTGCAGTTAGGAAAGGTCTTCCAAGAGTCTGGATGAATGGAAGGAAGGAGATTGGGATCTCTTGATTTGGGATCTATTTGTTTTAAACTTAAAGAATGAGGGAACTCTTTCGGAAACATTTTCCTTGGGCCCCACAATCTAATCTGAAGAAGCTACAAACAGATAATGCTAATAGATTATTGTTTTAAGGAAATCATAATAATTCCTCCTCCCTCCCTACCTGACAATAATGTTTCAGACTGCCTGTTTTTTTAAAATGACAATGAATATAAATAGTAATCTAATTATACTTAGTACAGATTTACAGCTCTAATTACCACTGCTTTTAAATTTCATAGGGACTGACATAAGTAATCAACACATCCCATATAAGAATCCATCTTACTATTGTAAAAACTACCTGTCAATTGTTTGTCAGCTGAATGACATGCAACACTGCTTATATTATCTCCAGAATTAGTGATACCACAGTTCTTTACCATGTTTAATGTATGTATTGAAGACTGAGAAAGGCAATGAGCCTAGAAATTACTCAATTAGTGATTCCTACCTCACAATTCTGTACAATTTTTTTTTGTCTTTATCAAATGTGGTACTCTCTCTTCCCTGTGATAGTATTTTCCCAGTGATTTAATATAATCAGCTACCCATGCCCACAATTTCCCAATGGTGAAAATGGCCATTCTGATAAATACAATTTTTTTTTCTCCCCTTGTTATAGGGTCCCACAAGAGAAAAGTAAAAACAAAATAAAACATATGATTATTTGATCCACTATGAGCTTTCCTGTTCAGAAGATACAAAGAGAAACATTCATTTTCCAAGGATATTTTCAGGGAAGTTCCAATAAAGGAATCTAAGTCCATGTTCCCTTGACAAAAAACAACCATTTTTGGAAAGGGTTGAAAATGCTGAAAATTAATATAGAAGTAAATATGTTATTTTGGGAGCTGTTTCATACCTTGAAAGCTACCAAAACCTGGACTTTCACAAATGCCTTCAATTGGTGTGGGTGAGGCCATGTCATTTTGGGTCTGTACCAGATGACTACCAAGAAGGTCCTTGGGTCCCAAAAATAGATCCTGAGCAGGAAGTAAACAAACTCATAAATAATTGAATTAAATAAGACTTACCATGCCCCTGAAAGTCAAGACACTAGAGACAAAGGGAAATCAAAGGTGCTTCTCAGGGTAAGGATAACTATTAGACATGCTTATCTGGGGGCCTAGATCTCCAAGTCTGTGGTAATTCTGGGTTGCTAACGATCTGTTCAATCAGCTAGATGCCAAGAATAATGGAACTGGAGTCAGAAAGACCATGTTTAAAATCTGATCTTTCATACTTACTAGCAGTGTGACCCTAAGTAAGTCACTTAACCTATGCCTGCCTCAATTTCCTCATCTTCAAAATGCGGATGATAATAGCACTAATGGCTGCTGGGAAGATAGAATGAGAGGATATTTGTAAATCACTTTTCAAGCTTTAAAGCATTTATATAAATGCTTACTATTATAATTATCTTTCTCAGCTTGCTGAAAGAATATTATAGAAGGAAAAACTTTTCAGAGGCAGGATGCTTACACACTTCCTGTGTAGCCTGGAGTTTATTCAGTGTCTCTGATCCTATCTTCATACCAAGAAAAAGTGTGATAAAATGAAAGGTATATCAGTTTTGGAGTCAGATGACCTCAAGTTTGAATTCTGACTCTCATTGACTCTCTGTATGTCTTTGGGCAAGACAGTTTATGTCTCAGTTTGCATAATTGGTGATATGAAAAGGTTATACAAAATGACCTCTAATGTTGTTTACAACTCTAAGTATGTGACTTGTACTTTTGTGTGAATTTTTTGTTTCTCTCTCTTGGCCAGTCCATTTGTGAATGGAACAGGGATAAGGGACAAGGTCTAGGAAGAAGAGAGACCCTGAAGAGGGCTCATGTGAATCTATGTTTGTGGTTGGCAATAAGAAAGCACAGAACTGGCCTTATTTTGGTTTAATTGTTATAGCCAACGGTCAATGACGACAACTGACCTCAGGGAAGGCTTCTTATGATCTTTTCAGAGAAGATGGCTTTAAGTTTCCTTATCACTAATTTCAAAACACAAGAACTTAGAAAGCCAGTATTCTCTGTGGTTGTCAATTTTGCATAATATAGGAGTGTATCAAATTTTATTCTGTGTTTGATCTTTTTTTTATAATATCATGGCATGGAATTCTATAAAAAATGACCTATATAGGGAGTGGTGAACATTCTTCTCAAGACTTCTTTTGGTCCATTAAGGTAAAAGCTCTGATCTAAAAGCAGCATCATTTTTATTTTAAACATATAGTGATTTTTTTGTGTACTTAAAGTTTTAGTATAAGGCAACATCTGCATGTTTCAAAAAAATGTGTTAATTCACATAATTCAGTTAAAAAACCCCAACAAAACATGAGCTGGTTCATTGAAAAGAAGTCAGTCAAGCTGGTTGATTGCTGTCATGTCGGAAAAATTTCTCTCAGATCATTTGTTTAAGTAGCAGCTAATAAAGAGAGTATTTGGTCCCATCTTTGTGGTCATTTTTCTTTGTTCTTATGGTTGTGTCTGTGAGGTAGTGAAACTCTTGCTTATTTTGATAAATTCAGTAAAAAAAAGAGAGTCTTATTTTTGTAGATTATTCTATCAAATTGTCACTTTCCAATTAAAGGAAAAACCATGTAGCCATTGACTAACCCACATTTTAGTCAGTGTGCACAGAAATGATAAAAGAGCCAGAATATCGAGAGATGAAGGGATTTAAAATGTACCATTTGCCCATGAGATTGCAGTTTAGCTGTATTATAGGTCAAGGCAGTTGGTCATGTCCCTGACTGTGACATTTGAAAGATATAATTACAGTAAGACAGTTGTACTCGTGCCAACCACATTAAAAAGCAGCAGTTTCTTTGCTGAGATAACTAAACCCAGAGGATGGCAGGAATTATTTTCCTGTGTATCCTAATGGCATTTGTTTTGTCAGAGCATAACAAGTCATACATAAATCCCATTTTATAAATGGTATGCTGTGCTTTAAATACAGCCCAATATGTCATTCTGTCAGAGATTAGCAGTAGTAAACTGCTTTGTTGATTGATGCATTATTCTCCTAGCCTAATTTAAAAATTTATTACTGAATTTATAGCAAATAATTCCGCTAAAATGGATTCTTTAAATAGTTTTCTTGTGCTGATGCCAGTATACAGATAATTTTTTTTCCACCTCGCCAAACCACTGAATTCCTTCTTTTTAAAATTACCTTAAGAATTCTGTGTGGGGGTTTTATTTATGTAGATGAAGTTGATTTCCTTACTTTAGAGTTTCTGTAAACAACAAAAACTTTCATTGTAATTGTAAAAAATTACACCATGGTTACTTCCCATTTATTCTTTTCTACTATGGATAGCTCCTTTGTAACATCACCAATACATCTTCAGTGAATACCCGCTGACAACAACTGTATCTGTCCTTAACTAACATTTTGAACTTTTTTTTTGTAGTCATCTATCCCAGCTAGGTGGCACAGTCTGTAGAGTGCTGGGCCTGGATTCAGGAAGACCCACATTCAAATAGGTCCTCAGACCCTACTAACTGTGTGACCCTGTGCAAGGCACTTAATCTTGTTTGTTTTAGTTTCCTCATGTGTAAAATGAGTTGAAGAAGGAAATGGCAGAGCACTCTAGGGTCTTTGCCAAGAAAACCCCAAATGGGGTCATGAATTGTTGGACACAACTGAAATGACTGAACAACAGCCACAGCATCACATCTGATGCTAGAAAACACCTTTCATCCTTTGCTTTACCTTCTGCTTATTCCTGAGTTGTTCTATAATGTCTTAGAAGTTAACTCTCCATTACCTTAACTCACCTTTGATTAATTTCCTATTTATCTATATCTAAGTAGGACAGACTTTACAGGGGCAAAAAAATGTCTTAGCAAATCTTATTCTGTGCACAACTGTTTATAAGGACATGCTCCAAAGTGGCGTCTAAATTATATTCAAGCAAAATTGTACCTTTAAGGCAGTATTGACTATTTGGAACCAGCCCACTTCAGATCCAGAAAATTCCCCAGTTGTCTGGAGATTACCATTATCATACACCATTCCGTATGTCATTTCATCATTACACTCTGGCTAGACACTTTGTTCAGTAACCTGTACTTCTGCTTCACTTTATTGAGGAACCTGTACTCCTGCTTGTCTGGGTTGGGGAATTAGCATAGTAGCCTTTCTGGACCAGATCATACTTCCATATTTCTTTTTATATTTTTAACTTTTGTTTATTTTTAGTTTACATCATTCATTTCCATGAGATTTTGAGTTACAAATTTTCTCCCCATCTTTCAGCTAGCCACCAAAACAGGGATCCCACACTATACCCCCTCCTCCAATCTACTCTCTCCTATATCTTCCCCCATCACCCCTTTGACTTTCCATTAGGGCAAAACAGATCTCCCTGCTCCAGAGCCTGTATATCTTATTTCCCAGTTGCATGTAAATAATAACAATGATAATTTTATATATATATATATATATATATACACACACACACACACATACATATATATATATATATATATATATATATACACACACACATATATATTTAACATTTGATTTTAAAACTTTAAATTCTAGATTCTTTCCCTTCCTCCCTCATCACCCACCCCCACTGGAAAGACAAGCGATTTAATACAGGTCATATATGAGTAGTTATGTAGACCATCTCCACAACGGACATATTGTGAAAGACTGACTATATTTCCCTCCTTCCTATTCCTCCCTGTTCGGGCCAGCCAGACTCGGGGATTCCAGGGGTCCCAAAGTACCTACCATAGCCCCGCAGTTGCGCCTGGTTGCCCCAACGACCTTGCAGGTGCTCTCAGTCTCCCCAACGACTCTTTGGAGGAGAACACCAGATATGGAGAGAATAGCCTGACACACCTCAGTGGAGTGGCCAAGCATCTTTACTGTCTTACAAATCTCCTCTTGCTGCTGGCCCCCCAGCATTATTCGCCTGCCCCTTTTATTCCCTTTCTGTCTGCCCTTTTGTCAGGTGTCCCAGCAACAGGATCCTGATAGGCGGGGAGTGCTCCTCCATTGATGGTGCATGCTCAATGCTCCCGTGTTTGACGTGCAGTCATCAAGGCAGAGTACACACCTGGATGCCTCTTACCTGCCTCAGGTTTTCCTTGTTAGCAAGGACACACTGACCAATGTCAGACATCTAGGTAGCTCTAAGGGGCCCTTACACCTCCCCCCACTTGTTCTATTCTTTACTTTGTCCCTGTCCCTTAACAGAAGGATGTGCTTCTAACAACCCTCCCCCCCCCAACCTGCTCTCCCCTCCATCATACCCCTTGTCATCCCCTTCCCCCCTGCTCTCCTATAGGCCAAGATACCCAGTTTAGAGTGTATGTCATTCCTTTCCTAAGCCAAATTCAATGAGAGTAAGGTTGACTCATTCCCTTTTGCCTCCCTGTTCTTTCCCTCCATTTTAATAGTTATCCCTTGCCTTTTCTATATGAGAAAATTAACCCCATTCTGTCTCTCCCTGTCTCTTCTCATTCTATTCCTCTCTCACCTCTCAGTTTCACCTTTTAAAATATTATACAAACCTATTCAATTGATCCTGTTTCCTCTATCTATGCACACATATATACACACACTTACATATGTATTCATACACATATATACCCTCCTATATAGACATATGTGTATGTATACATATATATACATTTATATTCCCTTCAACTATCCTCATATTGAGAAAAGTTTCATAAGTTACAATTACCATTTTTCCCTGTTGGCATGTAAATAGTTCAACTCTGATAAGTTCCTTATGACTTATTTTCCATGTGTAATTTCTCATGCTTCCTGTATTTGAATGTCAAATTTTCTATTCAGCTCTGGTTTTTTGATCAAGAATGCTTGGAAGTCCTCCACCTCACTGAATGACCATATTTTCCCCTGAAACATTATTCTCAAATTTTGCTGGGTAGGTGATTCTTGGTTTGAGTCCTACCTCCCTTGATCTCTAGAATATCATATTCTAGGCCCTTCGGTGCCTCAATGTAGAAGCTGCTAGATCCTGGGTTATCCTAATTATGTTTCCACAGTATTCAAATTGTTTATTCTTGGCAGCTTGTAATATTTTCTCCTTGATCTGGGAACTCCGGAACCTGGGTATAAGGAGTTTTATTTTTGGGATCTTTTTCAAGAGGTGATTGGTGAATTCTTTCAAGTTCTATTTTGCCCTCTGGTTCTAAAATATCAGGGCAATTTTCCTTTAGAATTTCTTGAAGGATGCTTTCTAGGTTCTTTTTTTGATCATGGCTTTCAAGTAGTCCAAGAATTTTTAAATTGTCTCTCCTGGACCTATTTTCCAGGTCAGTGGTTTTTTCAAGGAAATATTTCAGATTGCCTTCTATTTTTTCATTTGTTTGGATCTGTTTAATAAATCTTTTTTCTCATAAAGTCATTTACCTCTGTTTGCTCCACTCTCATTCTGAGAGAATTATTCTCTTCAGAAAGCTTTTGAGATTCTTTTTCCATCTGGCAAATTTGACTTTTTAAGCCATTCTTCTCCTCTTTGGCTTTTCAAGCCTCTTTTGCCATTTGACTAATCTATTTTTTAAGGTGTTATTTTCTTCAGTCAGGTTGTTGACCCTCTTTTCATGATTTCTTGCATCATTCCCATTTCTCTTCCCAATTTTTCCTTCACTTCTCTTAATTGGTTTTCAAAATCCTTCTTAAGCTGCTCTATGGCTTGTAGGAAGTCTACATGTTTCTTGGAAGCTTTTGGTGTGGGAGTTCTGACTGTGTTGTCTTCTTCCCATTCCATGCTTTGATCCTTTTTGTCCCCCCAAAATGAATCTAAAGTTGCATTGCTGGGCTTGCTTTGCTTCCTTTGCCTACTCACATTGCCAGTCAATTACTTGACTTTTAGATTCATTAGAACTCTGCTTTCAGAGGGGAGAGCTCTGTCCCAAATTACTGAAGTTTTCACAGCTGCTGGTGCTGTTAGGATGCCACTGTTTCTGCAGCTCCCATCAGCTTTGGCTCACTGAAAACACACCTCAACACCACTACCCAAGACAGGGATACTGGCAGCTCAAGGCAAAAACACAGCCTCTGAATGATCGCTTGGCCTCCCTGCAATCTGCAGGCTGAGTGCTTCTGAAGCAGTCATTTGGAGGTGGCTGCAGTGCCCCCTATTTCAGCTGCTTCTAGTCCTGGGGCAGTGGGCCAGACCCTCTCCCCTGAATTTATCTGAGTTCCACTGATCTTTCACTTAGTCCTTATTTCTTATGGGTTGGTAATTTTGGAAAATGCCACAGCTGCTGGTGATTTGCGCTCTAGACGCAGCTTATTCTGGCAGCTGTAGGGCTCCAGACATGGGTTTGTGTGGTGCTGGTCTGGGCTCCCAGTGTGCTGTGATGAACCCCTTCCCATCTGCCTGCCAGGCTGCCTTCAGGGAGAGCTTTGTTACTCTGTCATTTTGTGAGTTCTGGAGCTTTAAAATTTGTTTAGAGTCATATTTTATAGGTATTTGAGGTGGTTATGGGGAGAGCTGTGGAGTTTTGCTGCTTCTACACTGCATCTTGGCTCATATACTTCTACATTTCTTTAAAAAAATCTTTTTCCTAAATCTAGGCCACTTTTCACAGCTTTGGAAGTGATCTTGGAACTCAGTGTCCCCTGGTACACCTGTGAAAACTCAATCTTTCCTCAATCTCTCAAGATGTAAAGCAAGCTCTGACATTCTCTTTGTACTCATTGTATGAGAGTCCCACTGTGGCATTAGTTGCTTTGGAAGTACAAATGATATTTTGTATACATCTTCCATTTTCTTAATCACAAGGTCATCAATTTAGAACCTGAAGGAAGGTTAGAGGTCATGTACAGTCCAACCCGCCGCCCTTTTTTTTTCTTTTGGAAGGGGGAAGGCAGGGCAATTGGGGTTGAGTGACTTGCCCAAGGTCATACAACTAGTAAGTGTTAAGTGTCTGAGGCCAGATTTGAACTCAAGTCCACCTGAGGGCAGGTGTGTGCTCTTCACCGTGTCATCTAGCCACTCCTATAGCCCTCTTATTTTAAAAATAAATAGATAAAATATGGCCCAGAAAGTTTTACTGGGTTCCCTAAGATCACGCAGGTAGTTTTGATTCAATCAGAGATTTGAGCAAAACCCTTTACCCCTTGGCCCACTTTAGATATAGGCCTTCTTAGAGGCAAAATAGAGGCTGGAATGTTGATGTACCCCCAAAAGATCCCTTTCAGCTCTAATGAGTGCATTTTTCCTACTTTTTTCCTCAGCAAAGGCTGAGAGGTGTTTTCTAGCATTAGTGTATTTTCCTACCGGCCCTCAGACATTCTCTCCCATTTAGTTTGAAGATTATAAGAGTCTTAATCTATATAATTAATTAACCTTTAAGCAGAAAAAAAATGGTTTTAGTCCAAATAACTTTTTCCACTGCTATTTCAGGTTTAAAAACAAAGTTAGGTATTTAGAACTCTAAACTTCAATAGAAAGAGGATCTTGCTTTGAAGACTTAGAAAATATGAGTCTAAGGAGGGAACATCTTAAAAATGGCCTAGAGAAAATGCTGAATTATAGTCAATACTGTCCACTGAATATGATTCTAAATTTAAGAAAAGTTGACCTTTGGTCAATAACCTAAAAAGATGTAATTTGAGAATTGTGAGAACCCCTGAGCATTCTGGGGAGAGAGAAAAGCATTTGAGTTTGAAACAAAAGTGAATCTGTATTATAGTTGAAGTTGATCTTTAATTCTTTATAAATAAAAGTCATCTTTAGTCCTTCATAAAATTTCTGGGTCTTGTGTTAGAAGTGTGCATGTGTATTCTCCCGCACACATTTGTACTTTAATGGAATTTTTAAGGTGTCTTCCTGACAAAGACAAAATCCCTAATAAAATTCAAAGGAATGAAAAATACCACACTGGAGGCAGTCAATATATTCTTGAACTTAATCTACATGACTCATCTTAAGAAAGAAAACCTTGGACATTTGAAAAATGCACTGCTGTCAAATGAACTAAAGTTGTTCTTACTTTTCCCTATCCAGGATCTGAGATAGTTGCGTTGAGAAGACTATGCTTCAAGATGTAAGGTTGAAGGATGCTTGATGGTTTTGGAATTTCTAAGAGTCTTAATTTGTATAAAAATTAATGGCTAATGGACAGAGTCCTGGTGACAGAGTAAGGAGTTATACATTCACCTCTCATTCTTGACATTGATCTTGAGTGCTATTCTATGTAAAAAACTCAATATTGCTTTTCCTCAGCCATTGCCAATTATGTAAATATCGACGAGACAGTGCCTACAATATGAGTCTCTAGAATGAAGAGAAATATATTCATTTGCAAAGAGTCCTCCACTATTTTCTACATTAAATTGATCATTTGGTGGTTAGTTATTCTCTTGCAAACCATATTATTTCAATGGTTTTCTCACTTTGTGATTCAGACATTAATTTTAGCAGTGGAGATAACAATCCACCATGCCTCCTTATCCTTTGTAATTCTTGTCTACAACCTCCTTAGGTGTTATTCCCAACATGACAGAGGCCTTCCTCTCGATCTTTTTACATTCTTTGGATGCCAGTGCAGCACTTAGGTACTCCATCTCTTAACTTTGACTTTTACAATAGGTCTGATCCATCTCCAATGGCAATATTATGCTTCTTTGACAGTCGCATTTATACTACTTCTTCTATGTGTGTCATCATTAGTGATATGTTACAGCCTATTTGAGTCATTTCATATCTTCCAATGACCTCTGTGTCACTGGCAATTTGTATTCTTTGGAGATTGTAGTGTTCTCCTTAGTAATTCACAGCCATGGAACATTGCTGGAAGAATATTCTTAAAAAAGAAAGATTATTCTAAGGTAAATACATAATTATCAAGATGAGTTCAGTAGGTTATTGGCCCAGTTTAACCTCTTTAAATACTATCTTCAAATCATCTATTTTAAAGATTGAATTTTATTCACTATTTGGCAAGGTAAATTCATTATTTTAAGATTGATGTGCAAACAGAAGATTAAATATCATGTTCAATGTATCTTCTTTTTATTCCAGTTTGCTTTATCCTGGCTGAGAGGAGTTTGGTATGTTTCCACTTGGAAAATGCTAAATTACAGTGGAAGTTGTTGGAAGATAGTAGAATAAAGTAGGAAATTACCTGTCTTGGCAAAATTCTACACCAAATAAAATAATGCCTCAAAATGAATTTTAGAGTGGCAGAAATAATTTAAAGTCAGCATAAAGCAAATCCAGCCAATGACAACTTGGGAGGACATTAGAAAAGATCTGACTTGCCAGGGTGGTAGTCTGGCCCAAGAGAAGTACAGATACCTCTGGTCAACAAACAGCAATGCCTGGAGTCAGCTGTGTTAAAGGCAGTCTTAACTTTGGGAGTTTACACTTCACTGATGGGGTAAGACTGTGACTGATTATGGGTTCTGCTTAGGGAGATTGTAGAGGTTCTCCACTGGTGCTAGATGTGGGGCTCCTGCTTGCTGACCTGATACAGTCATAGGTTGTGGCTTATGGAGAAGAAGATGACTTCTAATATGTTGATCCTGTGATCTAAATAAATATATCATGTATTCAAAAATATTTTTTGTCCTTCCAAAGCAGATAATGAAACAAGGGAACCTCAGTGGGACTCTTGTACAATGATATCTTATGTAGAGGGCCAGGATTTCTGCTGGTTGAAGTTTCTCTTAGGAGAATAGAGTCCCTGGTTTCAGTTCCAGATCAGAGAGGTAAATTGACACTTGCAGCTTCTGGAGAGACTGCAGGGAGCAGAAGCATTTGTGATGTCATAGATGCTCAGGGGCTGGGAGGAGTACATGAAGTCATTCACAGACCAAGGCATGAACTGGAAGAACAGTGACCACATCTGGCTTGAAATATAGAACATTGGAAGAACCAAAAAGAATTATAGAATAGTGGAAGAACCAAAAAGTCAAAGACTCTGAGATAGAGTTCTGAAAACAATAGCCCCCAAAGCATGAAGTGTGATACAGTATCCACCATGCCCCAGGAGCAGAGCCTGACTCTAATATAAAATTAACCACAAAGAAATAGACCATTTAAGAAGCATAAACCACAGAGAAAGAAAGTTACCATATATAGCTATTATGGTGATAGAAATGCTCAGGGATTAAATTCAGAAGACAATGAAGTCAAAACAGTTACTTGTAAAGATTCAAAGAAAAATGTAAAATGTTCACAGTCCCCCAAAGAGTTTTTAAAGCAGCTTACAAAGGACTTAAAAAACCTCTTATTTGATTTGGGAAAAGAAATAAGAGCAATGCAAAAAAATCAGGAAAACTATGGGAAAAAGTCAATCAATTAGAAAAAAATCCAAAAACCTTGTGGAAGAAAATAACTCCTTAAAATTAGAATTATACACTATGTCTAATCATAGCCTCTTGTGTTGGAGAAGAAAGAATAAAAAGGAAAAAAAAAAGAAATTTACATGATAATTTTATTGTGTATTTGAAGGAATTAGAAAGTTGTACATGGTAGATTTACAGTTTCATGTGCAATCATCTGTTTAATTGTACTGTTTTATAAAAAATGCTTATTTTGTTCCATAAATTGAAAATAAAATAAAATTTCAAATAACTAAATATTGTGGAGCTGCAGTCAGGATAACACAAGACTTAGCAGCTTCTGCATTAAGAGACAGATAGACTTGGAATATAGCATTCCAAAGAGCAAAGGAGGTGGGTTTGCAACAAGAATAACTTACCCAGTAAATCTGGGTGTAATTGGGTAAAGGGAAAAATGAATATTTAATGAATTAAAACTCTTTCAGTATTCTGGAGGCAAGGACCAGAAGTGAACAGAAAATTTGGCTTACAAGAATCAGGAGAATATAAAAGGTAAACATGAACGACTAATTATAAAGGACTTTTTATATGGGAAAATGACTTTTGTAACTCTTAAGATTTCTATCATTACCAGGGTAGTCCCAATGAATGTAAATAGATGCAGATTTGGAGCTGAATTGATTGTGATGTGATGATCCTAAAAAATAAAACTTGATAGAGAAAGTAAATCATCTTATATAAAAGAGAGGTAAATGGAAGACAATCCCTAGTGGAGGGGATAAAAACATGGAAAGCAGGTAGTGTGGGAACCTTATTCTCATTGGAACTAGGTTAAAGAGGAAATAACATACATCATGTAGGGTATAAAAGCCTTTTTAACTTATAGAAAATAGAAGGACAAGGGGATACCATAAGGTAGGGACTCTTAGAAGGGTATATGGATTTAGGAAGCAGTGGTCAGAAGCAAATTAGACTTAAGAGATGGGATAGAAAGGAAAAGAGAGAGGGGAAAAAAGGAAGAGAGGAAGGGAAGGAGAGAGAGAGAGAGAGAAAGAGAGAGAGAGAGAGAGAGAGAGAGAGAGAGAGAGAGAGAGAGAGAGAGAGGAAAAATAGGATGGAGGAAAATACACAGCTAGTAATTATAACTTTGAATGTAAATGAGATTAACTTGCCCATAAAACAGAAATATACAGCAGAATAGATTAAAAAACAAACAAATCCAGAACCTAACAATATCTTGTTTATAATAAACATATTAAAAAAATGAGAGACACACAGATTAAAGAAGAAATAGCTGGAGTAGAATTTATTATGCTTCAGTTGATATTAAAAAAAGTCAGAATAGCAATTATAATCTCAGATTTAATTAAAATAGATAAGCAGAAAAACTACATTATATTAAAAGGTACCATAGATAGTGAAGTAATATAAATACTAAACATATATACCATATGCTATCGCATTTACATTTTTTAAAGGAAATGGTAAATGAGTTAGAGGTAGAAATAGATAACAAAGCTATAACAATGGGAGACTTCAACTTTCCTCTCTTAAAGCTAGATAAATATAACCAAAAAATCAGTAAGAAGTTACATGAATAGAATCTTGAAAAGTTGAATATGACAGACATCTGGAGAGAACTGAATGGTAACAGAAAAGAATACAACTTTTCTCAGCAGTAAATGGCACCTTTACAAAAACTGACCATACATTAGGGCATAAAAATTCTATAGCTAAATGAAGAAAATCAGAAATATTAAATGCAAGTTTTCAGATCATAATGTAATAAAATTACATTTAATAAAAGACCACAGGAAGACAAATTAAAAAATAATTGGAGACTAAATTATCTAATCTTAAAGAATGAGTAGGTTAAAAAACAAGGCATAGAAACAATAAATAATTTTTAAAAAGAGAATGATAATAATGAGACAATATATCAAAACTTATGGAATGCAGCAAAAGCAGCAATCAGAGGAAAATCTCTATCTCTAAATGATTAAATCAATAAAATAGAAAAAGAGGAAATCATCAAATTGTGAATGCAATTAAAGAAATAGAAAAAGAACAAATTAAACATCTCCAATTAAATGCTTATTTGCAAATCCTAAAAGTTAAAAGTAAGATTAATAAAATTGAATGTAAAAATACCATTAATTTAATAAAATAAAACTTGGAGTTGGTTGTATTAAAAAAAGTTCAATAAAACATATAAACTATTTTTAATATGATTTTACAAAAATAAAAAAGGAAAACCAAATTTCTACTTCAAAAATGAAAGGAATGAACAAATCAATAATGAAGATGTTATTGAAGCCATTTTTAGGAGTTTTTTCACTTAATTATATGCCAATAAATTTAAAAGTTTAAATGAAATGAAAGAATACTTAACAAGAATATAAACTACCGAGACTAACAAAAGAAAGAATAGAATATCTAAATGAACTATTTTAGACACAGAAATTTAACAGGCTGTAAATGAATTTTGTAAGGAAAAACCATCAGGCTAAGATGGATTGACAAAAGAATTCTGCAAACATTTGAAGATTGACTAATTATAATAGAAAATAAATTATTGGGAGTAATAGGCAAAGAAAGATTCCTGCCAAATTCCTTTTATAAAACAAAAATGGTTCTGATACCTCAACCAGGAAGAGCAAAAGTAGAGAAAGAAAATTATAGACCAATTCTATGAATGGATATTGACACAAAATCCTAAAAACACTAGCTAGGAGATTACATCAATATATCACAAAGATTATACATTTTGGCAAAGTAAGATTTATACCAGCAATGCAGACATGGTTCAATAGTTGGAAAAATCTATTGCCATAGTTGATTATATGAATAACTAAAGTAACAAAAACCGTATGATTGTATTAATGGATGTAGAAAAAGCTTTTGACAAAATATAACACATATTCCTATTTAAAACATTTAAAAGCATAGATATAAAATCCTTTTTCCTTAAAATAATAAGAAGCATCTACTTAAAACCATCAGCAAGCATTATCTGGAACAGAGATAAATTAGCAGCCTTCCCAGTAAGATCAGGAGTAAAACAAGGATGCCCATTATGGCTAATATTATTCAACACTGTGCTAGAAATGTGAGTGACCCTAATAAAATGAGAAAAAGAAACTGAGGGAATCAAAGTGGGCAATGAAGTAATAAAACTATCTCTTTCGAAGACCAAAACATGGTATAATTAAAAAATCCAAGAGATTCATCTAAAAAGTTACTTTGAACAATTAGTAATTTTAACAGTGGCAGGATATAAAATAACCCCCCAGAAATCAACAACATTTCTATGTATCACCAACAAAGTCCTGCAAGAAGAAATGGTAAGAGATATTTCGTTTAAAATAACCATTGACAATGTGAAAGCATCTGCATCTGTATCTGCCAAGACAAACCGAGGAACTACATAAATATAATTATAAAACATTTTAATACAAATAGTCACATTTAAATAATTGGAGAAATATTAATTATTCATAGATCTTCTGAGCCTAAATAATAGAAATGACAGTTCTACCTAATCTTCTGTTTGGAACAATGCTGTTCCAATTAAATTACCGAGAAATATTCTATTGCTCTACAAAATATAATAAAATTCATTTGGATAGGTTAGCAGTACCAGATCTGAAACTATATTTTGATGTTATTTCGTTTGTCCGGTTGTTTCAGTCATTTCTGACTCTTCATGACCCCATTTAGGGTTTTTCTTGGCAGAGACACTGGAGATGTTTGCATTTCCTTCTCCAGCTAATTTTACAGATGAGGAAACTGAGTCAAACAGGATTAAATCATTTGCCCAGGGTCACACAGTACATGTCTGAGGCCTGAGTTCAAATCAGGCCTGGAATTCAAAACTATCTGGTACTGGCTAAGAAATAGAAAGGCAAATCAGTGGAATAAAGCAGATATATAATAGACAGTACTAAATGATGATAACCTTGTGTTTGATAAATGCAGAGATTTAAGCTTTTGGGATAAGAATTCACTATTTGGTACAATTGTTGGGAAAACTCAAAAGCAGTCTGGTAGAAACTAGGTATAGACTATTTTGTAACACCGTTTACCAAGATAAAGTCAAAATGGATTCATGACCTAGACATAAAGGAAGATATCATAAGTAAGTTAGAAGAACATGGAATATATTACCGATAAGATTCATGAATAGGAGAAGAATTTATGGACAAACAAGAGATAAAGAACATTGTAAAATGCAAAATAGATACTTTTGATTATATTAAATTCAAGATTTTTTGTACAATTAAAACCAAGGTAGCCAAAATGAGAAGGAAAGTTGAAAAAAAATATCTTATATCTCAAATATATAAAGAACTCTTTCAAATTTATAAGACTGTGAGTCATCCCCCAATTGATAAATAAAGATATGAATAAGCACTTTTTGGAAGAAGATATCAAAACTATATGTAGTCATATGAAAAATACGGTCTAAATCATTATTGATTAGAAAAATGCAAGTTAAAATGACTTTGAGATAGCACCTCAGACCTATCAGACTGACTAAAACCACAGAAGGGTAAAATGAAGAATGTTGGAAGGGATAAGGAAAAATTGGGACGTTAATGTACTGTTGGTGGAACTATGAAACTGATCCAACCATTTTGGAGAGCAATCTGCAATTATGCTTGAAGATTTAGAAAACTGTTTATAACTTTGCCCTAGGAATACCACTTTTAGATCTATTTCTCAAGATGATCAAGGGAAAAGGAAAATAACCTATATGTTATAAAATATTTATTGCATCTCTCTTTTTGATGACAAAGAACTGGAAATTGAAGGGATGGCCATCAATTGGGGAATGCTTAAATAAGTTGTGGAATATGATTGTGATGGAATATACTGTGTTATAAGAAATAATGATAAGGTTGATATGAGAAAAGCATAGGAAAGACGTGAATGCAACAATGAAGGACGAAATGTGCAGAACCAAGAGAACATTGTGTACAGGAAGAGCAATATTGTTTCAAGACTTTGAATGGCTAAACTGTTCTGAATAGCATGAACATTTAAAAAAACTACAAAGAACTTATGGAGAAGATGCCATCCTCCTCCAGAGAAAGAACTGATACATGGAAGTATGTTTGTATGGTTTCACATATATCTCTGTGTCAAATGTTGGCTTTCTCTAGTTCTGGATCGGGAAGGAGTATAGGAGACAGCTCAGAACTCAAAATATAACAAAAAATAAATATCCCTCCCCCCCATTACTTCTCAAAACATCCCAAAGAAATGTTTTCTTTGAGTGTTCTTAAAGGAACAGGTGTATCACTGAAATGTGATTATATGGGCAGCAAGGCAAAGAGGAATTTAGCAAATATTGTTCTTTTCTTTCTGGAACCCAATGTGTATGTTATCTATTATGAAATGAGATAACTTTAGCACATCTGACCCATAGCATGCATTTAATGAATACTTGTTTCTTCTCTACTTTGCTGTTAAAATGGCACATCACAATTATTTAGTCATTAATTCAAAATGTCCAATTCTTTGCTTTTTCCTGTATTGTCCTATCCTGCAAACACTTTTGATTCTTTCTTGGAAGGCCCTTTTCTCAAAATTCCTTTACCAGCTACCTGTGACCTATTCCACCCCATTCCCCTCAAAGGAGAATATTTTTACTAAGAAAATTTCTCAGGTTTTTTTATGCCCAGTCTATACCTGCAACTCTCTCGCCCCCGCCCCCCATTGACCGTCTACTATTTTCTCTTCCTTTCCTCCAGTTTTTGACATAGGTCCTTCTCCTTGCCAAGGTTATACCCGCCATCTTTACCCCTGCCTAGGCCCTTCTCTTTCATGGGCTTTCCTCTCACTTTCAACACCTTCTTTCTAGCTGCCTTTCTCCCACCTACAAACAAGCCAAGATTGCTTCATCCATAGAAATTCCTCAAGCTATTTCTCCTCAAGCTACTCAAGGTATAAGGCAAGATCTCTTCTTTTGCAAAAATACTTTTGGAAAGGGTCTTCTACATTCTTTGCCTCACTTTCCTAATCTTTTCCTTTATTCTCAATCCCTTGCAATCAGGTTTGGATACGTACCAATTATTTCGCCTGAAACTACTCTCCAAGGTTGCCATTGATTTCTTAACTGCTAAAGCCAATGGGTTTTTCTAAACCCTTATTCAACTTGAGCTCTCTGGAGTTTTTGACATCATAGATGAGTTGCCTCTTCTAGATACTTTCTTCTCTCTTGTTTATGTGACACTGCTCTCTGTGTGTTCTCCTCTGATTTATTTGATTATCACTTCCCAAGTGGTTTTCCTCAGTCATCATCCTAGTTCCACATACTTGGCAGGAATATCCTCCAAAGCTGTTCCTTAGCCTTCCTCTCTTCTCTTTATATTCCTTCCCTTGGAGATTTCATTAGCCTCTATGATCACATCTTTGAAGACAATTCTAAAATGTATCAATATAGTTTCAATCTTTCTCTTAAATTCCAGTGACATTTGTCCTCTTCTCATTTCTGCCTTTTAGAATCACTAGCCTCCTTCAAAATATAGTTCTGATACCACTTCCTTCTGTTATTTAGTAGATGTGTGAGCCTGGGCAAGTCACTTAGCCTTGGTTAATTCTCCCATTGCTTCATGCCTTCTCCTTCCTATAAATAGTCTCTTCCTCCCTCTCTGTATTTCTTTGTGTATATAGAAAATCCTTCTAGTATAATATAGCTAAGTGGCACAGTAGATGGAGAATGGAACCTGCAGTCAGGAAGACCTGAATTCATCTACAATCAGATACTTCCTAGCTATATGATCCTGTGTAAATCACTTAACAGCTATGTGTCGCACTTTCTTCACCAAACAATAAGCAGAGCAGGCATCTAGTTGGTGGTATATTAATGCATATTTTAATTTGTGTTAATGAATGACAGGTGACAGAAAGCTATGAACTGAATAATTAATGCACTGAAAGATGAGAATCATCCTCCAATATTAATTTATCCATCTAGGATATTGGATTGAATTTAGCAAGATAAAATTTAATAAAGGTAAAAATGAAGTATAAGAAATATTTAATGAAGATAAATATAAATACAAAAATAGAAATAAATATAAATATAAAATATAAGTATATTTGGATCAAACATCATATTCAGATGTATAAAATGAGGGAGTTGTATTTAGATAAAAGTTCATCTGAAAAAGCTCGATTTTGCTTTTCTATCTTTCTGAACTTTTTCATGCATTACAAATGCTTCAATGAACTTCCTTTGTTTTTTCTTTCCTTCCTTTCTTTTTTTTTGGAGGGAGGAAGGTAGGGCTGTTGGGGTTATGTGACTTGCCCAAGGTCATACAGCTAGGTATATATATATATATATATATGTGTGTGTGTGTGTGTGTGTGTGTGTGTGTGTATACACATATATATAGTGTTAAGTGTCTGAGGCCAAATTTTAACTCAGGTCCTCCTGACTCCAGGGCTGGTGCTCTATTCACTGCACCACTTAGCCGCCCACTTTCCTTTTTCTTTTCTATACAAATCTATGTAGGCAGCATTCAAACTCTACTGCAGAGAGTACAACTCTGATGGGCTGGCTACATTGTTCGAATGCCAAATGTACACTTGCCTAAAAGACAATTTTATGGAGAACTCACATAGGGCAAGTGCTCATGTGTGTCACAAGGACACTCTCAAAGTCTCTCTTAAGAACTTTGGACTTGATTGTGTGACAGGGGACACACTTGACACAGAACCAGTCAGCATGGCATACCCATATCAGAGAAGGTGCTGCACTCTGTGAGCAAAGCAATATTGTCATAGCTCAAAAGAAAGGCAAGCTGGGCAAATTTAGAGAATTCACTCCAAATGTTCACATGTTCTATCTGTGCCCAACCTATGGTAGAGCATTCTGAGCTTGTATTGGTCTGATAATCACAGTTACATGTATTTTAACCTGACTCTAATGTAGTGATGTCATTTGGGTCCTCTTTGAGGATGAAGGACAACAACCAAACCATGTATATGTATATATACATATGTATGCATACATATACACACAAATATATGTATATGGAATACATGTATGTGCATTACACATATACAATATATGAATATATGTGTATATACACACACACACACACATATATGTTTAACTCTGTGTTAAATGCTGACTAGAACACTAAAATCATGCAGTCCTATGTTTGTGTTCAAGCTAAGGGCTTTAATCTGGATGGAGAATACTCATGCTTCAGGAAGCTATTCTAAAGAGTAAAAATGGGAAACTTGGCAGTCTGCTAGGAAGTACTTTGCTTTGCTTTCTGGAAATAGCTCAAGGTCTCATTCCCAAGACTCTGCTCAGGTGACTCCAGCAAGGTAATTGTTTAAGATCAGGTTTTAACCACACTGTTGTGATACTGTCTCCCTCAGAATGACATCACACTGGTCATTGCCTTTGCTATATTTCAAACCAATTTTGTGTTTCCAATGGAGGGAGTCAGATTAGCTGATGAAGTCAGTCCTTGGCCCATGTGAGCCTCAGGGAGAAAAGGTTTGAACAAAAGGAAGAGAAAACTACATAGGAACAAAATGAGGGCCTGGAAGATGGAAAAACTTCATGGTATGAAAACTCCATAAAATGAAGCTTAGTTTTTGAACTCTTGGAAGACTGATAATTAATGGTATATCTTTTATTTAAATTGAATTACTCTCCTGGGTCAGTTAAGGATGGCAAATTATTTTAGTAATAAGAAAAGGGGATGTTTGAATTGAAGAAACAAGCCAAAATAAAAATCTGCTCCATGTGCTGCTATATACAGAGTGCTTAAACTAGAAAATCTTCAATAATTCATATGTCCTGTGCCTCTATATATACTTCAAGGATCAGTGATTTCCTTAGTGTGAGTACTCCTTCCCCTAACACAGATTTTAGTCCTTTCCCAACTTGGTAGATGGCTAGTTTGAGTCACTTTTGCTGGAAGCACCATGCCAGGAGGCAGGTGGTCTTCTAGGAGTAAACACTTCTTAACTCAGTTGGTGATGGAGGCACAGTTACACTCAGGGCTTAGACTTAAAGCTTTTACCCCTTAGTGGGGTACCAATGTACCAAAACCTGTGCTCAGTTCCCATATCTAGCCTTTGAGAACCCAAGGTCATTTTAACTCTATGTGGCACTAGAGTGTGAACCAAGGTCTCTGAGACTTTCCAAGGGACAAATAAATTGTTCCATCTATTCCTATCTATACCTAAACTAGAATCCCTCTGTGAGGTCAACAAAGAGTCATCTAGCTTGAGTTGAAGCTCTCTAGTGATAGGGAAGGACCTATGTCCCACTACCTTTGAATTACTCTAATTGATAAAAAGTGATAAATATTTTAGCTCATTTTAGTCATGTAAAATATTGTTTGTATATTATACTCAAAATAATTCAAATGTGTACATGGTCAGATTAGATAAAAATGGTTCAAGTCTATGCAATTTCTCTTAATAAATACATAAGAAAGGGAACCTAAAAGTTTCTCATGTTTGAGTCAATTATCTTGCCCCAAAGCATGCAGAAATAATTGTAGTAATAATCACTTGCATTTACATAATATCTTATAGTTTAGAAGTACTTCTTTCATAAATAAGATGGGAAATAGACAGTGCAGGTATTTTAAAATGAGGAACATCCGTGCCCAAGATCACATAGCCAAGTGTTAACCCAAGACACTAACCCAAGTTGTCTGAGTCTAAACCCACTGATTATAGAGACAGCCTTTTAAAGCAAGATTTTGTATATATGTGTATATAAACATACTGATCCATATGAATACATGCATGTGTGTATATGTCTATATATGTATACATACACGTATACACAGAACAACACATGCATAAATACCAACAATTCCAACACTGAGGCTGTGCATGATATATACATATACACATTCATGCAATATAAAAATATGTGTGTATGTGTACATTAGATTGTAAACTCCTTGAGGACAGGGACTATCTCGCACCTCTTTTGGTATCCCCAGTGTTTAACATAGTGCCTGGCACATACTAGGTCCTTAACAAATGTTGTTGATTATATATACACGTACAATGTGTATATAGAGAGATTATATATACATACATAAATTAAATACTTTATAGTAATAATTATATAAAACAATAATATATAATATTACATAATATAATACACGCTAATACATATTTAACAGATATCAACATATAATAGTGTAATTAATATAGAATGTGTTAATTAATAATTAAAATAAAACATTGAATATTAACACATCATTATAGATAGTTACTGTGTCACTCTGGGTTAGTCACTCAACCTTTTTTTGCTTCAGTTCCTCATCTGTAAAATGAGTTGGAGAAGGAAATGGCAAATTCTTCTAGTATCTTTGCCAAGAAAATCCCAAATAGGGTCAGGAAGAGTCAGACATGACTGAAATAACTTAATCAACATCACCAAAATACATAAAATGTTTGTGTTGCCTATATTCTACATGTACCTTAGTTTTATTCCATGGATTTTCCCTTCCAAATTATATTTTCACTTGTGTCAGTTCTTCTTTTAGAAAGGCAAACTAAATTAAAATATGGACAAGATACTTTACTTTTACTTACCTTGCACATTGATCTATGTATTAATAAAATGTCTATGCACGATTACATAAACATTTTTGATTAATTTAATTTTTTATGTTCTATTAGCTTTGTTCTTCTGCAACATGTTTTCTTGCTATCTACAATAAAATACATTAATGCCTGGCAAACTCTGTAAATAAAGTACTAAATCCTCCATTTTAGAGGTAAAGAAACTGAGACATAAAAAATGTTGAAGTAGAATCACAACAATTTGCAGATCAGTTGGTGAGCTATCAATTCAGTCCTGAGTGGTTGAGCTGCTGTAATCATTGGAAATGGCAAAACAATGGATCTTATGCATAGTTTGGACCCAACAGCCTTGTTTCTGGAAGCGGCTCCCCTGTTTATACAGCAGATTGTTATCTTAGCACATTGTTCTTATAGCTGGCAATGTTCTTAGTTGGAACCCATTCAAGGACTCTGTCTTTTCCCAGTGCTATTGACTCTGATCCTATGGGCAATATAGATGTCTGATCACCATTTATTTATACATTCCTTCATATTTATTACCTTATTAATTCATTTCTTTATCCATTTATCTATCCATCTGTTCATTCAGTGTTCAATTATTTACTTTATCTTTAATAAGAAGATCACAGTCTCTTAGAACTAGAAGTTACCTTAGAGGCAGGACATATCACGAATGGACAAATGTATCTGACTCTTATCCTTTACTCTTCCTCTCTGTGAAGTCACAGGTGTGGTCTTTATTTCTAAGTAAGTATTCTGTAAGTACCAACTAGATAATAGTAAATACATTTTAGGTATAATGGAATAAATACAGAGTCTATTTTAACTAACAAATAACAACTGACATGAAATTAAAATCTGGAAACCAAGAGAAACATTTAAGTATAAAATAACAAAGTGTGTGTGTGTGTGTGTGTGTGTGTGTGTGTGTGTGTGTGTGTGAACGAGAGAGAGACAGAGAGAGAGGGAGAGAGAGAGAGAGAGAGACAGAGAGAGACAGAGAGAGACAGAGAGAGACAGAGACAGAGAGAGTTTTGTAGTTTAAAACGGTTATTACATACATTGTCTATTTGAATTCTCATAAAAAGGCTAGGAAAAAGAAGGATAAGAGATCCATTTTACAGATGAAGAAACTGAGGAACAGAAAGTCCAAATAACTTTCCTAATCATCACATATATAGAAATGTGCAGATCAGGGTTTGAACTGACCAAGATTTGAACTGAACTATTTAGACTCCAAATGAAGTTCATTTTCTACCAGGCCAGTTTTTGTGGTTGAGTCATTTTTCAGTCTAGTCCAACCCTTCTTGACTCCCATTTGGAGTTTTCTTGGCAAATATACTGGAGTGGTTTGCTATTTTCTTCTCCAGTTCATTTTGCAAATGAGGAAACTGAGGAAAACAGTTAAGTGACTTATCCAAGGTCACACAGTTAGTGCTTGAGGCTGGGTTTGAACTCATGAGAAGTCTTCCTGCCTCCAAGCTTAGCACTCTATCCACTGCACCACCTAGCTGCCTACCAGACCAATTTACCTGCATAGAAATCTATTTCCTTTCTTCTTATTTAATATTACTCAGGTTTGCCTCAGACTTAGAGACTATCTTGCTAAGCTTCTTGTTCTTGAGGAAACAGTGTTTTCTGGCTCTCTATCCTGCTCTCCCAGGCAATTCCTGACACTTGGGAGTCATTTTTCTGTCTCCTGGTACCCATGTCCAGGAACTGCTGAATTAGTCCTCTTTCTAGGTGTTCAGCCTTGGCGAAGGCTTCTATTTACTTTATTGAGCTTCTCTTCCCCATGAGTTCACTACATTTTTTTTTGCCCTTTTAAATTTTTTAAAATTGAATTTAATCTTTATTTTTAGTTTACATGATTCATTTCCACAAGATTTTGAGTTACAAATTTTCTACCCATCTTTCCCCTACCCATCAAGCCAAAACAGTGATCCCACTGTATACCCCCTCCTCCAATCTGCTCTCTCCTATATCCTCCCCCATCCCACCTCCAACTTTGAGGAGTTCACTCTATTTTTAAGTACAGCTACCTCTCTCCCTTCACATTTTTATTACTTTTGCATCTTTCTTTCACATCTCCCTTTCCTTGGCTCTCATCAGCCCAGAACACCTGATCCACATCCAAACCTTCTCTTTGTTATCCCCTTACTTGCTTATCTACACATGAGTATTGACAACTAAATGTCCATTTTTCCACTGAACATATATAAGATAGTCTTTGTTTTCAGGGAGAAAAAAGTGAGCTATAGATATCTAGTACATAGTTGGTAAAAGGACTTTGAACCCAGTCTTGTGTGTGTGTGTGTGTGTGTGTGTATCTGAGCAATCTCCTGCTCCATACAGCTTCATTGTCCCTCAGTCCAGGCTTATTCACAGAGTCCTAGGAATGGGTGCGGCATTCTCAGGGAGAGATTACTATTATTTTTAGCCTTTCCACGAAACCCATAAAATAAGTGTCAGACCTGGGACTTGAGCCAAACCCTCTTGATTATAAGTTCAATGCTCTTTCCACTACATCACCCTATAAACTGTTGGTTATGACCTCTCTCAGGGCCATACTTCTCCTTTCTTTACAGTTTGTTTGAGGTAGACACAGAAAATGTGTTCTTAGTGAGTGAAATTTATATAAGCCATGCAACAGCAATGACCAATAATCCCAGATCACATGAGTCCTTTAAGTTTTACAAAGCTCATTCTACACAGTAACTCTCTGAAGAAGGCAGTGTAACTATTGTTATTACCATTTTATACTTTCACCTCCTGCATATACACTATGATCTGGTTATACCAACCCACTTGCTATTCTTTGACTTGGAAAATTCATTTTTGCAATTTGTGCCTTTGTAATATCCCCCACATTTGAAATGTTCTCTCTCCTCACTTCTACCTCACAGAATCTTTGTCTTCCTTCAGGACAACACATATTCTTCAAATTGTTTTTGTAATATCTTTATATCTAGGTCATGCATCTATTTTGACCCTATCTTGTGTCTAATGGTAGCCATCTCTAGGGTGGGGGGGAAGAGAGAGAGAAAAAAGGAGAAAAAAAGTTGCACAATAACTTTGTTGTATATTTAAAAGGAATAGCCAGTTGTACATAATAGATTTGCAGTTTAGTGAAGTCATCTTTTTTTTATTCTACAATGTTATGGAAATGCTTGTTTTATTTCTTAAGTTCAGAAAAAAAATAAAGTAATTTTTTTTAAAGACAGCACAAATGTGCTCCTGCTCTGAAGGAAGGTGTTGCTAGTTTCCTGAGCTGTTATGGTTTTACCCTCTATGTTTACCTTCCTCTCCTCTGGCAATATCAGTCTGTTAACATACATGTTATCTTCCTCATTAGATTTCAAATTTATTGAGGGAAGGAACTATTTTTGCCTCTTTTTATACCCAGAATTTGCCACAATGCTCGGTGCATAGTAAGAACTTCACAATTATTGATTGAATGACTGAGAAGACTAAATCTCATGGAAGCTTATTAACTTGTTTGAGGTTAGTCATTTAGTAGAATGAAGAACTGATTTCATGTCTAGTGTTCTTTCCATTATACTACACTGATAACTAGGTGTTATGACATTTCTCTGATTCATAAGACAAAAAAAATCTATTATTACCTATGTAGTCCACTCTTCTTTCTCTAATTCCCATAAACAACTACCCCAGAAGGTAGCTAATGACTTTTCCCCTTAGAAACATAAAGATAACCCTAAGTGCTGAGATTTCTCATGAGTCCCCACTCGATGTGCTCCTCAATATCAGTTAACCAGTCAATATCAATCTTCTTTCATCCAGCTTACATTTTCCTCTTTGTAACTTCCATAATTTTATCTACTTCTGACTCCAGGGGCATCTGGATAATGTGAACACTGGCCTTGGTGTCAGAAGACCTGAGTTTAGTTGCTGACTCTACCAATTACTGCGTATGTAAACTTGGGCAAGTCACTTTAGCCATCCTAAACCTATAAGGAAAGATTGATAGAAACCATAGAATTTTGTATGTGTGAGTTATTACTTATAAGTTGGGGGGGTAGTGAATACATTTTTAAAAGATATCTAATAACAAAAAATAACCTGTTAAATGCCAGATGAGAAGTATAAACAACTCTCTTTCTCTTTCTGGTCCTTCCCAGAGAACTTTCCTTCCCCTTCCCTTTCCTCCCTTCTCTTCCCCTTTTTTCCCTTCCCCTCTTACCTCTCCCCCCTCTTCTCTCCTTTCCTGCTCCCATGTGTTTTCCTCCATTTTCTCTCTTGACAGCTCCATTTCTGGCCATGGCTTAGACTACCAACTTTAATTAGCTGCTAAATACATTCCTGCCTGTGTGTATGTATATATATAGATATATCTCTATATCTATATATCTAGATGTAGATATATAGATATATATGCACATACATATACACACATATACGCATGTTAATCTATCTATCTATCTGTCTGTCTGTCTATCTATCTATCTATCTAAAATATGTATTTCCCAGCATTGAAAACTATCTTGCTAACAGGAACTTACTACATTGTAAGCTTCTTGAGGACAGGATCCATATTTTACCCTGTCTCCCATGGAATCCTGTAGATGTGCTCTATACTTTGTAAGTGTTTGGTATTTGATAGTTGATTTTAGATTATTAATCTTTTTTTTTGAGCCTAAAGTAGTTTTTCATCTGAGACTTGAAGAAGTGAAACTAGAAGGTAGAGATGAGGAAGTAGGCTATTCTAGGTATGATGACTAATCAAAAGGCACAGTGTAGGAGATGTACTAGCAAGCAGCAAGAAGAGGAAGGTCTCTCATTTGTAGAGTATGTGGAAAGGAATAAACTAAAAGAAGGTCAGAAATATAGGAAGAAGCCAGATTGCAAAGAACTTTGAAAGGCAAACAGAACATTTTATATTTGTTATTGCAGGTACTAGGAAATAACTGGAGTTATTGAGTAGGGCAGTGACATGATCAGACCTGCTTTTTGGAAGATTAGAATAGGGAGCATCCTGCAACAAGAAACCAACCATTAAGCTATTGCAATAGACTAAGTGTGAGGTGATGAAGACCTGAAAGAGGATGACAAGCCTGTCAGAAGACAGAAGTAGCTTTTATGTGAGACATATTGCAAAGGTGAAAAACAACAAATATAAAAGGTCCCATAATAAACAAATTAGAGGACTAAAGAAAAAAAAATCTTATCTTTCAGATCTATGCATGGGGAAAAATTTATGACTATACAAGGGGTAGAGAGGATCACACAAGATAAGATGAACAATTTTGATTGCCAAAAATGTAAATGTTTTACAGATTCTATATTATGCATATTATACTGGCAAAAATGAGAAAAGAGGAAAAGTACAATTTTGGAGAGGTGTAATAATGAACTATTGCTGGAACTATGAATTAGTGGACTCATTTTGGAAAACAATAGATTATACCTAGAAAGTTACCATAGTGCACATATCATTTGATCCAGCTGTAACTCTATTAGTCTCATACTTCCAAAGAAATTAATGAAAGAAAATGATCTATCTATACAAAGTGTCTCAAAAGTCTTGATGCAGTTTTAAGTTGTACAAACCCTACAATATTTAATATATTAAATGTATTTATTAAATATATATCATTTCATTAATATTTTATTAGCATGTAATATATTTTCATAAACTATATTTAATAAATATATTTTTAATAATTTCAGTAGCTTAAAAGTATACTAAGCCTTATGGGACATCCTTTATGCATAAAAGTATTTATAGCAGCTTTTAATGGTGATAACCAAACAATTGAAAGCTAAGAGTATATCCTCCTATTGAAGAAAGGCTAGATAAGTTGTGCTGCATAAACATGATGGAAAATTCTTTTTCTAGGAGAAATGATGAAACAGACAATTTCATAGGCAACTGGGAAGACATTTATGAGATGATACAGAGGTAAGTAAACAGAACTAGGAGAACAATTTGTACAATGATAACATTATAGAAAAAAATAACTTTGAAAGACTTTAGAAATTTGACTAATACAATGATAATCTATGAATAAAAAAGAATGAAGACAAAATGAACCACACTCAAGTCCTGAAAGAAAGGTGATGAACTTAGAGTGTAGAGACATACATTTCTGGACCTTGTTAATGCAGGGATTTGTTTTATGGAACTAAGTACATGCACATATGTATATATGTATATACATATATATGTTGTGCAATTTGTTTTTCAGATTTGTTTTATCTTTAAAATTTGCTCAAGATGGGAGGTAGGTGGGCAAATTAATATAAAAATACTTTTTACTTGAAAAATAAAAATAATAAACTATTACAAAAATGAGAAGAAGAAGAGAAAGAAAAGGTAGTGCTTCCCACTGAGGGTAGAGAAAAAGGATAAGACTTCTACAGATTGGATATGTGGCATGAGTGAGAATGAAGAGTTTAGGAAATCACCTAAGTTGAAAACCTAGGTGAATGGAAGCACTGTGATATCTTCAATAATTGTTGAAAAAATTGGAAGATTGGGAGGGTTTGGGGGTATAAGGAGTTATGTTCTGGACATATTAAGTTTAAGTTATCTACAGGAAATGCAGTTAGAGATGTCTGAAAGACAGTTAGAGTTACAGGAAAGAGATTAGGGATGGATAAATTAATCAATTATGTAACACGATTATGAGATTGCCAAGAGAGATAGTATATAAGATGGGGAGAAGAGAGGAATACCATACTGGAGCCTTGGGGAAATATCCCGGCTTAGTGAGGCTACTGGGTGGGTATGACCTGGATAAAGATCCAGCAAAGACTGAGGAGTAGTCAGAGAAGTAGGAGGAGAACCACGAGAGAGTTAGGAGCAACTCTCTAAGAAAATAAAATGTCAAAATAAGAGTTAATTTGAATCATTAGAGGGAATGGTTCACACAGTGGCTTTTAGGTACAATGAAGCACCAAATTCAGCCCAAGAAACAAAATACTAATGATGCCTTTTCCAAAGACCTCCATTCACATCTTAACTTCCCAATTTAAATTTACTCGCTGAGGACCTCAAGCTAGTCGCTGAAGCCCTTTGAATTTTTGTTTCTTCATCTGAAAATTAAGAATTGTACCTGCATATCTATCTCACAAAAGTGTCATAAAGGTCAAAGGAATTGTGAAAGTGCTTTTTAATTGTTAATACACTGTGTGAATATGTGATATTATTATTATATAAAATATAAAATTTATCAAGAGATCTTTATTGGTAATATGAGGGCTTTGGAGTATGTGGCCTCATTTCGATATGTAAAAGTTATATCATATGCACAAAACAATCCTTAGTCCCTATATTAAAACTTGCCACATTTGCATTAGAAGAAGGAAGGGAATGGAATAAGCATTTATATAGAGTCTACTATGTGCTGGTTACTGTACTAATCACTGTACAAATACTATGTTGTCTGAGCCTCACAATAACCTCAGGAGTTGTGTGCTATGCTTTTCCCTATTTGATAATTGAGAAAACTGAGGCAAACAGGTTAGGTGACTTGACTGGGGCCACATACCTAGTGTATACCTGAGGCTAGGTCCAAGCCTGGTTCTCTATTCACTGTGAAACCTAGGTGCCTAAGTAAGTATTAGCAAATCCTCCTGATGCACCCAAAGTAAATTCAGGCAAAACTACAATGAGCCTCTGTGTGATTGAAGAATTAGATCCCGAAGGTAACTTTAAGTCTCAAATTTGTTTGGTATAGGCAGTATATGTTTGAAGATAAATTGAAAATGCATTGAATGCCATAAAACCAGTTAATCCCTTCTTTTTGCCATTGAATAGTTTATCCTGCTTTATTTCTTCTTTTCTTTTCTTTTCTTTTTCTCACCCCCTTTATCCCCCTCCTTCCTGTCCCTGACCCTGAACTGAATTGCATTTGACTTTATATTATCTCACTGACTGACTGGGGCTTGGGGAATGTGGTACACCTCTTCTTTTCTTTCATTTCCTCTTTTGAAAGCCACTCACCCAAGAAGGAAAAAAAATCAACCATTCTTCTATTCCACCTTAAAATATTAGAAAAGAGTACAAAAAATTTTAAAAATATAACAAATACGTTTTTAATTGATGGAACGCATAATTTGTTTATTGTGGCTGGTAGTGAGAGAAGGAAACAAAGGAAGCAGTGAAAGAAAAGGAAAAAAAATGGGAGTTGGGAAAGGTAGACATGGAATAGATAGAGTCGCAAAAGACACAGAAAGAGACAGATACAAGAAAGAGATATTCCAGGATGATCAGAGTGTACACATATATACTCACATTCTCACACAGATAATGAGACACACAGGTACAAATAGATTTTTGTAAGGTAACATCCATCCATTGAACACAAACCTATCAATGACTTTCTGAAACAATAAGCAAGGCATAAAACAGGGAATTGTATATTCATCAGAAGTAATTTCCATTGTGGTGGAGAAGATACAGAACAGAATCCATCTCTAAGAAGAATTCCCTGTGGATGGGGAGATCCTCCTGGTATTTCCATTTCTGGATGACATTATGTTGACTGGCCCAATCTCAAGACATTATTTAGTCCATTGTTGGGGAGCCTGTTGCCTGGAGTCCACATGTGACCCTCTAGGTCAGTGGTTCTTAACCTTCCTAATGCCGCGACCCTTTAATACTCATATGTGAGCATATCTGCATGTGGGTAGACCTGCCTGGAAAGGGATAGAGGAGCAATGTCTCAGTTCCTAAGACCATTGGAAATATGTGTTTTCCGATGGTCTTAGGTGACCACTGTGACCCTTGTGAAAAGGTCGTTCGACCCCCAAAGGGGTTGTGACCCACAGGTTGAGAACCGCTGCTCTAGATCCTGAAGAGCAGCCCTTTGACTGAATGCAAACTTCAAAGGACAAATGCCCTTAATAAAAGGATTTGTTCTATAAAACTTGGGCTCAGTCAAAAGATTGTACCCAAGGACCTAAAAAGCCCCATGCGGCCTTGAGACTACAGGTTCCTCACCCTTGGCCTAGTCTATTGAAGTATATCTATCATACTTAAAGAGTTTGGCCTGTCCATCCATCCAAGAAAAAACAAGTGGCTATATAATATTTGCTTCCTAGTTTTCAATATACATTTGAATTGACTTCCTATAAAGCTTGTCTCAATATATTTCTCTGGCATAGTCAATAGAGCTAGACTCAGAATTCAAAAATAGAAGAAGAGTGGACTAAAGGTCTTTTAGGAAATTACAAAGCTCTATTATTTACCTAAAACTTCCAAGGGAAGCAAATCTTCATCTTTCCTATAAAAATAGATATTTTGAGATGTCTTTTGTTTTTATATTATCTAGATCAGCGGTTCTCAACCTGTGGGTCGCAACCCCTTTGGGGGTCAAACAGGGTCACTATTGGAAAACACATATTTCTGATGCTCTTAGGAACCGAGACACCACTCCTCTATCCCTCTCCAGGCAGGTCCACCCACATGCAGATACGCCCACATACAAGTATTAAAGGGTCATGGCATTTAGGAAGGTTGAAAACCACTGATCTAGATTTTCCCTTATAGTCTTTCCTTTCTTCTCCTCCCAGAAAATCATCCATTATAACAAAGAATTTTTAAGAGAAGGAAGAGAAAAAGATTAGTAAAACTGATAAACACGTAAAAAATCTGATATATATTTATACATACATACATATATGTACATACACACATACGTACACATGCACATAAACACACACATATTTATGTATATAAAATGTTCCACACCCATGGACCCTGCAAACAAATGTGGGAAACTATCTTCTCATGTATCTTCTTTGGAGTCAATTCTGTTCTTCATACTTTTGTAATATTCAGTTCTAAGTCTTGTGGTTATTATTCTTTCATTTTACATTGTTTTAGTTATTGCACATACTGTTTTCCTAGCTCTGATTACTTCAGTTTGCCTCATGTAAGTTCATGTAAGTCTTTCTGGGTTTCTCAGGGTTTTTATGTTCATTGTTTCTCTCAGCACAGTAATATTTTACATGATTCCATTCCACAATTTTAAAAAATCCCTTCTAATTGATGGCCATCTAGTTTTCAGTTCTTTGCTTCTAGTGTTATTATAAATATTTTGTAACATATGAAGCCTTTATTTTGGTTAATGACTTCCTTGGAGTATATGCCTAGCAATGCAGCTTCTGGGTCAAATGTTTTAATCACTTTATTTGTATAAGTCCAAATTACTATCTAGCTCCACCAATAATGCACGAGTATGCCTGTCTTTCCACAGCTTCTCCAACATTGATTATTCCCATCTTTTGTCATCTTTGCTGATTGAATGAGGCTAAGACAAAATGTCGTAGTTGCTTTGATTTATAGTTTTCTTATAATTAGTGATTTGCAGCATTCTCTCATGTTATTAATAGTTTGCAATTCTTTTTTGAGAACTGTTTTGTTTACATCCTTTAATGTTCTCTGTACTGGGCAATGACTTTAGGTCATCTTTTCAATATGTTGCTCTGTTGCAGTAAGATATGGAGCACTACTGAAGACTAAGCTAAGTATCACATAGAGACCAATAGAAAGGTGTATGGTGGTTGTGAATTAGCTACAACATTTAACAGTGAGGAATCTAAAGAACAAGAGTAAAGAATATCATTGAAGAAATGCATTATAGGAAGAAAAGATAGTCTGATCATATGGCAAAAGTAAAGAATGACATATTGATAGCCAGACTGCTTCACTGGTACCCTTGTGATGCTGAGAGAAACCAAGAAAGGCCTTAGAGCACATTGGGTAGATCTGCTTTAATGAACTTGTGGGAGAACATGGATGAGAGTCATTTGGGATAGGCATAAATAGAGGTGGTACAGTCTGTATCATTGGGCAGAATTCCCAAACTGATGTTATCATAGATTCATTCAAATTATTTGAGATTATCCATCTAATATGGAGTTCCTCATTAAATTTTCACTTCAATTATCTCTGTATTGATACTTATTTCCACAGCCATAGGAATGGATACTCTCCCTCTCTCCTAAGATAAATAACTCAGTCTGCTCATACTATACCCCTACATGAAGGTCTAATTCTTTCAGTCACATGTATTTTTCTCCCATCTTCAAGTTTTCCTTCTTTCCTGGCTCTTCTCCCTTTACTGACAAATAGTTAGCAACTGCCATCCTATTTTGCTTCCATCCTTTGCTATGAAATGTGTCAATGACTGGTCCAAATCAACCATCAGTCAATCAACCGCCAAAGTACCTACTATGTGTCAAAATCTTGGTGTTGGAAATATAATGCCAAAAATGAAACATTGCCTGCTCTCAACTGTGCTATTCATTATACTCCTTACACATCTGCAATCTGGTTTAAACCCTACAAAAAGTGCAGAAATTATACTCTTGGATGTTGCTAATGATCTCTTAATAAACCAAAGAAGTGTTATTAAGTTTAACAATGAAGATATAACTTTCAATACGCCTCCTCCATGAAGTCATCCTTTGTTAATACATTCCACTGAGATTTCCCTTCATTTTGAAATCATTTTGAGAGATATACCACATGGTACTGAGCACTTGTAAAATCTGCGGTAATTAATCAATGAGAGTTTACCATTATACCCCTACTATCTGCCAGGACTCTAAGGTCCATTCCTGCTTTAAATGTATGGTCCCAAGATCCCCTGCATTGTGCCCTTTGCCCATTAATGCTTCATAATCATATTCCACACTAAATTATAAGCTCCTGGAATTCTAGAGTTCAGAAAGATCTTGGCTGTTACCAGTTCAGTCACTCTTCACCAAAATGTACATACTCTCCACTTCTATTCCTAACCCCACCACATTACCCATAATACTTTGCCACCTACTGGAATATCACTACTTAGTTTTCTTCTTGCTAAGCCAGAAAGAATAAATTACCCTGACTTTTTTTTTCTATCTAGTTTACTGCTTAATGTCTATTCAGTCCCAGGCATGTGGGTAGAAGCTTGTTTTCAGGTGTGTACTGGTTTATGGGGCTAAAAGAAGTCATGATTGTCATAATTCTATTGAGTTTCTTTTGTGAAGAAAATGCTAAAAAAAAAGCTAGCTTATTTTTTAATGGGTTGACTTTCACAGGGATTGGATGGAATGTAACTTTTTTCCCTGTGAACTAGGTTCACTGAATCTATAGGTTCCCTCTAAGGTTGATATGTGGTGAAGTATAAGACTGGGACTGAGGTTTATGAATTTGTAACAGGCTCCATGCTGTGTTAGGCCTGAAGATAGAGAGATGAATGTAACTAAATGCAAATGGAGAAATAACATTCAAAGGGAATCACCCTCAGTGTACTGGCCCTAGCCTGTCCTGCTCACTAATCAAGAAATTAAACATCTTCTGGAATCTCCAGTCTATCTCGATGCAGGAAAATGAGTAGCTGTCTATTGGTGAGTAGAAGGAGTAAATGGACAATGCCCTAGACAGAAGGAAGGGCAATTAGAAGGGAAAGTTTTGAACCGGACCTCAGGGAATATTCTTAAATGCATTGGTTAGAAGAACCACAAAGTTGTTTTTATATATTCCCTCTGAGAATATTGGCTCTTAAATTTTTGGGGGGCAACATTCCAGTTATTTTCCAGAAATCTGTTCCACTCAGCCTCTAGGATTTCAACAAAGGATTTGCTGTCAAATTGTTAGCGTCTGATTCATGGCAAGTTTTCATATTGTATGTATGGGGCTTTCTAGAATTTGCTTGCAGGACATAGACACAGGGGAGGAGAGGAGCATGTTCCTACTCCTGAAAGCAGAATGAGCCATTTTCATATCCCTTTCAGTGTTTATGTGTCTAGGTCTATACCCACGTCCTTAATCCATACCTTTCTTCACTATTTCCTATTTGGAATGGATTTCTATGCAATGTTTTAATTAGCTTGTAAAGGCACAACTATGCAGCCAGAAGGCATAAAATTTTGCAGACGCTTTCTGTTGATATTCAGGAATTGGGTCCCATAATGCTATAATGATATGCTCTGTCTACAAATGTGTTCCACTAAGACCTTTCCTTCATAGTTTTCAAGCTTTCCCTATTTTTTCCTCCCAACAGGTTCTGACAATCAGGCTGCCTTGAAACTAAGCATCTATATCCCTCAGAAACTAGTCCACTCTGGTCTTAGATGTCACATAGGCATGTCTTAAACACATATACATATGCGTGTTCATATATGTGTCTGTAGGTATGTACATATATACACATATACATCTATCTATCTGTCATCTGTCTATTTATCTATCTGTCTATCTATCTATCTAAATTTCTACCAACTTCTTCACCTATCTTACTACTTGCAAAAAAAACCAAAACAATTCTGGAATTCTATTGTGATCTCCCTGACTTTAGTGTCTCTTGACATTATCATTATTATATGTCTCTGCTTCCTGTCTCATTGTATAAGGAAGTAAGAGTGTATGGTAATGGGAGAAAGATATTTGACAATATTATTTTTTAAAACTTTATGAAATAGTGGCTCTGCCTGTCAATTTAGGCTTCTCAATTTCATTACTGCTGACAGAGATGAACGACATATCTTAATTGTGGATTTGCACCTGCAATTCAGTATTGGCTGCTGTTTTTCTAATCTCTCTTAAGACCTCTTTTCTAAGGCCTGCTGTTCTCAGAGACAACAGTATTCTGCATGGGGCTCATAGCTAATAGAGGAAGCTGGATATTTGGTGACTTAGTAGAGCCCCCAATAACAGTCCTGAAACCCATAATTCAGAGACAGTCTGTTACCTTGAAAAACTAACTCTCCAGACTTGTAAGCTGAGGCATGAAGAGGAGAAAAGAAAAAGGAGAGGACATATATTTGAGAATATCTAAACAAAATCTCCCAGTATATATGCAGGTTCTCCAGGCTGCTCCAGGTTGCTCATGACACTTTGCTTACCTCCTTACCACTAATGAGATTTAGTGTCTCCTTCCAAAAGAGACAGAAATGAGTTCTTGTTTGATCTAGTTGCTCTCAAAGATTTTGAAAGGCCACTGAATCCAATCTCTTGCCCCATTTTGTGGGAGTCTCAGAGAATATCACAATGTCACAGAGGTATATGTGTATGAAGTGGGAACTGAATGAAAATTCATTTTCCTTGTTATGGTCTATGCTAACAATTCTTTGTATTGTTTAGCTGAAGCAGAATGGAAAATAAGGATAGAGGATAGATAGCTGGGCTTGTAGTCAAAATGTATTTCTGACACATGCAAGCTTTCTATATATGAGAAATATTTCATTGCTTCCCTAATAATAAAAGTTACTGATGAATTGACTACCTTCACTGGTGGAGGGAGTTTCCACACTGAAGTTCCCTACAATGAAGAGTTACAGGTCTGAGCAACAGCATTGCTTACCAGTTTTACTTTCAGATCTCCCTTGAGGTACTAGACAAGGTGTAGCAGCAACCACACTGGCATACCCATGATGGATGTTAGTACAGATTCTTAGATCTGCTTTACTAAGAAAGATAGCTGTTTAAGGGGTCAGCAATCTTTTAAAATTACATTCACTAGTTCAGGGGAAAAATCACCACCCTGAACTTCAGAGAAAATACAAGCAGATAAAATACAGAGAAATAAAGACCAACAGATAGGGCTCTGACTGCCCAAATCAAAGCAATATTGCTTATTCACTTTACATACATCCCTGGTTCGAGAGAACCTTTACATCTGAGTAGTCAGGGAGCTCTGAACATATGACCACTCAGAATCTCAACCAATGAATCACAAGATCCTTCTCATAAGCAAGCCCCCAAAGCAAAATACCAACTCAGAGTATATGTACACTTCCCAGAGTCAGAAGGCATCACAACCCTTATCAGTCAGTGCCTAATTAGAAATTAGCAAAAGGTGTGAAAGCCTTCCTACAAGCAAGCCTCCCCTAAGCAATTTTCCCTTAATGGGTTCCATGTGAGGCCTATTAATGGTCCAGGAAGATCTTACATCCCATTAACATTACACAAGAACACAGTATTATGAATTGTATAGTGAAAAAAGCCCAGCTCAAACCCTGTCTTTGACTTCTTACTAGCTAAGGCAAATGACCAGAATCTCTTTTTCCTCATCTTTAGACGGGGTATAGCAACACTGGAACTAACTATCCCACAAGGTTGTTGTGGGAAAAGCATTTTTAAAATCTTAAGGGACTACAGAGATGTGAGTTGTCATAATAATTGTTTTATATAAGTGCCTTTTTCCTGATGATCCATAGTGGCATCTGCTCCTTTCAAGATGAACAACTATAAAGTGGTCAGATTAATTCAGTCCACCATGGAGGGCCACTGGGCTTAGTAATTTTGAGGTCTGCCTCTTGGAAAGTGGCACATGGAGTCTTACTGTATTATGACTTCTGTAAGCTTATCTTTGTATATTCACAATGAATTCTTTAGATTGCACATGAACCAGAGTAGTCCCACAGCCTTTGTTATAATGGGACAAGTTAACTTTTTTGAATTTCTTAAGTCTCATATCAGAATTTCAGAAAAGGCCCCTTATGCTATGGTTATTTAAAAATAATAACTCCTTAGAGGTGAGGGTTTCAGTAAATTCCTCTGTATTGTCACAGATAGTAGATTTATGCCTAAGGTTAATGTCCTTTCTTCTTTTGGTGGCTAGGCTGCACAATCTGTCAGGCAATAAACATTTTTAGCATCTACTATGTGCCAAGCATTGTGCTAAATTCTGTGGGTACAAATGCAAAAAAAGGAAAGCTAGTCCTTACCCTCAAGGAGATTATAATTTATTGGGAGAAGATAGCACACAAAAGGATGTTGAAAAGGGAGAATGGGGGATGTAAGGTAACTATCCAGGGGGCATGATGGAGTGCAGCTGGGTCGGAAATGAAGGGATAGCAGACTTTGAGATCCTCTTTAGATGCAGATTTGGGAGTTCTTTGTTCCACACTCTAGTCCTCCAAACAGAGGGCAGAGGGTACTGATGAGGTGTGAGTACCAAGCTGATACAACATGTACATAATGATGAATTTTGTGGGGGTATTACAGAGTTCAAAGGAATGCAAAAAGTAGGCATAAATGCTTTATTTTTCCCTAACTATGGTGACCTACTGGATTATTACTAAGCTTTGTTCTACTAAGGCCTTAAACTTTGTCTCTTCAGGAGCTATGGCAATTTCCCAAATTTCTGTTGACCTTTCTTGGAGGTTAGGCAATAAGGTGTTGTGGAACACTGAAAGTTCTAGAGTGTCTTTCCCCATCTTCTTCTTTTGCCAATGTAGACCTGACTGGAGGGTTTTTGAAAAATCCTTATAACAGAAACATGAATGTTCTACCTTTTTGTAGACATAATCAGGTAGAGTGAAAAAGTCACTAAATTGTTGTTCAGTCACTTCCATTATATATGACTCTTCATGATCACATTTAGATTTTTTATGACAAAGATACTGGAGTGATTTGCCATTTTCTTCTCTAGCTCATTTTACAGATGAAGAAGCTGAGGCAAACAGGGGTAAGTGAATTGTCCAAGGTGACACAGCTAGGAAGAGTCTGAGGTCAGATGTGAACCCAGAAAGATGAGTCTTCTTGACTCCAGATCTGGCATTTATCCATTATGCCACATAGGGGCCCATGAAAAAGTCACTTATGTGGAAAACAACTTTGACAGACTTACCGTGATCAGTGCAGTAACAGATCAGTTATGACTTCAGAAGACTGATGATAATTAGTGCCAATTGCCTCTTGTCAGAGAGATAATGGACTAGAGATGAGCGCTGGAACATATGCTTTCAAACAGAGTAAAATTGTTATTTTTTTGTTTGAATTTATTTATTTGTTCTGAGTAAGAGCTTCTAGGTCAGGAGGAATGGTAGGTTGGTATGGTCACCATTATGATGTCATAAAAGAGTTAAAGATAGAAGAGTGTCAATAAAATAAAAAAATAGAAACAGAAAAGAATAGAAGCAAGTTCAAGAAGTCACCATGGATAAGCAGGGTGATTTTGTTACTACTGTTCAAATTTCACAAACTTTAAAAATCTGTTTTGTAGCTAATCTCTTTTCTGTTCTTAGTATACTGAAATAATCCTGTTAGAATGCAATGAGCATTTGCTAAGTGCTTATGGTATGTCAGGCACTGTGCAAAGCACTGGGGACACAAATGTAAGAAAAAAGAAAGAGAACCCCTTCCATCAAGGAGCTTACATTTGAATTGTTTAAGGTACCATATAAGAGGGACCTGGAAAGAGGAG
This sequence comes from Pseudochirops cupreus, assembly GCA_028627135.1. Taxonomy (NCBI): domain Eukaryota; kingdom Metazoa; phylum Chordata; class Mammalia; order Diprotodontia; family Pseudocheiridae; genus Pseudochirops; species Pseudochirops cupreus. The sequence goes on along the minus strand of CM053580.1, from coordinate 437,707,099 downwards.
GAAGGAGAAGGTCCCCAAATTCAGGCAGTCAGAAGCACAGTCAGGAAGGAAATAAAATAGAGATGTCATAGGCTCATCCCCAAAGAATGGGAGAATTGGGTTGGCATGGCAGAGGAGTGTTCCTATATGAGAGCACCCCTGGCGTGGGGGGAGATTCCTAAATGAGAAGGAAGCTGAATCATGGTGGTAAAGTTCAACGAGAGTAGATCCTAGAGGGAAATGAATTGTTTGTTGACTTAAAACAATTGAAAAATGAAATTTATGGTTTTAAAAAGTCACAGTAATACTACAAAGGTCAATTTGCAAGGCTTTACTGGAATCACATGATTCTCCTGGATTCATAAGACTCTTTGAACTAGCTAGCAGTTTGGGGAAGACCACAGGAAAAGAAGAACTAACATTCATGTCATCACAGATATGAACCAGTTTGCTTGAGTATAACCTTATTCATGGTGGTGGTTTTTGGATGGCACCAGAGGACCTAGGGGGATACATGAAATGGCAGGCAGGGAGCCCATGTTTGAGGAAAGCCTTACAGATTCACTATAATTTTAGAGCCACAAGAGCCTTTTGAATTGCCATTGAAGAAATGCTGCTAGGAGCCCAGCTTCTGCTTTGGTGTTTCAGCCCTAAATGGAGCAAATGCATAAAGTCATAGTCTCCAAAGACAACAGAGATCAAGGATATGTGACAACAGCTAGAGTGACCCATGGGCAACAGAGCCCTAGAAATATTGAAGGAAGCACATGAAAGGATTAGCAGCCAGAAAGTCTAGGTTTTCCAAATGGAAAACACAACACAACAAAACAAAACAAAACAAAACAAAAAAACCCAATCACTCCAGGCAGACAGGTGAATTTTCTGCTCCAAAGGGTTCCATCAGAGTGGCTGACTTGAGCACTGATGACTTACAGTCTTATTGTAGGCTTATGGAATGAAAGGAGTTTATGAGTACTTTGGATCACTTCTTATTTATTCTTGTTGAGTGAGTCAAATGAAAGGGATATTTCTCCATTAAATATGTATTTCTTATATTTTTTTGCAATTAATTGGAGCTTCATGTTATCTTAACATCAAAGTGTTAGGTAGTGCAATCTCTAGATCCTATTCTCAACTGATACACTATTGTTGAGGTTTATGATCTAAATGGGCAAGGTGACACAGTGGATAGAGTACCAGGCCTGGAGTCAGGAAGACTGATCTTTCTCACTTCAAATCTGGCCTCAGACACTTACTAGCAGTGTGGCCCTGAGGAAGTTACTTTAATTTGCTTGCCTTACTTTCCTCATTTATAAAATGAGCTGGAGAAAGAAATAGCAAACCACTCCAGTATCTTTGCCAAGAAAACACCAGATGGGGTCACAAAGAATCAGACAGAACTAAAAGACGATTGAACAACCAAAGGTTATGACCATCCTTGTGGGTAGTTGAGGTAAAGTGGAGTTGGAGAAAATGAGTTCACAGTGTCATCAATGTCAATAATAGAGTCACCATATATAAAGGCTATATTCAATGATCATAGTGGAAGGTAAACTCCCTGAGGGTAGAGACTATTTTTGCTTTAGTCTTTGTAGCCCCAGAGACCAGCACAGTGCTGGAAGGCGCATATTAGGTCCTTATATTTATTGAATTTAATTGAGCACAAGGGGTTGATAGGTAGAGGAAGATTTTGAGTAATACACTGGGGAGAATGACCTGACAGTCAGGAAACAAGAAAAACAAGGGTGTGAGTAAAGCCAAAAATTGGAATGAACCTCAAAGGAGTAGGTTAAAGAATGATGAGGGTACAATGAAGGTCTAGAAGTAATAGTGAAGAATAAGGTATGCTGACTCCTCCTGGACCACTGCCTAAAGGGTGATTTTGAAAGGGAAAACTAGCACTACCCAGAGTTGGAAACAGATGTTTGCAGGAGAAAACAAAAACTCTACTCAAAAATCTTCAGCGTCTCCCAGCTACCTTTCTAGAAGCCTTAACCCCTTTTATATACTTTACGTTACAGTCAAGTGGACCATTGATTATTTCTCAAACTTGACATGTCATGTCCTGCCTTTCCAGATGATTAGGTGGTACAATAGATAGCTTTGGACCTTGAGTCAGGAAGGTCTGTATTCAAATCCAGCCTCAGATACTTACTAGCTATGTGACCATGGGTAAGTCACTTAACCACTCAACCTCATTTTCCTCAGATATATCAGGATAATCACAAAACTTATTACCCAGAGTTCTTGGGAAGATTAAATGAGATGATATTTGTAAATTATTTTGCAAACATTTGAAAGACTTCATAAATTCTAGCTGTTATATTATTAATATTAATTATTAATTATATTCATAAAAGCCATCTCATATAGTTGGACTCCAATCCAGCCTGGGAAAGCCCCTTTTCCTTCCTTCAGGTTTGCAAACAATAGAAATAATCCAGTGTTTTCCATGTCTAGTTAATTCAAGAGGTTGCAATTAGAAGTAATATAACCTTTTGCGTTCTAAAATGGTAGCTCATAAATAAACAAGGCTTCTATCAGGTGATGAATGCTATGCTATCTTCCTGATTTGCAATAACATCTTTGCTATGGACAAGCTGCCTGAAGGAATAGGTGTTCACTTCTTCATACCTTTAGTGTGCTGGCTTTGCTAAGGAAATACATTTAAATATCACAAGAGCTGAAAAAGGGTACCAAGATGGGGAGAGAGAAAATGAAGAATTCGGTTTCTAAAGTTATCACCAGTCCTAAGAACCAAAATGATGTCAATTAGTGTAGAGAACATGTTGCAGATTATATCCTTTCAACTTGAAATTGGAGCATGTGAGTCCAAAAAAGCCACTTAGGGGGCCTATTTGAACTAAGCTAACTAAAGGATATCAGTCCTTGTGACATGCAAATAAAAATGGAGAATAAAGGACAGGCTACTGATAATGAATCTTCTGTCAGGAATTTTGACTCTCAAACAATGCATACCTCTGAGACTGTAAGGCCAACATTAGAACCTAGTAGCAGAGTTGTAAGCTGTCTCCTGATCTCAGGGAATACTGCTAAAGTCTGAAAGGCAAATGTGAAGTACAAGAATAAACACTGACCACTAAAAAATCTCTTGGCTGGACGATTCTAGATCATACTTTGACAGCAAATCACCCTCTGACCTTGGAGAAGTCATTTGATCTCAATAGTTCTCAGTTTCAAAATGTGCAAAATGGAAGTATTGGGATGATCTCTGTGGGCTTTTCCAGTTTTAAGCTATACTGTGGTTCACTGGAGCTGAGGATTCCAGTTTCAACACACACCCCTGCTGGTTTTGATCAGTGACAAGAAAGAGTATATGGTCAATCGCTTCATTCTCCCCATATACATGTGAACCTACACCTTCAGGGACTGGCTAGATTCACAGTCTTTTATCAGAGAATTTCAAATTGGTGTGCAGTGGACTGAAATGGATTTTGTGGGCCAGTGTGTGACCTCAGATTTTCTCCATTTCACAGAAATCCCAGGTAGGCTCAGACTGAACTGGAGTTTAGAGCCCAGCCCAGGCTGGGATGAACCTGAGGGATACACTCAAATCTAAAACAGGGATAGGGAACCTGCAACCTAGGGACCACATGTGGCCCTCTGCATCCTCAAGTGCAGCCTTTTGACAGAATCCAAACTTCACAGAAGAAATGGATGCTGCTTTTTGACTGAGTCCAAGTTTTATAGAGCAAATCCTTTTATTAAGAGGATTTGTTCTGTGAAGTTTGAATTCAGTCAAAGGTCCTCGCTTGAGGAGGCTGCAGGTTCCCCACTCCTAGTCTAAGACTTTGGGGGTGGTAGTACAATTGCTAATTAAGCTCATTCTAGGGCAAATATTAGGCTTCGGTGAAAAGATTAAGGGATTTGGATTAGAAAGATTTAGGTTAGAATCCAGGTTCTGCTGCTTCTTTACACCTGTGTGACCTGAGGCACTCAAACGGACAATAAACATGTAGTAAAGACCTACTAAGTGCCAGATAGGGCGATAGATGCCAAACAAACAAAATGGAGTGGTCCCTGTTTACTTCATTTTTCTGAGGCTGTTCTCTTTTCTTTAAAATGAGGGTGTTAGACTGCAATGAGGGTGAGACTGCAGTGAGGGACTCACTGACTCAGACTGTGCTTGTTGGTATTTATTCTCAGGCTTGTCTAGGAGATGCTGGAGAGAGGAGAAAAGGACAATTGACTAGAAGCTTCCTTGAATTCTCCTCAGGGTTGAACTTCCTGCTATTTTCTTCTTAGGAATGCAAAAAAAAAAAGCCCACCATTTTTTTTTCTCCCAAAAGAGTAGTCTGGTTTAATGCAGCATTTAAAAGCATCCTGGAATTCCGTTCAGGTTAGGAGATTAAAACTATATCAACAACAATAAGGAATGGAAAATACAGTACCAGCAATCTCATGACAAACTCTGCTTACTTCAAATGTACCTTTGTCCTAGTGTTGTGTATTAAAGGCAAATTTTGATGTTAAATACTGAGAATAGCATTTTAATCATTTCTAAACTTGCCAAGGAACATTTTACAAATTTTATAGTATTTGTTCTGAGTTCTAAAATATATACAGAAGGCTAATGGAGGCCCTGAGTACACTATTAAGTTTTATTCTGAATGTAATTAGATTTTATTGTGTGCCCAATAAACATTTTACTGTAGGTTTCACAATGTCCATATCTACATTTTCTAAATAAAACATTTGTTTTAGAAGTAAATGTACAATGTGGGTGTCAACAGCCAAAACATTTCCTGAATTTAATTTCTTTTAGCCAGGGTAGAAAGGGGGCTGGAGGGAGATGCCTATTTGGGAGTTCTAAGGATACCAAATTGTGTGTGTGTGTGTGTGTGTGTGTGTGTGTGTGTGTTCTGCTGCTGTTGTTGCTTAAAACAAAACAAAAAGAAACAAAAGAACACACTGCCTGGACTATGTCTGCCAGTGAGAAAGATTTTTAGGGTAGGGTCCACTTCTTACATTGGCTGGTTGACTGGTTGTTGTCTTTCATTCTCAAAGACCAAAATGACATCATTATGTTGGGGTTAAGGTAGAGTGTGTCCAACTATGGCTGATCAGACTGATGTAAGCTCCGAATCCCTTACCACAGGTCAGGCACAGATGATCTGTATGAACTTTTGGAGTTATGACATCTCTAAATTTGTGCAGCTCATGTTTCTTTTAAATTATCACAATTCTGCTTGCTTGGCTAATGAAACCAAGAATAGCCTTTTTTGGTTGGAAGGAAATTCAAGATTTCTTTTATGTATCAAACTATTTCATGGTAGTAAAGAAGAGGACTTTCCTCATGGCATGACTGTTTTGCTTTTCCTTGTCTTTTATCATGTACTCAGACAACTTTTTGTCTATAGGCTAGCTCAGTGTCTGTCTAGGGGAAATCTTGGACAATTGCATATTTTATTGACTTCAATTGGGCACAAAGGTAGATATTAGATAGGGGTATGTCTGGTGATGATTAAGGTTGGAATATGGATACTAACAATTTCCTTCTTTATTTTACTTTATTTCATATAATTTTGCATATTACATGTAATATGTTACATATCACACTGTATCATGTTATGTCATATTTTGCATTCTACATATCATATTCATTACATTATATTTATTACATTATACTATATGTTTTATATATATATATATATATATATATATATATATATATATATATTATGTGTCAATTGATCAATTGAGAAACAAATAGCTAATCAAGGAAAGGGATGGTGTAACATAGGTTAAGAACATTCTGGACAACACCAGGTAGCTTGGGTTAGTTGAATAAACCAAATATTAAACTCTCACCAACAATCTGAGACAAAGCCTTTCTGGTATATGATAATCATTCAATTGATCAATAAATGTGTACTAAGTGCCTACTAAGGGTCAGGTCCTGTGGCAGTCCGGAAAGTTCCCGTTGGTGATGGTTCTGAACAGTATAATCGTGGAAACCTTGGGGTCCAAGGAATTCTTGTAAACCCGAGTACAAACCAAGACAGTTACAAGGATTTTAATCTGATTCAAAATTAAACTTAAAGAGATCTGAGATAAAATGGAGTTTTCGCGTCTCCTGATGTTTCTTAAAAAACTCAGGAATGAATTATTCACTTAGACCAGATGAATCTAGGTCTAGGAAACTTAGGATCACACAAGATTATATTCTATTCCTGGAGCAGCCATATATAAATATTGAAGAAGAGCAATAACAATGACAACAAAGGCAACAACTTTCTAAAAATAATAAATAGTTATTTGTTAGCACCTACTGTGTACTAGTATAAAGAAGAAAAATGAAACAGATCTTGTGTAGGCAAGTGAGTGGCACAGCGGAAAGAATGCTGGGTCTGGAGTTTTGAAGCCTGAGTTCACATCCAACCTCAGAAACTTACTCGTTGAGAGACAAACTTAGACTTCGAGTAGGGAAGACCTAGGTTCAAATCTTCTCTTAGACAGTTACTAGCTATGTGATCCTGGGCAAGTTGCTTAACATCTGCATTTTAAAAGTAGGGTTTCTTCTACTGTAAAATGGAGATAAAAGCAACACTTACTTTCTAGGTTGTTGGGATCAAATGAGTTAATATGTATATGGTATTTGGTATAATACCTAGCACATAGTAGTTGCTTAATAAATTCCCTCTGTCTTGCATGTTACTGGACTCTGAGAACAGGCGGTAAGGTAATCACATCATTCATCTTGATAAAGCATACCAGGTTATATACTGTGTTGATTGTCCAAATAGCATGAGTTTGAATATTATTTTCTAGCTTTATAATTAGTAAAGGATGGTCATAAACTGTAGGATCTAGATCCTGAAAAGATGGACACCATCATAGAATCACAGAATCTCAGGGATAGAGCAGAGCTCAGAGACTCTCTAATCCAACTTATAACTATAACAGCGATTCAATTTATAATATAATCAACACGCGTGCCTATATAGCATTTGCTTAAAGATTTCCAGTGAGGAGGTATCCTGAGCCAATCCATTCCTCAGATCTGACTCTCTGCAGTGTCTGTCCACTGATTCTAGTTTTCCCTGGCACATAATAGGGACTTAATAAATGCTTATTAATTGATTGCCTGCTGGGACCAAACAGATTAAGTGTAATCTTCCACATAGTCATTCAGTCATTTCAGTCATGTCTGACTTGTCATGACCTCATTTGGGGTTTTCTTGGAAAAGATATGAGTGGTTTGCCATTTTCTTTTCCAGTTCACTTTACAGATGAGGAGCTGAGGCCAACATAGTTAAGTGACTTGCCCAGGGTCATATAGCTAGTAAGGGTCTGAGGCTGGATTTGAACTCAGGTCTTCCTGACTCCAGGCTGGATGCTCTATCTACTGTTCCACCTATTTGCTCACATAACACCTTTCATATTACTTGTCCAACAATTAGTTGGACAACTACAATCCCCCCTTCACTTCTCTATTCCATTACCCCCAGCCTCAGTATTATCTTCTTCAGAATAAAAAAAAATCAGATCTTTCAATCCTTTCTTGGAGCAGTATCAAGGTCTTTTGTCATTTTAGTTTTCCTCTTTTACATAATTTTTCCTTTATCAACATTATCACCAAAAATATTGGTCCCAGAACCAAACTCAGTAGTCAATTTATGTGGTCTGGCAGGGAAGAGTGCAATGAAATTGTCATGTTCCTAGTCATGGACAATCTGCCTCTCTTAATGCTGCCTTAGGCTTATTATTAGCCTCTTTAAACTACTCTATTATGCTTTTTGAGCTTCCATTGAACCAAGAACCCCATTTTTTCCTTTCAGATATAATACTATCTAGCCATGAATTTCCTGACCTCCATATATGATGTTAATTTTTTTAATCTAAGTCTAAGAATCTTTTTTTATTGATAATAAATTATTGAAATTGTCACAATGTTCTGACTTGTCAAGATCTTGACTGCCATCCATTTTCTTAGCTCTTCCTTCTTTTTTTAAATCAAATTTCATAGTTATGACATTTGTCTTTTTATTAATTTCATTGATTAAAATATTAAGCAGTCAATAACCAAGCACTGATCTTTGGAATGTACCACTGAGCTCCTACCGAGTTGACATTGAATGATTAATGACTGCTCTTTGGCTCTAGTCATTCAACCAGTATGGGATTAACATTAATAACTGTCTTCTTGTCTAGCCAACATAGCTTCATTTTGCTTCTAAGAATGGAGCAAAATATTTTATCAAAAACTTTGCTGAAATCTTGGTTAACTTCTCTTCATTTACCAGTGAGGAAAATGAAAAGAGAAAATGATATTAGTTTAGAGTTACTTATTTTTAAAAAATTAACTTTTGTGTTTATTTTTAACTTACATCATTTGTTTCCACAAGATTTTGAGTTACAAATTTTCTCCCCATCTTTCCCCTACCTACCACCCCAAAACAGTGATTCCACTGAATACCCCTCCCCCAATCTGCTCCCTCCTATACCTTCCCCCATTCCCCCTCTGACTTTTTGGTTGGGCAAGATGGATATCTATATTCCTGACCTGTATATCTTATTTCCCAGTTGCATGTAAATAATAATAATAAAAAATAATAACAATTTAAAAAAACATTTTATTTTGAATCATTAAATTCTGGATTCTGTCCCGTCCTCCCTTGTCTCCCACCCTTACTGGGAAGATAAGCAATTCAATATAAGTTATAGCTGTGTAGTTCCACAAAAGATTTCCATAGTGGATAAATTGTGAAAGACTGATTATATTTCCCTCCATCCTCTCCCCCCACACTTGTTCTATTCTCTACTTTGTCCCTGTCCCTTTATGAATGTGTGTGCTTCTAACTACCCCCCCCCAAGCTTCCCTTCTCTCCATCATCCCCCCTCTCATTCCCTCCCCACCCTGTTCTCCTGTAGGGCAAGATACTCAATGTCATTCCCTCCCTAAGCGAAATTCAATGAGAGTAAGGTTGACCCATTCCCTTTTGCCTTCCTGTTCTTCCCTTCCATTGTAACAGTTATCCCTTGTCTCTTCTATACGAGATAATTTATCCCCTTCTGTCTCTCCTCTTCTCCTCTCGTTATATAACTCTCTCACCTCTCAATTTCACCTTTTAAATATCATCCCTTCCTATTCAAATGATCCTGTGTCCTCTGTCTATGAATACTTGTACACATATATATGCACAATCACATATGTATTCATATGCATATATGAATATATATACATTTATATTCCCTTCAACTATCCTCATACTGAGAAAAGTTTCATAAGTTACAATTATCATTTTTCTTTGTAGGCATATAAATAGTTCAACTTTGATGAGTTCCTTATGATTTCTTTTCCCTGTTTACCTTCTCATGCTTCTCTTGTTTCTTGTATTTGAATGTCAATATTTCTATTCAGTTCTGTTTTTTTCATCAAGAATGCTTGAAAGTCTTCAACCTCATTGGATAAACATATTTTCCCCTGAAACGTTATACTCAGTTTCACTGGGAAGGTGATTTTTGGTTTTAATCCTAGGTCCTTTGATCTCTGGAATATCATATTTTAAGCCCTTCAATCTCTTAATGTAGAAGCTGCTAGATCCTGTGTTATCCTGATTGTATTTCCACAATATTCAAATTGTTTCTTCTTGGCTGCTTGCAATATTTTCTCTTTCGTCTGGGAACTCCAGAATCTGGCTATAATATTTGTAGGAGTTTTCTTTTTGGGATTTTTTCCAAGAGGTGATTGGTGAATTTTTTCAATTTCTATTTTTTCCTCTGGTTCTAAAACATCAGGGCAATTTTCCTTGAGGATTTCTTGAAGGAGGCTTTCTAAGTTCTTTTTTTGATCATGGCTTTCAGGTAGTCCAACAATTTTTGAATTGTCTCCCTTGGATCTGTTTTCCAGGTCAGTGGTTTTTCCAATGAGATATTTCACATTGCTTTCTATTTTTTCATTTGTTTGGATGTGTTTAATAGTATCCTGATTTCTCATAAAGTCATTTGCTTCCATTTGCTCCAATCTAATTCTGAAGGAATTATACTCTTCAGTGAGCTTTTGAAATTCTTTCTCCATCTGGCAAATTTGGCTTTTTAAGCATTCCTCCTCTCATTGGCTTTTTGGACCTCTTTTGCCATTTGAATTAGTCTGTTTTTTAAGGTGTTATTTTCTTCAGTCAGATTGTTGACTCTCTTTTCATGATTTTCTTGCATCATTCTCATTTCTCTTCCCAATTTTTCCTCCACTTCTCTTACTTGATTTTCAAAATCCTTCTTGAGCTCTTTCATGGCCTCTAACTGGTTTATGTTTTTCTTGGAAGCTTTTGGTGCAGTAGTTCTGACTGTGTTGTCTTTCTCCTAGTCCATGCTTTGGTCCTTTTTGTCCTCCAAAAAGGAATTTAAAGTTGGATGGCCATGCTTGATTTGCTTCCTTTGCTTGCTCATGTTGCCAGTCAATTGCTTGACTTTTGAGTTTTTTGCCACAGTAGAATTCTGTTTTTTGAGGGGTGAGCTTTGTCTCAAATCACTGGGGTTTTCACAGCTGCCAGAGCTATTAGGAGGGCACCACCTCTACAACCCCCACCTGCCTTGGCTCACTGGTCATGCACCTCAGGGCCACCATCCAAGACCATGATCTGGATCCAGGCAAGTTAAGGTAAGAGAGCTTAGCCTCTGAATGGTTGCTTGCCCGCACTATGATCTGCAGGCTGAGAGTTCTGAAGCAGCTACATGGAGGTGACTGCAGGGCTGCCACACCTCCATGGCTTCTTGCTCTGGGGGCAGAGGCCAGACCGCACTCCATTCCCCCCACATGTTGCAGAGATTCACTGAGCTTTTACTTTGTCTTTGACATTTATGGGTTGATAGCTGCTGTTGATCCACAGTCCTGAGTTCTCTAGTTGTGGCTGGTCCGGGCCACCCTGGGGCTAAAACCATGGCCTCACACGGACTGGGCTCAGCTCTCAGTCTGCTGCAATGAACCTTTTCTGTTCACCTGCTGGGCTGCTTTCAGTAGGAGATTTGTTTCTCTCTCTGTGGGTTCTGTACCTCTAAAATTTGTTTGGTCACATTTTATAGGTATTTGAGGTGGTTATGGGAGGAGCCATGGAGTTTTCCTGCTTTTATGCTGCCATTTTGACTCTGCAACCAGAGCTACCTAATTTTTGATGAATCTATGCTTGCTCTTTCTCACTACTGCTTTCTGTTCTAGATACTCACCATCCATCTTTTATGTATTTTGTCCAAAAATTTTGCCAAGAATTCAGTTGAAGTTTATGAACACAGTTTTCACACCCTGCTCTCTTCCTTAAAAAAATAAAAAAAAAGAATAAAAGAAAGGAACAAATACTTTCTCTTATCCTGTAGCAATTTTTTCATTTCTATAATCTTTCAAGAATCATTGGAAGTGGCTGAAAATTATATCTGCCAGTTTTTTTTTTCAGTGACCTGGGATATAATTCATCTTGGCCTGATGTGTTGAAAGGCAGAAAGATGATCCCTTAGTGTAGTCTTAGTTGTTATTCCTCTCCATTGTTAACCATTTTGGGTTCTAATCTTGCCAGTTTGAAGATTATTCTTCTTGGCAAGGTAACCAACAAAAATATAATTTGCATTGTTATGTCTTCTCTCTACTGTTCTTCATAAGTATTTTATCTATCCAATGAATCATTCCATCATGCTTTGGTCCTCCTCCTTTTCCACAAATAACTAAGAAAAAAAAGAAGATAAAAATAGCACCCCATTTGCGTTATGCTTAGTATTCTTCAGAAGCCTTAACTCATTCTGGGTTTTAGGAATTCTGACTCTATTCTCACATTCTATTCATTTTTTGACAGTTTTTGTATTCATTATCTCTAACCTGCAAATTTCTTCAAAAATCTAAGTTGACCTATGAGTGACCTCTACATCCATAAATTTGTCTCCTAAGACAACTCTCCCCCATCTTTCTCTACCTCTGAAATTTACTGTCAGGAATGCATTTCATTTCACTATATTAACATAGAAAATACATGTGATTATTATTTTATTGCATTCTTTTTAATATAGGATCCTTTTCATTGATGCTCTGATCAATCCTTTTAAATGAGTGTTGTCTTAACTAAGATATATGGAGTTTTAGGCAAGATAGGACAAAATAAGGGGCTATCTTACCATACAAATTCATGACTTCAGATCCTTTTTGCTGCAACTTTCATTATAAGAATAAAATTTGGCATTTTATCTGTTCCATGAATTAATCAACAAGCATTATGAAATGCTTACCAAGTCTTTCTAATGCTTACTGTGCCAGACACTGGGGTATTCCCAAAACAAAAGAGTTCAAATTGTAAATTTCAATTCCAGGAAACTTTTGAAAAGAAGTATTGAAATTGGTCACATTTTGCTGAGAGTTCACTAACCATGAGTCTCTATGAAAATTTGACTTTTAAATTTCAGAGGAAGGGCACCATAATGATGAAACATAATTATGTGGCAAAATAAAGATGGTACCAGAAATTATTTAAATAAACTTCTATTTTTTCCCCTAATACAGTAAAAGTTTCATTATGTAATTCATGAGAACAAGCCCCAAAATCTGTAATAGTTTTAGAAATAAATTTATTAGGTCACTTAATAGAAGAGAGTGAGTCTGGAAGGAAGTATGACTTCCTTTCCTCAGCATTGGCACATGAATTACATGTACACAGTTGAGCAATTTTGCTCAGTGAACAACTGGAAAGCAAGGTAAATTGAGATGGATATTAGTAAATAGAATTCTTCTTCATTTTCTTCCTCTTCCTCCTCTTCTTCCTTCTTTAGGTAATTTTATTTTCTATTTAAATTTTTCTCCTCCCAACTTTGTGGAGGAAATATTATGGAGATGGGCCATATTACTTCCTATTCTACCATCTTGACTCTACCCTCACTCCAGGAGTTCTTAAAGGGACAGAGTCTATGTCTGACACTGACTGAGAAGAGATTGTAGAGACTTCAAACCTGCCCCCTTTGGGGAGATAACTCTCCAACCTGGTCCAAGATTTAAGTAGTGACTCCTTAGCCAGAAAGAATCATTGACACAGGGCCAAAACAGGAAAAGAGAATATAAAAGGACAACTGTGAAAGTAGTGTTGTGCTGCTCTGGCAACAGAAGGCCAGAATGAAGAGAGTCAACTAGCTTCCTACAAGTATCTTGGATCAGAAGACTTTGGATAAAACTGTCTGTTGTAGTCACCTGTCTAAGAAATAAAGGGGGTTTCAAAAAAGGTCTATTCTGTCCTCAAATTCCCTGTGCTTGTCCAGTAATAGGCAGTATAATATATATGGTTTATTTATTTCAGAGAAATATTCCTGTATCTTGATTTTTGTCTCAAATGTAAAGAGGACAGGGTATAGTTAGAGATAAATTTAAATGAGGGCAGAGAGTCAAGCCTCTGCCTTAATGTTAGGAATTTTCCTTAATGGAGGCTCTGATCTATTGGGATTTTACTCTTAACTTTTCTTTTGATATAAACTCTATAAAATAGTAGAAAGAGACTATGTTAACCTGGGGTTTGGGGTAGGGGGAAAGTATGTGTACTATATTGGCCTTAGGCTAGAAAGCAAATTAATTGTTGTAATAGGGTGTAGCTTAATTAAATCTCCAGAGCAAAAAGCTATTGGGACAAGACAGTGGTAACAAGAGAAATTTTTTATACCCTACACCTTGCTCCAGAAAAGAGAAAGAAAAGACCAGGGAAAGATTTAGCAGTAGATCTATCCAACAAAGAGGAAAGAACAGAGACTCTAGTCCCAATCCAGTAAGGAGCAGAAAGGATCAAATAGTGCCCAATCAACCATACCCCTATAAAAATGCCTAAACCTATTCATGTTACCAAAGAAAATAGATGCATTTTATTGGATAAAGAATCAACCTTTTGAATAAGAAAGGAAGACTTAGGTTCAGATCCCTTTTCTGAAAGGTACCAACTGTCAGACCCTAGGTAAGTAACAACTTCTTACTGTCTCAGGTAACTTCCTACGCTATAAGATTCAGCAGTTGCAGATCTGGACAGGTAGGCTCAGACACTGGTGTAACACTGGGCAAATCACTTAACCCTGTTTGTCTCAGTCCCTCATCTGTAAAGTGAACTGGAAAAGGAAATATCAAGCTACTTTGGTATCTTTGTCAAGAAAACTTGAAATTTGGTCACTAAGAGTCAGATATGACTGAAACAACCGAAGAACAACAACCATCCTCTCTCTTAACTTTTATGGTCCAGGAAGGTTTAGTTTGTTTAACTGAAAGTCCTATTTCTGTTTCACCTTCATTTCCTTTATTCTTTCCTTGGTGTTAAACTACAAGCTCTCTACATTTATTTTTTATCTTGCTAAGAAAATTGCTACGAAGTTCCCATACTGTGGACAGAAAACTTTTGCTTATATAAAAATTGGAGGAACAACTAAAATTACATGTGTATGTTGTGTATGGGGAGTGAGAGTATTTCTGTGGGATTAAAATAGTTTTCAATGTTTAGAATGATAGTGATGAATGAGATCACAGAAAAGTAGGAATGTGATTGTCTATGTATTGATGGAGAAGTTCAATTTTGTGAGTTAACTACACTGTCTCAGAATGGCCCTGATATCAAAATATCAGCTGAGTATGATTAACAGTAGGATCTCTTCCTTTCCTTCTCTGTCTCTGCACCTTTCTCTGTCTTTGTCATTGTCTCTCAAAGCTATTCGATTTTGGTGGAGTCCAATATATTTCCTCTGGGAAAAAGTAAATAAAGCATTTTAGTTCAGCTAAACTGGGGACATGTTGATAAATGGCTAAGGGTGTACAGATTAAGGCAGTGACAGGAAGTCTGTCCTACAAAAGAATAAACTGGAAAATTAGATGATTGAATGGTCACTTGGAAATGAGATGGTTGAAATGTTTTTTTTAATAGTATTTTTTCCAATTACATGTAAAGAAAGTTTTCAACATTCACTTTTATAAGATTTTGACTTTCAAACTTTTTTTCGTCTTCTCTCCCTTGCTCCACCCTTTCCCTATTTCTTCTCCCTTCCCAAGATGGCAAGCATTCTAATATAGGCTATACATGTACAATTATATTAAATACATTTCCTTGCCAGTCATGCTGTGAAATAAAAATTGGTACAAAAGGCAAAAACCAAGAGAAAGAAAAACAAAGCAAAATAAAACAAAAAAGGTGAAAATAGTATGCTTTGATCTGCATTCAGACACTATAGTTATTTTCTGATGTTATTAGTTTTTTCCATCATGAGACCTTTGGAATTGTCCTAGATCACTGTATTACTGAGAAGAGCCAAATCCATCAAGATTAATCATCACATAATGTTGCTGTTACTGTGTTCTTCTGTTTCTGTTCATTTCCCTCAGCATCAATTCATGTAAATCTTTCCAGGTTTTTCAGAAATCTGCCTGCTCATCATTTTTCATAGCACAGTAGTATTCCACTACATTTATGTACCACAACTTGTTCAGCCATTCCCCAACTGATGGGCATGCCCTCAATTTCTAATTCTTTGCCACCACAAAAAGAGTTGTTATAAATATTTTTGTACATGTGGATCCCTTCACCTTTTTTTGATGATCTCTTTGGGATACAGGTCTTGTAAGGGTATTGCTAGATCAAAGGATATTCACAATTTTAAAGCTCTTTGGGCATAGTTCCAAATTGTTCTCCAGAATGGTTGAATCAGTTCACAACTCCACCAATAATGTCATTGCTATTTCTTTGCTAAGTTGTGTTGCTTTAGAATTCAACTTTACCAAGAGCACTAGATCTGAGTTCCAATTCTCAACATGATACTCGTTATCTGGATTACCTTGGAAAAGTAATTTTCTCTCTTGGAGTTTCAGTTATTTTATCTTTAAAAAAAGAGGGACAAACTAGATAATTTCTGACATCTCTTTTGGCTCAGAATATGTGATATGCATTATACCCAACAATGTCCTGGAGCCAATTGTTAATTTTCATTATAAGTATTTACTTGCATTTGCCTTTTGAAATAGGCAAATATAAGACAGAATTTGATAGATTGTTTTGTTTATTGTAATTAAATGGAAAGGTGATATGCAGAATCTGCTCAAGAATGATTAAACAACCTAGGTATTAAGAAGTCTTACTCTGGTTCTGATTCATTTGAGGATTTTGAATGATTCAGTTGTCATGTTATTTTGCCAGCATTATCTTCTCAAAAGCATGGTACTACCTACCACAAGCTCATCTCACAACCTTTCCAATGGAGTTCAAAACCTATGTTTGGAATGTAGATTAGTTACTCAGGATGATTCTAGAAAAAATAGAACATAATGGTATCAGTAATCCTGACATTGGAAGAGACAGAATATATGAATATGAAGGAAGATAATACTGAGTCCTAAAAGTCCTGGTTCCCTCTCTTCTAACTCAGTAGGGGATGAAGGTCAAGGGTCTAGAACCATAACAAGTGCATAAGAAAATCATCCTCCTCTTCTTTACTCCAGTACTGTGTAAAGTTAAATCAATAAGCCTTTATTAAGCTAAGTACTTAATATATTCTAGGAAATGTGCTAAGCTTTAGAGATACAAAGAAAGTGAAATACTTGGTCCTTGCCCTCACTGAGTTCAAATTCTAGGCAACATGCAAACAACTACATTCATACAGGAGGAATGATGTGCATGTGTGGGGTTTGAGGTAAGGGATCTTGGGAATGGCCTCTTACAAAAGGTGAGATTTGAGATGAGCTTCTAAGGAAATGAGAGAAGCCAGGAGGTAGAGGGGAGAAGGGAAAGCTTTCAAGGAATGGAGGATAGCCAGTGAAAAAGAATGGAGTCAATAGATGCAATGTTATGTGTGAGGAATAGCAAGAAGGCCAATGTTATCTTATAATATGCAAAGGGGAATAAAGTATAAGAAGAATGAAAAGGAAAAAGGAGGTCAGGTTGTAACTTGAAAAGTCAAATAAATAATTTTATATTTGATACTTTAGGCAATAAGTAATAACCAATGATGATGATGATGATGATGATGATGATGATGATGATGATGATGTCCTGTGGCATGGTCTGACTTACATTTAGGAAGATCACTTTGGCATCTGAGTAGAATTAGACTGGAGAAGTATAAGGAGAAGCTTGAGGTAAGGATATCAACCAGAAGGAAATTTCAACAGCCGATTAAATTCTGTATCAAGGTGAAGATCATGTGATTGGAGGGAAGGGTACATATAGAAGAAGTGTTACAAAGGTAGAAATGGTAAGACATTGGATTTGAAAGGTATTTGTAAAGAGGTGAGACTCATAGGAAATTGTGAACTGAGGTGAGTGGGAGGATGATGGTGCTCTTGACATAATAGGAAAGTTGAAAAGAAGGGAGTGTTTTTATCCGGGGGGGAGAGAATTCTCTATTGAGTACAATAAGTTTGAGATACCAGTGTGATATCCAATTAGTGATGACCAAAAGGCAGTTAGTGATATAAGACTAGAGCTTAGGAAAGAGACTAGGGATTGGTGCATAATGTGAGAATCATTTGTCTAAGGATAATAATTGAACTGATGATAGTGTATAAGATCACTAAGATAATATAGAGGGAAAAAAGAAGAGAGCTTTTTTCTTCCAGAAAAGAAGGCTCAGGACAGAACCTTGGGAGCTTTAACCAACAGTTATGGAGTGTGACCTTGAAGAAGATCTAGCAAAGGAGACTGAGAAACACAGTCAGACAGGCAGGAGAAAAACCAAGTTATGTCAAGTCATCAGGTATTTGTTAAGCTACTGTTAAATTCCAAGTCACTACCAGGAGAGATTAGTATCATGAAAATCTAGAGAAGAGAGTGAAAACCTACAAGAGAGTGATAAAAAATTTTCACACCATTCAAGAAGCATAAGCATCAACAAAAGGACATATTTGCCAATTAATGGATAATTGGAAACTTTGGAGAGAGCAGTTTCATTTGAATGATAAGTCCAAACTGAAGAAGAAGAGCAAAATGGAGGCACCAATTGTGGATAGTTTTCTCAAGGAGGTTAGCCATGAAAGAGAGAAGAGATATATAGATTGACAGCTAGAATAGATGGTCATAATAAGTGGGAAATTATTAAACATGGTGGAAATATTTTTGTATGCAGTAGGGAAACAATCAGTAGATATTGTGTATTAGTGAAAGTATAGGATGATTGAGGGGGCATGCAATCTGCTGGAGACGATAGAGTGGAATGGGAACAGGGGTGCATATAGAGGAGTTTTCCTTGACAAGGAGGAAGGCTACTTCAGTGAGGGAAGACATGAATGATGCTAAGGAAGAAGGGAGTAAGAGCTCTCATTGAATCATCTCAAAATTTTTTTGATGGAGTGTAAGGCAGGATCTTTAGCTGAGAAGGTGAGTTGAGGGGGCACCGTGGAGACTAGTGGAGAGATGAAAAGATTTACAATAGCTTCTGTGTTGAATGGTAAAATGAATTGATTAGAAAGTTTGCCCTGATGCAGTGAAAACCCAGTTGAGATTGTATAATCTAAATTTGTATTGCAACTATTTAGCATGTCTTTGTGATTTTTTTTCCAGCAGAGATTTTGCAATATGACTTAAATAGGATTGAAGGCAACAGATGCTGAGAGTAATCCAAGGTTGGGGCTTGCAAAGCATGACAAACGATAGCATAAGGGTTTGAGCAAAGGTCTGTAATGAAGAGGAATAGATGAACTGGTTCACCAATGGGGTGAAATTGGGATGGGAATGTCAGTGCAGTGATGATGGCCTAGGAAAGAACTCAAAGGTAGAAAGATTAGAAGTCACAAAGAGGACAAATATCAGTCATAGAGATTCATAAGACAGAGAGATTGATAAAATGATAAAAACTTATGAATAGATGCAAGAATTTCAGAGATCATGATAATGGAAGTGGAACCCATGAGGATGATGCTAAGGTCAAGATTATGACAATCTCTGCATATTGCTGGAGTAGAGGAGTAGGTCATGGGAACTGAGTCTGCCTAAGAGACTTGCTACTCCTACTGGTGTTGATAACCAAACGAAAACTTCATAGAGACTGAAACTCAAAACATAGGAAAACATATTAGGGGTGGAACAGGGACACTCCCTACTCTGTCCTCCTACTTACCCATGACCCTAAAACAGGAGTTAACAGACCAGGAAATGTACACAGAGAATGACCTTCCTTATTACTGTCAGATTCCTGTTTAGGAAGGGCAGTATTTTCCATCTACTGTGTAAACTGACAAGGGAATTCCTTCTTTGTTGTATTTGAGTTGTATTAGTTATGTCTGACTCTTCATGACTCCATTTGGGGTTTTCTTAGCAAACATACAAGAGCGTTTTGCCATTACCTTCTCTAGCTCATTTTGCAGATGAGAAATTGAGGCAAACAGAGTTAAGTGGCTTGCCCAGGGTCACGCAACTAGTAAGTGTCTGAAACTGGATTTGAACTTATGAAGGTGAGTTCTTTGACATCTCTTTATGATAATTCACCCATTCTCTCCTACTCCCACCTGCCCAGGAGGGGAGGTATTGAATTTAATGGGACAAAATCTAACTAGAGAAGAGCAATGCTTGCCAATACAACTCTTTATCTCTTGGCTAATCCTAAATTTCCTATTATATTTTGTTTTCTGTAATGTGGGTATTATCATCAGTTTGTTACTGCTGAAGAGAAGAGTTGACATCTGTGAAATCTCTGAAGTTAACACTACTGTGCATTGATCACTCCCCCAGGCCATGAGACTCAATAGAAGTGATCTCATTAACCGAAGCTTGTTACATGGTTAGCGTTGCTTCTTGTTTTGTTTTGCAATAAACTACCAAAAACATATACATTGGAAAATGCAAGCATCTTTTTTATTGTTATTTCTACTGAAAAGTCAGCAATGGCTGAAGCATTCCTATTACAAACATACAGTGGTTTCTGGTTTTTTTTTTTCAGTAAACTTTACTGCAAACCCATTTGTGGTGTCCAAAAGAATTACAACCCAGCACTGGGGATTTGGCCCTGTGAGCCAGGGATGGATCAGTTTTCCCAGACAGCTGGAATTTAATTTCAAATAATGAACCAAAAGAAAAAAAATAATGTTTTTAATGGGGTTGACTTTTGCAGCATGTATTTGGAAGAAGCTTGCATCAGCTTGGAAGAATGACCCCTGCAATTTCTTGAAAATGTATTATCATGCTACAGAATATTTAAAGTGACATTATATACTTAGGACATTGTATGAGCTAAGACAGGAGCTAGAAAGCTTAGAGGGATGAGACATGGGCCTTCCCAAGACTGAAACTGTTCATGAACTTAAGAGAACCCTAGCGAGAAAACAAATTTTTATCCTTCAAAAAAAACAAACATAACATATATGTTGATTTTTTTTTAATAGAGTGAAATGAGATGGACTTCTATGGTTAACTCATGGAAGGATTTGGGAAAAAGTCTCACAAGATAGACAGACATTTAGTTAAATAAAAATCTTGCTACCAACTTCCTGTTTCTGAGATCAAGGTTTTACTTAAAATGTTCATATAAACAGCACAACTGGTTTCCATTTAAAATATTTTATTTTTATCTTTTCAGTTTCTATGAATTTTAAGTGTAATGAAGGAATACTCCAAAGGTGTGTTTGTTTTAGAGACTAAAGTAGGATGATTACTGAATATCGAAAGTTAATAAATTTCTATGGATATAGAGCTGGATAGGCTATGCAGAATCTATGTAGTACAAATTTCTCATTTTACAGATGAGGAAACAGAGGGCCACAAGATCTAAATGAATTGCCGAAGGCAACACTAGAAGTAGGATTTGAACTCAGATCTTGAGACTTCTATTTCAGCATCCTTTCTACTGTATTGAACTTGAGGTGAATCTTATAGTACTTAACAAACAATAAAATTGGTGCAGATTAATATTCATCTTTGGCAGCCTGATACTGGAAAAGAAAATCTTCTTGAGACTGACAGGGAAAATTTTTCAGGAAAGAAGTTATCTCTGCTTTGATTAGTAACACTAGCTATTTCACATTTTTTCAACTAGCTAGTTCATTCCACGGTTGCTTATGTGGATATTGTTTTTGAAAAAAAATAATTGACATTACATCTTTGGTTAAGTTTGAGAGTGAGTTGAATGAATACGATGTTTTACTCTTGAAAGTTAGCGGAGCAGATGAAAAATTATAAATCACTTTATTTACTGTGGCTATACTGAATGAAGGCTATGGTTAAAAGTCATTAGCATACAAAAACAGTAAATTATTTACAATTCATCTTTTTTCAAGGATAGATGAAGTTTGAGGGGTGGGCACAGAACTAAGTTGGCAGGAAAAAAAGGCAGGGATTCACTCGAGTTCTCCCAAATTCCCCTCCAAATAACTTTAAATAATGCCTCAAAATGAATTCTGGAATGGCAGACACCAGAACAAGATGGGGTAAAACAATTTTCCAGCCCAAGTCAACTTAAAAAGTTGGTAGGAAAGGTCTGTCATACTGTGGTGAGAGTGCAGCACAGAGCAGCAGGCTGTGGCGAGAAATGAATCAGTGGTGGGAGCAGTTAATTCTGGAGTTCTCAGCCCACAGACAATAAGGGGGTCAGACAACTGGTCAGAAGGACATTACAAGGTCCATTTGCTGATACTGGGTATAGGACTCTGTTGCAATGCCTTAGGTGGGTATTCTTTAGAAACCTGAGTCATAGTCTGTGGGCAAGAAGCAACTCTGGAATACCAGACCCAGTGGTTGCAGAGGAGTAGGAGATCCTGGTCATAGTTGTAGGGTGAAAAGAGTATTTGTGGTTGGCTGTTCACAGACCAGAGCACAGGGCATCAGAGTAGAAACCACACCTCTACTTCAATCATACCACCCTGGAAGAACTAAAAACTTGCAGACTCCCAGAACTAGCTCTGAATGCTGCAGCAAGAATGGCCTGAAGCTTGGGAGAGTTTCCTCTCCACCCCAAGAGCAGAACCCCACTTTAATATAGAGTTAAAAGTCAAGAAATAGGCTTAAAAATGGGCAAACAACAACAAAAAACTTGATTATAGAAAGTTGCTATGGTGAAGGAAGATAAAAACAAAAACTCAAGAGAAGATAGTGAAGTCAAAACTACTATATCCAAAGCCTCAAAGAAAAATGTGAATTGGCTTTATACTTAAAAAGTATTCCTAGAAGAGTTCAAAAAAGATTTTAAAAAATCAAATGAGAGAGGTAGAAGAAAAATTGGGGAAAGAAATGAGAGCAATACATGGAAATCATGAAAAAAATATCAACAGCTTGAGAATAAAGGCACAAAAATGCTAAAGAAAATAACACATTAGAAGATGGCAGCAAAGAAGCAGAAGAACTCCGTAGCTCACCCAGCAACCACCTCAATCACCTATAAAATATGACTCTAAACAAATTTTAGAGCTCGAGAACATACAAAAATACAGAGAAACAAAGTTCCTGCAGAAGGCAGCCCAATAGGTGGATGGGAAGGGCTCATCACAGTGCTCTGGGAGCTGAAAACCAGTTTTAGCCTAAGGGCATCTAGGACAGGCTGCAGCTACAGCATGCGGGAAAGTGGATCACCAGCAGCTGTGGCAGTTTCCAGAATTATCAACCCATAAGAGCCATGGACAAAGTGAAAGGTCAGTGGAACTCAGCTAAATTTGGGGGGGGAGGAGAAGCAGGTCGTCCACTGGCCCCGAGGGCAACAAAGCAGTAGAAGTGACCCCTGCAGCCACCTCCATGTGGCTGCTTCAGAGTTCTCAGCCTGCAGATTGCAGGGGGGCCAAGTGATCATTCAGACACTAAGTGCTCTGGCCTTAACCTGCCTGCATTGAGATCTTGGTCTTGGGTGGTCACGAGCTATGTGACCAGTGAGCCAAAGCTGGTGGGGGCTGCAGAGATGGCAGCCTCCTAACAGCTCCAGCAGCTGTGAAAACTCCAGCAATTTGGGAAAAGCTTTCCCCTCTGGAAGCAGAGTGCTACTGTGGCACAAAAATCAAGTTAATTGACTGGTGACATAAGCAGGCAAAGGAAGCAAACCAAGCTCAGAAACCCAACTTTAGATTCCTTTTCTGGGGGACAAAAACAGATCAAAGCATGGAACAGGAGGAAGACCACACAGTCAGAACTCCTGCACCAAAAAACTTCCAAGAAAAATGTAAACTTATTACAGGCCATAGAGGAGCTTAAGAAGGATTTTGAAAACCAAATAAGAGAAATGGAGGAAAAATTGGGAAGAGAAATAAGAATGATGCAAGAAAATCATGAAAATAGAGTTAACAACCATACTAAAGAAAACAACACCTTAAAAAATAGATTAACTCAAATGGCAAAAGAGGCCCAAAAAAGCCAATGAGGAGAAGAATACCTTAAAAAGTCTAATTTGCCAGATGGAAAAAGAATCTCAAAAGCTCACTGAAGAAAATAATTCCTTCAGAATTAGAGTGGAGTAAATGAAAGCAAATGATTTTAAGGGAAATCAAGATACTACTAAACAGATACAAACAAATGAAAAAATAGAAAGCAATGTGAAATATCTCCTTGAAAAAACCACTGACCTGGAATATAGATCCAGGAGAGACAATTTAAAAATTATGGGACTACCTGAAAGCCATGATCAAAAAAAGAAGCTAGAAAGCATCCTTCAAGAAATTCTCACTTAATAGTATTTTATTTTTTCCAATTACATGTAAAGATAGTTTTCAATATTCACTTTTATAAGACTTTGAGTTCCAAATTTCTTCTGTTTCTTCCCTCTTTTCCACCCTCCTCAAGACAGCAAGCAATTGGATATAGATTATACATGTACAATCATATTAAACATATTTCCATATTAGTCTTCTCGAGAAAGAAGAATCACAACAAAGGGAAAAACCATGAGAAAGAAAAAAGAGAGAAAATAATATGCTTCGATCTGCATTCAGACTCCATAGTTCTTTCTCTGGATGTGGATAACATTTTCCATCATGAGATGCTTGGAATTGTCTTAGATCATTGTATTGCTGAGAAGAACTAGGTCTATCAAAGCTGATCATCTTAGAGTGTTGCTGTTACTCTGTACAATATTTTCCTGGCTCTGCTCACTTCACTCGGCATCAATTCATGTAAGTCTCTCCAGGTTTTTCTGAAATATGGCTGCTCAAAATTTCTTATAGCATTCCATTACATTCATATGCCTTAACTTGTTCAACCATTCCCCAATTGATGGGCATCTCCTCAATTTCTAGTTCTTTGCTACTACAAAAAGAGCTGCTGTTAAAATTTTTCTACATATAGGTATTTTTCCATTTTTTATGATCTCTTTGGGCTACACACCTAATAAAATTGGATCAAAAGGTATGCACAGTTTTATAGCCCTTTGGGCATAGTTTCAAAGTGCTCAAAAAGAGGATATTTATGACGTGCTTTTGAATACTGGCAATTACAGTTGACTGATGGAATTGCCTTGCCAAAGTCACACAGGCAGTAAACATTAGAGGTACATTTTGAACCCAGATCCCCTTATTCTATTTTTTTATTTTTATTTTTTTTAATTTTATTTTAGTTTGCATCATTTATTTCCACAAGATTTTGAGTTACATATTTTCTCCCCCTCTTTCCCCCACCCACTGCCCCAAAACAGACATCCCAGTGTTTCCCCCCTCCACCAGTCTATTCTCTCCCATGTCACTTTTCGGTAGGGCAGGATGGTTTCCCAACCACAGTGCCTGTGTATCTCAAGTTCCAGTTGGATGTAGTCAATAATAATAATAATTGCATATATATATATAGATAGATAGATACACATTCATAACATTTGATTATGGAACTCCAGATTCCAGATTCTTTCTCCTCCTCCCTCACCACCCACCCCCACTGGAAGGACAAGCAATCA
>CM053580.1:437658256-437675469 GCA_028627135.1 Pseudochirops cupreus | reverse complement strand
AGAGAGAGAGAGAGAGAGAGAGAGAGAGAGAGATTTGTTCTGCTTGGCCCCAGAGAAAAGAATTAGTAACAACGTATGAAAGTGATGAGGCAGATTTTGCCGTGATGTAAGGAAAAAAAACATCCAAATAATAAGAGCTATCCAAAAGTAGAATTGGAATTTCTTATGTGGTAGCAGATCTCTTTCACTTTAGGTTTTTTATTTGTTACAAGTGATAACTTTATTAATGCAATAACAAGTATAGCAAAATTCTTTTGCCAATCTACCTTTAGAAGCTACCACAAATGCCGAACAAATGCTGTATACATAGAGTTGTCTTTTTGAAAAGGAATTACATAGTTTCAGAAAATTTACAATACCTTCCAAAATCACAAAAATGGGTTTTCAGGATCATAGAATACATATAAGAGGGTCCTCTGAAAATTCTGTCCCAGTCCCAACTAAACGCAGTATTACAATTTCCCACAGAATTGTTCACCAAAAATATCCCACATGTAGATATGGAAATTATATTAATTTCATGGGGAAAAAAACCCAAAAAAACCAAAAACCCCAGTTCCTACCTTTAAGACAAATATGACATTTTGAAAGGGGGTGGTTTTAGCCCCTTTTGGTTAAAGTTGGGTTAACCCACAATTGCCTTTCCTGAAAACATAATTTTTTTTCAAAGCCATGTTTAATAATATCTAAAAGAAACTGATCTAGTCCAAATCATAATGTACTTTGTATGAGTAGTTAGTCATTATTTCATGGAGAATTCATAGAGGGCCAAAACGCCTCTGTTAGGTAAGAAAATGTTTTTTTGTTTTTTTGTTTTTCAATAAACTCACAGGCATGGGTTGGAAATCATGGTCTTTTTAATGTTTGCAGCATATGAAGGTATATTGTAATACATACATGTGCCACATAAAGCAAAAGTACAAACAAAAAAACCCAGTTGTTTGGGGTTAAGACGTTCATTGTTCACAGAGTGAAAAAAATATCTGCATTTTTTCAAAGTATTATTTTGGTTTAATTTTTTCAATTGACAATGGATTATGCTCTTATGATATTCAATGGTTGATAAGTATGACTTCTGACAACTCTTCACAGCAATTCTTTTTTTTACTGTCCTGATCTACCTTTATTTTTAGGAACACTTATTGAAATGTTCCTATTCTGCTTTGAAGTTTCTTCACATGTTCTCCTCAATCTCATTACAATTTCTCTCTTAAAAAAAAAATAACTTTTAGTTTACAACATTCAGTTCCACAAGATTTTGAGTTCCAAATTTTCCCTCCTTCCCTCTCCTCCTCCCTACACCCCCCATGGCAGCATGCAATCTGATAATAGGTTCCACAAATGCCTTCACATTAAACATTAGTCAAGTTGTAAAGAAGGAATGCATAATCAATGGAATTAACAATGAGAAAGAAGGAATAAAACAAAACAAAAAAGAGAGAGAGCAAGTAGTTTACTTCAATCTGCATTCAGACTCTGCAAATCTTTCTCTGGATGTGGATAACTGTTTCCTTCATCAGTCTTTTGGAGTTGTCTTATAGCTTTGCATTGCTGAGAGGAGCCCAGTCTATCTACAATCTCTTTTTGATGAAATGAGGACATACTAAAGATCTTTACTGTAAGAACAAGCAGTGATAAATCACCTTTAAGAATCGAGAGGAAAGCTTTCTGGGCAATAAATTGTTGGTCTTTTGTTCAAAATACAGCTTGTTTCAATTTTGTGTATTTGAGCAGCAAAATAACTAATGGTATCTTGAATACCTTCCTGCCGATTAGCAGGTTGCTGAGGCAAGATATCTCATCCAGAGGGGTTCAGGTGCCTTCTGACCAGACCTCCTTATCAGGCATGGTGGGGTCTGGCTTTTAGACAGAAATGAGCAAAACAATGAGAACTAGGGCAACAGGTTGCTTATTCAAGAATGTGTCAGCCAGCAGGAAGTGGCACTAGGGCAGCTACAACTTGGTTGGTATTCATGCCAGTGGAGATCTGAGCAGCTCCAGCTTCCCCTCCTTCTGCTTGGTGCTTCTACTGCCCACTGGAGGTTTCTAAGGGAGGCTGACTACTTGTTCGCAATTGTGTAGATAATAGACACATGATAGGTTAAACTAGATGGTTTCTAAGATATTTTCCAATTCTGAGTTTCTGTCATTCTGCAACAGGCTGATTGCTGAAGTCTCCTCTTACGCCAAAGTTTTATGGTTCTATGGCTTTATATACATATATATATATATATATGTGTGTATGTATATATATATATATGTATATATGTATACACATATATACATATATATACACACATGCACACATGTATATATATATATCCTAGCATAATATTTGGAGTTTTAGGATGATTTTCTAGATTGGTTTTTTTTTATGCTTTTTTTTTGGAGAGGGGAATGCAGAGCAATTGGGGTTAAGTGACTTGCCTAAGGTCACACAGCTAGTAAGTGTTAAGTGTTTGAGGCCAAATCTGAACTCAGGCCCTTCCTTACTCCAGGGCCTGTGCTCTGTTCACTGTGCCACCAAACTGTCTTGATTTTCTAGATTAGCGGTTTTCAACCTGTGGGTTATGTTCAATTTGTAACAATGAAAATACATCCTGCATATCAGACATTTACATTACAATTCATAACAGTAGCAAAATTACAATTATAAAGTAGCAATGAAAATAATTTTATGGTTGAGGGTCACCACAACATGAGGAACTGTATTAAAGGGTCGCGGCATTAGGAAGGTTGAGAACCGCTGTTCTACGTTCTAAAGGAAATAAATCTGTCCTTCAGATTATTCTAGTGACTGAAATTGAAGTCTAGTTAGAAGAGAAAGCTTTGATTATGCTAGGCCTTGTGATGTTCCTAAGATCATATCACATAGGCAGAGAACAGAGTTGGAGAAGGAAAGGGAGTTTCTAAAAACTCTCAGTTAATGTGGTCCAGCACTCCTTGTGATGGTAATTGCAATTCTTTTTTTTTTTCTTTTTGGAGGGCAATCGGGGTTAAGTGACTTGCCCAAGGTCACACGACTAGTTTTTGTGTTAAGTGTCTGAGGTCGGATTTGAAGTCAGATCCTCCTGACTCCGGGGCCTGTGCTCTATTCACTGTGCGACCTAGCTGCCCCTAGTAATTGCAATTCTTGCTCAATCCTTCTCTCTTCTGATAAATCTCAAACATTACTTCTATAGGCCACTGGCATTTGCCCAAGCACCTGCTGTCAGGTATTCAAGTCAGCCAATAATTTCCTCTAACTTTTTATCAGAGTTGTTGACTAGGAGCAAAAATGACTAGTTTGAACTTTATCTTTTTTTTTTCTCTTTCTTTTCTGTCTCCTGGAGGAGGTGCCAACAGTATGGGTAATGACCATGAAGGTAAGACAGAAAACAAAATAAAACACAAAAAGTTAAAAATCAATACAGTATGAACCAAATTATCAAAGAAAGTAGAGTTTATCCAGCTTATTCCTCTCATTTTGTAGTTAAGTGACTTGCCCAAGGTAAAATGACAAAACCAAAATTAAAGTCAACGTTTTCTGATTGGCAGGTTAATTCATTCCACTATTCTACATATCTGGATATACATATTAGAAGCTATAGGAAGATATTTCATTTTTATTTATTTATTTTAAATTTAGAAGGAGAAATTGATTAGTTACAGGTCTGAAAGACTTCTTCTAAGTTCCACACTTGAGGACTTGTCCAGAAAGAAAAAATAGGACACTCATATATGGAAGAGTATGGAGAAACACGTTTAGGTGAAATAAGAACTCTGTGGCCTTAACCTTGAGCTAAATTCACAATATTTGTGTTGCTTAAGCAGATTTATTATTCAGGAGTCTGGCTGTGAATACCGAATAGGATCCAGATCAAATTTCTAATTATTATTTAGTTCTTTGAAGGGACATGACCTGAACAACTGAGATACTTGCCCAAAGTCACCATTTCTTCACAAACACTGTATTTAGTGGGATCTGATTATTCCCAGGTGTTGAAACTCTTAACTCAGTGGAGAACTTCCTTGGCTTGAGAACTCGTGGTAGCATAATTCTCTTCTCTGGAATTCCTAAGATCTTCCTCAGCTGAGCATGAAATCAGAGAGTGGAGTTTTGAATAATCTTGAATGCAGTCTATATAATATAATTTTGATCTCAAAATGACAAGATTGAGGGGGAGAATTTTCCATTAAGGGCAAGACATAGGAGGTAGCTGGCCTAAGAAGAAAGTATAGCTAAGGCATGAACAGTTTTTTGGATGGAGAAACACCATCCCACCGAAAAAGGAAAAAAAAAAAGGTTTATTTTTTTCCTGAATTATAACACTTGTCTTCTTTTCCGCATATAATTCCCAGTTGTACAAATGACCAGTTTATGTTTGGTTGTGAGAAAATATTTAATGAGAGTCAGTGGAAGCTGGTAAAAATGAATTTGGGCAGCCTAATACTTGGGTATAAGCTCTTTACATTTAAAATGTCAATCAGTCCATCAAGACACATTTTCTGAATGCCAACCCCATAAAGCAGGGGTTATAAAAAGAACTATATGGTTCAGAGAAGGATCTTTTTCTTTAAGAAGCAATGAAACTGAGCAGCAGAGACAAACAGGCAAGTCAGGACTGAAATAACCTGTAGTGAGATCGCAGAAAAGTCAGTCGGTGACTTAGGGAGGAGGGAGGAGCAGGGATACTTGTTGCAGAGACTAAGTTATTTACTAATAACACCTAGGTGAACCTCTGTTTTTCTCAAATCTGGCTATCCTGGTCTTTCGAAGACCAGAATTGAGGTAATGGAAAAGAACATGGGATTTGAAGCCAGTGAGTTTGAATTCTGACTTTGACACTTCCTATCTCTGTGGCTTTAGGACAATAACTTTAAGCTTTTTAGCCTCAGTTTCTTTATCTGTAGAATGAAGGTATTGTATTAAATGACTGCTAAGGTCTCTCTCAAATGTAAATGCAATGATTCTACAATTGCTAGGTTTCCCCTGGTTTTCTTGTGTACACATCTAGACCTCCTGGTTACAATAAGAGTTAGGAAGCTTGTCTTCTCACCAGACCCAAAACTAACTCCTGATGCCTGAATGAACAGCGTGGACTGAGCCTCATAGCCTCATAGGTTTACAAGCTTCTGGAGGAGACCTTAAATATCATTTTCAATCCCCCCATTTTATAGATTAAGGAAATGTAGGCCCAATCAGGTACTGACTTGCCCAAGTTCATATAGAGAATAAATAGAAGAAGAAGTATTTGCATTAAGGTCTTCTGATTTCTCATTCAGTACCTTTTCTATTACATGTTGCTCCCTGGCTCTGTTATAGCTTGTGGCTGTGGCCCACTATTTATCATATCATTTCTTGAAGATTTCCAGTTGGGTCTTGACATTCTCTACCTCAAATCCCTTTTTAAATATCCATATTTTCTTTCTTCCCATATCTCTCAGTGTTGGAAGAAAATTTCCAAAGTTAACCTCCTGTACTTATGCTAAACCTCCAAACTGACTTTTTTTCCACTGACTCTGTCATATTTGTCTTCCAAAATGCAGGAGTCTCCTTTTTCAGGGGAGACAAATAAAAATCACTCGCTGTGCTAGACACTACCGTCCCCTCAAACTATGAAGCTTTTTATGTCCTCTCATTCACTGCTAACATTCTTCTATGTGTGGTCTATTCTTTCAATCATCCAAAATAAGGGTTTTTTGGTTTTTAATAAACTATTGTATGTACTAGATGCCATGCGTATGAACACAAAAATAATATGACTCTTACTCTTCAAGGGTATCAGATTCTATTGGGGAGAAAAAATAACAACATGTCCTTGATAAATAAGTACAAAATCTATACAAAGTACAAAAAAGAGTTTTGGAGAAAAAAAAAGAGAGTATAAAGAAACAAAAACAGCCTTATTTGATGGATGGGGTAGAGTTAAACCTTGAAGGAAGCAATGATTCTAAGACGCAGAGTTAAGGAGAAATAGTATTTTCAGGACAGGAGACACCCTGGGCAAAGGCAAAGAGGTGGAAGATGAAAGATGGGATTCCATGTTTGGAGAACAACATTTGGGGCAGTAGGGTAGCTATTTGGCATAGTAGATAGGGCACCAGGACTGTAGTTAGGCTCATTCTTTGTGATCTCAAATATGGCCTCAGACACTTACTAGCTATGTGATACTGAGCAAGTCTCTTTACATTGCTTACCTGTTTCCTCAACTGTAAAATGAACTACAGAAAAAAATGGCAAATCAATCCAGTATTTTTGCCAAGAAAACTCCAAACAGGGTCACAAAGAGTTGGACACAACTGAAAAATGACTGAACAATAATAACAAAAGAAAGGTAAAGAAGCTTAATATACAATGTTTGACAAGTAGGCTGGAATAAGGTGGTGAAGCACTTTAAATGCTGAAAAGAGAAATTTGTATCTTATCTTAGGGGCAAGAGGAAGCTAGTGGAACTTTCAGAACAGGGTAGTGTATGGTTGCTCCTGTGTTTTAGAAGTAGTAATTTTGGGGAAGATTGAGTAGAGAATCAACCATGTATTTCTCCCCAACAATCTCACTCTTTAACATCTTTGAAATATCCTTATTGTGCTGAAACTTCACTTGAATAAGGCACCAGTCAACTCCAACTCATTTAATGCAAGGCCTTCAGTCTTATTCTCCCTGATCTCACTAAGTTGCCTCTCCTATTCCTTTTGTAACAGACACTACACTATCCCCTTTTCTTATATTTCTGCCAGCTCCTTTTCTTGCTCCCCTATCCTCCTGATCCTCAGCCATCAATTTCTCACTTGGAGGATTTGGTTGTGCTACTAACTCTCTGCAGATGAGTAACCAAATCTATACACCCAGTCCTGATCTTTGTCCCTAGTTCTAGTTGGGCATCTCCAATAGCCTTGTAGGCATTTTCATGTGAATGGTCTATCACCATCTCAAACTGAGTAGGGAGCCAGAAGGATTCAGGTGCTAGGAGATTAAGTTACTGTGGGACTGAAGGGAACAACAGAGTGCCCAGTGGCTCCCAGAGCATCATAGAGGAGGTTTCCCTTGAATATGTCCACTACTTGTGGGAAATGAAGCAAGGAATAGCTAATTAGGCATTCTGTTGGGCATTAGCATTTCTGCTGGGAAATATCAGATTCTTAGAAAGCTTGAAAGGTGGTTGGTGCAGAATTCATTGGTGGTGTATATGGAAGGAGGTCAGTGCTTGATGGTGAGAAAGCATTTGGTGAGAATCATTAAAGGCTGTGATAAGAGGAGGAGGAGGCTGTGCAGGGGGAAATGTGAAAGAAGTTGGGAGATGTAGTATGTCAGTAACATCTGTGGTGTTTGGTCCTGTATTTTCTCCTCTTATGTTACTGTTTTGGTGGTAGTGGTAGTGGTAGGGTATTCATTGATGTCTGTGTTAAGCTGGCTTACTTTCTTGTGCTGTTTTCTGTCTACTCACAGTCTGCACTAGAACTGAGGAACAAAACATTTATGAGATGTATAGTCAGATACAGCTAAATAATCATTTTCACACCTTTATATTTATATATATCTTTAAAGTCTTTACACGACTTTATGCACCGGTATCTCATTTGAGTTTTATAACCATACAGACACATCTTACAATTATAATCCCCATTTTACAGGTGAGACAATGGAGTCTTAGACAGGTGATTGTAGTCACATTGCTAAGAAGAGGTGAGAGGTGGTATTTCAGCTCTTCTTGATTTCACATCCAACTCTAAACCACTATGCCACATTGGTTCTTCTACAACTGAACAAAGTTCGTCTAAATTTTCCCAGCTGACCCTACTCCCTGTCTCACATTTGTAAAAAATGATGCTGACAGTATAGGATCTACTTACTCCTCAACAAACAAGTATGAAGAACCTGTGATATGCCAGTCAGCAATCTGACTTCATTTTCCACCTCACTGCACTTCTCTGGATCTCATCATATTCCCAGGACAAGGTTATATCAACCCTGAAACTCCCATTTCATCAGTACTCCTAGTCTGTTCCTGAAGGCCATCTCTCCCTCTTTTTGGAGAAGGCAGAGGGTAGAGAGCAGAGAACTCCTCTAGAACCTCCATTTAAAGAGGAGGGCAGTCGTCTCTTCATTTTTTACCTAACTTCATACCTCTGGACTGCATCAAAACAGTGCTTCCCCCACTCCCTTACACCTTCTTTTTATGTATTCTTTCCCCATAAGACTGTAAGCGACTCAAGGGTAGAGACTATCTTTTGCTTTTCTTTCTATCCTCAGCATAGTTCTGGAGAAATGATAATTGTTTAATAAATGTTTATTGACTGACCGCCTGACTGTAATGGTAGTGGGAATTTGAAGACCTTCTCTACTTTGAAGATATACCCTGCCCCCTAATAGACTGAATGCGGTCACATGGGTCTGTGGTAGGAGGGGTTTGCAGAAGGGTATAACAGAGCCCACAGGAAACTAGGAGTCAGAACAGTTAGACACTGTTCTGGGAGTCAGAAGAGTGAGACGCTGGAAAGAATGCATCCAAGGGAGACAGTTAGGCTAGTGAGTATAAGTTAGTGTTTGCCTCCTGCTGTGACAGATAGACTTATATTGGTTTATGGGAAGGCTAAAAGATGTTGTAGTTCTCTGCTATATTTTGTTGCATGAACTTCTTTGCTACTATGATGGGACTGGCTTATTGGTTTTGGGATTTGGTTTTCTAGTGTCTAAATAAACGTTTTGCTTCTGTCTTCTATATGGAGAATCTGTTATATTTTGCTATAGAACATTATGCTGGCATATTTATAGTGACCATTGGTGCTGTGAATATTGCATTGGTGCTACATTGACCCACTGGATGGTTGCTTGAGAGGCTGGCTGGCCTGCAAGTGTTAGTTGCAGAAGTTATTGAGTATGATGAAGCACCATAGATGGGACATAATAATTTAAGATGTGATAAAAAGATTGAGAAATTTCAGAGCAATACCACAGAAAAGACAGCAATAACCTTTAGAAGTTCCTCAAGAAAGGAGAATTCTGCTCATAGACTCTCTGTGAAGTTTGGTCTTCTTTAATTTGGGGGTATAGTTCCTTCATAGTAGAGACAACACATTCCTCAAAGACAGACATTAAGACATTAGTTTGAGGTCAGAATTCATCAGCTCCTACCTCTTGAAACAATCCTTCCAGATCAGGCTTAACTCCTTAGGCGCTTTTTGCATCCACAACTAAACACATACTAAAGGCACCTAGACACAAGGACCTTTATGCACCAGGAAACATAGAGATAACATGCCTTCCTAGGGCCAACGTGAGTGATGTAGAATCTGGATCAGGCACACACACAAAAGTCATGGGATAGTTTAGACTGGAATTCCAAGACCATATAGGCAGCATTTACAGCTATACAGACATGGTCACTTAGAGAATCACGTGAATTTTCTAGGGTGATCACTTCTAGTAGTTATGACATTGAGCAAAAGAGGTGGGAAAAATCTGACCACCACCATTGATTCTTATAGTCTGGACTGAGCTCCTTCAACAAAGTAGGAGGGGGTATAAGATACAAAGCAATAACTAATAAGAAGGTATTTTACTTAGGCTGCTTAGAAGCTATTCTTCAGCTGCTGCTGCATGCATTGGTGTTTGCACTTTCTCAGACCAAACTCAATTGTCTTGGACAGTTCACTTTACCCTTGGGACTTCTTGAGTACATATGGTTTTCACTTTGAGTTCATGTGGTCACGTTTGTTATCTGTCAAGCCTCTATTTGTCTGTGAAGGTAGACATTTTCCTAGTCCTCAAAATGAGTCTTATGGTCATTACTTGGAATGAGGGTCACAGCAAGGTTTAGGGATTTTATTAATCTAGAACATTTGACTATAATGGGATAACACTCTTTCTTTGCTGAGAACTAAAACTGGAATAGATTTCAAAATCTATTTTTCTTTTAAAAGGACAAATAATGCTATTGGCCCAGGTCTATTTTCTAATTTGTCTTCTAGGTTGTGGTGCTCTATGGACATGATGACTGCTGCTTTGTTATCTTGAGGTTTCAAATATAGCCTTCAATTTCTCATTGTTTCCTAACCTCTCCCCCATTTACAGACACATACACACATATATTATATATAATACAAAATATATGCATATCATCTGTATATTATATATGTATTACTATATGTGTCGATATGTATATATGGTGTATATGTGTATATTTTTATATCTAAATCTATATCATCATACATACATATGTCACTTTCTGAGCTCAGTTTATATTAAAAGTAATTAGAATCCTATAGCTGAGCAGAGAACCAAGATGATATCTCTCACAACACTGGAAGCATACACAGGGGCTGGGTTCATAAGTTGAGGAAACTAGCGATGATGTTATATGAGATCAATTGAAGGATTTGAATATGTTTAGCTTAGCTAGGAGAAAACTCAGGAGAACATGACATGACAGCTGTCTTTAAGTGTTTGTAAGGCTATGATGAAGAAACAGACTGAGCCTTATTCTTCTTAGCCCCAGAGGACAGAACTAGAGGCACTGAAGCTCTGTATCCACAGGGTGATTAGGAAGTCATCTGTTTTTCACTATGAGAAATGACCTGAGATCCCTCTCCTGAGGAGAGAATCTGTGCAACAGCCCACTGAGATGAGATTCTGGTCCAGCCCTGAGGTGTTTGTCACTGGACCTCTTGGAAGCTCAGTCAGTTTTGAGCCCTGGTGCTAGAAATCCAATGACTGCAGTTGATATTTTTATCCTAAAATCAATAGGCTGTGCTGTTCTGAAGTACTTCTTCTGTTAAATGGAAGCATTTAGGAGGAAAGCAATTTTGAGCTATAGCTCTTGACTTAGAGAACAGTATAGAAATGGACATACTAACTTGCTTGTTTGGACAATATAATTTAGCTAAATACATCCCTCGATTGTTAACATACTTCTATCCCGTCATTCTTTCTTTATTCAGGGATTCTAAATTCCCAGATGCCATTGTTCAACCCTATTCTTGTTGCCCTCACTGACTACTTCCTTATTCCCAACCCCCTCAGCCCAGTCTACTAGTGTCTCAATTTAAGGCTACCTATCCCTTCCACTGTGTCCTCTAGAAGGCCTACTCCATAGGTAACAAGATAGCTTTTTTTTTTAAAACTTTTTTCTTTCTCAGAGCCTGTATCTTCTTGCATTCACTAAGATCTAACTCTCTCCTCATAATGCAATCTCCTTTGCCACTGTTTTCGGCACAGGTTGCACTTTGACTCATACTCACGACTCATAGTTTATGAGAGTGAGTTGAAATATTTCTTGCTTCTCATTGCCCCTGCCAACGTCACTTGTTCTCTATTACCATATACTCAGTAACCTCTCCTCCTTTGGGTTTTACTCAGTCCACATCTACTACCCATTCAAGATTCAGGTGGCTATTATTTACCAACTTCTAGGATATTCTTTCCCTCCTCATTGAGTTAAGTGCCTGTCTTTCTCTTCTCCTCAACCTCTTCCCTTATATTAGGGAACTTCAACAAGCACTTTGATCTTCCTTCAAACACTCTAACTTCCCATTTCCTCAACTTACTCATTTATCATGGCTCAGTTTCCTCATCTATAAAATTATCTGGAGAAGGAAATGTTCATAAACCCTGAAATTGCCCTTGCTCCTACTTGCATGCTGTTGAATGAAGATGGAGAATGTCACTAAACCATGGTGACTGAGTCTACTACAGATTTATGTTACATGATCTCAACTGAGGCCTCAGTGTCAAGGCAATCCTTTTATATCTCAAAAATTGACTCAAATTTCATTCACTACAACAGTTTTCCAAACCTTTTTATTCACTCTCAAACTTTCTAAAACTTTCTCTCTCTTTGCCCTCTCATTTGAGAATCTTGCCTCATATTTCACAGTAAAAAAGATGAGGCCTTTTGCCTAGAGATACCTCTTATCTTCTCTTCCTCATCTTATAACACACAGATGCCTTTTGAAACTTTTTTTATCACTCTTTCAAGAGACAGGGTGAATCTTCTCCTTGCTAAGACAAACTGTTCTATATGTACAATTGACCTTATTCTGTCCCACCTTCTCCAGTAGATCGCCCACTCTGCCCTCATTTTTAACATCTTCCTGGATGGTTCCAAACTGCCTACAAACACACCCATGTCTTCTCCCATTCTTAAAAAAATTCTTATTTGACCTGTCCATCCATCCATCCATTCTAGTTACCTTTCTATATCTATTTTCCTTTTTTTTTTTTGACTAAACTCCTTAATGGGTTTATCTATGATAGGTGCCTCTACTTCTTTCCTCTCATTCTTTTAATTCTCAGCAACTTGGTTCTGATATCATTATTTTCTGGGAACTGTTCTCTCTGAAGTTATTAATCATCTCTTACTGGACAAATCTATGGCTTTTCTCAATCCTAATCTTTTTTGACCTCCCAGCAAGTTTTGACACTTCCACCTTGTCCTTGACAATCTTTCCTCTCTAGGTTTTGATGACTATTCTTTTCTACTTCTCTTCCTACCTGTCTGATTGCTTCTTCTCAGTCTCCTTTGCTGGATCTTCATCCAGATCACACCTACTAACCATGGGGCTCATCCAGGGCTCAGTCTTGAGTCTTCTTCTCTGTGACCTTTATGGTATTTCACTTAGTGATCTCATTAGATCCTATGGATTAAATTACTGTCTCTCTGTGGACTATTCTCATTTATACTTGTCCAGCCTTAATCTTTCTCCTTGTTTCCAATCTCACATCTCCCACCAACTATTAGATATCTTCACTGTCTAGTGGATATCTTAAGCTCAACAGGTTCCAAACTGAACT
Organism: Pseudochirops cupreus; assembly: GCA_028627135.1. Classification (NCBI taxonomy): domain Eukaryota; kingdom Metazoa; phylum Chordata; class Mammalia; order Diprotodontia; family Pseudocheiridae; genus Pseudochirops; species Pseudochirops cupreus. The sequence goes on along the minus strand of CM053580.1, from coordinate 437,662,697 downwards.
CATCCTCTTTCCCCTCATACTTTCCTCTATTCCCAACTTTCCTGTTACCATTAAGAATATCACTATCCTCTCAGGCTCAAAGCCTAGATGACATCTTTGACTCTTCACTCTCATCCTCCATATCCAATCAGCTGCTAAATCCTATTATTTATACCTTTATTACATCTCTCTTACATGTTCCCTTCTCTCCTCTGTTTTGCTACTACCCTAGTGCAGACCTGTATCAGCTCACACTAAGATTGTTATAATAATCTGTTTGATCTCCTTGCCTCAAATCTTTCCCTACTCAGTGCATCCTCCACTGAGCTGTCAAAATGTTCTCCATAAAATGTTAGTCTTACTACAGCACCTCCCCTTCCACCCTATTTAATCAAATCAGTGGCTTCCTATTGTCTCCAAGGTTAAATATAAAATTCTCTCTTTGGTCTCTATGTAACAAGGTCTATTCCTAGCTTTCCAGGCTTCTTATACTATATGTCCCTCTTTCTTTCCCCATACTACATCCTCTGATCCAGTGACATTGCAGTTCTTCACACAAGATGCTCTATTTCTTGATCTTGTGCTATTTAACTGTTTGTCTCCAGTACATCTCTCTGTCTGTTTGTCTTTCTCTCCACCCGTCACCCCATTTCCCTGGCTTCATTCATCTGTAAAGCCAAGCACAAGTAGCTTTCCAGAGGCTACTGCTGTAAACAGCTTCAAGGTTCTGATTACATAGTATAATGAATTCTCTATTTATTCAGCAGTAAATTAAGGCAAAACATGCACAGAAATCAAAGTACAGCATTCACAACATTATGACATAACAACTTATCTCTAAAATGGTCACATAGTTTTCACCAAAGTGGCCACATGGTTTTAAATAAAGTACAATCATTTAGTAACTCAATTGTTTAGTAAGTCCTGAATTCAATCATCCTTAAGGAGGCTTGTCTCCTCAATGGACAAAAAGTAAAAAAGTCAAAGTTCTCCACCCCTAGGTCACAGTAAATCATAATCTTCTCAGTCAGCATCAGGTACCCAAGAAGAGATCTTTTCATCTTGACTTGAGGCTGGCTCTCAGCTTCCATGGTTCCTCTTCCATGGTCCCAGTGCCTGCCCGAATCTACATGACTGTCACCTGGGTTCAAAGGCAGGCAGCTCCCAGTTTCTTGTACAGCAACTTGTGCAGTTCTTCATCCAGTTCCTTGTCCAGTTCCCATTCCATATGTGTCCAGTCCACCTCAAGTCCTTCACAGTTCCTGTTTCTGGGAAGACAAGGCTTAACAGAGCCAAAACAATATTCATGCACATTGCTGGCACCATCATTAATTCACTATCTGCCTGTGAAATCAACACAGACCCACCAACAACGTCTGAGAACTCAATACAAATCATCAGTACAGAAATCAATACAGACCCACAAACAAGGTCCAAGAGGTCAATATAAATCATCAGTAAAATCCTAGGACCTCCAAATCCCTCCTCCAGGATTTCTTTAAACATACAACAAGACAATCCTCGTTCATGGCTTCTAGTAAGGTATTTGGGCTTCTATAGAAAGTATCACAAACAAACATCAACACAGACAGAACAGACAAACATAAAATGCCACGATACCACAAGTTTTCTCCTTCTCCACCAGAAGAGTTCCCTTCTCAGTTCTTCTCAGTTCTCCTCTCAGTTCTCAGTTCTTCCACCACAAGTTCTGTTTTCAAATCTGCTCTCTCCAGCCTGGGCCTATCCTTATATATGGCCATTAGCTTCTCCCCTTCCTGTTGCAGGAGTTCACAATTTGTGAGATTCACAAGTTCTGGATCTTAATACTTGATACAATCATGAACTGAAACAAGGTGTTAACTACTTCTGTGTTATATTGAATAGCTGAAACAAGGTGTTTACTTCTTTGCTTGCCATTACATCATCTTAGCTAAAATGCCACTATCTCCAAGAAGTTTTTGGTGATCTTCCTTAATCCTAGGGCCTTCCCTCAGAGTTTACTTCCAGTTTAACCCATATGTACATAGATGTTTGCAACTTGTCTCCTGAATCACTGTGAGAGCCTTGGGAACAGGAACTGTTTGTGTTTTTGTTTGTTGGTTGTTGTTTTGATGCGTAGTAACTATCACATAGTAGATGCCTGTTGGCTATCTTGCTATGAGGGTGGTCGTTAATATGAAGAATCAGGTATTGGCAATTTGCAGGTCAGAGATACAGCAGTGCATTTCATTCATAAAGAGACATACACATTTAAAGCCATAGTCAAAACGGAAACTTTATATGTGTGTCCCCATAAAACACCATGTAACACTAGACAGTGCCCGCATTGGAATCATACCTCAAAGATTACACTAGACATGATTTTTCATGTGTAGATTAGGGAATTAATCCTAGAGACATTTGTGTAAAATCAATAAGCATCCATCTGAGGTGGAATTTGAACCTATGTCCTCAGTCCAGAATCTGTTCCTCAATTCTGTGTTCCCTATACAGGCTGCTTGCTAGTGACACGATCCTTTCCTGATACACAGGAGAACTACCTCTTCCCTGTCAGAGGTCTCCTCCTGGTAGAGGACTTTTGCTGCGCCAAGAATATTGCCCGACAGAGAACAGGGACCTAATAAATATTTGTTGCTTGGTTGATTTCAAGAATGTTGTCACCCTGGTTTATGCAATGCCAATATATTTTCAGAAAAGGTAAAAATAAGATCCATCGACCATTTTTTTGGTCTTTGTAGTTACATAACCATTCTTTTTATTCCCTAAAATAATAGCGATAATGAAAACAACAAAACTTCACAATCAGAACAATAAGAACAGGAGACAAAATGAAACAAAAAGAAAACTTTTTGCTGAACATATTCTCTACTGTTTATTTTTAGCCCGTGGTCATAATTAGGATTCTCACGTAAAGATCTACAAATTAAGGAAATATTTTCATAGAATCACGGAGCTCAAAATACCTCCTAAGTCATCTAGCTAATTACGTGTTGTTTTTGCTGCTGCTGCTGTGGTTGTTCTTTAGTTGATTCAATAATATGGAACTCTTTGTGACCTCATTTCGAGTTTTCTTGGCAAAAATATAGGAGTAGAGAAGTTTTCTATTTCCTTCTCCAGCTCCTTTTAGAGATGAGGAGACTGAAGCAAAGAAGACTAAGTGACTTAACCACAGCCACACAACTACTAAGTGTCTGAGGTCAAATTTGAACTCAGGTCTCCCTGACTTTTTGCCCAGCACTTTGTCCACTATACCACCTAGCTCCCCAGGCAGTTCTGTACCAGACACAATTCCCACTACAACTTATGTGATGGGGGTATGCAGCTTTCATTTAAAGATCTCCAGGGAGGAAGAACATGTTTCCTCCTGAGGACTCCTACTTCCTACTTTTGTGCAGCTCAAGTTGTTAGAAAGTTCTTTGCTTCATTGACTCAAAATGTGCCTTTCTGTGACTTCCCCTTGATAGTACTTATTTTACATCCTTGGATCTATCTTTGTTGTGGTGCTACACTTTTAACTCACTGGGCACAAGTGCCACACAAAGTTGCCATCTTTGACAAAAAAAGATTGTGTGAATGGATGAAAATGAAATCCTCATCCTGCTGCCTGACCTTGAGATTTTATGCAGATTCAGTGAAATCATATGGGAAATGACCAAGACTATGGCTCTGAGCCACAGAGTCTCTGCTTATGGCAGCACCTTTAAGGAGGTGGCACATTAAATGAGCATCCAGGAAACAGAGCTATATTTCACTAGGGTTAAAGAATCATATTCTTGGCCTTAAACTGATCCAGAACTTTAGCCAGCTGCATCAGGGAATTCCCCTCACAATCTAGGAGAAATCAAACAGATTGAGCAGAGGGACCATTTGTGTGACCAGGGTTTTATAGCACCAGCTGCCTGTTATGTGACAGGTTAGGAAACATAGATGGCTTTGATCTTTGTCAAATGGGACTAAGAACATATACATCACATATTTCTTTAAATTCATGGCCTTGGCATACAAGACATTTACTCATTTAAACAGCTTTATTGTTTAATTGGTAATGGGAGCAGGCTTGACTGTGTGTGGCATTAACATAAATTGGGGGAGAGCCACACCAGGTGTATTCAATTAAATTCCCTTTAAAAGAAGAAATCATGTTTTATCACTTGGTTACATTTTGCAAATGTATTTAACAGGTTTATTCCAATGTCAGGATTGCAGTAGAGAGTCAAGCTGACTCATAACAGACATGTTCTACAGGTCAAGCTTCCTATCTACTTATTACTGTAACCTCTTCTTTCTTTTTTTTAAATTTTTTTTGAATTTTATTTTAGTGTACATCATTCATTTCCACAAGATTTTGAGTTACATATTTTCTCCCCCTCTTTCCCCCACCCACCGCCCCCAAACAGCCATCCCAGTGTGTCCCCCCTCCCCCAGTCTATTTTCTCCTATGTCACTTTTCGGTAGGGCAGGA
>CM053580.1:437622554-437657756 GCA_028627135.1 Pseudochirops cupreus | reverse complement strand
CCCCTGAACTAGGTAAATGGTATTTGATTAATTAAAGTAAGATTGTTAACCCATTTTGAGTTGCTTTCCTTTAGAAAAGCAGATCTAAGAACCTGTGCTAGTAGCCTCCCTGGGTGTGCTGGGGTGCTTGCTGATACATAATTGAGCTCATAATTTCTTATAGCACAATAGTATTCCATCACAATCATATATACCACAAATTGTTCAGCCATTCCCTAATTGGTGGGTATCCCTGCAATTTTCAGTTCTTTACTACCACACAGAAATTTTTTTCTTTTTCTTTTTTTAATCCCTGTATAATTATCTTATGACAACCATCTTCCCAAACTTGACCTAATATGATCTGATTCATTTGATCCCCCTTAAAATGCTCTCTTCAAGATTGTACAACACACATTTATGTTTCAAAAGTAACTACTGTAGGTACGATAAAAATTCACTGTTTTATTTTAACCCAAACAATTTAGGGTACTAACCTCAAGCAATTCACTGAAATTCACATCCCATTTCTTTTTTTAGAAGAAGGGGTAACATATTAGCATAAGAAATGAAGAAAATTTCTTTTTGGAACTGAATTTATTGTCTTTTTCTCTCATTTTAAAATTAGATTATTTATTTTTAGTTTTCAATATTCACTTCCATAAGTTTTAAATGTTCACTCCCTCCCTCTCAAATATGCTTTGCAATCCAATATGGGCTCTACATATACATTCCTATTGAACACATTTTCACACAAGTCATGTTGCATAAAAGAATTATAAAAAATGGGCAAACCCATCAGAAAGAATAAAAAACAAAATAAAACAAAAAAGAAAATAGCTTAATTCTGCATTCCAACCCCATAGATCTTTCTCTGGATATGGCTGGCATTTTTCCATCATGTGTCCTTTGGAATTGTTTTAGGTCCTTGTATTGTTGAGAAGTGCTAAGTCTATCAAAATCAGTCTTTGCACACTGCAGTTATTATTGTGTACACTGTTCCCCTGGTTCTGTTCCCCTCACTCAGCATCACTTTATGTAAGTCTTTCCAGGTTTCTCTGAATCCTGCCTGTTCTTCATTTCTTACAGCAAAATAGTATTCCATTACATTCATATCCCACTACTTGTTTAGCCATTTTCCAATTGATGGGCATCCCCTCAATTTCCAGTTCTTGGTCACCACAAAAAAAGAGCTGCCATAAATAATTTTTACGTATAGGTCTTTTTCTCATTTTTATGATCTCTTTGGATGCAGTCCTAGAATTTCTTTTTTTTTTTTTGGTATGTGCCATATACTGCTGAGAAAAAAAAGATATATTCCCCTCTATCCCATTCAATTTTCTCCAGAGGTCTACTATATCTATCTTTTCTAAAATTCTGTTATCCCCTTAACTTCTTTCTTATTTATTTTGAGGTTAGATTTATCAAGTTTGGCAAAACTATTATAGTTTTGCCGTCTATTTCTTCCTGTAACTCCCTTAACTTCTTCTCTAAGAGTTTGGATGTCATACCATTTGGTGCATACATGTTTAGTAATGATATTACTTCATTGTCTATAGTGCTTTTAGCACGGTATAGTTTCCTTCCTTATCTTGTTTGATTAGATCAATTTTTGCTTTAGCTTTGTCTGAGATTAGAATTACTACCCCTGCTGTTTTATTTTTACTTCAGTTGAAGCATACTACATTCTGTTCTGGTCTCTTATGTTTATCTTGTGTTCATCCCCCTGTTTCAAATGTGTTTCTTGTAAACAACATGTTGTAGGGTTATGGTTTTTAATCCATTCTGCTATCTGCCTCTGTTTTATGGGTGAATTCATCCCATTCACATTCACAGTTATGATCATTATCTGCATCTTTCTTTCCATCCTTCCCCCCAACCCCTGTTTATGCTTTAATTTATCCCTTTTCCCTTCCCCTCTTCTAAAGAGTTTTGCTTTTGACAACCATCACTCTCAATCTTCCCTCCTTTCTATCACCCCATCCCTTTTCTTACCCTTTCCTTTACTACTTCTTCCTTCCCTTCTAAGCACCTCCTCCCTTTTCTTTCTTCTTTCCCCTCCTATTGACTATAGGGCAAGTCAGATTCCAGTACTTAACTGAGTATGTTATTCCCTTCTTTAACCAAATCCAATGATAATAAAGCTCAGACAATGCTCATCTCTCTCCCTTCTTTCCCTCTACTATGTTTCTGTGCCTCTTCATGTGATGTAATTTAACCTTTTCTGCCTCCTAATTGCCTCTTTGCCCATTACAGCCCCTTTGCACCCCTTAGTTAAATTTTTTATCATCATATCACTTGATTTATACCCACACTCTTTGTCTATGTATATGCCTTTAAAATGTTGTAATAAATATACAGTTCTCAAGATTAGCAAGTATCATCCTCTCATGTAGGGATGTAAGCAGTTTGCTCTTAATTAATAACAAGGTTTTTTTTTCCTGTTTACCTTTTTATATCTCTCTTGAGTCTTGTATTTGAAGATTGAATTTTCCACTGAACTCTAGCCTTTTCATCAGGAAAGTTTGGAAGTTTCTTATTTCATTAAATATCCATCTCCGTGCCTGAAAGATTATGCTCAATTTTTCTGGGTAGTTGATCCTTGGTTGTATTCCAAGCTCCTTTGTCTTATTCAAAATCATATTCTAATCTCTTTGATCTTTTGATGTAGAAGCTGAAAGGTCTTCTGTGATGCTGACTATAGTTTTGCAATATTTAAATTGTTGCTTTCTGGCTGCTTGCTGTATTTTATCTTTGACCTGATAATTCTGGAATTTGGCTACAATGTCGCTTGGCATTTTCAATTTGGGATCTCTTTCAGGAGGTGCTTGGTGGATTCTTTCAATGACTATTCTTCCCTCTGGTTCTAGGACCTTGGTGCAGTTTTCATTGATGACTTCTTGGAAGATACTGTACAGACTCTTTTTTTCATCATGACTTTCCAGTACAGAAATAATTCTTAGATCATCTCTCCTGGATCTATTTTCCACATCAATTGTTTTTCCAATGAGATATTTTACATTTTCTTCTATTTTTTCATTCTTTAGATTGTATTTGATGGACTCTTGATGCCTCAGAGAGTCATTAGCTTCTACTTGTCCAATTCTAATTTTTAATGAATTATTTTCTTCAGTTGGCTTTTGTACCTCCTTTTTCATTGAGCTATTTTTTTTCCTTTGAAGGATTTATTTTCTCTACTTAGGTTTTGTATTTCCTTATCCATTTGGACAATTTCACTTTTTAAAGAGTTGTTTTCTTCAGTGATTTTTCCCCCATTTTCTCAATTGTATTTTTAAAAGAATTGGTCAATTTTTCTTCTACCTCTCTAATTTGACTTTTAAAATCCTTCTTGAGCTCTTCCAAGAAGGTTTTTTGGGCTCAAGGCCAATTCATGTTCCCTTTTGAGGTTTCAGATGTGGGTATAGTTTCAATGCTGTCCTCTTCTGATTTTGTATTTTAATCTTCTCTGTCTCCAGAGTAAGATTCTATGGCCTTTGCTTCTCCAATTTGCTTTTTGCCCATTGTGATTGCCTATTTCCTGTCTTTCAAAGTGGATCTCTTCTTCTGGGGCACAGGGGATCTGTCCCACACTTCTTGTTCTTGGAGCTCGGGGCCTGGTTACTGGCTTTATGTGTTGTGGCTTCTGGTTCTTTCAGTTAGAAGTTATATTATGCTGCAGCTCACATGGTGCTGAGCTGGACTTGGCTGTTGTGTGTTAAGACTGAGACCAGGTGATGTCTTTCTGTGTTTCCCCTGCAATATACTGGAACTTACAGTGTGAGGTGTGGGGGAGGGGTGGTCTTGTCCTGGAGGTCTCCACCTCCCCTAGGGCTTAGCTAAAGCACATACAGGCTCAGCCACTGGTGGATTGCCATCTGTACTGGTGTCTGCCAATTCCCTTGGCTGTGCAAAGGCATGTCTGGGGTTCTGGTGTTGGCACTTGATGGCTCCACCTCCCTGGAGCTCCAGATCTCCCACTGGTCTGCTGAGGTAGTGCTTGCTGAAATGCCTCCTGTTCTTCAATGGTCTGCTTCAGCCACAGCAAGAGGGACCCTTCCTGTCAATTTCCCTAGCCTCCTGAGCTAAAAGACTGCTTTACCCATTCTGCTGGTTGCACTATTCCAAGATTTTTTTTTAGTGCAATGTTTTCTGGGTTTTTCAAGGTCAACAAATGGGGTGGGGGGAGGATAAGAGCACTTATGGTTACTCTACCATGTTGGCTCTTGGAAGTTCAAGTAGGTGACTTTCAAACATTTAGTCTCTGGGTTGATAGCCCTAGGAGTAGCTAATGCTACTGCCACAGGTCCTGCGCTTTTCTCTCACCCATCTCTGATAGACCCCTGTCCTGGGCTGAGAAGTTTGGGAATCACCACTACTGCAGATGATTCAGTTTGCCAGGGCCCCATCCCACTCTGCTATGTTTAGGTCTATGCTGGTGCAGCCCATGCACCCTGTGCTCCTTCCACCTGGTGCAACAAAGCCTTCCTGTTGATCTTCCATATTGTCCAGGGATGGAAATCTACCACACTCTGTCTTCTACTGTACTCTGCCTCTCTAAAATTTGTTCAGATCCACCTCCTAGAGGTATCCTGAAGGAATTTGTGGGAGCACTCAGCTGAGTCCCTGCTTTCACTCAGGCGTCTTGTCCAAAAATCAAATATTATGCCCTACCTGACCATCTAATATTTTCTTAGTCTGATCCCAGATATTTATTTGTAAATGAACATTTTTTTAACTAAAAACTTTAGCTCACACTAATATAGTACTTTAGTTTTTTTAAGTGTTTTCCTCACATAATCCTCTGTGAGTTAGGTATTATTGACCTTTTGACAGAGGAGAAAAGTGGGATATCACCTAGCTAGTAAGTGACAGCTCCAGAAATCTTCTGACTTTAAGATCAGTGCTCTTTCGCTTACATTCAGAGTAGAGACGGAGTAGGAATAGATATAAAATCTTACACCTGATCTTAAAATATCATTGTCACCAACACAAGATAGAAGAGGCATTGTTAGACATGAGTATAGCTAAAAATAACCAAGGGTTTTAGTATACCATTAGCTCAGTATAAAAGCTAAAATAAAGGTAATCTTAGACTGTGTAAAGGAGGAATTATACTCTGTCCTAGTTAGACTGTATCTTGAATAATATGTTCACATTTTAAGGCAGGATATTGATAAGGTTGATAGCACCTAGGGGAGGGCAAACAGGACAGTGAAGGTCCTTGAAATCATGCTAGGTGAAGGTTGATTGAAGAATCTAGGGTAGTTTGGCCAGGAGAAAAGAATCTAAAGAGGGCTATGATAATTATCTTGGATTTTGAAAGGCTGTTATGTGGAAGAAGTTATTAGGTTTCTTCTTCAGGGCCCCAGAATGAATAACAGTGCAAAGAACAAAAGAAGCAGAAAGGCAAAGTTAGCACACACAAAAAAGGTTACAAAACGAACAAACTTCCTAATATTTTAACTATCCCAATACAGAATGAGTTTACTAAGGAGCTAGTGGGCTCCCCCTAATTAGAGGTTTTAAGGAAATGGGTAGAAAATCAATGGCTGGTTATACTGCAGAGGGAATTAACGTTCAATCTCAAACTCATCATGTCAAAAGTGGAACTCATTCTTCCCTCTCTCCCCACAACTTGTCTCTCATCCCAAATTACTCATTTATGCAGAGAATATCAGCATCTGTCAGCATCTGAATTCCTTTCTTTCCCTCATACCCCCGCTGTAATCCGTTGTCGTGGCTTATCAATTCTACTTACAAAACATTTATTATATTTCCTCTGCAGTGACACAGATACTTCTCTATTTCAGATCTTCAACATCTCTTGCCCAGGCTACTGTAGCAGCCTCTTTATTTGTCTCTCTGCTTCCTGCTGCCAAAATAGTCATACTAGGACATACAATCATGACCATGTCACTTACTTGCTTAAAATCATTTAGTAGCTCCCCATTACACATGGAATAAAAGATAAACTATTTAGCCTGACATTTAAAGTCCTCCTCAACCTGTTCCATCCCCCTCATCTCTGGCTCTTGAAATTCTTGTTTGCCTTCCAGGCTCAATTTAGGTATCTCCCCTTCTGTGAAGCTTCTCTTGACCCTCCAGGGCTTCACATCCTCCCCTTCCTTAATTTAACTTGTACTGTTCCTATTCGTATATGTTTTGCATTCCCTCCCCTCCTATTGCAATCTTGAGGGCAAAAACTATCTAATTTTATCCCTGGCATCTAGCATCAATGTTTGTTGACTTCAATTAAACTAAACTAGATGTGTCTTCCAACTCTGAGATTATTATTTTGTGGCAATTTTTATTCCACATAGAGAAAGGGTAACATTAAATTGTAATAAAACATGCTTTTAACCATGTCATTTAGCCAATAAAGGATTTTCATTTAGTTTTCCCCCTGGAGCATGTAACACCATGGCCATGGTGATTAAACTCCAAGTTCAAGGGGTGAAATAACAATCCTTCCATATGTGCACAACCAACCACCTTCTGGGTTTCGTTTCCTCGAACAAGGCCTTTGAGAACCAGGGATAGTTTTAGACAAAGTGGAGCAGAGTCAGATGAATTACTTTCCTCATTTCTACTCCATATTTCTATTTCAACACCTCTACCCAAGAGCCTATAATGACATTCCCATCAATTCAATATTTCTCTTCCTTTTATTCTAGTCTTTCTAACCTTTATTTTTGACCATCTCCTAGTACTTCCCCACCTAACTCCAATCATTCCAGTCTTTTAACTGTCCCACACACACTATGATGATACTTGATTTTTTATTTTTTCTTATGTTCATTGTCTGGTTTGTGTTGCCTCTTTATCTCTCTAGAATTAAAACGTTTTTCCCCTTGTTGCCATTATAAGGATAAGGATTGGATCTGAGTTTTCATTTGTATAGGGACTTCCCATATGAAAATACTATGCTAATATAGGTTGGCATCTTCTCTGTAATTAGAGACTCAGAATGTGGTCCTAAGGATTGGGAGGTTAAGCAACCTGGCCTTGGACAGAGAGACAGTAGATTTTAGAACCCATGGCTTTCTGGCTTCAAAATCAGCTTTCTATCTAATATGGTATGTTACCTCTTATCTTCCACTTTAACCAATAGGCTATTCCTTAAAAAGCAAGTTACTCTTATTATTTATTCTTTCTAGGTTTGATAGAGTTCACTTATCACCTTATAAAACTGATAGAGTTACATGGAGGTGAGCCTTTGTTTGGGAATTTTATTGCAATTCCCTCTACAGAGTCTGGGACATGTTCATTGTCAATTTCTTAGACAGTATTAAAGCTCTTTCCTGGGCATTAGGGATGATTTTTTTGGCTTAGGTCCTGAACCTAGAGGAACAGACAGAAAGTAAGTCCTGATATTTTGGGTTCAACAAGCTTTGTATTTGCCCTATGCTATTATTAGGAATTTTTAAGCTAGTTCAGATTGCCTCTTTAGCAACCCCAAGTTCATTTTGCTTTCAGGAGGAAGTCTTAGCCCATAGGATAGTGCCATAAATGTAGAATTCTATATGCATCCCTATAGTAAAAGTAGATCTCATTGGAATTTTGGAGGTTGTTTTTTTCTGGCTAACCCAACTTCATTGCCTATTAATTTGTTATGATGTGTTCTCTTGGTGTATGTACGGGTTGTGGTGGAGGTTTGTTATATATGATTCTAAGGAAAAATGTGATTAATCAGAGAGGGATCATGATTGTATTGCTTGGTTATGGACCATGGTGAATCTCTTATATGTAGCTTGTACTTTCTGTGGGGGTGAAATAAAACTGTTCTATACCTAATATGTAATATCACCATGAAGGGAGTTAGGAGAGAATAAGAATTTATATAGCACTTACTGTGGACAAGGTTCTTGTGCTAAGTGGTTTACAAATATTATTTCATTTGATCCTCATAGTAATTCTGAGAGCAAGGTACTGTTATTAACCCCATTTTATAATTGAAGAAAAAGAAGCAAACCAAAGTTAAGTCATTTGTCCAGGGTCATACAGCTAGAAAGTGTCTGAGAACAAATTTGAACTAAGATCTCCTTTAACTCCAGGCCCAGCACTATCCACTGTTCTATCTATATACCCTAAATGGATGCATATACAGGAAATGGGAATCCCCTTATCCAAATCCACAAAGAACAACATATGAGCTAAATGCAAGCTATATTCTCAGATTCCCCAAAGGGACCTCTGGGGGGGAACATAATAAATCAAAGAGAGATTGATTTAATTAGGACAACCTCCAGATTGAACCTAGTCTAAGTCCATAATTTGGGGTCTTGAGGTATAGGACAAATTTTTCTTGGTACAAAAATAAAGCCAGTTATGGGACAGCAGTTTATTATAACATAATATCCTCATAGAAGTGATTCCAGTGTACCAACCCAAGAGTTGATCATTTTCTCCTTGTTTCTGTGAAAGGCAGGAAGTCTCCTCTGCTTGTTTTCCTCACTGGCTTAAATGCAGATGTCTTCCTGCCATGTAAATTATAAAGAAAGCATTTGTTCTGGACCCAAGTAACAGGAAACAATTATGGCCTCCATTTTAAAAGGTAAATGGTTCTACTTTTGCAGTGGTTATTGGTGAACCTACAGGGAACCCCTGTCTTGTTAAATGGATTGTAATTACCTGAAATAACTTTGTCGTCATAGTTAAGGGGCCCCTCCTGGGAGCTTTGACTGAGAACAGAATGAGTGATCATGGCCAATGGGATTCTGGAAAGATATGAGTATTTGAATAACAAATGCAGCATATTCTCCAATTTCCTTTAGTTTATTTTAAAAATTTTATTATTAACTTATGAAATAAAACAAGTATTTCCATAACAGTAGAATAAAATAAAATGACTGCACATAAAACTACAAATCTATTATACATAACTTGCTATTTCTTTTAAATACATAATAAAACTATGATGTAAATTTCTATTCCTCCTTTTATTTTCCCTCCTACCCACCCTAGAGATGGTTATCATTAGACAAAAAATATATGTGGATAAATATAGATAAATATAGCTATAATCATTGTATACACACTCCTATTTATCATTTACTTCTCTGAATGCAGATAGTATCTTCCTTCATAAGGTCTTTTTAGTTAATATCATATTTATAATAGTAGAAATGACTTAGTGGCTCAAAGTTGTTCTTAAAACAATGTTGTTACTGTACATAATGTTCCCTTGGATGAAAGGAGCAAAACCAAGAGAACTATCCATGTTTCCCCCCCCTAAAATTAACAAGCACATCATTTCTTATAGCTCCATAGTATTCTATCACAATCACATAACACAACTTGTTCAGCCATTTCCCAGTTGATTGGCATCCCCACAATGGCCGGTTCTTTAGCACCAAAAGGAGAGCTGCTATAAACATTTTAGAACATATAGATTTTTTTTTCCTTCTTCTCTGACCATCTTTGCAAACAGACCTACTAGTTGAATTGCTGGGTCAAAGAATATAGGCAGTTTGCTAATTCTTTGGGCATAATTGCAGATTGCTCTCCAAAATGGTTGGATCAGTTTATGATTTGACCGATAGTGAATTAGCATCTCAGTTTTTCTATATCATCTCCAACATTTATTACTTTCCTCTTCAATCATTTTATCTAATCTGATAGATATAAAATGATATCTAAAGATTGTTTTACATTTCTCTAAATAATGATTTAGAACATTTTATACGAATATAAAGTGTTTTGAAAAAAGAAATGTAGTCATGATAGAAGGAAAACAGAAAATTGGGAATTAATATACAGCTTCTCAGATAAAGGTCTCATACATCAAATATATAAAGAACTTTATAAAATCAACAACAATATGAATCACTTCCCAACTGATAAATGGTCAAAGGATATGAACAGGCAGTTTGCTTATAAAGAAAGTTTTTAGTGTAGATATACATATAGAAAAGTACGCTATCCATGTATACACACGCACACACACACACACACACACACACACACACATACACACACACATATATATACACATATACATACACAAATATCCTATCTCAAAATAGACTGATGATAATAATTTGCATTTTCAAAGGGTAGAACACAGGTGGAGGAGTGGGAGAAAGGAGGTGGGTTCTATTGACAACAATGTTTTTGATACTAACAAATTTTACCTACTCTTGGATATCATGATAGGAAAGGATCCTCCGTACTTATCTAGGAGTTCAGAGAAACCATATTTTGAAAAGCAAATGATAAAATTTTGTATTCTTGTTCTTGGTTCAAGATCCTAGATTAATTGTAAGAAAGGAAAGCAAAAGAAAGAGGTTACTTTTTGATATTCAATGCACCTCCCTCCCATAACCACCTTGTATTCATTTCTCCTATGTCATGCATATGGTGATACACACACACACACACACACACACACACACACACACACATATACATGTTTTCTCCATCCTTAGAATATAAGGAACTTACATTTGACATTTATCAATGTCAAACAATTTTTGTCTCTGTAGGGAGTCAGGTGAAACAATGTGTAAAGCACTGAATTTGGAGTCAGAAAGACCTGAATTCAATGCTAGGAATTTTGGCAAGCCTACCTCTCTTTGCCTCAGTTTCCTTATCTCAAAAACAAGAGCAATAATAGTATCTATCTTACAGGGTTTTTGTTAAAATAAAATAAGTTATTATTTGTAAAGTGCTTGGCAAACCTTAAAACACTACATAACCTCCCTACTATTATTGTTATTATTAACCATTTATTATTATTATTATTATTATTATTATTATTATTATTGTTAATAGCCTCAGTAATTAGCATAGGACTTGGCACATAAAAAATGCTTGCTGATTTCTTGATCAAATGTTATCCTCATCTCTCTTCCCTATGCTCTTCTTCTCATGACTCTTCCCCATGCTTTCAGTTAAAGCTATTGCAAAAATTAGGAAACAGTTTGATAGCTACTGACCAAGTTATCTGTCCTATTAGCTATAAATCAGAACTGGGTATTGTTCTGGGTATGCAGCCATCTGACATACCTAAACCAGTCAACTAGTACTATGATAGTGCCTACATAGAGTTGGTTATGCTACTGTCATCATTTATAGTGACAATGTTGTCCCATTTTCCTTGACATGGGCTTTTTAGTCAGGCATGTTGCTGTTACCTATATATAGCAAGGATCTATAGCCTGGAAAAGAGTTCATGGCCCAGATGTATCACAGAATCTTAGAATCTCAGAATTTCAGAACCAAAAGGGTCCTAGTAAATATGATGCGAACCTGAACAGGATTACTTCTACTAAATCAGTTTAGAGAGAAATGATCAACAATATTCTACTTCATGATGAAAAGAAATCTGTTCACTTTCATTGGAGCTCATTTTGTTTATTTCTTAATGATTGTTAGGTTTAAATATTGAACCTCTCTCAGCTTCAGTTTTCCAATTTGCAAAATGGGGAAAATAAGAATACTTACCTCATAGGGTTGCTGTGAAGAACAGATCTGATATGTGACAAGTTCTCCCTGGAAATCCTAAAGTGTTATAAAAAGTTATCAGTTATTATTTTTCCTTTCACTTCTGCCCATTGCTTCTAATATTACCTTCTGAGGCAATAATTTATTCAACAAACATTTATGGAGGGTTTGCTTAGAAAACTATGTTCTAATTACCATATTAATTTTTAATGTTAAAAAATAACCAGAAATCAAAATCTCTTCTTGCCCTCTAGGATTTTTTAATCTAATGGTTATTGAGTCATAACATTTTGTGACCCTATTTGAGGGTTCCTTGGCAAAGATACTGGAATGGTTTGTTATTTACTTCTCCAGCTCATTTTGCAAATGAAGAACCAAGGCAAACAGGGTTAAGTGACTCATCCAGGGTCAAATAGGTAGGAAGTATCTGAGGCCAGATTTGAAGTCATGAAGATGAGTCTTCTTGCTTCTGAGCCTATTGCTGTATCCTTTGTGCCACTTAGCTGCCCCTACAATCTAATAGAGGGTCCATAAAATGTAGATACAACATGACTTTAGGAGAAAAGTCCTAAGAGCTGAAGTGAGGGGAGGGTACAACTAGGAAAAGTCAAGAAGAAGTATCATCTCTCCTCCACATGGATGTCTTTCAGGGATTTCAGAATTATTAGTATGTTCCTCTCTTCAAAGTCTTTTTTCTAAGACTAATCATTGCTAATTTCTTCAATTGATCCTCATGTCATAGTCTCTAGTTCTCTCTCCCTCCTGATTAGCCTACTATTGACATATTCCAGCTTGTCAATGTCCATCTTGAATGTAGAGTCTACAACTTTACCCAGAACTCCATGTGTGGTCTGACCAGTGAAGATCAAATTTGAGCTCCTCTGAGGACTTATTCTCAATACTCTGCCTTTCTTAATGAAGTCTAGGAGTGCATTAGCTTGTTGTTGTTGTTGTTCCTGCCATATCACATTGTTGAATCATGTTGGCCTTAAAGTCCACTAAAATACTCAGATGATTGTGATGATGATTATTATATAACTGCTTACCCATTCAATAATGTGAAATTGATTTTTTAAAAACTTTACTTTTATCCCTGTTCAATTTCATTTTAGTAGACGTCCATCACTTTGGTCTGTATAGACCTTTTTGGAGGTTTTTATCATCCAATATGATACCTTTCCTTTCCAGCTTTATATGTAAATTTGATCAGTAAGTCAGCTATGCCTTTATCCATCTTACTATTAAAAAATGTTATAATAGGATCAGGGAAAATTCTTGGGGAAGCTTTACTTCAAGGTCAAGTTGACACCAACCTTTTCATGACATACTGTTTGGTTCAAACATTCATTAATTCAAGATAAACAAGACTGTACCATCATATGTCCCTATCTATCTTTTCTACATTGAGAGGATGAAAGAATTTGATGAAATATTTTGCTGAATTCTAGGTATTGCTCCTCTACATCATTTCCCTGAACTATCAGTCTAGTAACCTTTATAAAAATGAAAATGAGGTTAATCTGACATGACCTCTTGATGAAATTCTACTGGGTTTAAATGGTTACAAGTCACGCTTCTATTCAGTGGTATATAATTTGGACAAAAATCAAAATTAATATTGACAGATTAGATATATTTTGTACTCTCCCCTTTTTAACATCAGAGCAACACTGACCCTTCTCCAATCTAGCAGTACCTTTCCTATTCTCCATGACCATTCAAATATCACCAATAGTAGGACAGCAATTTCACCTTCTACTAAACTTTAAATATAAAACAGCTACTATCAAATAGAGTGCTCATAGCTGTCTCTAACTCATAAAGTTTAATTTTTATTTTCAAACTCTATGTGTCACTGTCTAGTGGGGATAAAAATAATTTTTCTGCCCAATTAGAAATGTATATATTGTGATATAATAATTTTTTCATCTCTTTGTGCAGGTTTGGAACAATTTGCTCTTCAATATCATTACTCCAAGGATCACAGAATCATTTAGTTGGAAGGAGGACTCATAAGTCATTTAATTTTACCACAACATGACTGCTGTCTACATTTAAAAACATGAAGTCTTTAAATGGCAGGGAATACAGTAATCTCTGATAATCACATTCCATTTTAAAAATACATAATAGTTGGGAAGTTCTTTCTCATCCAAAGTCTGTCCCTCTTAAACTGTACCCAGTTTGTCTTCTGGGGCCAAACAAAACAAGGTTAATCTCTTTCTTAACCTAACCTAGTTCAAACGTGTAAAGAGGAAAAAGTGATTGTATTAGTTCTAAGACTTTTGTTCTCCAGCCTATATATTCCTAATGTCTTTAATAGCTATGGATTCTAACCCTCTTACTATCCTGAACACTTTCCTCTGGACTTCTTGCAGTTTCTCCATCCATTTTCTAAGCCTTAATGCCCTAAGTGAGTGAGTGCCAGTCATTTTTTATACATAGCTTGCTTTAGAAAGGCGTAAGTGATAGTAAATCTCATTTTCTTCCAGGCCCATACTCATAGCTGTCCTTACAACAGTTCCTAGCTCTCATTAGAATTATTGGAAATGAATTATTAAAAATGTTTGGATAATTTTTAAAGCTTTTGAAATATGTTGGCTTTGGGAAATCTAATCCAGTGCTTCTGACTCATTAGTTATTTTACCCATAAAACTTTTTATAAATGGCTAAAAATAAATGCTATCTTGAAGAATCCATGGCTGTTATTGTTGTGACCTGTGTGGCCCTGATTGGGAGGAGGACTAAAGGTGAGCCCACAAAGTCCTTGGTAGTTAGGCTCAGCAGACCAAGTGGAGTAGTACTACCAGCAATGAAGGGTATAGGTAAGCAAATGAGTAAATGAAGATTATCGAAAGGGATGACTGAAAACTACTTTAAGTGAGTCAAGCCATTTAACTTAACTTAGAAGTAATGTTAAGTAAGTTATAACTGCTTAACAAACATATTCTGTAGGACAGCATGGGAAGTGGAGGTAGGGAGGGGTCCCAAAAGCAGTACCAGATTAGAACCCAGTTAAGAAAGGGGTGTGAAGTTCTGAGAGGGTAAGTGAATCGTCACCTGGAGGTAAGCTGATGCAGGGGCAATGAGATCTTCAGTCTAAATTACTAAAGACAATTTGATTGACTCAGCTCCTTTCTTATCAGGGGAAAGAGAGATTCTCATCTTTGTCAGGACTCTATTCACAGCAATCTAATGTGTAGTATCAAGGCCACTTGTGGCATGAGTAATTATGATTGTGTTCTAGAGGGAAGGTAGTGAGAATAAAGGCTTCTCTTTTCCAGAAAGCCATTTCTAACTCAGTAGAAACTGTTTTGGTATTGGTTTTAATGGCACTTCTGACACTCTGCTCATGTGGCTTTAACCAAACTTACCTTGTTGGGTTCAGTTTCTTCTACTGGAAAATGAGGGAGTTGGACTTAATGGTTGCTGACATCTCTTCCTCTATATTATTCAGTTGCAAATGAATAAGATTATTTAAAATTTCTACTTCTAAAGAGGAACATTATTGGTAGTACATATTAAGTTTCTGACTGACTTGCCCACATGTCAGTGGAGTGTCCTAGATAGGTTGGGATCTGATCTTAATAGTGTCTTGGGATTTGGTTTCTGGATTTTCCTTCAATATAGATAATTAAACATATATACACATACATATGTACATACACACGTACACATACATATGTACATACACACGTACACAAAAGTATGTGATTACATACAGAAGTCTTTAAAGGTCAAAACACATAGTTAGTCACATTTTCATGCTGCCCTCTGCATTGTCTTTGGTATCAAAACTTTGAAATGAAGTAAAAATCCCCCCAAACATCAGATGGGGGCTCAAATTCTGCTGCATAAAACTGGAGAAATCCTGTTCCTCAGGTGTTTTATGGGTGATTGTAGAATGGGTTAATAAACATTCCTTGTAACAAACATTAAGAACAGCCCATATATTTGGGACAGTTGACAATTACTTAGTCTTCAAATGACTTACTGAAATCACGAGGGCAATTTCACAGCCAATATAGGCCAAAATGTGTATGTGTAGTCATAGAAATCTTGAATATGGATTGGTGCTATATGCCAGAGGCAACCATATGATTCTGTTAAGATTTTTATGTGTGCACATCTTCTGAAATTATTCAATAACCTGTAGGATAGAAAATGAAATTACTACAAAATGGGAATCTATTTCCATATATTTTCTTTCACCTTTTCTTAGGGGGGAAGGAAGATGATGTTTATTAGGTAGAAACACTTGTATTTTCTTTTTGAGTTGATATTATTTAGTGCTGAAAATGATAATCCATCTCCTAGAACATATCAGGAAA
The DNA here is from genome assembly GCA_028627135.1 of Pseudochirops cupreus. NCBI lineage: Eukaryota > Metazoa > Chordata > Mammalia > Diprotodontia > Pseudocheiridae > Pseudochirops > Pseudochirops cupreus. Next base: position 437,642,001 of record CM053580.1, on the reverse strand, counting down.
GATATTGTGAATGACTATACAGCATAAAACCTATACATGGAGATGGAGGCATAATAAAACTGTGCTCTCTCTTTCTCTGAAAGCATTGGTAGTCCAGAAGGATAATAGATTTTATGTGGACCATTTGGAATATCTATCAGAACAAATGCCTCCTCCTTTGCCTAGAATTTTCAATGGCAGAATTCTTAAAATTCCTATTGAACACAGTATGTTGATCCACAGCAATCACTGGTCAATGTCCTTTTACACTAAAGAACAAAGAACTGTACTATATTTGGAATAAGTGTGTCTATGATCATTCTGGAGAGGTAAAATGGTGCATTGCTATGATAGCCAGTTGTGGAGTCAGGAATACCCAAATTCAAGTCAGTCTTGTAATTTTGGAAGATTTTTTAGCAGCTGTCAGTCAACAAAAACTTTTAAGTGCTAATAATTTGCCAGTTGTAGAGCTAATTACTGGGGTCACAAAGTAAAAAAAACAAAACAAAACAATACCCCTGTTCTCAGAGAGCTCACATTGTTTTTTTTTTCCATTATCTCTTTCACTCTTTCCTTGTTTTCTTTTTGTTTTCTTTTGTTGGCTTTTTTTTTGGTTTTTTTTTGTTTTTTTTTGGAGGGGGAGGACAGAGCAATTGGGGTTAAATGACTTGCCCAATGTCACATGGTTAGTTTTTGTGTTAAGTGTCTGAGCCCAGATTTGAACTCAGGTCCTCCTGACTCCAGGGCCAGTGTTCTATTCACTACACCACCTAGCCAACTCCCTTTTTGTTTTCTTTTACTTATTTTTATTTGTTTTTTTTTTCCCGCAGAATTAATTAATTAATTTTTTAGTTTTCAACATTCATTTCCACAAGATTTTGAGTTACAAATTTTCTCCACATCTTTCCCTTACCCTCACCCCAAGATGGCAAGCATACTGAATACCCCTTCTTTCAGTCTACCCTCTCTTATATTCCATCTTCATCCCTACCCTTTCCCCTTCCCCCTTACTTTCTTGTAGGGCAAGATGGATTTCTATACACCATTTCTTTTATATCTTATTTCCCAGTTGCATGTAAAAACAATTTTCAACATTTGTTTTTAAAACTGTGTTTTCCAGATTTTCTCCCTTCTTCCCTCCTCACCCAACCTCACTAGGAAGACAAGTAATTCAAGATAAGTTTATATGTATGTAGTTATGCAAAACATTTCCATAGTAGTCATATTGTGAAGTCCAACTACATTTCCCTCCATCCTAACCTGCTACCCTCATTTATTATATTTTCTCCTTTGACCTTGTTCCTTTTCAAAAATGTTTGTTTCTGACTAATATCTACCCTCCCTTCTATCATCTCCTCCTCTTATCCCCTTCCCCCCTACTTTCCTGTAGGGTAATTGAATATGTATGTTATTCCCTCCTTAAGCCAAGTCCAATTAGAGGAAGGTTGACTCCTTCCCTTTCACATCCCTGCTCTTCCCCTCCATTGTGACAGCTTTCTCTTGCCTCTTTTATGTGAGAAAATATACCTTATTCTTTCTCTCTCTTTCTACTTCCAATATGTTCCTCTCTCACTTCTTAATTTTATTTTTTAGATATCATCCCTTCATATTCAACTCACCCTGTGCCCATTGTCTATGTGTATGTGTGTGTATACACACACACACACATGCATATACACACATCTATACATATATATTTATATGCATGTATATATATATATATACACATATATACACATACATATATACATACATATATATGTATATGAGAAAGGTCTCATGAGTTACAAATATCATCTTTCCATGTAGGAATATAAACAGTTCTACCTTAGTAAGTTCTTTATGATTTCTCTTTCCCGTTCGCCTTTTCATGCTTCTCTTGTTTCTTGTATTTGAAAGTAAAATTTTCTGTTCAGTTCTGGTCTTTTCATCAAGAATACTTTAATGTCCTCTGTTTCATTGATTGCCTATATTACATTCATTTTTGCTGGGCAGGTGGCTCTTGGTTTTAATCCTAGCTCCAGAATATCATATCCTAAACCATTTAATCCCTTAATGTAGAAGCTGTTAGATCTTGTGTTATGCTGATCATGTTTCCCCAATACTCAAGTTGTTTCTTCCAGACCGCTTGTGTTATTTTCTCTTTGACCCGAGAACTCTGGAATTTGGCTATGACATTCCTAGGAGTTTTCTCTTGGGGATCTGTTTCAAGAGGTGATCGGTGAATTCATTCAATTTCTATTTTACCCTCTGGTTCTAGAATATCCAGGCAGTTCTCCTTGATAATTTCTTGAAAGATCATGTCTAGGTTCTTTTTTGCTCATCATAACTTTCAAGTAGTCCAATAATTTTTAAATGATATGTGCTGGATCTATTTTCTTTCCAGGTCAGTGTTTTTATTTTTTTACTTTTATTTTATTTTTTATTTTTGGAGGGAGAGAGCAGGGCAATTGGAGTTAAATGACTTGCCTAAGTTCACACAGCTAATTAGTCTAAGTATCAGAGACAGGATTTGAACTTAGGTCCTTCCGACTCCAGGACCAAGGCTCTATTCACTCTACCACCTAGCCACCCCCAGTGGTTTTTCTAATGAGATATTTCACATTGAGTTCTATTTTTTTCATTTGTTTGGCTCTGTTTTATAATATCTTGATTTCTCTCATAAAGTCATTAGCTTCCATTTGCTCCATTCTGTTTTTGAAGGAATTATTTTCTTCTATGAGCATTTTAACTTCCTTTTCCATCTGACCAATTCTGCTTTTTAAGGGATTCTCCTCATTGGCTTTTTGGAGCTCTTTTGCCATTTGAGTTTGTCTATTTTTTTAATGTGTTATTTTCTTCAGTATTTTTTGGGTCTCCTTTAGCAAGCTGTTGATTTGTTTTTCATGATTTTCTTGCATTACTTTCATTTCTCTTCCCATTTTTAAATCTACTTCTCTTACTTGCTTTTCAAAATCATTCTTGATCTCCTCCACGGCCTGAGACCAGTTCATATTTTTCTTGGAGGCTTTTGATGCAGGAGTTTGACTTTGTTGTCTTCTGTTGGTTCTGTTTTTATCTTCTTTGTCACCAAAGAATGATTCTAAAGTCTGATTTCTCTTCCTCTCTGCTCATCTGACCAACCAATTACTTGAGTTCTTTGTCATGGTAGAACTCTACTTCCAGAGTGAGTGTGCTGTGTCCCAAATTTTTAGAGTTTTGCACAGTTGTTGTCAGCACTTCTTCTAGAAACCTTCCTTAGAACTGTGAGGAGGATAGCCTCTCCATCAGCTTCAGCAAACTCCATTATGCCAGTGCTCCTCACCCTGGGACTGCCAACCAAGACTGACCCAGATCCCAGCAGGGGAAAGCAAGAGAATCTTGCCCCAGTGCCAGCAAAAAGCTTCTTACATTTGCAGCTTTGGTCTCCCCACTATCTGAGCACCTGGGGCTCCAGAAGCAGCTGGGGCCTCAGTGGCTGCACAGGCAGCCACTTCTGCTGCCCTGGGGCCAGGGGCCAGGAGCCAGGTTGTGCTCTTCTCTCACTCAAGTCCACTGACCTTTTACTTTCTCTTTGGTGTTTATGGATTGAGAAGTCTGGAAACTACCACAGCTGCCAGTGATTTAGTCCTCTGAAGTTTGCTCAGGCTGGTCTGTGCCACTGGTCTGTTGGAGTGTGCTCCATTATCAGTCAGGTGCAATTGACCCTTCCTGTAAGCTTGCCAGGCTGCCTTCAGCAGGAGATTTGTTTCACTCTGTCATTTTGTGTATTCTGTAGCTCTAAAATTTGTTTAGAGTCATTTTTTACAGGTTTTGGAGTGGTTTGGGGTTGAGCTCAAGCAAGTTCCTATTTTACTCTACTTTCTTGGCTCCACACCCCTATTAGTTTCTTTTGAGATTAATTTTCTCTATTTCCTTGTTTGTGCCCTCCCAGGTAGGGAGCACCATGGCCACTTATGTGCCTAATCTGCTCAGGGGCAAAGGATATTTGACCTGCTCTGTTTTGCTGGCCTGGTGGTCTCCCATTCACTATGTTGATGCTAGACTTTGTGTTGACATCTGATCAATATTAGCTCTTTCAAAGTTCAGAACACTTGAGCTCAAGATATCTATCAGTCTCAGTCTTTCCAGTGGCAGGGATGATAGGCATGTGTTATCACTTCTGGCTAAGTTCACATTGTAGTTTGGGGGAATAATATTTTAAAAAATGAAATACGTATGAGACAAATACATTGGAAATGGAAGACAATTTCCAAAGGGAATGCACTAGTGATAGTAGCGACTGGGAAAGACCTCCTGCCAATGGTAGATCCAAGTCTTGAAGGACACCAGGTAAGCCAGAAGGTAAAAGTGAGGAGGAAAAACATTTTAGGCATAGGGAATAGTCAGTGCAAAGGTTTATTTATGAGAACAGACCCTAAAAGTCACAGAGTTAGGAGATGATGTGTGATGTGCAAGAAACAGCAAGTGCTTCACTGAAATTGGTTCACAGGGTACATGGAGAGGAGGAAAGTATAAAAAAGACTGAGAAGGTAGGCAGGGACCTGGGTATGCTTATGAAGGTATTTAAATGTCAAGGATAAGATTTTATTTTTCTAGATACTAGAGAGTTGAGAAAGGGAGTGAGGGAGGAAGGGGAGAGAGACACACACACAGAGAAAGAGAGAGACACAGACACAGAAACAGACAGAGATAGAGACAGAGATTAGGACAACCTGCTAGGGAAAACAGGATAGGATGGAATCAAGGAGGCATGAACATATTTTTGCCTTGGCAAGAAGGACTACCTGTTCATGTGAGACAGGGGAACAATGTGAGATACAGAAAAAGATGTCTGAGTAATGTGAAATACATGAAGGAAGGTGTGGATGAGAGAAACATGCTGGAGGCAGGGAAACCAATTAGGAAACTGTTGAAAAAGTCTGGCTTAAAAGGTTAGTGGCCATGAGTGTGAATCAAAGTTTAAATGAGAGTGAATAAAAGTGAGTTGCAACAGATGTGTTGAATGTAATTTCTTAAGGATTTGTCAATGAATGGCCATATAAGGCTAAAAACTATGAGATCCTCCATTAGATGGTGAACTTGAAAGTAGGAACTATTTGTTTCTATGTCTGTTTCCCTTTCTTTGTTATACTCCTTAGACTGGCCTTTAAAGATCTTCATAATCTGGATCTAACAGGTCTTTCCAAGCTTAGTCTACATGACTTGCCTCCACTTTCTCTATGTTCCAGCCAAAACTGCTCTAATTGCTGTTACCTTTACTCAGCCCTGTCTCTAGTTCCTATGCTTTTCCACAGTCTGTACCCTGTGCCCACAATGCTGTCCTTCCTTATCTCTATACTATAATTATTAGGGTTCATCTGATGTCATTGTGTGTTCCATCTTGTATGGTACTTCTCTGATCATCTAAGTTGTTGATGCTCTCCCCCACTTCCTAAAATTATCACATTATAAGTCTCTTCAGTAGAATATAAGGCCTTTGAGAGCTGAGACTGCTTTTCATCTTGTCATTGTATCTTTAGCACATAACATAATGCTTTACATATAGTAAATACTTAATAGATTCTTGCGGAATTTGGCTGGATCCCATAAAATATAAAATTTTGTAGACATAATTGATTCAAAGGTGCAAAGATGACTTGATGCTGATTGCTTGTTGACTAGGGAGGAAAAAAACATTTTTTTTCAGTGGGAAAAAATGTTTCCTTAAAGAGTTTTCTTTCAACAATGTTTCTACCCACCTCCACAACATCACTTATATTCGTTCCCTCTGCTTACATAGTCACCACACTAGTTCAGGATCTTATGACTTCTTTCCTTTCCAATGCATCTTCCACATAGCTCCCAAGTTGATGTTCCTAAAGAACATTCTCTTCAAGAACCTCCAGTGACTCCCTACCTTGAAACAGATATTCTTCAACATCAACTTTAAAGCCCTTCACCATCTGGTTTCAACCCATTTTTGTGAACCAACATGCCTTTTGGAATGCTCATGTCTGCCTTTCAGAATTAAGGCTCAGCTCATTTGCCACCTCTAGACATCACTGTAATTAGTCATATTCTTTCTTTGTCCATACTTGTATTTACTTTGTACATATCTTGTATTGATGTACCTATGGATATGTGGCCTCCTCCTCTAGAATGGAAACTTCTGCAGGGTAGGGACTCATTCATTCTGGTTGTTTCATCCCTAGCAGTTGTCAACATCTAGCACATCAGAGACAATGAACGTTTGCTAAATAACATGAATCAAAAATCTGGGTTAAAATTCTGCATCTTATAACGACTATTCATGTAATGTATTTATGTATGTAATGTATAACTGTTGTGTAATTTGTATAACGAGGACTCTCAATTTCTCAGAGCCTGTTTTCTCATCTACAAAATAAGGATAACAATAACACTTGATTCTAAAGGCAAACTTTCAAGCATTAGATCAGTGGCAACCTTTTAAAATTGAGATAAAGAGATTTGTCTAAGTTGCCTTTACATAGAACATAGAAATAGAGAATGTTAGAAACAGAAGAGACATTAGAGATTGTATAGTCCAAACATATTACAGATGAAGACACTGTAAAGTAAAATATTTGTTCAGTCTCATGTTTATTCTCTTCTTGGAGAGATCAGATTCATTCCTGGAAAAGGATATACATATATGTATGTATGTATACACATACATACACACTATAAATATAATATATATATGTAAAATATATAATAGAATATATGTGTGTGTGTATATATATATATGTGTATATATATATATATATATATATATATATATATATATATATATATATTCTGAAGTATATCTTATTTGTTGCTAGAAATCTACAGTGTATGCATAGTCTCCCAGGGCCCCAACAGGGAAGTGCCAAAATGGCAGTAGTAAGGATCACAAGGAATCATAACTAGGAATCCTTTGACCTAGGGCAAAAACAGAGGAGGTAGTAGTGGTGGCGGTACCACATGGCTCTAATCATGGGCACAGTCATATTGGAGATGGTGACCTGAGATTGTGATCTGTGGTAATGGACACAAGGAGAGGGACAAAAACAATTTTGTTTCATAGGGAGATGTACACCCTCCTGGGTGTTGGCACCTTGGGGGAGAGCTCCTTTTTCCTAGCACTAGATGACAATTCTATCCGTAGGTAATACTTAAGTTGAAAAAATTAATAGAAGCTGAATGTAATGACACTGAAATGAAATGAGGAGTTGAGTAAGAAAAAAAGTCATGTAAATAAACTATACTGTTCCAAAGGGAGGCCTAATGATTGACAAATACTGAGTACCATAACTGAAAGGGAAGAAAAACACAGAACTTGTTGACAAGAGAAGAAAGGTGAGAAAGGAGATGAGCTAGCATATTTTTTTAATGAGGTGTTAAGTAGATCACCAAGAGAGGTGGATAATGACTGTGATGAAGAGTTGGCCAGGGGTGTGAAAAAAAATGACATTTGGTAAATCACAGGAGAACAGTGAAACCTGAGATAGCTCCTGGAAAGAATGGTTAATCCCTTGTAACACTCTGATGACTCTCAGTAATAGAGCTGGGCAGCTCATTAAAACTGTGTGTGAAAAGATACTTTTTTTTTTAAAACAATGGATCTAAGAAAAAACTAAGGCTTCAAAGATGCCATGTCCATATTTGAAAAAAAAATAAAATGTCAGGAGCATGAGGAATGAAGGAGAGGCATTTTATGAAACATCATTTTGGAAAACAGTGGGTAAAGACCAGGGAAATCACAAAAGCAGGAAAACAGGTGGGAGGGTTGGCAAACCATGCCAAAACAAGAAAGAAGAGAAAGAAATATTAAAAATAGAATACACCTTTGTTTTTTAAGCAGCTGGCAGTGAGGAAACTTGATGAAGCTGGTTGACATGCAAGCTTGGGAGATGGCAAAGAGAAAGAGTATAATGAGTAAAGAATAGAATGCTATGGCCTTTTATTTGTTGCATCTAAAAATAGAATGGTGATGCAGACCACAGTGTTAATGATACATATTCTATAACATACACAGACCACCTAGAACAGTGCTGACACAGGAGAAAATACCATCTGCTTACCTTCAAGTGTTACTTGACTTCTTTGTTGGGCCCTTACAGGTATGAAGTGTGTGGGAGTCTACCTTGCCTTAAGTAGAGAGTTAAGAAGAGAGAACTTGAAGGCATGAATTTGATGGCTAAACATGCTTATTTTTTTTTCTCAGAGACTATATTAAGATCTAACTTATCTTTTATAATAAAAGAAAAACTGTGGAATACAGACATGTTCAAGTTAAAATCTTGTTACAGTTTCTTTATGGGACTTTTCTAAGTGTCCTCTAATTTCTCATCTCTATCTGTGTTCTTCAATAGGTCACTCAGGTCCTCAAATCCAAATTTCTCTTGATAGTTTAGTGAGATGTGGATCATTTTGTCTGATCTTATGGCTCTCTCATTTTGAGGATGATTGGTTTCTTATAAGCCTTAGGCTTTACCCAGGAATTGGTATCTTATATTACCTTTGTTTTCAAACTATTTGATCAATCGTGATTTTGCTGTTTATTAGTAAACCACTCATTAATAAACTAGGACGATTATCTGCTATCAGAAAATGCAACCTTTTTTTTTCAACCAGTTATCTTAAATACTAACATGTTTTCTCTTCTTCAATTGAGTCCTGCTTGATCTTCAAAATTTTGTTACATTTACTTTTAATTTTTTGATGTGTAGTTGTTCTTTCAATTTACATTATAGTGGTTACTGTGAATATTGTTTGCTTGGCTCTACGCATTCTCTGTCAAATCATGTATCTATCTATCTATCTATCTATCTATCTATCTATCTATTTTTCCCATGATTCTCTGTATTCATTCACATATTATATACAATAAGATTCCATCATAATCATCTACCACAATTTATTTAGCCATTGCCCAATCAATGCACATCTACTTTGTTTCTAATGTTTAGCTATCACAAAAAGTGCTGCTACAAATAATTCTGTTTATATGGGGGCTTTTTTCATATTGATAGCTTCTTTGACATATACATGGGATATTTCAATCACTTTATTTGCGTAATTCCAAATTACTTTCCAAAATAGTTGTACCAATTCGCAGCACAATCAACAACATAATGGTGTGCCTATCAGTCCAGACTCCTGATGCCATTTTGGGGTAGTTGGTAATTTTTTGTCAATTTGCAGGTATAAGGTAAAATCTTAGTGTTGTTTTGATATATATTTCTCTTGTTATTAGTGTTTTCAAGCATTATTTCATGTGATCATGAATACTTTACACTTCTTTTGAGAACTTTTTAATGTCTTTTGATCATTCATATATTGGGGAATGGCTATGAGATATACATTTGTGTATGTATGTATATATGTACATGGACACAAATATTCATGAATTACTTATATATCATGATTATCAAACCCCCATAAGAGAATTTTGATTCAAAGACTTTTTGCCCAAATGATGACTTCCCTTCTCATAATAGATGCATTAATTTTGTCTGTGCAGAAATTTATATAGAAATGCTGTTTATTTGTGAGAATTCATTTTGCTGAAGTTGTTGTCTTGATTACCATATTTGCTATTTCCCTAGAGTTTTGCAACTAAACCATTATATCAACAGCAAAGAGGGATAGTTTGAACACCTCTTAACCAATTTTATACTTTTAATTTCTTTCCTTTGTGTTATTACTGTTGTTAGAATTTCCAGAACTATATCAAACAATAGTGGGGAGAGTATCTTTGCTTCACTGAAATATTTATTGGAAAAAGTTCCAACTTATCCCCATTGCATATGATGCTTCTTATGATGTTAAATGCTATGGCTTTAATTTGTACAATTTTTTTTTTTAGTGTAAAAGAGTGTGATAATTGGAGAAAAGCTTTTTCTGTATTGAGATGTTCATTGATTTTCAATGTTTTTGAACTTCAGTATGACTATCTTGATTATTTTCCTAATGTTGAACAATCCTTGTATCCCTGGTATAAATCCTACTTGATCATAATGTGTGATTTTTTGATAAATCTCTTCAGTCTATTTGACAGTATTTTGTTGTAAATTTTTGAGTCAGAATTATTTTGGTCTATAGTTTTCTTTTTGTGTTTCATCTTTCCCTAGTTCAGGCATTAGAACTATATTTATCTCATAAGAAGGGTATAAGGTATTCAGGATATATAAGTACTTCTGGGCTGAGGGCTTGCCAAACCCTTTTTAGGGCTGTTCATTTATTTTTGATGTCCAGCTGTCATTCAGATTTCGCCTGTGTCTCCAAGAAGCTGTAGCATGAAAGGCAACCAAACCCCAGTAAAGCTCTCTTATCTTGGCAGATGGGCTAAACCAGGGTGAGAATAATTAGATAGGCCTCAAAGCCATCAGTGACTTAGGAGACTGTCCACCCCAAACATGTGAAGACTTTCCCTGGAGGAATGGGCAGATGAGAACAATTCTTCCCAAATGCCATGAAGGTGTCTGAAGCAGGTTCTGTGGAGTGCTTGGAACTTGGTGAGACAAGAATCAAAATACATAAAGGAAACATTATCTGTTTCCTTGTTTCCAAGAAGACATAGAAAGTAACACAAGAATGACAAAAGACTTCAATATCCCTTTATTCAGTTTGGGATAAGTCTAACAGAAGAAATAAATAGAAGGTAAAATACAGAATTGAACAAATTTCTGGAGCAACTAGAGTTAGAAGACTTATGGTTATATAATTCTCGTCCTCCCCATATTTTTCCTCTGTTAATTTTTCTGTTGTTAATGTTTTCCCTATTAATTTGTTGGGATATCTTCAAAGTTTGTGAATTTTCTTCTTTATAAAATATTTGATAATTTCAGTTCCCCCCCCATAATATTTTTCTATTGATTTTTTGACTTTATCCCTTCTGATGGTGGTTTTCTTGGTAGCTAGATCTCATAGCATCTCATCTTCCTCCCATGATGGATAATTCATGGTTCATCAGTCTGGGTCTTTCTCCCAAGTGACTTTTGGGTGATTAGAACTCACCCCATTTGGGTGTTCTGCTCTTTCCCATAAGTCTGGGTGTTCTGTCTTGTCCTGCTAAATTGTCTGATCAGGCACTGGCAATTCTGAGAGTTGATGAACTTGTGCTATGAATTTGTAAATCTCTATACCTGCAGTTCAGAGTTTTGGTGCTATGAGTTTGTGGCCTCTAACTCTTCAAGGGTTGCCATATAATCTCCTGGAGTAACTTATACAGCCTGGAGCTAGAGTCTCCAAGGAATTGCAAAATGAGAGACATACTGGGGTATGGGGTTGAATTTTGTTCTAAGTCCATATGTCAAGTCTTAGCTCTGCTGTTGTTGTTGGTGGTGGTAGTGTTCATTAATTTCAGTCACATCTGACTCTTTGTTAACCCATTTAGAGTTTTCTTGACAAAGATATGGAAAGGTTTGCCATTCCTTCTTCAGCTTATTTTATAGATGAAGAAACTGAAGCAAACAGGATTAAGTGATTTGCCCAGGGTTGCACAGTTGCAAGTATCTGAGGCCAAATTTAAACCCAGTTCCTCCTGACTACAGGCCCAGTGCTCTTTCCATTGTGCCACCTAGCTGCTGCAGCCTTATTACTAGTAGCATGGGATATAGGGAGGGGTGCCGAGTGAGCTCAGGATCAGTAAGTACAAATCCTCTTTTTTTAACGTTCTTACCATGGTCCATGCTATTCACCATTGAGATAGCTGATGTTGCTTTATCATTGGTGAATAATTCTTGTTTTGGATAGGTTTGAGAGGTCATGGAGTTCAGAGAAAATGTTTGCTCCTCCATCTTGTTTGTTATGTGACCTGGGAGTCTACTCCCTACATTTCTAACATATTAATTTGCTTAATACTTTTACGATTTGGCTCTAGTTTCCATTGTAGTACCTATCAGCCAAACCATTGTCTTTCTATATATGTGATTTGAGGAGTGCAGAGAATGGCCTCCTGTGGAAAAAATCTGTCCCATTTAGCAAAACCTAGAAACATGTCAGTAGTTATTTGTTTCTTTTCATTATACACATTTCTCTTCCCTAACAGCATAAGAAGCTCACATAATAAAACTACAGGGTATTGTGTTGGAAGGGAATAGAAAGATCATTTAACTATCATCACTTTATAGATGAGAAAACTTAGGTCTAAACAGGATTAACTGGAGTCAGATATGAGCAACTCAGGTCTTCTGACTACCCATTGCTCTTTACGTTATTTCATTGGGATTTGAATTACAAAAGGCAGCAAAACACACATGACAAAGGGCATAAAAGACTCTAAAGAGGAAATTCACCTTTATATTCTCTCTCTTTCTCTCTCTCTCTCTATGTATATATGTATGTATGTATGTATATGCATGTATGTATCTAAAGGTTGTCATACTACTTAGGGTTTTGGAACCCTTTGATGCTATTTTTTCATTAGAGATAACAGTCTTGAGTTCTAAAGACCTATATCTGAATACTGATTTTCACCTTTACTAGCTATATTAACTGGGAAATAACTTAGTCTCTTAGAGGCTCAGTTTTCTCATCTGAAAAAGAAGATAATAATATTTGCATGACCTAACTCAGAGCATTACTGTAAGGAAAGCAGTGCAGTCTGAAAACTTCAAGGCACTATATAAAACTGGGAGCTGGAATAGTAATTATTAGTTATTCTTTTGAATACAAGTTGTTGATATATTCCTAGACAAGAGCTATGGAGACAGAGCAGGAGAATTTAAGTCCCATAATATTTTTCTGCTTTTCAAACTTTTGAGAAAGATGTGTTGTGAAACCTTAAGATTTTATAGAAGACAATTTGAAAATTGCTGCTTTAGATGAACAATATGAGGCTCAGATCCTCATTTTTGCATAGATAATAACATGGAATTGTTGCACCTTGAAAAGATAGGAATTTAGGGCAAGCTAAGGATTTTTTTTTTTTTTGCTGAAGAAGAAACCAAGGATTTTTTTTTTTAAATCACAAAGCAATCTTTCCAGTTGATTGGCAGTTCTAACAGTAGATAGTCTGCTGGCAGGCATTTTCATTAGTGTTAAATGTCAAAGGTATTGAAAAAAATTCACACTAAATTCTGTTGGTAAAGAAATATATAGAAATATGTGCTATTTGGGCTCTCCTGGTTAATGAGGTGGTTGAATGTCCCCCTCCACTGATTTCTTGTGACTGTCAAAAGAAATAAACTGCATAACTACATTTTATTCATTTTGATATAAATGTTTGAATGCAAAGTAGGCCTTATAATTCTATGCAGATATATTGTATCTAACATTTCTAGTAGTGCCTTTTAAAAAAAGAATACCTTCAAATATGACATTTTACATCCATCTACTCTCAGCTAAAACACTTAGATATATTCTAATCTTGTTTTTTTCTTCCTTTTTTTCCTGTCTTCAGGAAATGTTCCAGACAGGAGCTCTCAGCAGGAAATGTGGCCCTATGTACAATAAAGAAACAAAACAGCCTGTAAAACAGCACCTTTCTCCTTTTGCTTTTCTGAAAGTCAAAAGCTCTATTGTTGGTTGGAAGTTACTAGGAACTTTAGTGGAAAACCTCCATATTTTAGAGGTCCCAGGATTATAAGAGCCCTCACATGTCTTTCAAGAGAGCCCCTTGTGAGCATCTAGCTGAAGGTGAATTATAATGAATAGCCTGGGAAAGGTGCACAATAATGGTGAGGGATACTTCGAGCCTGCAGCCTTTGCCATTTAGGATGTACTTGTCAATTTAGGTATCCCCTAATGTCAAAAGAGGACTGCCCTTCAGAGGAATAGGGCATAATATATCTTTTTCTATGATAGTCTGGGACTAGGATGGATTACCACTTATTTGTCAAATTTGAAAAAGACACGCACACGCACACACACATACACACAGACACAGAGGATGGCATTGCAGTGGGTTAATGAGACAGCTTCCAGTGCTATGCTTGGAGGGACATTAATGGACATCAGAATATATAGATCATTGCTACAACTATATCACAAGAAGAATTAGCATAGCCAGTATCTTCAGGGCTAGATTCTCCATCTATTCTTACTCATTGCTTAGAAGTGGGAAATACAAAGTAGTATATTGTTGCTCCTGCCATCAGCTCAGTCTAATAGTTCCCATTATTCATAGCAGGGTAACTGAGGTCATGACTGTGAGCTTTGTGCAAAGGATCCCACCAGTCATGCTTTATCATCTTGGAGAGTGTGAGGTGTAGAGCAAATGGTTTAAGAAAATGGTTTATTTCTTTCTCTATGAGATATGGATTTGACCTTATTTTGTCCTTGGGTTTCTTCTGTGATCTTACAAATTCTAGACAGAAGACTTCAATCAGTTATTAAAAAAAACAAAAAAACAAAAAAACCACCCTCCTATAGTGTACTCTTTTTGTGTTTAAAACAGGGTTCTGAACATTGTTAATTAGATTTCTTACTGTATCAGAGGAGGTGAATTCACTGCTGTTAGTAATCGGAAGGTAGCTTTGTTGTGATTCAAGGAAGCTTGGAATTAATTTGAAAACAAACAAAAAATAATAAAACCAAACCTTAACAAAAGTATAGTTTGGCTTCTCATTCTGTTTGTTGCAGTCACCATTGCCATAGGCTGTCTTGCTGCTCTGATCATTACACATAGTTACTATTACAAGTGAAGAAGAATTTTGACTCCCTGAAGTTCTCCCAAATCTGAAAAGAAAGCATCAAAAACTTTTACCAGATTACCAGATTTTCTTCTCCTCTGTCAATCACCATTTTGGAACCCCTAACCATTTTGCTAAATCTGGATGAACAATCCTTACACAATATATTGCAAAAAGGCATTCTGGGACTTCTTTGGGAGATAAATGCAATGGACTGTCTTTCTGTTCAGCCATAATTTACCCTGATGGACAATTAAATAAATGCTTTTGGGGTAGTGATGAATGAGATGGACTGACTTTCAAATAGAAGACAACTTTTTTTCTTGGCCCAGTGCCCCCCTTTGTAATTCTCTCTCTTCCCTCCCAGTTAAAAATGAGTCTCTTCTTTTATCTGTCAATGTACCACAATTTAGCTCTATATTTCTATTCTCTAGTCTTCCTCCCTAGTCAGCAATCTACATCCAAATTTAATTCAATTAAATAAGCATTCATTAAGCGCCTAATATGTTCAAGAAATGGTGGTAGGCACTGGGGATACAAAGATATATAGTCTCAGAAATCCATTTAGAATGCAAAGTCTGTTTTCTACTGTCTGTATAAAACAGCTTATAGAATAAAATATCCAAAACATAAACCATTTTTTGTCCACAGTCTAACTTACCCGGCTTTAATATTTAGTCTCTCAATGGGTATATATTAAGCACCAACTCTAAACATCTCATTGTAGTAGGTACTGAGCAGGATTCAAAAGCAGAGTACAAATCTAGTTTCTCAGTTGTATCCTATTTCATTCCCAGGCCTATTGGTTCTCTTAGCCAAGGATCTTTCTGACTAGGCAACAGATGAGATATAACACATAAGTTCAATTTAAGATTGTACAGGAAAGAAGCCAGAGGAAACTCAAAACTGACTTCAAGTACTATCTCCTCCTCCATGAAATCTCAGCTGCTGGGGGTCCTTGTGGAATTACTTTGCAGATATGTTATACTAATTTATAAGTTTATTTCTTGTTTCCCCTAATAGAGTGTAAATATCTTGAGACTAGTTTCTGTTTTTGGTATGAAGAACACAATAAATACTTACTGATAAATATTTGCTTAATGAATAAATGAATAAAGAGCTAGTGAGCTGGGTACTTCTTTCTCCCAGAGCTTTACAATCAGTAACTTCTGGCCTATCTTTCCCTAATGAATGAATGAATGAATGAACAAACTATTTATTAAGCTCTTACTATGTCTTAAAGCCCTGCACTAAGCTCTGGGGATATAAATAGAAGAGTAAGACAACCATTGCTTTCAAGAAGCTCACCTTCAAATGAGGAAGAGAATGTGTGTGTGTATATGTGTGTGTGTGTGTGTGTGTGTGTGTGTGTGGCATATATATACATGGTGTGTTTGTATATACATATACACATGCATACATAAACACATACATACATACATACACATACACATACAGATAGATAGATCATTTTAGCTGCATGTCAGATTGAAAAGTTCCATTATCCTTATGGTGAAGCAACAAAGGGAATGGTGATGCTTCTTCTTTACTATCAACTCCACTAATAATATAATGTCAATTATTGATGTTGAACCATTTCACAGTGTTAACGATTTTGGTGGGAAGAACTTCCTTTCAGGGTCTTCAGTAGCAGTGCCAGAAGCATTTATCAGGCTCCATCTCTACAGGGATTGTTTCTCAGGATGACTTGTGAGGGTACTGATCTTCTCAAGATTCTTTGGTTCAGGGTCCTGGATTATCTCCATAAGGGTGGATTTCATTCAGCTGATGATGGTGGTTTGATTTGCCCAGCACCTGCTCTTTCCTGTCTCTTGTAAGGGCTTTGCTATTTTAGATAGGCCGGTTTGCTTGCCTGGTGCATGGCAGTTGGTGGAGAATACTGCCCCCGTCTCCACAGGAGTTATTTCCCTAGGCAATTGGGTATGAGGACTGGGCTGGAAGGATATTAGTGGACTGGAAATTGATGCCACTCTCACGGTCCTTTGTCTATGTTTGTTGGTGACAATTGTTCAACTGTTGTTAGTAGTAGTAATGAAGAAGGTGGGCCCTCTGTCCACAATGATTTCTCCCCTCATTGATGATTGAGAAGCTGGGCTCAGAAAAAGTTTTGGTAATTTGGGGAGCATTGGTTTCAGGTTGTTAGGCTGTCTTTGTCAGGGTCTAAGGGGAAATTGTTGTCAAGGTGGTGGTGGTGGGGGGTCAAAATTGCTTGGCACATTTTCCTCCAGTCCAGTTCCTACAGGCTATTTAGTTCCTTCTCAAGAGCCTTGAATCAGTTCTCCTTTTGCCCTTCAGACTTGCTTAATTATTTGTCTCCTCTCTTTCAACACTCCCCCCCTCCCAGAAGTAGGCTACCCCTCTGGGGTCAGACACCCTTTTTCTCATAAGTTCCTATTGTTCAGTTTTTTAACTTGTCCATTCTAGGGGAGATATTTTATCTTTAGACCAATTTACAATTGCATAGCAACTTTATTTACATTTAAGAGTACTCTTGTTTCATCTAAACAGGTGTATCCTTAGAAGACATATATGATTAGGAAATGGGGAAGAGAAGGATTTTAGTATTACACATGCATATATAGAATCTTCTTTACATTTGTCTTAGAAATAGTGGGTGGTAGGAATGAGGCAGATGTTGAATGAGGAAAATTAGGAGAGAGAGAGAGAGAGAGAGAGAGAAAGAGAGAGAGAGAGAGAGAGAGAGAGAGAGAGAGAGAGAGAGAGAGAATAATTTAATATTAAATAAAATGGCCATTGAGAACATCACACTATCTCCAGGAAGCAACAAAAATCTTTCCAAAGCATGAATTGTTACAGATTTCTCCTCAGTGCTATCTTGGGCAGTTCTAATGATGTTACACACTAATAATAGCCTCTATAAGGCCCTTGTAAAGGACTTAAGAGAGCTACAATCTCTAAAGAAGGTGCTAAACACTGATTACCCTCTATTATAGGAATCTCTTCTCTATCTAGTTAGTTTCCCAGCAAACAACAGGGCTATAGAGTTCGAAGATTTCAGAGAAACAAATGCCATGGTCAAGAAAGATTGTGCAACTGTGGAATTTGGCGCTATAGTAGAGAGGAAATTTAAAGAATCTCCAAAAATTGTAAATTGTGGTAAAAATATATAGTGGAATTATGAGAACTGAAGCACAAAAAGTGCTTCCCTTTGAAAAAATAAATAGCTGATGTAAAGCTCAAGAGTTAGCAGAGAATCACAATTTGCTGTGATGTATAATGGGAAGGATCATTGGATTAGACACTGGAAAACCTGGGGTTAGTAGAAACTCCTGGTCCTATCCTGTATAACCTTGAGTAAGTCACTTAACCTGTGTCTTCTCCCTCTTTGACCTATGGGTAAAATGAAGGAATGAGGGGAGGTTAGATCAGAGTTCTTCAACATTTACTAATATCTACTGAATATTTGTTAACATAAGCTGCTATGTTCCAGGCACTGTGCTAAGTGTTGAAAGAATACAAATTTCGGGTAACCCCAAGGATAACAGAAAGACATATGGTAGAAGGAAGTAAGCTGTAGCCTACTACCAATAATACCTCGTCTGGGACAAGTATTATAAAAGACATATATTAAGGATATGTATGGTGTGAAAGAAAGGAAGCCAATCACATAGTGAGAATAAAAAATTTAAAAAAGTGGGCAATCAAATGCTACTTTGGAGTGCCAAAAATATTACTAAGGTCAGAGGAAGGCCTCCAACATGCTCATTAGATCATATATACTGGATTTACAGAAACACATACGTAAGAATTAACTAATCTGGCTACCCTGTCACCATTTCCCACCCTCCCAAAAGGGAGAAATAAGATTACATGTTCTTGATAAAATCACACTTTCTCCCTGTGATCATTGCTTCTATTTAAGATATTCACTAGACATCTCTGTAATGATCCATTCTGAAATTTTGTTGGGAATAAAGTTGAACCAGAGGACATATGATTTTCACAAGCTATTTTCTTTCCTTTTTAAGAAAATCAGTACAGTTGTTCTTCTCTAATCCTGAAGTACTTCTATTGTTCTCCAAAAGTTTCAAAGATGATAGGATGGCAGATGTCGAGTTATAAAGGATCATAACGCCATTTAGTCTTTATTTTACAGATCAGGAAATTAAGGGGGGGGGCAAAATAAGTTTAATGACTTGATCTAGTTCATACATGTAGAAAATGGCAGAGCTGGGATTCAAACCCCTGCTATCTGCCTCCAAACCCATCACTGTACCATGTTGCTATTGACAGAAGCTCAGAAATTGCATCTACCCATCATTTCAGTAGTAAAGGATGTAGTTCATGTGAACCTGAAGAAATGAGGACATCAAAGACAACTAAAGACGCTCCTGTCATCTAGTTTTTTGACCATCAGATCCTGTCTTTACCCATTATTCACTGAAGCAATTCAGGTCACTTAGGAGGTCTACTCTAAAGTCAGAATGACTGGTCATGATAAGATGAAGAGACCTTTGTTGGGTCTATTTTAACTCACACAGTAGGAGAGCTGTGAAACCTATATGTTCTAAAATGTTTATAGCAGTTCTCTTTGTGGTGGCAAAGAACTGGAAATTGCAGGGATGCTCACTAATTAGGGAATGGCTGAACTAGTTGTGGTATATGATTGTGATGAAATACTACTATGCTGTAAAAAATGTTGAGCTCAATGATCTTAGAAAAACATGGAAAGACTTAGTGAATAATGAAGAGTGAAATGAGTATAACTAAGAGAACATTGTATACAATAACAGCAATATTGTTTTAAGAATGACTTCAAGTGAATGAGTCATTTTGACTTCTATGAATACCCAAATTAACTATAAAAGACATATAAAGAAAGG
>CM053580.1:437606523-437622054 GCA_028627135.1 Pseudochirops cupreus | reverse complement strand
TATCTATCTATCTATCTCTAACTATATGTGTCTAATGGTGGCCATTTCTAGGGCAAGGTAGGAGGAGGGAAGAAAAAAAGGGAAAAAAAGAAAAAAAGAAATTTGCATGATAATTTTGTTGTATGCTTGGAGGGGATAGCAAGTTGTGCATGGTAGATTTGCAGTTTAATGTGCAATCATCTTTTATATTATATATTGTTATTGAAATGCTTGTTTTATTCCACAAGTTAAAATATATTTTAAAGAAAAGGTATGCTGGGACCTGAGTAAGAGCCAATTATTAAAATTTCCATATGAACTAGTAAACCTCAGAAGGTTACAAATCAGGGCTTGGTTTATTGTTTTGTTGATTGTCTAGGTTAAAGAGAGTGATGAAAAATATATTCTGTATGCATCCTTTTCCATCCCCAACCCCTCAGTTGGTTGTTAAACATTTACTGGCATGTTACTGATTAATGGTACAAAGTGGAAGTGTAGTTGAGAAAAGGCTGAGGAAATATGGGAAGGATGCAACTGGAGTGGTCATGAGGATTTGAAGATCATTCAGGACAAGAAAGAGGCATCAGCAATGGTCTTGCAAAGAGACTTTCCCTTGGCCTTAGTGCACCAAGCTCTAGCTCTCTGGTCACTCCTCCTAACCAATACATGGAATGGTCAAGGTCTCATTTCCTCCACTAAAGCAGCAAACTGATCCTCTTTCAGTGCTTCAGGAACCCATATCTCCCAAATAAGGGTAAAACATAAAGAATTACAAATTCTAAGATGTCATATGGCAGAAGCAATGTAAAGACAGTATTATAGAAATATATGAATGAAAAAAGATAGCTCAATTATTTATTGAGGAGTGATGATCAATTGACAAACTATGTGATCCAATGATTGCCCTGTAATGCTAAAAGAATTAAGGGAAGGACCTCAAAATGTTGCTTAGAACCCCATAGGAAATTTACTAGAAGACTTGAACACCAATTATGAAAGAAAGGCAACTATAGATGTGTTATCATCTGCCATGTGGGGAGAAATAATTATATCAGTAATACAAAAAATGCATCAAATAGGGACCACTTTCTTTAACATTTATAATAGTGATTTTCTTAAATCAAATATCTGATCATTTCACCTCCTACTCAATAAACTTCATTGATTTCTTTTTGTTTCCAGGAGCAAATACAAAATTCTCTGCTTGGCATTCAAAGTCCTTTATAACCTAGGCCCCTCCTACCTTTTCAAATATTTTAGACCTCACTCTCCAACATGTGATGTTTATTTCAGGAAAAAGACACTCTATCTCTTGTCTCTGGACATTTTCTCAGGCTTTCGCCTCATACCTGGAATGCTCTTCTTCTTCCACATCCGCTACTGACTTCCATGGCTTCTTTTAAGTCCCAATTACAATCCCATCTTCTACAAGATGCTATTCCCAACTCCTCTTAATTGCAGTGCCTTCTCTCTGTTAATAATTTCCTACTTGTACTATGTATGTCTTTCCAGGGGGCTAGGAATCCAAAAAATAAATTCCCCTCTTCCCACCTCCTCAAGTTCATATTTAGGTGCCCAAACTTCAGTGACAGAAGTTCAATGTGAGTGTGAAGGAGGCGGGCTATAAGGTAAGGTGTGGGAAAGGTTTGACTGAGTGGGTATGATGCATAGAGAACAGTGAAGCCAAGAGTATAGACCACCTGGAAGGGTATGAATAGCTTAATGAACAGGAGTCCCAAGGAAGTGGTTGTTCCTTTCATCATTAAGAGGACTTTGAGGTAAGGAACATGAATGGATGTTGTCACAGGGATGACTATGGTAATGTTGGGAATAAAGCACGGGCCCCTAGATATTGGTGCTATGGGAACAAAGTCCCATTTAGCTCTATACTGGTAACAAATCTGAGTTTTATGGAAAAACATAACTCCCATATATATCATTGTTCTACCCTTTCTAATCCAAAGTTTATTCTTTTTGTCAGGAGAATAAAAGAAAAAAAAAAACAAGTAAAATAAAAATTATGTAGATTTACCTTCTCTCCATATTTGGTTATCATTATCCTATCTGCACTAAGTAGCACTGAGTAGCAATACTAAAATTTCTTTTATTCTCCTAAAAGAAAATAAAACAATAATAACCAAGAATACCTTTCTGTTGTTCTTAGGCTTCAACCTCAGAACATTCTGAGCTTTAGGATCTTCACTCTCTTTTTACAGTAGCCACTGAACTTCACAACCTTTTATTCCCCAGGTTTTGACTTCTGTCAGTCTGCTGGAATTGCTGTCTCCATGGTCATTACTTACCTCTTAATTGCTAAATCCTGTGGCCTTTTCTCCATCCTCGGACTCCCTGACCACTCTTAACCATCTGGCATGGTTGACCACTAATTTATGTCTATGTAATCTTACTACTCCTTTCTCAATCTCCTTTTCTGACTCTTCATCCATCACATACCCTCTGAGTCCTGATGTCTTTCAAAACTCTGTCTTGGGTCAATTTTTTATTCTTATTCTTCATAGTTTTTATTCATTCAGTTGAATTCCCACTGGTTCAGTCATCACCTCTACACATATGACTCTAAGATCCACTTGTCCAAGGTGGAGCCAAAATGGCAGAGGAAAAACAGGACCTCCACAAGGAGGACTCTCTGGCTCCCACCACCTCCAATTCATGTAAAAAAATGACTCTAAACAAATTTTAGAGCTACAGAAGCCACAAAGAGACAAAGACAAACAAATCCCCTGCTGATGACAGACTAGCAGGCCAACAGGAAGGGTTTATCACACCAGGCTGGGAGACAAGGGCAGTAGTTCCCCATGAGCTGCACTAAGCCTGGGGTGGCCCTGACTAATGGTGGCTGGCATGGACTTCAGGAGAGTGAATCACCAGCAGCTATGGCAGTTTCAAGACTTCTCAACCCATAAATGCCAAAAAGAAAGTAAAAGGTCAGTTGAGAACTCTGTTGGAACAGGAGGTCAGAAGAATATGGTCAAACCCCTCCACCTGGGGCAAGAAGTGGTGGAGGAGCACTGGCTGCAGCTGCTGCCATGGCTGCCTCTGGAGCTCCTGGCCTGCAGATTGTAGGGGGACCAAATGACCATTCAGAGGGTAATTGCTCTTGCTTTAACCTGCTTGGATCTGGATAGCAGTCTTGGGGAGGTCCTGGGGTGTGTGGCCAGTGTGTCAGAGATTGTGGGGGCTGCAGAGAGGGTGCCCTCCTAATTGCTCCAGCAGCTGTGAAAACCCAGCAATTTGGGACATAGCTCTCTCCATATGGAAGCAGAGTTCTATCATGGCAAATAGCTCAAAAGTCAAGTAATTGGTTGACAATATGAGCAAGTAGAGGAAGCACAAAAAGACCATAGAATCCTTTCTTGGGGACAAAAAGAATCAAAGCACAGAGTGGGAGGAAGACAACAAAGTCAGAACTCCTGTGTCAAAAGCTTCCAAAAAAAACATGAACTGTTTTTACAAGCCATGGAGGAGCTCAAGGATTTTGAAAATCAAGTAAGAGAAGTAGAGGAAAAATTAGGAAAAAGAAATGAGAATGATGCAAGAAAATCATGAAAAGTGAGTCAACAGCCTGCTAAAGGATACCCAAAAGAATAATGAAGAAAATAACACCTTAAAAAATAGACTAATTCAAATGGCAAAAGAGGCTCAAAAAACCAATGAGGAGAAGAATGCCTTAAAAAGTTGTATTTGCCAGATGGAAAAAGAATTTCAAAAACTCACTGAAGAAAATAATTCCTTCAAAATTAGATTGGAACAAATGGAAGCTAATGGCTTTATGAGAAATCAAGATACTATAAAACAGATCCAAACAAATGAAAAAAAATAGAAGACAATGTGAAATATCTCACTGGAAAAACCACTGACCTGGAAAATAGATCCAGGAGAGATAATTTTAAAATTATTGGACTACCTGAAAACCATGATTAAAAAAAGAGCCTAGACACCATCTTTCAAGAAATTATCAAACAAAACTGACCTGATATTCTAGAACCAGAAGGGAAAATAGAAATTGAAAGAATTCACAGATCATCTCTTGAAAAAGATCTCCAAAAGAAAACTCCTAGGAATATTATAGTCAAATGCCAGAGTTCCCACGTCAGAGAGAAAATACTACAAGCAATCAGGAAGAAATATTTTGAGTATTGTGGAAACGCAATCAGGATAACACAAGATCTAGCAGCTTCTACATTAAGGGGTCAAAGGGCTTGGAATATGATATTCTGGAGGTCAAAAGAGCTAGTATTAAAACCAAGAATCACCTACCCAGCAAAACTGAGTATAATGCTTCAAGGAAAAATATGGTTATTCAATGAAATAGAGGACTTTCAAACATTCTTGATGAAAAACCCAGAGCTGAACAGAAAATTCAACTTTCAAATACAAGAAACAAGAGAAGCATGAGAAGTTAAACGGGAAAAAGAAATCATAAGAAACTTATTAAAGTTGAGCTATTTGCATTCGTATATGAAAAAACAATTATTGTAACTCACAAGACTTTTCTCAATATGAGGATAGTTGAAGAGAATATGTATGTGTGTGTATATGCACATATATATGTACACACACACACACACACACACATATATATATATATATATACATATATGCATGTCTGGAGGGTGTATGTGTATATGAATATATATGTGAGTGTGTGTATATATGTACATGTATACATAGAGGGCACAGGATGAGTTGAATATGAAGGGATGATATCTAAAAAAAAATAAAATTAAGAGGTGAGAGAGGAATATATTGGGAGAAGGAAAAAGAGAGAGATAGATTAGGGTAAATCATCTCATATAAAAGAGGCAAGAGAAAGTTGTTACAATGCAGGGGAAGACAGGAAGGTAAAAAGGAATGGGTCAACTTTACTCTCATTGAATTTGGCTTAAGGAGGGAATAACATACACACTCAGTTGGCTATCTTACCCCACAGGAAATTAGGGGGGAAGGGGATAAGCGGGGTGATGATAGAAGGGAGGGCAGATTAGGGGAGAGGGTAGTTAGAAGCAAACACTTTTGAAAAGCGACAGGGTAAAAGGAGAAAATAGAATAAGTGGCAGGCAGGATAGGATGGACAGAATTATAGTTAAGTCTTTCACAATATAACTACTATGGAAATGTTTTGTGTAAGTACACATGTACAATCTGTATTGAATTGCTTATCTTCCCATTGGGGGTGGGTGAGGAGGGAAGAAGGGCAGAACACATGTTTAAAAAAAATTGTTTTTACATGCAACTGGCAAATAAGATATTCAGGCACTGGGATATAGGAATCCATCTTGCCCTACTAGAAAGTTGGGAGGAGGAATGAGGGAGGATATAAGAGAGAACAGCTTGGGGGAAGAGGTATTCAGTAAGCTTGCTGTTTTGGTGTGGGGGGTAGGGGAAAGATTGGGAGAAAAATTTGTAACTCAAAATCTTGTGGAAATGAATGTTGAAAACTAAAAATAAATAAATAAATTGAAAAAAAGATATACTCATCCATTCCTATTTTTTTTTATCTTGACATTTAGTTCTGAGAAATGATTATTAAATAAGAAATTATTGTGGAGATCTCTGACCTTTCCCAAAATCATGTCCCACTTAGACTACTTTATCTAGGTATATTTGTTGCCTCACCCAAGTAGAAAACCTTACAAAGAATTTAATTTATTGTGAATTATGACCCATTGTGTTCTATTCAGGCAGGTTTAGGCAGGGGCCTTAGGTCCTCTGCCTAGATTGCCCAAGGCTGGGGGTAATTTGTGAGTAAATGACATGATCAAAGTCATGTCCCCCTACTCCATGCCCTGCCCCCAGCCCATCTTTAGAATAAGTCCACTTTTCATTATCATATTCATTCTCTCTCATTACTTGCTAACCAACCAGAGTCAATTGCTACCCTAAGGAACTCTTTCAAGGGCATATAAGGGCTGAGCGGGTTCCATTAGGGTTTTTTGGCATTTGAGGGTTTCATTGACTCCTTTTATTAATAATATGCTAGAATGATTAATAAAATGGTTAATTACCCAGAAACTATGTCTCTAAATCTCTTTATATATAACAGTCCTTTGCCCAGTTCCATACTGGACATCTCTGCCTAGATAACACATCTAATATAGCTATTATCTCTTGCCCTAAATAACAAAATATCCTTATTTCTTTCAAGGATACTCTAATTGTTCAATGTACCCACGTTTATAATCTTGGAGTCATTTTTTTTAACTCTTTTGTTTCTCTCTTACACTTCCCCTTCCTCAAAATTCAATCAGATGCCCAGTTATTTATTTTTATCTTCACAAGATCTCTTGAATTTGTTCCTGTTTTCCACTTATAAAACCATCACTTAGTGCAGGCCTTTAACCTGAAGCTTTATGATGCCACCTTAATCTCCCTGCTTCTGCTCTCTGCCATCTTCAATTCAGTTTTCTCATAGTTGCTCAAATAGATAGACAAAGCCTTGATTTTGCACTTATTATGTGCTGGGCATTGTGCTAAACATTGGAAATGTAAAAACAAGAAAACTAGATGATCCCCGCTCTCAATACACTTATATTGTAATGGGAAAAACAACACTCAAGTAGAGGTATGAGAGAGGGATACATATATACTTATGTATATGTATGTGTGTATGGGATTCCAGTAAGGAACTAAAAGGGGCTTTGCCCCCGTAGCACCAGATTTTTTATGGTGTAAACATTTACTTACTCTCAAATATTTGCTGGCTGTTTCATGAAAAAGACACTCCATCTCTTAGCTCCAGACATACACACATGTATACATGTATACATATGTGCATATATACACATGGTAAGCAATTCTTATATGGGAAGGGGGGAATGGAAAGTGAGTCAGAAGGAAAGTGAGGGGCAGTGGTACTCATTTAAATGGAATCTTCATAAGGCACAAGTCTGATTGTATCACTCTCTTATCCTTTTAAAAGCCTCAAGTGACTTTCTGTTGCCTCTAAGATAAAATAAAATTCCCTAATTATGACACTTGAAGCTGTACATAATATGACTCCAGCATATTTCTTCATCCTTTTCTTATATTAAACCCCTTCACATCATCTACATTTTAACCAAATCAGAGCTATTCCCCAAACTTGACATCATCTGTCTACCCTGTCCCATGTCAGAAATGCTTATCTTTTTCCAAGGCTCAGATCTGGTACCCACCTCCAAGAAACCTTTCCTGATCACCCCAGTTGTTAGTGATCTTTTCCTCCCTTTAATTGTCTTATAGTTATTTATTTATGTGTTTGCCACATTCCTCCAGTGGAATTCAAGCTCCATGAGGGCAAGGGCTGTTCCTTGTTTTGGCTTTATATGACCAGTGTCTGACAAGGAGCTATGAATACAGTGGTGCTTAATTAATATTGAAGTACATAGACTTCAGCTAAAAATTAGAGAGATACTATGGCATAGTAGACAGATCATTGAATTTAGACTCATGGGAACTGAGTTCAAATATTAGATTGACCACTTACTATATGACCTTAGACAAATCACTTAATCTCTCTAGGCCTCAGTGTTTTTACTTGTAAAATAAGAGTTGGACTACATGACATCTAAGGTTCCTTCCAACTCTATACCTATTATTCTATGAGTAAATGAATATAATTTGATTTTAATTTCACATATATGTTTGAATTTTTACAAACCCTGCATTCAATATCTAAACTTTGTAGTATTTTGTTTAGCCAGTATATACATTAAAGGTATAAAATATGATTGAAATAAACTGATAATTATATATATAAAGAATAATTTATAAAAATCAGAGCCTACATTTCTTTATTTCAGGAGAGTATGAGTTAGTTCATTCATGTCTTTCATTCACCAATGTAGACTGCAGTTATTCTCAACTCCCACACACATCAGCCAAGGGTCTTTGTGAGTTACTGGGGCGTGAAAATACATCAACTTATACCCAACCTATTTATTTATTTTTTTAATTACCATAAATCAATTTTTCTCCCCCTTCACTACTGAAAAAAAGAAAAATAAAACAAAGGTGCAGAATAAAGTAAAGAAAATTCCTCCATTGGCCATGTCCAAAAATATGTTTCAATCTGCATCCTTAGTCAGTAAGTAGGCAGCGTACTTCATCACTGATCCTCTGGAATAAAGTTTGGTCTTTGAGTTGAGCAGAGTTCTTAAATCCTCCAAAGGTATCTATCCTTATAATGCTTCTGTTATTGGATCAGTTGTCAGTCTGGTCCTGCCTACTTTCCTAGATCAGTTTTATACAATCTTCTCAAATTCCTTTTCATTATTTCCTGTAACAATAGTATTCCACTACATTCATATATCATAATTTATTAAGCCCATTTTTTATTCCTAAATGATAAGCATCCTCTTAAGTGTCTAGTTCTCTGTGACTGCTACAAAGAACCTTTGTCTGGCCTGCTGAACATCCCTTCCCAACTCAGCTAGGCTGGTCCTTGGAAGATGGATGTATAGTCTTTCAACAGACTTGGACTCAAAACCTTTCTCAGAGTTGGTGAGACCTGTGAGAGCCAGTGCTGTGTGGGCACAGTCTTGAGAGTTGGAGGACATCTTTCTAACACCATGGAGCATCAGAGAAAGGTTTCAGTAAAGGACCAACTAATGAGCTTGCTGGTTATTATTTCTTACCCCAGGCGTAGGTGTGCCTTTAGCACCAACAACAGCTCAGTGAATTATTTGCCTAAACAAATAACATCATATTTTTCTTTGAGACATAAACAGTACTTGGACAGTACTCTTTTGCCCTTAAAATAGAAAAAAAAAATGAAAGTGAATTAGAAGCAAAGAGAATGTGAGGAGGGTGGAGTGGAAGAGGGTGAAGCTGTAGGGAATTGTATGAGACCAGCAAAGTGGTCTGATTTCTGATTTTTCTACACTTCTGATGTCCAGGCTCTTTAATTAGGAACTCACTTTTCTCTTCAAGCCCTGGATTGTGCTGTCTCTATTAGCACAGAGCGCCTTCGACATATTCAATTAAAGCTCACAAGGTGAATTCTTTGAAAGAACTTAGGAAATCAGGCACAAAGGCATTTTTTAGTCAAATTAAACCCTGTTACCTGAATAGAAAACCTTTCTCTTTTAAAATACATAGCAGCAAGACCTTCAGAACCTATTTATGCATTTCAAAGACTCAGAATTCATTTATAGAATCATTTTTTTTCTTTCTTTGTGACAATAGTTCCTTCCTTTTAAGGAGATTGGTGGTGAAGGGCTTTTTTTTTTCTGGTGGCAAGTTTTTAATTTGCATTAGCAATTTATTAGAAAGAGGTACTAAGGGCTGCATGTGGATTAGTAATTGCAGCAGCACTGGAGCTCTGGAAAAAAAAAAGCCAGTGTCTGAATCTTTCTTCATGGTTTATTTTTCCAAAGTTGAATAGTGAGACCTGAGGGATCTCTAAGGATGGGCTGAGGGACTTGTCCTTGTAGGCTGCAAAGATGAGGGCAGAGAGGGAGTGTGCAGGGGAAAGCTTGATAGCTCTGTTTGGGGGGAAAAAAATTCTAAAGCACTTTTATTTTAAAAAAATAATAACCCTCCCTCTTACCTGCCTCAGTAGTCCAAGTTATTTACAGAGTGTAATTAAAGAGCTGTTACATTTCTTTCACAAGTGTGAAAGAAGCATATAATTAGAAACTCCTGTAGGTGTGAGTGACTTGCTTGAGACTCTTTCTATAGCATGTAGAAATGAAGGGTCCTTGTTGCTGTGGCATATAAAACACCTCTTTTTAAACCCAAGCTTCCTTCTGTCCCTCATTAGATTAACATATTTAAGAGTCTAGTTGAATTTACCAGTCTCACTTCTGGTAAAGACCACTTTATTGAGTCATTAGGCTAGCCTTTTACCAAATTCCAGCTCAGCTGGTTTTCCATGGGAATGAGGGTTTCTGGTTGCTTCAGGCTAGCCCAGATAAACCAGATGCTTCTTCCAATGTCAGGGTAAATAGGTAGAAAAATCACCAATTTGTTTGACCTGTAGCTTTCATTGGCTTTCATTATGGTGGGGCTGGTAGTCTCATTTCCAGATTTCCAGTTTTCTTAGAACTATTCAAGATAATCTGTACGCTCACTAAGACTTTTGTTCTGAAACTTGGAAATTTGGACTTCTTGTTACAATTTACCATGAGAGATTCCAGTTTAGAAAACAGGAAATCTGAGAATGGGGAAAACACATTGTTTGGCAGCTCTAGACAACTGTTATCACACACCAAAGGTCAACTTGACAAATGGCTTTTGTGCCATGGGAAAATTAAACCACAATAAAATCCATGGTATAATTAGCTGTCCCCAAAAGAAACTTACCTATAGATAACCTGGACAGGGTAGCTGAGTGTATGGGACAGATTTGGATAATTCCACAAAGGCACTTCAGGCTACCTAGTGTTTGTTCCTTTAAGGAGAGGTTATAACAATACCTATTCCTTTTCCACAAGTATAACAATGAAAAGAAATTGTATGTCTCCCTTGGTATTCAAGGGACCTTTCATTCAACCTCTGTGACTTTGGATAAGTCATCTATCTAGGCTTATCTCTAAAATAAGGGGGTGGGATTAGATGTCCTCTAAGGCCCATTCTTATCCTAAATCCATGATCCTATTATCTCATATTACACTACAATCCTATCATAGGATCAAGGAATCATAGTATCTTAGAGTATGAAGGATATTTGAGGTTATTTCAGAAAGTGTTTAACATGGGAACCATAAAGTTGTTTTTAAAATTTATAATTTTACACACACACACACACACACACAGACACACACACACACACACATACTGCAATTTGAACCCCAATCTCATTACCTGTATGATTCCTTTTTTTCTTTTTTTTTTTTTGCTTTTTGGAGGTGGGAAGGTAGGGCGATTGGGGTTAAGTGACTTGCCCAAGGTCACATGGATAGTTTTTTTGTGTGTGTGTATGTTAAGTGCCTGAGGTTAAATTTGAACTCAAGTCCTCTTGACTCCAGGGTCGGTGCTCTATTCACTGTGCCACCGAGCTGCTCCTTCTTTTTTCTTCTTAAAAATATAATTATATTCCAATATCATTAACTTACTTTGTAATACTTTTGATGTTTTATATATTTTAAAATATTGTCCCAATCAGTTGTCATGTCCATGGGCATCACCAGATTATTCAATGGGTTCATGACAAAAAAAAAGTTCTGATACCATGTATAACACTTATGACAAAGGGTCATCTAGTTAAAGGGGTAATGATCTGAAAGGAAATCACTAACTTCTGAGGCAGCTCATTCTAAATAGGGACAGCTCTAATTTTTAGAAGCTGCTTCCTTACACGAAGTAGATTTCTGACTGTACATCTTATATTCCTTGTTCCTCATGCTACACTCTGAGGCCAAACAAAATATATCTAATTCATTTTCCATATGACTGCCCTTCAACTTCTTGAAGAAGACTGTTATCATATTCCATATAAGTCCTCTCTTCTCTTGGGCAAAATCCCAGACTTGTTCAACCAGCTGACATGTGGCATAGTTTCAATTCACATTTCATCCTGGCCCTTATCCTTTGAGCATTCTTCAGCTTGTCAAGCTTCAGTCTAAAATGTGGCACCCAGAATATTTCAGATATGACCTGAGTAGGAAGAAAAGTAGAAAAGAGGCTATATTCCCCTAACTCTAATCCTTCTTTTACTGTAACTTAAGATTCTATGAACTGCCTTGGCAACATTACCCTGTTGATGACTCATATGGAGATTGAAATCCGTTAAATTCCACTGATCTTTTTAAGGTAAACTATGAGTTCTTCAGCCCATGAACAGCTGATTTTTTTGAACCTAAAGGTAGCACTTTACATTCATCCCTATCAAATTTTATCTTATTACATTTGGCCCAATGCTTGGCTCCATTCAGTTCAACAAGAATTTATTGCCATTCTAGCCTGTCTAGACCTTTTTTTTTTCCAACTGTTTTCCAACACCATAATACAATACATTACAATACAATAAACCCTTGTTCTATCCCTTCCAGCTTCATGTCATCTACTCCTTCATCCAAGTCATCGCTACAAAATGTTATCCAATCACAGGGCCAAGGCTCCAGCTCTCCCTCCAGGTTGACACTAATCCATAAATTGCTATTCTTTATACCCTGTCATTTCACCAGTTCCAGCATTTTCCCCCATCTCATCCACAAGGATATTATGACAGTTCTGCCAAATGCCTTTCTGAAAACTTGACCCATAAAAGGGGTTGACTTTGTTGTAAATCTGAGATTTTATTAGTTAAACTAGTATAATGCTTTACTTATTTGGAAGTCACTTACCTAGCAACCCACAACTATTCAGAAAATATCTGAGAATCCAGAAGGAAGAAAGGAAGTCTCAGGGAAACCAGAATATACCAGTCCATACAGCAAAACAACTCAGACATTTTGGCCAAAAGCAAGCCTCCTCAGACCCTCACTAGAGTTAGGAAAATTCACATTCCTCTCACAGACCTAATTATGTGTTTTTCATCTCATAGCAGACTAGAAGGTACAAATTAGAACTGGGGTGGGGTGGGCAGAGATGAAGGAGAGAATTGCCTTTCAGATGTAGGTATACTGACAGCTTATATCCTAATAGCAAGAGCACAGGCAGAACAAAATAAGAAAAAAAAAAACAGATCCAAAGGCAAAAAAAGAAAAATCCCAGGGGTTTTACCAAAAGGTATTTTTGGGGGAGTGGGGGTGAGTAAGGAATGCAGTTGGTGTTTCAGTAAAGAGCTCTATATATCTTTGTGTCTATTGGGGAACATAGCTCTATTCCATTTATGAGGATTGTATCATTACTGATCAAGATCTTATTAATCACCATGAGTTAATCAATCAATAAACATTTATTAAGTACCTACTATGTGCCAGGCATTGTGCTAGGTCATGAAGAAATGTGTGAGTTATATAGTCAGCATACTCCTTTCCAGAAAGCAGGGAAATTATGTATCAGAAAGATTTCCAGATAAAATGCTTTGAATTAAAAAAAAAATGCATCAAGAGAACTATATCAAATAGGAAGAATATTTATTCATGAAATACTCCATTTCTTAATGAGTACAGATGAAGTATATCTCCATATATGTGTACATATATATGTACTCATGCACATATATATGTGTACATCCACATGCATACGTGTTAGCCCCTATATTCATACACCAACATGCATACTTATTCCTATCCATATCCATATGGATACATATGACTATATATATGACTATAAATGACTATACATATGACTATATATATGACTAAAAATATGACTATATATGACTATGTATATGACTATAAATCACTGGTCTAGTCCTCTAGTAGCATCAAAGCCAAAAAGAACTAAGGGCCACTAAATCTTACCTAAGGATCCCTGCTGGCCTTATATTGACTTAGAAAGCCACATATTAGCATTACTTTGTTCTATTATATTTTTGTTTATTTTGTTAATTACTTTCTTAACTACATTGAATTCGGTTCTGACTATACTTGAGACTATTGTTGGCCAAGTGTTTGATAACTCTATTCCATATCTAGATACAGAGATAGAAGACCATACACATATGGAGGATGATGAACATATAGATTTAGAAATATATTGAAATATATTTAGATACAGATAGATATAGGACTAGGCCTATGATTTCACATTTCACTGGTAGAGGGAAATGATAGTAAAAGGATTTTCCATACTAATGTAGATCAACACTTGCTCAGCAAATATGGAGCTTTTACAAATTTCCCTGAACAACTGAGATGTTGATGTTTCAGAGTCACAAGCCTGTAGCAGCATGTGTCAGAGGAGGCACTTCCTTAGATCTAGATCTCTCTGACTTTAAAGCTCCATGCATCACTCTGCCTCACTAGATAGGTATCACTGTACAAAAAAAAAATCATCTTCTAGGTGTGGGACGCTTATGAATCCACCTGGAAAATGACATTCAGATTGAATGTAGTAACTATACCTGATAGCTAGAGACCTAATATTGGAGACAAATTGTGTCATATTAGGCCTTCCAAATTGAGGCAACATGTCAGTATTTTTTCTCTTATTGGCTCCTATTACATATTTACCTGCTTGGGCTAAAGTACAAGAATTGGTTAATTGAATTGAAACCATATTCCACTTACTTGGCCCACCTCCACAGAAACCTCCACACTCACAACAATTGGACTGAGATGTTTTAGAGATAGCTTAATAGAAATGAAACCAATCTGCAATGTACTTGCTGAAATATTTGGATTCATTGGATACTGGAAGAGAGTCAGTCCTTGGTGACTTAGTAAGAAAGAAAGGAGTAGATTTAGGAAGAGAAAAATGACTAACACAAGTGCACATAGCAACTAGTTTTCATTGCCAGTGTTATTCTGGTATCATAGAGCACTTCATGATTTATTACTTATCTACAACCTGTGGTTTTACCAGTGGGTAAAGGGAAAACAAAAATTATAGAATACTGTGGCAGAGCTAACAGATGGGAAGGCTTAGTGGAAAACTGGGTTGCCCAGGAGTCTGGGACATCATGACTGAAACTCAGCTACAAATGATGGCATAGAACAGGTGCAGTCTGGGAACAAGAGGCTAGTCCTCCATGTGCCAGCAGGGGAGGCATTGCCAATGGCACTCATTAGGCATCTTACCCTCATTCAAATTCATGCCTGAGAAATAACTGATGGAGATCAGAAAAATGGCTGGTATTTTTTAATCTTAATAAGAACATTCAGACACACTATGGGGACATCATTCTTTTTCCATCCTTTGCTTTCAACCTGATACTCTTGTCCAACTTTGTCTAGCATTTCCCAGATGCAAATTTTAAAATACAAGGTCAGCCCCTGCCACAATTGTTCTATTAGCAGATCATATTCTATTTCTTTATGCTTTCCACATATACTATACTTTCCCTTTAGGAACTGAAGGATCTTCTCCAATTCATTTTTTTCATTCATTGATTCAACATAATTTCTTCTGGTTTCAACTGCAGTAATTTCCTAGTCTCATCTCATGCTATGTAACTTTTTAAATGCTATACAGAGTTATATGAGAACTGTATACCAATCATGTCCTCTATTTCCTTACCTCTGTACATTTACTCATATCTTTCCCATGCCTCAATGTCCTTCTACTTCATACAATCCACAAACCTTTATTCAGCTATCTTACGATGTGTCCAAGTATATATTTGATACTCCAAGCACATATCTGATACTGACTTGTCAAATTAACCAAGGGTTCATCAATTTTATTTTTTTTCATAAAACCAGCTCTTAGTTTTATTTATTAGTTCAGTAGTTTTCTTAATTTCAATTTTATTAATCTCTTTTGGTTTCCAGTATTTCTTTATACATATATATATATATATGTATGTATACATATTTATAACATTTGATTATGGAACTTTAGATTCTAGATTCTTTCTCTTCCTCCTTCGTCACCCACCCCCACTGGAAGGACAAGCAATCAAATACATGCTGAACATGTGAAATTATGCAGAACCTCTCCATAGTGAGCACACTGTGAGAATCTGATTACATGTCCCTTCTTCCTATCCTGCCCCCCCAA
>CM053580.1:437525793-437606023 GCA_028627135.1 Pseudochirops cupreus | reverse complement strand
CTTTGATATTCTCATTCCTCTTGAGTTGTAGCAGACCAAGGTCCCCCCCAGATGCCCACAAGGAGGGGAGGCCAGTATTTTTTTTAACTGACACCCCTTTCCCCCTTCCCTGGTGCTGCCAACTTCTAACTGCAATAGTGGCTTTATGCTTGTTGTTTAGTTTTGTGTATAAATGGAATGTTGTGGAGACCCCCTCCCCCACACAGCCAGCTCCCCTTCCCCCTTTCTCAGTTACTCATGTGGCCAGTAAAAGGAAAGTTCCATTTAAAAGACAAATAAAAAAAAGGTGAGCTGCTCAAAAAAAAAAAAAAAGAATGCTGGTGGTCACTCATAGACCAGAGGACAGGCCAGAAGAGGCATAATACCATTCCTTTGATCATACCACCTTGGAACAACTGAAAATTGACAAGTCCCTAGAAATATCTCTGGAAATAGCTACACCAACATCCTGAAGCTTGGGCCATTACACCTTTCACATTGGAAGCAGAGTGCTACCTTAACAAAGAGCTAAAAAATCAAATAATTGGCTGGGAAAATAAAGAGGGAAAAAAATCGGGCCATAGAATCTAACTTTGATGACAAGGAATATTAAAACATACAACCAGAAAAAGACAACAAAGTCAAAGCTCCTATATCTAAAGTCTATAAGAAAAATTGGTCTCAGGCTATGAAAGAGCTCAAATAAGATTTTGAAAATCAAGTAAGAGAAGTAGAGGGAAAATTAGAAAGAGAAATGAGAGTGATGGAAGAAAAATCATGAAAACAAGTCAACAGCTTGCTAAAGGAGACCCCTAAAATGCTGAAGAAAATAACACCTTAAAAATAGACTAACCAAAATGCCAAAAGAGCTCAAAAAAGCCAGCGAGGAGAATTAAAAAGCAGAATTGGCCAAATGCAAAAGGAGGTCCAAAAGCTCAGAGAAGAAAATAATTGCTTCAAAATTAGAATGGAGCAAGTGGAAGCTAATGACTTTATGAAAAATCAAGAAATTATGAAACAAAACCAAAAGAATGAAAAACAGAAGACAATGTGAAATGTCTCATTGGAAAAACAACTGACCTGGAAAATAGACCTAGGAGAGATCACTTAAAACTTACTGAACTACTTGAAAACCATGATTAATAAAAGAGCCCAAACACCATTTTTCAAGGAATTATCAAGGAAAACTGCCCAGATCTTCCAGAATCAGAGGGGAAAATAGAATTATAAAAATTCCACTCATCACCTACTAAAAGAGATCCCAAAAGCAACATTTCAGGAATATTGTGAGCAAATTCCAGAGTTTCCAGGTCAAGGAAAAAATATTGCTATTAGCCAGAAAGAAATAATTCAAGTACTGTGGAAATACAATCAGGATAACACAAGATTTAACAGCTTCCATATTAAGAGATCAGAAGGTTTAGAATATGATATTCCAGAGGTCAAAGGAGCTAGCATTAAAACCAAGAATCACCTACCCAGCAAAACTGAGTATAATGCTTCAGGGGAAAAAAATAGATATTCAATGAAATAGAGGACTTTCAAACATTCTTGATGAAAAACCTAGAACTGAACAGAAAATTTGACTTTCAAATACAAGAAGCAAGAGAAGCATCACAAAGTAAACTTGAAAGAAAAATCATAAGGGACTTATTAAAGTCAAACTGTTTACATTCCTACCTGGAAAGATGATATTTACAACTCTTGAAACCTTTCTCAGTATTAGGGTAATTACAGGGAATATACATACATACCTACACACATGCATATACATAAACATATATATATATATATATTTATATATATTATATATATACACACACACATGTGTTTGTGTGTGTGTGTGTGTGTGTGTGTGTGTGTGTAGACAGAAGGCACAGGGTGAATTGAATATGAAGGGGTGATTAAAAATATTGGGGGTAAGGGAGATGGAGAAAGGGAGGTAGAGAATGGGGAGTAAATTACCTCACATAAAAGAGACAAGAAAAGCTTTTAAAAAGAAGGATAAGAAGGAGAAGTGAGAGGGAATTAGTGAACCTTTCTCTAACTGGAATTGGTTTAAGGAGGGAGTAACATACACACAAAATTGGGTATGGAAATCTATCTTACCCTACAAGAAAGTAGGGGAGAAAGTGATAAGATATGGGAGGGGATGATAGAACAGAGGGCAAAAGGAAGAAAGGGATAATCAGAAGCAAACACTTTTGAGGAAGGACAGGGTCAAAGGAGAGAACAGAATAAATGGGGGGTGGAAGAAGATGGAGGGAAATATAGTTATTATTTCACAACATGACTGGTATGGAAGTGTTTTGCATGACTACACATGTATAATCTATATCAAATTACTTGCCAGCTCAATGAGGATGGCTGGGGAGGGAGGAAGGGAGAGTATGTGGAACTAGAAGTTTTAAAAACAAATGTTAAAAATTGTTTTTATGTGTACTGGGGAAATAAGATATACATGCAATGGGGTATAGAAATCTATCTTGCCCTGCAGGAAAATAGAAAGGAAGGAGATAAAAGAAGGAAAGGTGTTATAGAAGGGAAAGGAATAATCAGAATTCCATCTGCGGTGGGGAGGGGAGAGATGGTGAGAAAATTTGGAACTCAAAATCTTGTGGAAGTTAATGTTGAAAACTAAAAAATAATTAATTAAAAGGAAAAAAGTAGAAATATGAGGATTATTTTATCAAAAAAAAGATTAATATAAAGAAGACAACAATCATTGATACTCTATATGCCCACTCTCCCATCTCTTTAAAAACCATTTTGAGAGCAATCTACATATACACATCTAAATTAGTGTACGCATCATCAACATATGAAAAGTGAATTAATCTTCTTTCCTGAATGATCTTTTGTAGGGGACCATATTGTTATAGGTATATAAGTGAATGAAATGTGTAAAGAGTAAAGGGTCATGTTATGTTTGCTTTTTGTTGATCTAAAAAAAAAATGACTGATTATGATAAAATGGATCCTTAAAAATTTTTCCTCCAACTTGTTGGCCACTTGCATCTCAAAATCCTACAAGATTTATCAAGGCAATGACAGCTGTAATTTTACTTTTTGATATTTTGATGATCAATATTGAGGCCTAAAAGGTAGTCCTGTTTGCTGAAGGAAAAAGACAAAAACATATGATATTACATTTTAAAACTCAATCAGTAAGTGGCCCACAGGGATCCTTATGTGTGGACAGCCCCTCATTTTCCACTGGAGTTTGACACCACTGTCACAGAGGATGAAATGAGAATTAGTTTCCTCCTTTCCCACCAAAGCATTTTTCTTTCACCCTCCTCCTACTTCCAACCCCAGAGCCCATAAGAAGATTAGTCCCTTCCAGATAGAGAACAGATTTACTTTCATCTGACATGCTCATTTAGCTTTAGACCCATAAAGTACAAATCTGATAAGAAAAATGTTCATGCCCTTTCCTAGAACCAATTAGATATTTAGGCTTGGTATCTGTATACATATCATAATAAAAACATGAAATTAACTGTGAACTGTGGTAAAGGATTTACATTTCTGGAGTTTGGCTTCTTATCTAAAATGGATTGTATGTGCAATATGAGTCAGCAGTATGATGTCACAGCCAAAAATGCTTAGACAATTCTCACCAGAAAAGTATAATGTCAAAAACAATAGAAATATTAGTTATTCTGTCATCTGTCTTGTTCTGTCATATCATATAGAGGGTGTCCTGTTCTTGACATTCTGTTTTAGGAAAGATACTGACAACCTAGACCATGTTTAGGAATAGATAACCAGAATGATCAACGATCCATTTAAGACATGGTGAGATGGAAAAGAACATTAGATTTAGAGAAATAAGCTGGGTTTAAATTCTGGCTTTTCTACTTACTACTTTTATGACTTTGGATAAATGGTTCTGTATCTCTGAGAATCAGTTTCCTCATCTGTAAAATGAGCACATGGGACGACATGACATATAAGGTCTCTTCCAACTATTAATTTATAGACCCACGAATTATAGATGTTTGGAGAAGAAGAGTAGATGGCAAAGGGAAAGAAAATCAAATGTCTTCAAATATTTCATGACTGTCTTATAAAAGAGAGATTAGTTAAATTATGTGTATCTCCAAGCAGTGGAACAAGAATCAATGGCTAATGTTCCAAGAGAGAAATTTTGATTAAAAAAAAAGTACTAACAATTAAAATCAGCCTAGATGATCACTTGCCACTGATGTTTTTAGAAAGAGTTACTTCTTTAGTTAAGAGATAATTTAAATGATACAATTGAAGGTCCCTTCCAACTTTGAGGCTCAATGAGAACCAGTTATTTTAATTTGAAGTAGCATCTTTTCCCACATGACCATTAAAAGTCACTTCAAGGTTTAACAGTTTACAAAACAAGGAGAGATTTTTTTTTTCTCTCTGAGGACAATCCTTTCAATCTGGCCACCTGTGCTCCCCTGGGTGGTTTTAGCTAATCATTGTGTTGCAGCCTGTTGTTTTTTTTCTTTCTTCTTTCCTCCCCATACAATCCCCTCCACCTAGAAAAGAATAAAGAGACTCTCTTAAGCAATAATGCTTGAAAGTCAATGTTGGCCTTTGTGTTTGATAAATAACAAAATTAATATAATTACCATGAGATGTTAATGTTACTTTGGGAAGAGAGTAAGACAAAACAGTTTGAGTTTCTTTTTGCCTGTGTATTAGTGGAATAAAAACCATATGTTAGCAGTTCTGTCTACCATACAACATAGAAGTCTATTATTTCATTTTACAATAAAATAACAGGAAGAAAACATTTGAAATCATTGACTTTGGTGGTCCCACTAATCAATTTTCACTCACTTTGTGTCCATTTAACTAAATTTTAGTCCGATGCACAAGACCACCCTTATTGTATACTGTGATTTGCATATTGAAATGGTACTATTATTTTACCATCGTGAGAATATTGACTTTGATTTATTTTTCCAGGTGTGGTGTTGTTTGTCCACCAGGCTGTACCACTCTGAAATTCTCCAGTATGCCCAAGAAAGTTCTTCATCCTGGAAGATTACTTCAACTCTGGATCTTAGTCTTTGATGGTGATGAGGGGTGGTGTACTTCCTCTGAGTGGAGGGAGGGGGCATACTTTTCCCAGAGCCTTCACTTAAGGAGAGCCTTCAATCCACCTATTCCTCCACTTCCCACCAAACTGCACTTCTCGGACTTCTCCACTGTACCCTCTGTACCACCTATCTTCTCTCTCTCCCCTTTCATCTTTCTTTTATATGTCACCTTCTCCTTTAGAACACAAGCTCCTTGAAAGCAGGACTTGGCCTTCTTTTTGCCTCTATTTGTTTTCCCAGAACATAGCACAGCACCTGGCACAAAGCCAGTGATTAATAAATATCCTTTTACTTATTGATTGGCTAACAGTCAAATATATGCCATATCAACCTCAAGCCTCCAATATGATAATAGGTTGCATCAATGGCAGCAGAATATACAGAATGAGGAAGGTGATAGTCTTGCTATACTCTGCCCTGCTGAGATGACTTTTGGCCTCACTGGTGTAACATGTATCATGTTCAATTAGGGCATTAGAATTCAGGAAGGACATCAAAAATGTGGTGCACAGCTAGAGAAGGATTAGCCGAATTAAAAAGATCCTGAACCCATGCCATATGAGGATCATTTGAAAGAATTGGAGGTGTTTAGCCAGGAGAAGAGAAGATTTACAGGTAGACAAGGTAACTATTTTCATATACTTGAAGGGCTATTTTATAGCAGAAGGATGAGAGTGATAGTTTTTGGTGGGAAAACAAAACAAAACTAAGAGCAATCTAAAGAAGTTAAAGACAGGAAGATTTCTGTTTCATAAAGGAGAAAAATTAAACTTCCTAACAACTAGAACTATTCAAAACTGGAATGAAAGAAAGTAGATTTTTCATCACTAGAGTTCCTCATAGGCTGACACTGACTGCTTGTTGGAAACTATACAAAGAAGATTCCTGTTCTGCTACAGGTGGACAAAATGTTCTCTGAGGACCCTTCTAAATCTGAGTTTCTTCACTTTTTCCCCAAGGGAATGAGTATAGATATTAAGTAACTTATTTATGTATTTATTCGGTAAGACTATTAAATAGCTTCTATGGGTTAGGTGCTAGGCTAAAAAGACCAAAATGAAACAGTTCCTGACCTCAAAGAACTCGTATTTTATTAGGGGGATATATATTTACATATGCATATATATGTAAATCCAAATAGAAACAAATAAACACAAAGTAATTGTGTCAGGCAAATGATACTAAGCAATCAGGATACTGCTTACATAGGAGATGATATTTGAAATGAGTCTGAAAGGAAGTGAAGGATTGTGACTAAAAGAACAGGTGAGGAAGAGATATTTTTGGGCATGAGAGACAGATTGTGTAAAACTGAGAGGGGATCATTTGTTTAAAGAAAAGTAAGCAGGTTAGGACATAGGAGAACCATAAGCCTAGGAAAAGGGAAGCAAAGGGAACAAACATTTATTGAATGCCTACTATGTGCCAGTCAGTGTGCTAAGCCCGTTACAAATATTATTTCATTTAATTCTCACAGTAACTCTAGTATTATTATTATTCCTATTTTACAGATGAGGAAGTTGAGGCAGACAGATTAAATGACTTGGCCATGCTCACACAGTTAATACATGTCTGAGGCTGTATTTGAACTCAGACTATCAATAGTGCATCCCTAGCTGCTGGAAAGGTATCCTCCAGCCATATTGGGAAGGGATTTATATACCAAACAGAGGACTTCATATTTTATCCTAGAAAGAATGTAATGACACTGAGACTTCTTGAACAAGGAAACAATAAACTCAATCCTGCATTTTAGGAATATCAATTTGGCATCTTTGTGGGAGATGAATGTGTGTGTGTGTGTGTGTGAGAGAGAGAGAGAAAGAGAGAGAGACAGAGAGAAAGAGAGAGAGACAGAGAGACAGAGACAGAGATACAGAGAGACAGAGAGACAGAGACAGAGACAGAGGGAGAGAGACAGAGAGACAGAGAGATAGACAGAGACAGAGACGGAGAGACAGAGAAACAGAGAGGGAGAGAGACATTTATGTTTCAGCAGTTAACATAATGCCTAGAACATTGTAAGTTCTTAGAAAATGCTTATTGACCTGCCTTCTTCCCTGAATGACCAAACAGCAAACATTAAATGCCTGCTATGTGATTTATACCACCTACTGCACTTTCCTTCCTCCTTGTGAATTTTATTATGTCTGGGATATTGCTTTTCTCTTTACTTGTTGAATTTCATTCTATCCTTTGAAGCTCCTCTCAACTGCCACCTCCTTCCAGGAAGGGAAAGGGAAGGGAACAAGCATTTATTAAACACATTTATTAAACACTTGTAGGAGCAACCACACTGGTATTCCTAGGATGGCTGCTAGCACAGGTTCTTAGATTTGCTTTACAAGAAAAAGTAGCTCTTTAAGGTGTCAACAATCTTTTAAAATTACATTCATTAGGTCAGAGGAAAAGTCAGCACCATGAACTTCAGAGAAAATACAAACATATAAAAATATAAGCAGAGAAATAAAGACCAACAGACAGAGCTCTGCCTGTATCAACTACACAGTTTACATACATCCCTGGATCGAGAGACTCATTACATCTGAGCAGTTGGGGAGCTCTGAACATATGGTCATTCAGAATCTCGACCGGAAATCACAAGATCCTTCTCAGAAGTGAGGGCCCAAAGCAAAATACCAACTGAGAGCCGGAAGGCATTACAACCCTAGTGACTCAGTGCCTAAGCAGAAACTAGCAAAAGGTGTGAAAGCCTTCTTATAAGCAAGCCTCCCCTAAGCAAGCTTCCCTCCCCCAATAGGCTCTATGTGAGGCCTATTAATGGGCAGGGAAGAGATTATTATCCATTAACATTACAGCACTGTTACAGGTGTTTTCCAAATATTTCATTTGATCTTCATAGCAACCCTGGGAGAAAGGTACAATTATGATGAACATTTTACAGTTGAGGAAATTGAAGCATAAATAAATTTGTCTTGCCCAGGGTCACAAAGCTGTTAAGTATCTTAGAATTCAGGTTTTTCTGACTCAAGGCTAATGCTCTATCTACTGTACCACCCTACCTGATTAGTTTGGCCCTGATTCTTATAGTCATTAACAACCTTCCTAAACCCTCACATAGCACATTGATTTACTTGTCTCTGGCATGTTTGTTGTTAATTACTTTGTTTTACAGGACTCAGTATTAGTTTATTCACTTCCTACCATGTGACAAATTTTAAGGGCAGCATTATGTGTAAGCTTTACATGTTCCTAAACATTTAGCACAGTGCTCTGCATACAGTAGTAGTTCAATATATGTCTGTTGCTATAAATTAGGTTGCGCTTCACCATCACCTCCAAGATCAAATATAAAGTCCTCTGTTTTCTGTTCAAATCTGTTTTCAATCTGGTCTTTTCCTACCTTTCCAACCTTCTAGAACTTTAGTCTCATCCATGAACTTCACAATCTATTTACCTTGGCCTACTTTGGTCACTCCATCTCCTCTCTCCAGGGGTTTGTCCTGGCCATCCTCCATACCTGGAATGTGCAGTCACATCATCTCTACCTCTTAGCTTTTGATTGCTCCCTCAAGACTCAGCTCATCATTGTAGGATGCTTTTCCTGATCCTGCCCACTGTTATTGCTTTGACCTTTCCAGCAATACTATTGTGTTGTAAGAAATGAGGAGTAGGATACTCTCAGAAAAATCTGGAAAGACTTACGTGAACTGATGCAAAGTGAAATGAATAGAACCAGGAGAACATTGTACACAGTAACAGTGATATTGTAAGATGATCAACTGTAAATCATTTAGCTTTTCTCAGCAACACAAAACAACTCTGACAAACTTATGGCAAAAATATGCTATGCATCCCCAGAGAAAGAATAGATGGAGTCTGATTACATATCAAAGCATAAATTTTTACCTTCTTTATTTTCTTGGATTTTTATTTTGGTATATGTATTTTTTTCTTTTACAACATGACTCATATGGAAGTGTTTTGCATGATTATACATGTATAACCTAAATCAAACTGTTGGCCTTTTTTTTTTTGCTTTTTGGAGGAGGGAAGGCAGGGCAATTTGGGTTAAGTGACTCGCTCAAGGTCACTCGGCTAGTAAGTGTTAAATGTCTGAGCCTGGATTTGAACTCAGGTCCTCTGGAGGTCCAGGGCCAGTGCTCTGTTTGGCTTTGTAATGGGAGGCAGTGAAATTGGAACTCATTTTAAAAAAATGCTGAAAATTGTTTTTACATGCAATTGGGAAAAAAATAAAATGCTAAAAAAGAATAACTTTCATGTACTCTAAAGTAGTTATCTCTAATCATCTTGATCTATATCTTGCCGTTGGAGCCAGATGGCTTAGGAGGGGAAAGTGA
Organism: Pseudochirops cupreus; assembly: GCA_028627135.1. NCBI lineage: Eukaryota > Metazoa > Chordata > Mammalia > Diprotodontia > Pseudocheiridae > Pseudochirops > Pseudochirops cupreus. Next base: position 437,596,635 of record CM053580.1, on the reverse strand, counting down.
GGTGGGTGACTTTGCATAGCCCTCCTCACTTAAATCCAATTCACTTGCAAGTCATGCAATTGCCTCCTTGATGTCATGGTCCTCTTGGAGAACGAAGAATAACTAACAATAACTCATGACATTTCCTTTCTGATGTCATGGTCTGCTTTGAGAAGGAAAACAAATAGTGACGTGGTATCAGTATAGTTATTTAGTACATTACCTCCCCTATTAGAATATGAGCTCACTGAGGGCAGAGAAAGTATTTTTGTCTTTCTTTGTATCCACAGAGTGTAATTCAGTGCCTGGTCTATAGCAAGGAATGAACAAAGGCTCATTAAGTGACAGATTTATCAACTATTCTATCTTTTCTCTGTCATTATGTAATTTTAAAGGGAAGGTCACATCTTATTTAATATTTATATTCTCCACAGTACCCAGCAAAGTATCTTATACATGAAAGTGACTCTCTTATTTGTTAACTTGCAATGAAGTATACCTTTAAAATTCTATTTTTAAGGGGCGGCTATGTGGTACAGTGAATAGAGCACCAGCCCTGGGGTCAAGAGTACTGAGTTCAAATATGGCCTCAGACACTTGACACTAAAACTAGCCATGTGACCTTGGGCAAGTCACTTAACCCCAATTGCCCTGCCTTCCCTCCTCCAAAAAAGCAAAAAAAAAAAAATTAAAAAACATCTATTTTTAGAACTATTTCCTTGACCCATGCCAGCAGGAGCACAGTGACTGCCCCCTTCATCATTCTATTACCTTACTTACTTTTCCATCCTTTCTCACTTCCCCCAAACCAAAAACAACTAAAGTTTATAATGGAAAACAAGAGGATGGAACATGAATTCAGAGAGTCCTATTGAAATACCAATTCCCAAGAGAAATGGGAGGGATGAGTCCTTAGAACTCAGTTCTTAATCTGGGGAACCCTAGCTTGTTTTTAATATTTGAATAACAGTATTTCAGTAGAAGGGGTTTCTATTGTAACCCTGTTTATTTTGTTTAATGCATTTCAAAACATTATTCTGAGAATGATTTCACAGGCTTCCCCAGACCAATGAAAGGGAACAAAAAAGTTAAGCCTGCAAAAAAAAGTAAACCTAAAGACACCAGCCTGTTGCCTCTTCCATTCCATTCCATTACACTGTCTACTCTAAACAATTCAGTCCTGTGTAATTAAGGAAAGGAGGAAGCTACAGAAAGAAGTCCAGAGCTACTACCCACTCTTACCTCCTAATCCCATCTCTGTGATTTGAGGTTGGAGAAAGTAGGGAGCAGATGACCTGAATGTAGTCACGGTAGCTGAGGTTGGGAGGAGAGGTAGTGAGAGAATGGGAAGGAAAGAGAGGGTCTTGGGTATGGGGGCCAGTTGAGCTGAGTTTAAAATAATGGAACTGGGGGTAGGGAGGTAAGGAAGACACAGTAGGGGTCAAGTGGCAGGAAGAGAAGAGCTGTGGGAACCTTCAATGCAGGAGATTCTCTTTTTCACACAATCAATCCCAGTGATACTATGCCCTGATGTACGAGGGAGGAAGCCACTGAACCACATCTCATCTTGCCTTGCCTTCCTGGCTAATATATCAGGAGATGTCATCACTAGGTGATCTGTAGCTCCTTAAAGGGAACTACACGATAATAAAAGTAGGAAAGAGAGGATAGGTGGTGATGAAACTGGACTGCAGCAATTTCTTAAATAGGCTTTAAATTTCTATCAACCCCAAAGCTTCAATTAATATCACATTGAAATCTGTAGACCACATCTATTAGACATAATAATCAATAATAATAATAATAATAATAATAATAAAATTATAGCCTCTATAACTCCACATAATTCATTTTAATCTCTGTGCCTCAGTTTCCTCATGTGCAAAAATAAGGGGCTTAATTTGTTGGTCCATCTGACCCAAAATCTGTAATCCCCTAATTTTATATTTAATTAGTACTTTTAGGTTCACAAGAAATTTCCTCATTACTCTCCTAAAAAGTAGATAACCACCACTATAAGGAAAAAGTTTCTCACAGCTCCTCTCCCCCAGATATGGAACAGAGAAGCGACTTACAGACTGAGCTGAGATCAATATATAGAGGCAACTATAGTCTCATGACAGGAATGCAGAAGATGGCCAGGTCAGAAAATCTGAGTTAACTATCAGCTCTGCTTTGGGAAAATCACTCAATATCTCTGGGAAAGTTGAGGAGGCTGGGCTAAATCTTGGGTTCTAAACTTTTTTTAGGTGTCTCAGACCCTTTGGTGTCTGGAGAGAAGCCTATGGACCCTTTTTCAGAGTAGGGTTTTTAAATGCCTGAAATAAAATAGTTTTACAAAGGAAAGCAATTCTATTGAAATGATGATGTATATTTTTCCTATTCAAATTTATAAACCTTTTGGGGATTTATGCACCCCAGATTTAAGGTGTTTTCTAAGGTTTCTTTTAGCTTTTAATCTTTGCATATATATATATATATATATATATATATATATATATATATATATATATTTGGTCAGAAAACATGCCTATGTGATGGAGACCACTAAAGTTCACAGTAGCAAAGCAAGACATATTAACGGTAAACATAAGGTGGAGGAAGTATCTGATCTTGATGGGAAACTGAGCAGCAGGATGGTTTTCCATTTGGTCACCAGATCATAGATTTAGAGTTAGCGTGGATCTTAGAAGACATCTAGCTCAATATGCTCATTTTACAGATTAGGAAACTGAGACTTAGTGAAATTAAGTGAATCATTCAAGGTCACACAGCTAGCTAAGTGTCTGAGGGAACTGACTGGGATGGAATTGAAGGTAGATAAAGCAAATAGCTGGGTAATGAGGGTATGTATACTGATTTGTGTGATTTTAACCAGCTCCTCTTTCATCCTAAACTGCTAATGACTCCTATGCTGAGGAAAATACACACACACACACACGCACACACACACGCACACACACGCGCGCACACACGCACACACACGCGCACACGCGCACACACACGCACGCACATGCACACGCACACACGCACGCACATGCACACGCACACACACGCACACACACACGCGCACACACACATACATATGCACACGCACACACGCACACGCACACACATACACGTACACGCACACACACGCACACGCACACACACGCACGCGTACACACACGCACACACACACACGCATACACACACCCCCATACACGCACACGCATATACACACGCACACACACATATACACACACACACACACACACACACACACGCACGTACACACTCACTTACTGGACAGCATTCTCTTAAAGTACTCTGAATTTCTGGTCTAAACTCCCAGACCCATTTGCATTTGTTAAAGAAAAAAATGCCATGTGATTGTTTTTCAGTTCTATCCATGTGATCTTTGGGAATTCAGGGTCAGAAGGAAGTTTTGTCTTCTGAACGGTGTCAAAGGGAAGCCGGCTCCCCTGGATTACAACGTAAACAATAAAACTAGAACTCAAACAACTTGCTGTAGGAAAGTACTGCCAATGGACGGCAATGTCTGAAGTCAAAGGCCTCCAAACTAAGGACCAGTTGTGGCCAGATCAGCGAGTGGATCAAGAGCAAGTTGCCATGGAGTATTGAATCCTTATTCCGATGGTCTCTGTGGGGTGACTAGGAGGCGCAATAGAGCACAGGCCCTGTTGTTAGGAGGAGCCGAGTTCAAATCCGTCCCCAGATACTTAACACTTACCAGACATGTGACCTTGGGCAAGTCATTTAACCCTAATTGCCTTGACTTCCCCCCTCCAAAAAGCAAAAAAAAAAAAAAATTGGTCTCCTTACACTCATCAGTTTGGCTCAAAGATGAATGTTGAATCAGATGCCTAGAAATCAGAAGTTATAATAGCTCAAGTGAAGAGGATCATAATTATTGAAGGAGTCCTAAAAGGACACACAAAATCATAGACTCTACTCCATGACCCTTATTCTATAGATGAGGAAACTGAGGTTGAAGAAGAATTACTTTTTTCCCCCCAGTCTTACATAGGTAGTAAGTGATAGACAGCAAATCCAGGTGTTTTAGCTCTAAATCCAATACTTTTCCAACTATACCTTGAAGTTTCTCCAGGGCAGGAGGTGGGAGTGGGGAATTGCTATAATTAGAGGACAGCTGTGAAGAGGTTAAATTTTCAGCCTCCTGCTTGAGGAGGACTGGACTTAATTCCTCCCTGATTTAGCAATTTATTACTTGCCTCACACAATCTGCTTAATCCTGGGCTCAGGATTCTCACAGTCTCACCAGGGGAATTCTAGTTCTACCTTTTGACTAATGACATTATAGGAAAGGTCCCATTTGGAGTGAAAAGAGAAGGCTGAAATAAATAATTTGCAGCTCTACTGGATGAACGTATTCTACTGTTAATGACTCACCCTGGACTGACCTCCCAAGACTGTCAAGTGGGAAACAGCTCTCACTAGACTTTCCTAACATTCTCTTCCTTCTGAACTTTCAGCAGAAGTTGACTGCACACATAGATGTGCAGTAGATGCCCATATTTTTAAATATTGTCTAAGGAGGAGTTAGAAAAAAAAATTTAAGAAAATGATACACCTTTGGGGAAAAGAATATAAAAATTAAAAAGCATGATGTTGTGCAAAGAAAATTGGATTTGGGATAAGACCTGGGTGAAAATTCTGGCTTATCCATTTACCATCTATGTTGCTGGGGTCAAAATTAAATTTACTTCCTCAGATCTTAGTTTCCCTATTTACAAAATAAGGGTCAAATAATCTAGGTGGCCCACAGACCACTGGCCTTACCTCTAGCGTAGCCCTTGAAATCATCATTGTGGAGAATGTAGCCATTGCCCCTGCCATAACCACTGCCAACCTCTGACCAACTGCAACTGATGGTTAAGTAAGGCTAAGGGCCATAGGAAGAGCATTGTCTCCAAATGCTTCCATGCTTCTTGCCTGGTCGCCAAAGTCATTATTGAGGGGCACAACCTTGTAGAGATGCATCTTGGTAACTTCCTCTACTTTCTGCCTTTTCTTTTGCATATTTTAAGGTCTATTTGACTTGTAGCTGAAATCATATATATATATATATATATATATATATATATATATATATATATATATATATATATGTGTGTGTGTGTGTGTGTGTGTATATATATATATATATGTATGTATGTATACACACACACATTTTCTGCCTTTACTAGAATATACATACATTTTCTGCCTTTACTAGAATATGAGTTCTTTGAGATTATGAACTATCTTAGCTTTGTATTGATACTCTCAGTGGTTGGCACAGTGCTTTGTGTCCAGGAAGGACTTAATGATTGCTTTTCATTTGTTCATTTATTCATCGTTTTAAAGAGTTTTGGCTATGAGAAAATCAATCATATGGCATGAATTTTGATGGGAATAATATGGCACTTTCTGGCAGGGTCAGTCTACAAAACGATATTAGCCACTGGTTCATACACACACAGAAAGACTATACACACACATACATATACATATATATATAGATATAGATATAGATATAGATATATAGATATATATATATATATATATTCACACACATATATACACATATATATGTAAGAGAGAGAGAAAAGGAGAAAAAGAGAGAGAGAAGAAGGAGGGAGGGAGACAGAGACAGTAATGCTTAAGATAAATTGCATGCTTCAGAATTAGGGACTGAAATCCAAAGGACAGAGAGCTGGGAGTCATAAACAACCTGGATTCTGGTATCTGCTCTGACACAAACTTGCTTTGTGACTATGGGCAAGTTACTTTTCCTCCCTTCCTCCCTCCCTCCTTTCATTCCATCCTTCTTTCCTTCCTCCCTCTTTTTTTCTCCCTTCCTTCCCTCCTTTCTATGCTTCTACGTTTCTTTATCTGTAAAATAAATATGCCTGCTCTACCTCTCAGAGTTATTTGGAGGATATAATGAAATAATTCATGTGAAAGCTCTTTGAAAATCTATAAAGCACTCCACAAATGGAAGGTAAGTATTATTATTATTATACAATTACAGTAAATGTTCATTAAATGTTTTAGATCATTACAGGATTAAATGAGATAATGGAAGTAAAAGCGCTTTGAAAATTGTCAAGCATTATACAAGTGGAAGGGCTTATTATTAGCTGGGCAATTTCACATGTAAAACACTGTTAAGGCCGATCGATGATAGTATATTCAGAGCATAATCTACTGGACATCACACTAAAATCTTCCAAAATACACAGTCCATGCATAGCTTGTTATATGGCTCTTGGTTCAGTTGTAGATCACCTTCTCTACTAGAATATTGGCTGAATCTTTCTGGTTTTATTCCTGGTTATGGAAGGTTTGTACTGAGTACCTGAAAGAGGTGGGAGGGTATATGAAGTATTAGCCTTCTGCACAATAGCCTGGTACCTAAGCCTTTCTAAAGACAGAAAGCATTCAATGATAATTTCTTTGCACCAGGAAAAAATAGATTTATAATGTTAATAATTATGTCAAATTATTCCAAGGGGGTGTACAACTTTTGTGTGGAGGAAACGAAACAAGCCTTTGCTAAACTATGTACAAACAACCATCAATATTTATAACAGCTTTTGCTACGATAGCAACATAGAGCAACACAAGAACCTTCTTAATTATAATTATATATGACAGTCTCTCTTGTACTTTCATTTTGGGCCCTTTTCTCTCTTACCCTTCTTGACCTTCTTTTCTGAAGAAGATGCCCTTAGAATTTTGATAGAATATAGCATTCAAAACACTTCTGGTGGTTGGGTGGCCCACCTGTGCGGGATTAATGCTGTCACTGAGGAATCCATGTAAATCCCTTGGAGCAGTGTGCTTTTCCAGTATCTCTGAGAAATTCAAAGGTGGTATAGAAATAAGTGTATTTGAAAAGCCATAACAGAGTAGTGTATAATGCTTAGGTAATGACTAAAGCACAGTGAAGTGAGACAAATGCAGAGTTATTGAATTCACAATTCAAGCAAGCTAACAAACTACAAAATGAACATAGCTTCTTTAACAAGATTTTAGGGAGGGGGGACTTAAGAACTGCCATCGGCTTCTCTTCTTAAAACGGATTGTTCATATTATTGTATTCTTACTGTCATTACCCTGGATTAATTTAGCAATCACAGACTTGTTAGAGACTACACAAAACACAGGCAACTGCTTAGGTCATGATGAGAAAATGGACAATTCCCTTAAAAAGTCATAAAAATAAACAAGGGCCCAAGTAGGCCTAATGGGAATCTGGCAATTGGCCTCAAAAGATAAAATGAGAATACGAGAACTTCTGTCTGGAAGATGGCAGGAAACTGAATATTGGTTTCCTTTTCCACTCTGTTCTCCTCATATTGGACATCCCTCATAATTTCAAATAGTCTTTCATAAGTTTTATTTTTCCATATTTCATTTGCCTATAATAGTATTTTTATTATCCATTGTAAAGTAATGCTTCTGAGAAAAGGAAGTTCATTGTATTTGGTTTATGAGGGAAGAAACGCAGCTTGTGAGTGATCACCTTATTATTAATGCTGCCTAACTAAGGCAGTGGTTAAAAGGCTGTGATAATAATGCAATGGAGTCTTATTCTACCCACTTGGGAATTTGCCGTTGTTCATGTTCAAGGCTTTATTCAAATGACTTACATAGATTTTTGTTAATCCCATATCTCCGAGAGCCAAATGCTTTTCCTTAGCACCAAAGTGTGCTTTTACACAGATCTCTAGCCTTTATTTACCCTAGGAAGGAACAAACACAGATGAGCATTTGTGCTAATTAGCAAGTATCACTTAACTAAAAAATTATTAAAAATTGACACTAGTCAAGTTCAGACAAGCTAGTACCTAGCAGCAACAATACATCTCCATATTATAAACCTAACCAGTCAGGCATTTCCCCTTCCACTTTTCCCGTTTTTGACATTTGGAGTGTTTTTTTCCCCTCACACTTCTGTTCCTAAGCATATCTAATGTTTCTTTCTCTCTCTCTTTCTCTCTCTCTCTCTCTTTCTCTCTCTCTCTCTGTCTCTCTTTCTCTCTCTCTCTCTCTTTTTCTCTTTCTCTCTCTCTGTCTCTGTCTCTCTGTCTCTTTTTTTCTCTCTCTCTTTCTCTCTCTCTCTCTTTTTCTCTCTTTCTCTGTCTCTCTTTCTCAGTCTCTCTCTGTCTCTCTGTCTCTCTCACATATGCACACCCACACACACACGTGCACACACACACACACACGCACACACACACGCACACATGCCCAGAGTTAATCACAGGAGTTGCCATATTAACTCTCAGGCAGCTTTCCTCTCTGTATTCCACAAGGACAATGTCTGAAGGGCTCTCTCTAATGGACTGAATGAAGCCATTAAAGGGTAGCTAGTTTTTGCTTCATGCCATAACATTAATAGCTTTCTGCTGAAACATGTGTGGGATTTTTCCCCCTTAAACAACTTTGTAGGCAATTATAATACCGGAGAAATGCCATAGAGTATCTATTTTACCTTCTCTTTACCCTACTAGAATTCCAGCTGTCAACTGGAGCCATGCAATTTCTTCCATAGGAAAGAAATCCTTTTAGATACTTATAATGATAATAGTGTCCTTGTAACGATCCTGAGAAACATGGCAAGATCAAAGATCTTGTAGATTTCAGGGACAGGAAAAAATGTGTCTTTATTTTCACTAATCTTTTATTTTCTTTATATTTTATATTATGTCTTTAAAAACAATATCCTGAGAAAGAGTCTATACTAGGCTTCACTAGACTGCCAAAAGGGCCCAACAAGACGACAGAAAAGGTGAAGAACGCCTACTTTAGAATGTTTTTAGAACAGTCCCTTTATTTTAAAGATGAAGAAATGGAGGCATAAAGAAGCTACGTCACTATTGCAAGGAAGAGCCAGATTATGAATTTTTGACTCTAAATCCAGTATTTTTTCATTTCTAATCTGAGAACCATCACCATCACCATCATTTCGAAAAATGTTTTCTCTTTCCCCACCAGTCACTTCTCTAACAATTTTCTGCTCTTCACCTTCCTCTCTCCCCCAGTCACACACACTATTAGAACCCTTGTTCATAACAAAGAATCATTGTTAATCAAAACAAACAGACTAGTTGTGTCTGACCACCTAAACCTCATATCCCAGCAGTAATCCATGGGGAAGGCATGCTGCATTGGCAGAACTTTGAAGCTGAGATTAGAACCATCATTGCAAAAAGAGAATTTTATTACCAGATTGGCAGTGGGAGTGAGGGAGGCATAGTTTGGATCAGTGAATGTATCTTTGAAAAAAAAAAGTGACTGAAAGGAAAAGAGGGTAGAAAAAAAGAAAAAAAAAGACACCTAACAACTATTTTTTTTAAGTAAACTTATCATGCTTAGAATGTGAGAGCTGCGATAATCCAGGGCCAGCTGGGTGGTACAGTGAATAGAGTGCTGGGCCTGGAGTTGGGAAGACTCATCTTCCTGAGTTTAAATCTGACCTCAGACACTAGTTGTATGAACCTGGGCAAGTCACTTCATCCTGTTGTCTCAGTTTCCTCAACTTTAAAATGAGTTGGAGAAGGAAATAGCAAACCACTCCAGTATCTTTGTCAAGAAAACCTCAAATGTTGTCATGAAGCGTAAGACCCAACTAAACAACATTAACATTTTACAGACGAGTCACCTGAGACCCAACAAGATCTTCTAGGGAAGATTGAATGAAATCAAATTAGAACATTGTAGATGGGATTCTGTCTGGGAAAGGTTTTAATCTTCAAGATAAGATAGCTAATTAGTGCCAGATCTAAGGTGTGAAAGTCTGATCTTTTCAGTGCTAATTAAATATTCTTTCCACTGACTGCCATGCTGTTATCAAGAGGCAGCACTTGGATACAGTATTGGACTGGAGTCAGAAAGGTCTGAGTTCAAATTCCACTTCAGATACTTTCTAGCTATATGATCTCTGGCAAGTCACTTACCACATCTGAGCCTCAGTTTCCTCTTCTGTTCAATGAGTTGGATCATATTAGGATAATAGATTTAAAGGCAGAAGTAACTTCAGAGGCCATATGGTCCAAACACAAAATGTTAGTCCTGGATTGTTCTTCTGTTGCTGCTTAATGTGTTTTTTTTATTATTTCCTTCAACTTTCAATGTGTAATTAGGAATTACACGATGTACTCAATATTAGCTTAAAAGAGACAACACTGAGAATGTAAATCAACTTCAATCCTTTTAGAAAAATACCCCTAGCATGTTGGTGTCTATATCTGCAGAAAGGAAATTAAAGAGCTAAACTACCTGATAGGGTTTTCAGAAAGCATTGATGAAAATAATTTAAAATATCTTTTACTTGCACTTATTTGCTGGCACAAAACTAGACTGATGTTCGCCTTGCAAATAGTCACTTGTCTATTTACCTAGAAAAGCAATGCTATGCCAGGTGAATGGGAAGAAAAATCCAATTTTAGTCTTTTTTTCCATCTATCTTAGGTCTAAGAAAATGATAGAAATGTGGCAGTAGAGTGGGAATGAGCTGTTGAATGTTCTGTATTTTCAAGCATTTAATGAAAATTAAGCCTTTAAAGGTACTGTTGTGTTTAGAATAATCTTATTTTATCTTGAAAAAATTTAACTATATCTACTAAGTTCTAGAACACTGAAGCTATTTTTTCCCTTAGAGTAGCATGTCAATGACCACAAATGATAAAAATAAAAAATGAGGCAAAGGAATAATGTGCAGGCTTTATAAATATATTGGCTATAATATGTCAGTCTGAAAGGTTTTCTTTTTAATGGAATAAGAAATGGCAGAAGTAGAGGGCCGCATTCTTCAGGTGCCCAATGGTCCCTCACAATTACAATGCAGAGACTTCACCAGGCTTCATGCAGGAAGCATAACAATTTGCATATTTTAATTTAGAGGTTAGAGACCTCTGTCAAAGCAACAGCTTGGTCCAGGTCAGCCAGGAGAAATCGAGAGGAGAGAAATAATTGAAAAGGCAGTTTCCAACAAAATGAAATTTGTCTCGTTGTCATTTAAGGTTGTCTTCTTGTCTGTCTGTAGGAGCAAGGTCAGCTTAAGAATGAAGAAAGGGGAGAACATGGTAGATCGCTAAGGACCAGAGGATAATTTTTTTTTAATAACTGTGGCAATGGCAATATATATTTATGAAGGGGAAAGGAAAGGAATGTATGTGGCATTCATGCTAAAAGTCAGCAGGTGTCCTTTGAATCGAAATATTGCAGACATGTACAAGGCAGATCTAAAGTTTGTCCTCAAAGACAAGCAGGTTACAGAGGAGACGAAGTACTTAATGAAATAATTTACTGTGACATATTGATATTGAAGGCCAGAAGGCAGAAAAGGATTTGCAACAAAATTAAGGTATTTCTCGCTTGAAACAGCTCCCTTATTTTTCCTGGGGCTCACTTAAGTCCTTTGTGAAGAAAAGAGATTCCACCCCCCCACACACATCCTTTTCCAGGTTTATGCCAAAACTTACATGTCAATGTGAAATTCTGAACTGAGGACCAGATGGAAATCTCATTGGAATACAATCCGGAGGAAAGTAGGCGTATGAAAGGTTTCTCTAGTTATGTTTTGGTGGGGAGTTTAATCTCCTGAACGTCATATGTTTTCAATTAAAGTATACATTCATGAACAAGGGCAGCTTCAGTAAAGGGAAATGAGGCCTGGGGAATGTTGGTTTAAGATAGAGGCCGTGCAGGATAGTTAAGGCTATTATCTGAGCACAAAAATGACAGCCAAACTCTATCTCTGTGCAGAGAATAAGCACAGTAAAGAGTTTCTGGATCTGAAGGAGCCCTTGCCTGAGAAAAATAAAGAGCAGTACTTCTCTTGTCTTGTTTACAAAAAGAAAAATGCTTTGCAAGTCAGTTCAGTCATATATACAGATATAGTCTGTGGACTCATGCTTTGATTTATTTAAGGAAAGTTGAGACAGCAAAATGTTGAACTCAGAATCAAAAGATGTGGATTCAAAGCATACCACTGGTAATTATCAGCTTTGAGAAGATCACTTAACCTTCCTGGTCCTCAGTTTCCTTATCTGTAAAATGATGGGGCTGAACCAGATGACATTTAACTCCAGGTTCTAAATCTATGATACTATGATCTTTTTTACCTGGACATTTGTCTTAACTGTCCATTTTTACCTAAAAACCTATCAGTTTGAACCCAATCAGTCACTAAAGGTTCTAGATATTTGTTTTTGTTTGGTTTTTACAGAAGTATTTTCCCTGATGGGTACATTTTTGATTTGCCAATTAACGATTCCCCTCTAAGGTGATTTACGTATTTATCTGTCTCATACATGCATATTTTTTCTTTCACCTTTGCATGAGGAAGTTTAGCCTTTGTTACCTTCAGCAGCTTCTGTAGGATATCTTTCCTGATCTTTCAGCTGCTAGTGCCATCTCTTTAAAATTATCCAGTGTTTATTGTGTATATATTTGTGTAATTACATTTGTTATATTTTTGGCCTATTTCCCCAGTGCCTAGCATGGTACCTAGAATCTTGTGGGCCTTTATGAAGTACTTTTTAACTGACTGATTGATTTGGTGGATAAAATTGGTCAAAGTTTAACAATAATAAAAGTAAACTCTTCGGTTATTTAATATTGTCACAGTGGAGTGACTATGGACCATGCTATGCTCCTGGACATAAGCAATGACACATTTTGAAAGGCATTGTAAAAGACACAATTAGTAACAATGAGTTTCCTTGTGAAAAAAAAAAAGACACAAGAAACTGGTTATAGTGGGAAATTAATTTTTCTCCAGAGAAATAACATTTCTATCTTTTGAAGATTTCACATTTTTTTTCAATTTCTTCAAGAGTTCACAAAGGTTGTGTTAGTAAGACGTCATTAATCCTCACAAATCTTCAAGAAGTAAGAAAATGGAAACTATTAATATCCCCAGATAGAGAAACAGATATAGAATAGGGGCCCCAAGAGATTAGGTGACCTGACCAAGGTCACCCAACAAATGAGTGATGGAGCCAGAAATAGAAATCCAGATTCAGATTCTAATCACTAGACAACACTTCCTCCCTTCAGAATTATTATTGTTATTACTCTCAGCTCATAAACAACCTCCTGCTTCTCAAGGATGGATGAGATCATGCTTAGCAGTCACATATCATTCTTTCCATAAAAAACACTGAGGTTGTTGCAAATGAGCTAATAGACATCCTATACATGCACACAAGTTTAAAAAAAGCAGCAGCCACAATAGAAGCAAAACCCTGCTGAATTTATTTCTTTATAAGCTGGATTCCCCTGAAAAGTCCTACTTTTCCACTTTTAACCTATAGAGGCTTATCTTAGTTTCATATTCTGGTTCCCAATATTGTCCAAGACAAAGCTACTTGGGTAAGAAAGTGAATTAATTGGACAGATTTTCTCCCTTGGCTATTGTCCCCTTCATAGAAGCAATGAAACAGAAATTAGAAATGTTGTCATGCCATTTAACATTGATACCTAAATAAAACTCCTCAGATGACTTAAATTCTTCACATCAGAATTAGCTATCACTTTTTTAAAAATGAGAAATATATTAAGTGTTTAAAGGAGACACTTTTAACTTTTACATTAACTTTTTAATGAAATATTAAAACATTTTTATTATGTCTTCCTCCAATCTAAGAAATTCATTTCAAATTTTCACATATTTGAACAATGTAGTACACCTGACAAAGCTCTGGATGTTTAGTCAGAAGACCTGAGTTTGAATACGGTTTAAAACAGTGCTTTTCAACCTTCCAATGCCATGACCCTTTACCTCATGTTGTGGTGACCCCCAACCATAAAATCATTTTCGTTGCTATTTCAAAACTGTAATTTTGCTACTGTTATGAATCTATCTGATATGCAGGGTATATTTTCATTGTTACAAATTGAACATAACCCACAGGTTGACAACCACTGGTCTAAAACATTTATACAATGGAAAGAATACATGGTCCAGAATTAGGAAGAATTGAGTTTAAATTTGTCCTCAGAGACTTAGAAGCTGTGTGACCTCCAGGAAGTTATTTAACTTCTGTCTGCCTCAATTTCTTTATCTGTAAAACAGGGATAATAATAACATCTATTTCCCAGGGTTGTTTTTAGGATAAAATGAGATGATATTTGTAAAATATTTTATAAATCTTAAAGTTATATATAAATGGTAATTATCATTGCTATTATCACATTCACTTTTATTAATAGTATTAGTGCATCATTGAACAAATCATTTAATCTCTGTGGGACTCAGTTTCTTTGTCTGTAAAGTATATTAGAATTGATACCCTAGTTAGGCAGCTATATAGTACCATGGATAGAGTGCATGAATAAGAGTCAAGGAGATCTTGAGTCCAGACCTTGCTTCAAGAACTTTCTTGCTATGTGACCCTGAGAAAGTAAGTTAATGTCTCTCAGACTCAATTTTCACAACTGTAAGATGGGTATACTAATAGCACCTACTACATCGGGTTGTTGTGAGAAAAAACCTGATAAGTGTAAAATTTTTTGGAAACTTAAACAGCCATCTGTGGGTTGTCATTACCTTCCATCTATGATCATGTGAACAAAAGCATTGGAAATGCAGAATGACTGAGGTATAGTGACCAAAAAAACCAAAAACAAACCCCAAACCAAAATTTGATAAGTAATTGCATTGATCATCTAAAAGGTTTTCCTTCTGTGTTTGTGGTGCAGAAAATGTAACTGATCATGCATTGGTGCCTTTAGTCAAACTGGCCCATCTCAGTGGCAAAGACTATCTAAGTGGCATCATATTAATTAAATGTCAGATGGGGGATGAAATTCCAGAATATCTGGAATAGGTTGCTTCAGGATATAGTGGGTACTCTCTTGCTAGATGTCTTCAAGAGATAACCGGATGACCATTTAAGGATATCTTAGATTAGGTAGCTTCTAAAGTGCCTTTCGCCTTCAGGATTCTGTAACTCCCATCCAATTCTTAGATTCTAGGATTCTGACTTCTCTGTAACTAGAGCTAGTAGAGGCACCATCATCACCATCAACAATAACAGCAGCAACCGCAATAGTTAGCATGTGTTTTGATTGCCACAGGCCCCAATGTCAGGACTGCTGTAGAGATTTCTGTTTGGGTACAGGTGTACTAGATGTCCTCAAAGATTCCTTCTACCTCTGTGAATCTGGAAACAGACTAGATAGCTACATTATGAAAGTGATGATCACAATTTTTCCATCCTAAAACTACCATGACCTAGAAGTTACTTTCCAATATAAAGACCTGTTAGGACAGGGATGTCTGATTATTATTAGGTAATAGTTCTCAATCAACAAACAACTATCACTTATGATGCATCTGTTGTGTATAAGGCACCCTGCTAAGGAATGCGGGAAACCCAAAAGGATATAAGACAGAATTCTTACCCTTAAGGAGCTTAGAATCTACTCAGAAAGACAGAATATAGTTGTTTTATTTACCTTTCTTATGAATCTCAACTTTATATTACTTGTTTGTGTCACCTAATACAATAAGTTTGTTGCATGAAAACAGAACATTAGGCAAAAGAATGTTACAAGAGGCAATCAGTTCCATGGCAATCTTGTTCTAGATGGGACAATAGATTGTTTCTCAGAGGAATTTATGTCACCAAGACCCAAACAGAACATTACATCTTCATTAACCATCTATTGCATCTTGAACAATTGGTCAAGTGGTATTACAGTAGAATTCAGTGCTGTGACAATACCATTCTGTTGTAATGTACTCTTGATATTATTAGATCTGTAACTACCTCTAGTAATTCCTAGGGAAGTTTTTTTTAAAAGTGCCTTCAAATCAAATTATTAAGACAAATTCAGTTGGTGACAAAAGAAATCCTAAGACATATACAACAGAGGACATGTAAATTATTGGGAAACAGTCCCAAACCTTAGCTAAGGGGGAATAGGGCAGGACATGGACAGAAATTTCATCTGGGCTATGCTTGTTGGATGGAATCTATCATCTAAGGAACTTCTAATTTTAACTAATACTTCATAACTGTTGGGTGTCAAAATCAGGTGTTTCCATGCTGCTGAAAGTCAACCTTCTATGAGGGCCTTTTAAGTTGTAGTGGTCTAGGGAAAAATCCTGACTTCCATGGCAGAATTATAGCTCTGGATATTATTGCAGAAAGATGCTAGTCAAGACTATGTTTTGTAGGAAATAAGCTATCTATGTATTTGTGTAGATAACTTATTTCCCTTACTAAAGCTTTCTACTGCCCTTACAGTAAGCTCCTTGAAGGCAGAGATCACATCTCAACCTTACAGTTGACATTGCTTATTTTGTCTCCTTTCTTACATCATCATTCTTTTCTTGTTTCCTAATGGTGAGAATGTCACCAAGTCATTGACCTATGTCGTCTTCCTTCTCTATACTCTCTTCCTTGGTGGCCTTATTGGCTCCTAGTTCAAATAAATACACAAAGATGTCTCCCAGATCTATATATTCATTCCTGTTCTCTCTCCAGAGCTGTAGTCCCACACTACTGAAAACATATTGGACATGAGACTAGATTTCTTATATGTATCTTAATCTCAACATGTCTAAAACATTTTTAGACCTTAAATTAAGCCTCTTTTGAACTTCCTTATTTCAGTCCAGGATGCTACCACCCTTCTAGTTATGCTGGTTTACAACCTCAATTTCATTCTCAACTCCTCACTCTCACCCACCCAATGTATCTAAACTACTGACAAAATTTGTTCTCTCCACTTCTCTTTTAGATGTCCCTTTCACTGTACTCATAAAGCCACCATCCTAGTTGAGATCTTCATCATCTTTCGTGGACAACTGGTCTCCCTGCCTTAACTTTCTAATATCTCTGATACTCCTAAAGCACAAATCTGACCATCTTACTCAACTCAATAGACTCTGGTGGCTCCCTATTATCCATAGGATCAAAAATAAGTTCCTCTGTCTGGCATTTAAACCTAGCTCCAATTTACCATTCCAGATTTCTCATACATTATTATTTTGTTCACACACTTCAGTCTAACCAAATTGGCCTTTATGATGGTCATCATTCACCACATTCCATCTCCCTTCATCATGTAAATACATAGACTGTCCACTAATTGAAAACAAGTCATTAAAGCATTTAGGAGGAGTTAAGTATTTGTGTCATTGGGTAAAAATGGATAACAATGCAGAGTAAATACATTGTGATGGGTTGAAAGAATCAGACATACCTTTTGGCCTATGTATAACACAGCAAACCAATTAGGAATCATCCAATCCAGAAGCAGGTCAATGTAGTGGTGGAACAGGTCCAGTCAAACTCCTGAGAGATGATTGCTTTGAAACATTTATTACAACCCGCCTCATTTTACAAATGAGAAAACAGAGACCCACAGAGGTGAAATTATTTGCCTACATTCATATAGAGTTAATATCAGAAGCAACATTTGAACCCTGGTTTTCTGACTACAGGGTGAGCAATCTTTCCACTGACCCATGCAAAATAGATAAAATGTGAGTCCCACATGCTTATTGTTAAGTGTCCTAAGGCAGAACTAGGTGATATTAGTTGTATTTCAGCACCAGTTTGACCAAACTAATGGCTTATGTGCTGCTTTCCTTCATCCTAAATGGTCTTGAAGTGGTCTCATCTGCCTTTCAGTGGTTTCTGAATCCAACTTAACCTGGCAGGTTTGTAGAAATTGAAAATGATCTTATTGCATGAGCTCTATGAAGTCTATTGGGTTTATTATTCATAATTTTTTTTCATTAGAAGACATTACTAGGGTACATTTAGCCATTATCTGGTCTGAAATGGTCAGGGGTTTATGTTAGCTCTGTGTATAGCAACTCACAATCCAGAGACTTGAGCTTCCCAAAATATCACAGGGCAGATTAATTACTTTCTTTTCCAAGAATGAAATTTCTAGTTGCTCAGAATGAGGAAGAGATATGCACTTTTGAGAATCCCTTAGCTCTTGCCTTTGGCCAAGAATTCAACCTAAGCAACAATGACTAAAAATTGGAGTTAAGATCCAACCTAAGACAGAATGCTGTAGAATCATTTGTGAGTAGTACCACTGCATTATTGCATAAGTTGTATCCATACCTAAAAACCTAAAATCAAAGATCATAGAATGTAACATCTGGTAGAAACCTTAGAATTAGACTAATTGAACACCCTCATTTTATAAATGTGCGACTAAGGCCTAAATAGTGCCTCCAAAGTAAGTTTTCTTTCCACTGAGCACAACCTTGAGAACCGATTTGCATTTAGCTAAGTCAGTGACAGTCTCAACACACTTTCAAATAGGAATAGTACTAATGCCAATACATTAATATTATAAAAATTTAATAAATTTCTGATTTATTTTCATTGAATGCACTAAACAAAGCAAGCAAACGCCTGTGGAAGTGGTACTTAGATCAATTGTCTCCCACACCTACCAGTTTTGTGCATGATGGGTTACTAGAATTATGCAATTCTCTAATGGCCCTCAATGGTTCTCCACATGAGAGCAGGACATATCTACTCATTTGAGGATGGGCAAGCCTATTGCAAATGGAGAGACAAGTGACAGCCCAGAGCTCATGTATATTTTAGTGCACTTGCACCCTAAGCCTGCAGTCTGTCTGTAACAGGTGTGTCATAGTAGGAGGGGCACATTTTCAATATGTACTCCATAAATTCACAGTCCTCTTGTCTTCAGAGTTGAAGCAAAATGCAAGAGCTGGAGCCAGAACCATTTTCTGTTCAAAGTCTCTAATTGAGTGCAGAGCTATTCTGTTAGCAGTTTAAGCTGACAATGGAACAGACAGTACTTTGAAAGAAGTTGAATTACAATTTTTGCTCCCCCTCAATTTAGGGACATTTTCAAAATTAGGCATCAAAATGCAAAAACACTATAAAAACAAATTAAAATGCAGAAATTACTACTTCCAGAAAGTCTGTACAATTCTAATTCTAAACATTTTTGAAAACTCTTCTGTGGTGGGAGCTATTTTTTCCAAAGGGAGGAGGAATAGTTAATTTGAATTACAAAAAAGTCTTGATAACCCCCCACACATCAATTTACCTGTGAACAAAAAGATTCACACTGAGAAAATGGGACTTGGGACTATTTGATAAATTACTGCAGACTACTTGAATATTCCATTAGCAAAATAATAGCTCGTTATGGAACCTCAGAAGAATGTAGTGTAATTACAATAGTACCTCCCCCCACTCTAGGGGTAGAAGAAATGCAAATGTTAGAAATGATAGCTATTTAACCACTGCTAGGCAAAAGAAATAAAAAAGGGAAAAAAAAAAGATCCCACAACAAACTGAGAGGTTATATGATTTCAGAAATTCAGTTGGATTTTTCTAGTTGCTGCAGGCTTGGAATTACTGGAAGTGTTTTTGCCACCTGAAAGTCATTCTCTATGTCTGTATACACATATACATACATACATAAATTCTCATAGGGCTGCACTGAAAGACTGAACAATCATAGTCAATGTTACAAAATTCTGGATAGTCCAGCGGATCATATTTAAGAGACGAAATTATGAGGCTTTTGGGAAACTTTCTAAAGGATGCTGACTAAAATCTCAGTGCCTCGCTAATAAATACTTGGGCTTCTATCATTGAGTAGATAGATAGAGAGTTAGAAAGATATAAGTGTGTGTATGTATGTACATTATATGTGTGTGTATGTGTATGTATTGTATCGTATTGTATTATTATTAGCCTGAAATAAGAAGACTGCCAAAACAGCAAAAAATTAGGGTCTTTCGAATGGCAATGAAATTTAAATCTATTTAAACCAATGGAATTTAAACCAAAATACTGGAGGGCCTGAAAGGGAGAGGAAGGGTGTAGGTTTAATTACACCCCATCTATGAGGGAGTCTCATGGAAGGTATAGCCTCAAGAAGCTTACCTAAATTGTTTTGCATAAACAACCCAAAGTCCATAGAGAATGTTGGGGGAGATTATATCTGGTCAGAACAGTAGGCCTGGGCTCCATGTCCAGCAATAGGGAAACCTGTTTGGATTTCTTTCAGTCACAGGTTCAGCTGAGATCAAAGTCTGGTAATGATTTCTGATGTCTGTGTTCAATATTTAAAGAAAAAAAACTATTATCAATAGTACTCTTTTAACTGATTTTGATAGTTTTCAGGCAATTCAGACCTCTATGATCAGGCAAGGTCAGCAGCTGCATTCAACAGTATGTATTTATGTGTATGTACACACACACATATAAAAGCACTCATATGTATGTGCATGCATATATATACACGTGTGTGTGTGTGTGTGTGTGTGTGTGTGTGTGTGTGTGTGTGCTAGGATATAAATAGAAAGGCCAAAGTGATGAGCTAATGAATATGTAGTAATTGCCCTTCTCTTGTTCCTGGAAAAAGAAAAAAAAACACATTTAAGGCTGCAAGAATTTAGTTTCATTCCTAAGGTGCCAGGATGTTAAATGTGACATTCAATAAACCACCTAGGAAAAGCTAAACAATGCTAATCAAGTCATTTAATCTTTGAAAGTTAAGAGCAGCTGTAAGGGAATTAAAGGTGTATTTAATAACTCCAGCTGGGTGTGCACAACCAAAATAACTGTGAAACCCGAGCCCACATCAGAGTTGTGCTTCTTTACAATTTAAGCCATGAACCTTCCTTTCCCCTAATCTTGAGAAATTTGTACAACATACCTGGGCAAGTTAAAAAAAAAAACTAACCAAAATTTCAATTACTAGCTGTGGTTTGGCTCTCCTATGATACACTTTCTTATTTGTGCTTTTCTTCATATACACAGATTCAGTACCAGACTATCCTCCAGCTTGAATTCAGAATAGCAAACTCAAGTGTCTCTTCTTTCTGAATTCTGCTGACCTAAGGACATAGCTAAGCACTAGCCCTTCCTCTGCGCCTCTCAGCTTAGACACATGTTCCTGGGTCTCTATGTGTCTACCTTCCTAATCTATAGGAAGTCTATAGATCCCCACAGAAACAAGGAACAGCAGGAAACATCAGCAATTAAGGAGAAAAGTCAGTGGTGTTGATTTTGGAGGCATTGGATGTATGCAGTAGAAATGGCTTATGCTAATTGCACTGAGATTTCTGTTATAAAACTTCTCCCAAACTCTATATAGTTTGGTTTCAATGTGATAAGATGAGCTAGCATTTACGTAGAGCTTTATAATTTGTTAAGCCCTTTCCTCTGTTATTTAATTTCATCCTCATTTAATAAAAACCCCATAAGTTAGGTGCTATTATTATCCCCATTTTACAGAAGAAGAAATTAAGGATCAAAGAAGTTGTTCCTTGACCAGTGTCAGACAGCTTATAAGTGCTTGAGGTAGGATTCAGGCTCATATATCACTGACTTTAAGTGTGGCACTCTAATATTCTAGCTAGCTTTCCCCAGTCACGTACGAGAAGGCACCTGCTTGGATCAGAAAAAAAAAAGTCAGTATAGGCATAGGTCATTTTATTTTACTTCACTTTATTGTCTTTTGCTAATGTTGTAGGCTTGTTTTTTTTTTTTTTTTTTGCATATTTAAGTGTGTGGCAACCTTGCATTGAACAAGTCTATCAGGGTCATTATTCCAATGGCATGTGCTCATATCAGGGTTCTTTGTCACATATTCGTAATTTTTTGAAGCATTTCTCACTTTTTCATCATTATTATATCTGTTATAGTGATCTGTGATCAGTGACATTTGATGTTATTACTATGGTAATTGTTTTTGGGGTGCCACAAATTGTGCCCATATAAGATGAGGAACTTAATTGATAATATTGTGTGTGTTCTGACTGCTTCACCAAGTCGATTTCCTGTCTTTCTCTCTCCTCCAGCCTCCCTACTCCCTGAGACACAATATTGAAATTAGGCCAGTTAATAACCCTACAGTGGCCTCTCAGAGTTCAAGTAAAAGGAAAAGTCAATCCATGCTGCAAACTTCATTGTTGTCTTATTTTAAAATAAAATGCCACAGTCATACCAACCCTCAGCATCCACCACCCTGATCAATCAGCAATCATCAGCATAGAGGCAAGACCCTCCAATTCTTCAGCAAAAAGATTATGACACACTGAAGGCTTAGATGAAAGTTAGAATGATTTTAAGTTATATTTTTAATTAAATTATATGCATTGTTTTTTAGACATAAAACTATTGCACACTTAATAGACTACAGTATAGTGTAAACATAACTTTTACATGCACTGGGAAACCAAAAAATTCATGTGATGCACTTTATTGCAATATTTGCTTTACTGTGGTGGTCTGGAACCAAACCTGTGGTATCTCTGTGGTATGCCTATACTGCTGTATGTGTGAGGCATTTATCCAGATCCTTGAAGCCTGCTAATGTTTCTCCTTCCAACATTCTCTAAATGGTGCTAGAAATCTCAGATTAGATTCCACTTTCTTGTCCTTCGGCTTTTAGCTTTTTTCAGCTATATGTCTATGAATGACACCACTGACTATCCAGGCTTCTAGCAGTCTAAGTAGAAAGTAGTCCTGGAGGAAATGACATAGGAATCATTGTTAGAACTAAGATAATGATTTTTGATGCCCATTGTAACCATGATCCATGATCCTATCTCCATTCTTTTGATACTAATACCAAGGAATTGGAAAAATTAATTACAAATTCCTCTCCTGAGGCCATCTAGTACACATATGCCCATTGCACTGTAGCAGAAGAGAGATTAGACTCTGGTCTCAAGCTCTTTTGAACCTCTGATTGGGAGTAGGCCTGTTCTATGCTGGGCTTCTTCAACTTTTTCCACTCCCAATCTCTTTTTGAGTTTGGGCAGCATTAGTTCACTTTGTGTGGCCTGAGGACATGCTAAAAGAAAACTTTTAGCAATTCTCTGAGATCTTAAAGGAAGCCAGAAATTCTAAGAGGAGATGAGGAGACAAAACATTTCAGGAATAGGGAATAGCTATTGCAAAGGCAGAGATGGGAGATAGAGCATCATATGTGATGCGCATGCAAGGTGGCCAAGATCGCCTAAACACAGAACGCACGGATGAGGGATTTATCTGAGAAAACTATGGAGACAAGAAACGGCAAAACTATTAAGAACTCTGAATGCAAATCTGACATTTGTATGTGCTCAGAATTAATAGGGAGCCATTGGAGGTTTCTGAATAGGAGGGGGTGACATGATCACACCTACACTTACGGAAGATAATTTTGGTTGTTGTGTGGATGATGTATTGCATTGGGATAGATTAGAGGCAGGATGACTAGTTAAAGGGCTACTGCAATTGTCCATGTGAGAGAAAACAATATCTGACCCACAGTTGTGGCTGTGTGGTTGGAGAGAAGGATGTGGTAGAGAAAGAAATAACAAAATTTGGCAATTGATTGGATATATTGGATCAGGGAAAGTAAAGAGTTAAGGATGACATAAATTTTCAAATCTAGGTCATTGGAAGGATGATGAAACCCTTTAGTAGGGAAGATCAGAAAAGGAATGATTTTATGGGGAATGGTAATTCTTTTTTTGGTCATGATGATTTTCAGATGACTATGGGAAATTTAGTTTAGACTGGAGTTCAAAAGAGATTAGGGCTGGATCTGGAAGTCATCTTCATAGGTATGGTAACTGAATCTCCTCAAGTAAGAGCATATAGAGTGAAAAAGAAGCAGGATTAACAAAGGGGAATAACACAGACAGACAGACTAGTATGAAGAGAACCAAGACAGAGCAGAGTCATGAAATCCTAAAGAGGAGAGAGTACTCAGGAGCAGAAGTGGATAAACAGGATCACATGCTGCAGAGAAGATTGGAAAAAAGACCATGATATTCAGCATTTACAAGATCATTAGCATCCTTGGAAGAAGCAGTTTCAATAAAGTGAAGAGGTGGGAAACCAGATAGTAGAGAGTTTAGAAGAGAGAAAGGAGCAGTGAAGGAACTAGGTATAGTTGGATTTTTCAAGTTGTATGGCAGAGAAGGAGAAGAAAAATAGAGGAAGGCAACTAGTGTACATCAATTAATAAAAACTGGTTCGCAGTCATTGAAAGCAAACTAGTTGCTCAGTGGGGGAAAGTACCTGGGAATATGACAAAAACAATTCAACTTCCACATAGTAGAAAATCCAGACTTAAAATAGTATAACCCAATTTGAACTTGAAAGTGCTATCTGAAGTGGTAACAAATACCTTTTTCCCCCCAATCATTTTTTTTTATTCTACTCTTCTCTCCCTCCTCCCCACATTTCCCATTATGCTTGTTGGGGGAAAAAAATAAAAGTTTAGGTAAGTGATATGAAGATTTAATACAAGAACTTCAGGGTTCCCAAACTCAGGCTTTCGAATTCCAGCAAAGAGAGAGAATTCTAAGGCAATAGGACTTTGAAGAAACTTTATTGTCATCATCATCATTCCTAAATGTGAATTAATTATAAACACTGAAGTTGGAGATAGAAAGATGTCTAAGACATGATCTTTGCTCTTTACAGGCTTACAGCATATTTGAAAGAAAGGGGAGGCCTGTGAAAGACCAAATAATGATGTAAGTTATCATTTAGTAGAAGCCAAATTAAGATCTCTCCTCCAAAGTCTACTAAGTGCTGTACTTTTTATTCCGTCACATGGCTGGAGATTTAAACTTTTGAACCTACATTGAGTTGGTTGATTCTGCTTAACATCAGGAAAGTTTCTTGTGGCATATACACATCATAGTAAAATGTTTACAATCCTAAAGGGAATGGAGTATAAAAGGGTCATGTCATCATTCTTGGTTACAGATTTCTTATCCACAGTGCCACCACTGAATTTAGCTCCAGAGCCAAAGAACAACTTTCATTCTGGGAGTCCTACCAAAGTTTCTTCTCAGTGAGGAAACATGCTTAGAATGATGGGAGGAGAAAGACATGAACCTCAGGCAGCCTGTAAACTTAAAAACAAGAGGTAAACATGTCATTTGCACCTAACAAGATAACATCTACATATGCTGTCTTGGATTGTTATCATACAGCCAAAATAATCAGGCAGATGCTTGAATATCTGCTTAGAACTGGCAGTGGATGTAAGATTTTGAAGGAAAAAAAATAACTTCAAAAACATCTTCAAAAGGTCTTAGGCACTTTCTCTCCAGGCCTCTTTAACAGAAGAATGGAATTTAAAATTCCTATGATGAAGCAAATATGACCCAACCAGCTCTCTCCATCTACTTGCCTCCACTTACAGGAGAAACCAGAACTGTATTATGAAAAGAATGACGCAAGACCATTATTTGGGGCCAGAAGCGCAGGGAAGGGGAGTCGCTGTGGTTTCCTGCTTCAACAATGCTTGAAGGAACCCGCTGCTTGATTCCCAGCCGAGCCACCCTTAGCCACCTCTCCACCTTCACCTCCACTAACCAACACTTTTTCTGTCCTACCATTGAGCAGCAGCCCCCGGCACAACCGCTCCTGGCCGTGGCTGCCTCAGCGCAGCCTTCGTCGCAGCCAATGCCTCCGCCTCCTCTGCCACCACCATGGCCACCTCATCCCCCTCTCAGGTGTGGCAGAACTACCACCAGGACTCCAAGGCCGCCATCAACCAGCAGATCAACCTGGAGCTCTACGCCTCCTATGTCTACCTGTCCATGTCCTACTACTTCGACCGCGACGACGTGGCGCTCAAGAATTTCGCCAAGTACTTCCTGCACCAGTCGTGAGCATGCCGAGGAGCTGATGAAGCTGCAGAACCAGCCCGGCAGCCGCATCTTCCTGCAGGACATCAAGAAACCCGACCGCGACGACTGGGAGAGCGGGCTGAATGCAATGGAATGTGCTCTGCACTTGGAAAAAAATGTCAATCAGTCGTTACTGGAATTGCACAAGCTGGCAACTGACAAGAATGACCTCCACTTATGTGATTTCATCGAAACCCACTACTTGGACGAACAGGTCAAGTCCATCAAACAGGTGGGTGATCACGTAACCAACCTGCGCAAGATGGGGGCCCCCCCGATTCTGGCATGGCGGAATATCTTTTTGACAAGCACACCCTTGGAGACAGTGACAATGAGAGCTAAGCCACCCTGGCTTCCCCAGCCCTGGGAGCTGTGGGCGCCACTCCGACTGTCTTTCAATGCATGCATATTTTGGTTATCTGACCTTTCATAATCTGTACCAAAAAAACTACCACCATTTACATCCCAATAAAGTGACTTGGTGCTGATGAAAAAAAAAGACCATAATTTGGACTTTGAACAATAAAAAAATCACCTTCACCCAGTAGCTTCATCTTTTCTTGGTTATAAATTAAAATGCATTTAAACACCTACTGCTATATATCTTGTAATTGTGCTAGATACTGGGGATAAAAACATGAAAGTAAGATAAATCCCTGCCCTCATAGAATTTACATACTAATTGTGGGCAATAACTCGTGAAGGAAAAAGATGCTCAATATTTTTATTTTGGTCTGGATAGGTGAATGAAGTCATATAGACAGACCCACTATAGAGTGTTGATTTGATTTTGGTTCAAGAACTAGAAATGGGGGCAGGGTTAGAGGTACAGGAAAGGAAACTTTGGTCTGAGAACTCACAGAGATGATGAATAAAGACATAGGCGTTCAATTGTCATGCAATGATTTAAAGAAACAATGATACTGTTGATTTAATTATTTTTTCAAAGAAGGATGGGTAGAAGAAATGGGTTTGGGGATGAATGTATATACATACACGCTTCTGTTTCAGGGTAGATAGAAAAGTGTCTCAAGTGTATGGATATGATAATAAACATCAGAGTGAATGTTACATTTTCCAAAAAATTCAAATTCTGATATTTAGCCAACTAGGAGATGATTTTTATTTACGTGATATACCCTGAGGCCTATAGAAAACAACAGCTTGTCTTTGTAAGCAATTTATCAAAACATATATGTATTTATCTGACTCACCTAGTTCTATAATTGTGTTGTAATTTCCCATGAAAAAACCTATACCTGCCCACCAGGAGCTTTTATTCACCATGAAATTAATGTAGATGGGAGTTGAGAGAAAATGGAATAAAAAATATACCATATGTATTTTTTAATAAGGTTAAACTCTCTTCATTTAACTAGATGTCTCTCTAGTGTAAGCAAAAACAAATTGAGAAACAAAATTGAGAAACAAATTTTTGAAAGGCTTAAAAAAACAAAACAAAACAAAACAAAAAAACATAACACCATCCTGGTTGTTAATCCTGGTTTCTGCTTTTGTGGAAGCATGGATCTGAATCCCCCCAAAATTAGTGAGCTTGGTGTGGAGAATTTCAGAATAAAAGAGAAGTTTAGCTTTTATGCAGTTTCTACTTGGAGGAAGATAAAAAAGGAAGCTCGGGACCCTAATGGATACTGTGGGTTGAAGGGAAACTAAGGGAGAATTTAAGGGAGCACAGAGAAAAGGTTTAAAGTCTTGAAGGAGTCAAAGTCTTCCTCTCCACTTTTCTTCAAACTCTCATTAGGCCTCTAGATGTACATTTCTTTGGGACAGAGGAGTAGAAAGTGCTTTTCTTAGAGTGTCTCTGTCTTCTCTGACAGACTGTTTCTGGATTGTACTAGCATGAATTGATTTCTTTACATGAAGGAGAGTCTGGAGAAGTACTATGTTAAACACTTCCTCTGGGCTGCTTTTGGAGTCCTGAGAGACCAATTTTGATTGTGACATTAAAAAATGGGCTGTTGCCCACTGGAGAATTAATAGAGAACCATTCTCCAGATGCTCTTCGTTGTTGAAGGTGAAGTGGACACTTCCTGTTAATAGAAGAGTAAATTGAGAAAAAACCTTAAGTTTTTTTGAAGAGGAAAATCCTGATTTTCTTGCTTTTGAAGAACTTCCCAACCCCCTGCAATTTGAGAATTTATAGAAGATGTCAGTCTTCCTTCCTTCTTTCTTTCTTCCCTTCCTTCTCTCTATTCTTCTTTTCTTGTCCCTCTTGACTTTCTTTTTTCTCTCTCTGTTCCCCCTCCCCATTTTAATAAAATTGACTAGATAATGAAAGAGAGAATTACTTTACTTTGCTATACAGTAGCTAAGAACCCAGAATGTATCTATTACTATATATAGACACACAGACACACACACATATACACACACATTAATATACATTTATATGTGTATGTATATGTGTGTGTCTCAGTGTGTGTGTGTGTGTGTGTGTGTGTCTGTCTGTCTGTCTGTCTGTGATATAACCAATTTGGTATAATTGGAACAATGACAGGATTGTTTGTCTCCTGGACCAAGACAAGCTTTATTTTTCCTGTTCATCTGTTTTATGAGAGTGCATATTTCCACAGATGAACAGAGTAGTGATTTATGAAGATATGAACTGAATGCATTTTGGGGTTTCTCAAAGTGTCACTGAATTATAATGGAAAGAATGATAGGATCTGGAGACCTATATTCCAGTTCAGGGTATGGTTCCAATCTAATATGATTCCTAGATTTCAGTCCAGGTTATATGGACACTTAATACCTGTGTGAGCTCAGGAAAATCTTCTATATTTTCTGGACATGTTTCCTAATTTATTAAATAAAGAGAAAATATTAGAAAGCTGCTGGTCATCCCAACTTGAAATCCATGGTCATGTTTTCTGCGAGATCATTTTTATCATTTTGTCTGTTTTTGTGCTTTTTGAATTATATATGCCAAGGGAAAAGGACAGATGACTGGGATCAGCTTTTGTCTGAAGCAAAACGAAGTGCTTTGCTTTTTCTCCTGTAGGAGTACGCTCCAGGACAAATCTTAAAATCTTCGTCTCAGTGAATTTAGATATAACGACTAGGTTATTTCTAAGATCCTTTTTAATATTAAAAGTCTCTTATTTTAGAAAGAAAATTTCCTTTTTTTAAATAAAATTTCGAGCTCCTTGAAGAAAGATTCCTCCATTCCCCCTATCCTTATATTCTCAGTGCCTAGTACACTGAAGACATAGTAGCCATTTGATAAATACTTCTTAACTTTTGAGTTCCCATAAGATCTTTACCATCTCTTAGTGGGGCTCATTCTGTTTTTACCCCTCCTCTACAATTATTTTCCTTTACAATCCAGGACATAATGTAATCTTATAAATGAATGTCTGGTAAGATATTAGCTGATAGGCAAATATATGGTTATACTTCACAGAAGAACTTGAGTGTTAATAGGAAACTCCAGATAATTCAAAAGCCTTGGATATGCAAAATAATACATTTGTATCATTAGAATTCAGGGACTATAAAATAGTAATTGGTTAGATAGTTTTGGACAGTGAGAATTTGGGGATAGAAGAATACTTTTAAAGATGTCTTGTTCCTTTTCTGATGGAAAAAAAAATGAATGGTCTAAGTGTAGAATAAGGATGGGAGATTCTTTCCAAATCTTTAGGATCACTGACTCAAGAATAAATATATTTGACCTTGTGGGAAATACCAGATACTAGGGTCAAGGGAGTTATGTAGGATGTGACTAAGTCAGTGAGATCATTGCTGCCTCAATTCACCCATGCAAAACAGGAATTGAGCAGCCATATGGAAATGTTCACTGACTCTGGAAATTGGGTGGTAAATATCTGTTTCTTATCCTTCTAGGTTATCCATAAGTAAAAGAATCCCATCACTGACTCAGGTCAGATAATCACAATAATTTGCCTTTTGTATTAATAGCTTGAGAGTCAATGGAAGGCCAACCCTAGAATTAGGGTTATCTAGTATCAAGTTTTGACTCTCACATGGACTAGTCTTGCAACTACAGGGAAGTCAATTAACCTTTCTGTGCCCCATGCAATTCACTAAGGCTATTTACAGATCTATTTTCTATCTATCGGAGGAGGGGTTTCCATGCTGGGAATTCTTCACGCTGATGAAATCATAGGTCCAGAACAGAAGAATCAATTGTATTAGTTATCACCTGATCATTCCCAGATGACTCTTTAACTGTGTACTATACCTACCACTACCACCAAGAGCAATACCCAACACTGTAACATGAACATATTAATGTTTTAAAAGGCTAACATAGGTTTTATTAGAGGGGTCATTTCAACTGCAGCTAAATGAAAGGATGGCTGAACAGTTCTCTTCAGAAAGGAAAACAAAGGAGTTTCATCATGTGCCTACAGGCAATAAGGAAAATCATTTCATGGGACAGTTTTTATAAAAGCAAAAGCAAAAAAAAAAATCACCTGTAAAATAATTGTTATTTATGTATTAACGTTTCTCTCAGAGAGTGAAGAATAACTGAAATATGAAAAAATTTGGCAAAATCTACCGAACCAAATAAACATATATTTTGAAACTCAGGGATTTCAAATCAAAGGTGGTAGAAAGGGGATGGGACAAATATATATAATTTTGAAAAATTAAATTGGTTAAAGTTTGTAGATTATTTGGAAACTGTAAGCCTACATATCATACATATTTTCTTCCAAAAGAGAGCTGGACATTACTAGACAAGTCATACAATGTACAATATCATAAACAATGAAAATGAATATATCTGCCAGATAGGAAACAGCTGGTTATTATGGATGCAGGGATTATCAGTACCAGCTCTCATATTCAAATATAGATAAAAATCAACTTAAAAGAAAAACTAAAGAAGACAACAAAATAATTTAAACTGTTTCAACTTCCCCTTGATAAGCTATCAATGTTTCAAAAAAAAGAGATAGAAAAAAGACAAAGATGTTGACCTTGATTATCACCATTTTCTGGAAAAAATGATCAATGTAAACCAGATGCCACAAAGAGGAGGTCAAAAGAGCCTAAAAACCGCCTTAGCCAGTAAATGCTTAATATTGACAAGGATACAGACATTGCAGCCAAAATCAACACAGGTTTAGAATAGAGACTCATAAATAAAACATTTTGGAAGAAGAAGGTAGAAGATCATGAGCTGCATTCCATCGTGAAATTGTTACTGGAAATGAAAAGAAGGCTGCAGAAAATTTGGCCTGAAAACCAACTGAGCTGCATCATTCCAAGAATACTTGAATAGTATCCTGGCAGGAGGAGAGCAAATAGATATAAAATGGAACCAATTTTTTGATATTTCCTTAGTGATCCAGTTTATCAGCAGTGACAGAGGAAGGTCTATATTTGGAGACTAGCATTTAGTCTCTAATATGCCATAGAAGAAAATTGGAATGGAATTTAAAAATCTAGGAAGAGTAGTTGGATCAGCCTCAGTCTATACTGTGGAATCTGTGTTGGAAATCTTCTAAGCATCAAAGCATTCTTTAAAGGACTATTTTACAATTATTTTTCAGATGGAGTGGGCACCAAAAGAATGGGAAAAAATCAAAGATTGTAATTTATGCTACAAAAAGACAATTGAAAGAACATTAATATCTCCTGAGCTATATACCTTCTTCTTCTGCTTTCTAGAATCTTTATGAGGCTGATCAATATAACTATCAAGAATATCCTCGTTCATATTTTGAAAAAGGAATAAGCAGGTATTCACAAACAATTTTCAAGAGCATACAAAATGTTTAATCATATAATTGACTGGTAGACTAAAAAGATACAAGATCCTGTTATATTTGCTGTTTGTTGATTTTTTAAAAAGGTTTATTTGCCTAGTTACAGCAAAATGTTTAAAGACACTTATTTATATATTAATATCATATAAAATTCCTTGACAAATGCTACCTTAGAATTAGGAAAGTAGCACATATATCTGGGACTTGTGATACTTATCAGTAAATCAACCAACAATGAGATGGTCATAAAGTTGAAAGAAAACTAGAATACATTTGAGACAATATATAGTGATCTTAATGATCTCACATTTTTTTAATGGTGTATCATACTCCCAGAAAGTCTATATTGTTGCAAGTTTTGGAACACAAGTTGACAATGATTCAAAAGTTAATTGAAAGATGCGTGGTGAGAGCAAGTAGGCACCAGCCTGTTTCCAGTGATGACCTATGCATAAGAGTGTCCTAAATCTCATTGGAGCAAATTTATGTATTACAAAAGTAGTTGGATTGGTCAAGTAACTAGATTGAGAGATGACATAGTTAGCCTAATTCTTCCTTCTGCTACCCACAATATTCAAAAAGACCTTGAGGAATATCTTCAGTTTCTTGAGTGCCTACTCATCTGAGAATCTGTGGAAGAATAAGGACAAGAACTACATAGGATGAGCAGATATGGATGGATTAGAACATGCAGCAATGGAAATAATACCCCCATTGATGACAACAGAGATCCTTTGAGCATTTAAATATCATTTCATCTCAAGACATTAAATTTGACCACATTGGTTTGAAAAGTGTGCTATGAAACGGTATTTTTTATGTATGAAAGCAAATGATCAAGGGGTACTTTTCCTTTGGGATTTTTCTTCTTTTTTTATATTCCCTATTCTCTCTCTCTGTCTGTGTCTCTCTTTCTCTGTCTGTCTGTCTGTCTCTGTATATATATACATATATATATATGTATATGTATGTGTATGTGTATGTGTGTGTGTATGTGTGTGTGTGTGTGTGTGTGTGTGTGTGTGTGTGTGTGAGACTATGTGTGACTGTATGTATGTGTGGAGACCTTTCTCCCTTGACAGTGGCAATTTCCTTGCTGGGAGTTCTCTATACCAATTAAATCACGAGTTTTGTCCAAAATATAATTTTTTCTCCCTTTTCCTAATGTAATTTTTCCAGACAGTAGCTCTAGGGCTTAGTGTCTTCAAGACTCTAAATACTTCCCTTATTCTTCTAAAAAAGGTACAATGTTCCTCATTTCCTGTGTGTTTATGGTTACCTCATTCATTTAGATCCTACATATAATAAAGATCATAGGTCCAAAGTTTAGTACATTAATTTGCTCCAGGAGTGAAAAATCATAACTGTGACTGAAATAGAAGGCCATGTGTCTTCTAACTTCAAATTAATTTTGCATATTTACCTTAATTTTCGCCCTCCATATTCATGCAGAATCTCATTCCCCTTTTTTGAAAGAAGGAGAAAAAAACCAAACAAAACCGAGAACAACAACCAACCCCCCAATCTAGCAATCCCTCAGCAGACCACACTGACCTGATTCTTTTCACAGCTGTTGTGAGCAGTGGGGCCAAATCAAAGCTGAGAGAGGCTTTGTTGTTCTTGAAGCACTCCCATCTTGCCAGAATATAATAAGGAATCTTGGAATGATTGAATCTCTGCCAAGCTGCAACAGATCCCTCAAAGCCTGTTTCACTTCTCCTCTCTCAGGAACCCAAAGTATGAGACAAACCACCTGTTCTTTGGCCACAGATGCACCCTGAAACAGCTCCAAGAGGCAGAGGGATCTGTTTGTTGATTCTGACTATTACCAAGAAAACTGGGAGGTGAAAACATCTAGACTATTAACACTTCAGCTTAAACTGGTTTGAGTCTAGAGTAAATGAGAGGAGTTGAGAGATGTGTTTTTATTTGTTTCCACATTCTTATTTCCCTTGTGCAGGAGTTGTAGTGTATTGGCCTTGACAATGCTGTTCCCTGGCCTTGACATTCAGAACATAAAATGGTCACATCCTTCCTCTTGCCCATGGTCATTAATTGTGTGTCCATTCTACCCACGTTGGGTAGAATTATACAAATTGTTTTGCAAAACAGTCAAACCAATTTACAACTCAAACAACAGTGCCCTGCTCTCCCTACCCACCTATCCCCTTGAGTAATTGCTTTACAAATTTGTGATTCTATGCAAAATATCTTGTTGATTTCTGTATTGTGACATAGCTCTCTGAAACTCCAGCATCCTCATCTATAAAATGGAGACAATAATACCTGCAGTACCTTCTACCAAAAACCTCGAGTTGTTGTAAGGGACAGGTGAAATAATACATGTTAAGAGTTTTGATCAAAAAAAATTATATTGCATTGGAAAGAATATTGAGCACAACTCAGTACCTAAATATTTGGAACTGTGGATATTTAAATTGATTAATTTCAATCAATGAGGGGTGGCTAGGTGGCACAGTGAGTAGAGCACCGGCCCTGGAGTCAGGAGGACCTGAGTTCAAATCCGACCTCAGACACTTGACACACTTAGTAGCCCTGTGCCTTTGAGCAAGTCACTTAACCCCAATTGCCCGCCAAAAAGGAAAAAAATAATAATAATAATTTCAATCAATGAAATGCACTTTCCCCCCATATCTATTGCTATCCACCAATGCCTATTAGTACACAATAAATGTTTATGAATGATTGATTGATTATCCCACTGCTTCTTCTCCCCAGTATAGGTTTATTTTGTTAAGCAAAACAAATAAATATGAAAGTGTTGTATTTCTGAGAATTCATATCTTCTTCTACACTACTGGTACATCCAACACCTCTTTGTCAAGGACTGGAAGATATGTTTCATCCTTTGTCATTTCAAATTATATTCATTTGGTGTTTTACTTAGATTTCTAAAGCCTTTCAGAGTTGTTTCCCCTCACATTATTCTTGTGGTTCATTGTTGTCCTAGTTCTTTTAACTTTACTGCATCAGTCGATAAGGTCTCCCTATATTTCTCACAATTCATTACATTCTTTGTTTCTTATGGCACAATAAAATTCCATTACCTTCACAGAAGATAATATGTTCAACTCTTTCCTGGGTAATTGACACCAGTTTTGATTCTAGTAGTTAGCCAGAGCAAAAGGAGTTGATATAAATAATGTTTTATAAAATGGCTCCTTTATTTTGGTCCTTGACCTTCTCAGAGTACATGCTTAATAGTACTATCACTGGGTATGAAAAGTTTAGTGACACTTTGGGTAGAATTCGACAAATTGTTTTCCAAAACAGTTGAACCAATTACAGCTCAAACAACAGTGCCCTGCCTTGCCTACCCACCTATCCCCTTCAGTAATTGCTTTGCAGATTTGCGTTTCTATAAAAAATATCTTTTGTTGATTTCTGTATTGAGACAATGGGGAGTATTTCATTTCATTTGATGGGAAGTATTCAATTTTATTTGATTAAGTTAATCCTCACAATGCTTGTTTTCCACATGAGGTCTTTTGTTCTTTCTAGGCAAAACCACCTTAAAGATAACCACCAGAGACCCAAATTACTCTCAGAGATAAAGTTTGCAAAATGATTGGGGAGACTGTCACAGAATGATAGATCCAGAGGTAGAAGGGACTTTAGAGGCCATCTAGTCCAACCCCATCATTTTATGGTTGAAAAAAATAGACTCAGTGATGTTAAATGACTTTTGAAAAGTCAAATAAATAGCAAGTGCTAGGACTTAGATGTGATGGAAGATATTTTGACTACAAATTAGGTTGTTGTAGTTGCAACTGGGTGGTATGTATTTTCTGTCCATTTAAACTAATATAAAGACAAACTCAGGGTTGACCTACTGAATGTCTTCAGGCATTTAAGTAGTATTCTATAAATGATAGTGAACAGGGAGGTCCAGGCACATAGTCTGAAAACAAGAGAGGACTTTTAGGATTTAAGATTAAGGGGATAATTTAAACTAACACAAGTAAAATATGTTATATGTCTAAGGATCTTATAAGAAAAGACCATGAAATACCAGAATAATTTTTTGTAAAATATTAGATTAGATGATTTGGAGCTGAAAGCATCCTTTAAACCAAATTCAACCCTCTTATTTCATGGATAAAGAAATTGAGACCAAGATAAACAGACTTGCCCAACGTTGGGCAGGTAGGAAACAGTTGAGCCAAAATTTGAGTCCAATGTCATTGGATAATAGATTTAAATCTAGAATGGACCTCAGAGGTCAATGGGTCCAAGCATCTTGTTTTACTAAGGCTCTGAGGTTAAGTGATTTGTCTATAGCTATTTAGGGAGATCATTAACACCAGTATTTTAACAACAAATGCAGGGCTCTTTCAACAAAACAATTATGATACTAGGAGTCTAAATACTGTATTCTATTGACTACACTCTTACCAAAAATCTTCTTTCCTCATGCACCTTAAAAATAGGATAAATGTTAATTTATCTGAATCAGTCTAAGTGTTTTCACACTTAAGGAGACAATAATACCGGCAGTACCTTCTTCACATTTATTGTAAGGGACATGTTTGTTTGTTTGTTTCTCTCATGATATATATGAGGGATCTTGGCAAATCCTATTTTTAAAAGTATTGAATCGGAAATACCGCATTGAATCCAACACAACACCACCCTACCTAAGTGTATTTATAAATCAGAGACCTTTGAAGTCTCTTCCCATTTGTTCCATTCTTCTGATCCTACGAGTCCCAGAATGAACCTGTATTTTACAGGAAATTGCAAAAGAGAGACTAATATGAGAGCAATCTCTCTATTATTTTTAATGGGTCAGTAGAATCATTTTTGGTAATCTGCCTCTAGAATAGGTTGAGCCATTCTTTATTATTTGGGAGCTAAATATTCAACTTTTTTATTTTTTAAGAATCAAGCAAGCCATCACTGTAGTACATTTTGCAAAGTTTCCATCTCTTATGAAGTACTTTAGGTGACCCAGTTAAAAAGAATTCTATTCTGGGCCACCTAAACTTTGAGAAACCCATAAAGAAAGAAAAAAAAAAGCATCTTCACAGTTTTCTTTGTTTCCCAAAGCTGTAGCAGTTGAATGGCTCAAGTTTAAGCACTTGTTTGGTTAGACAGAGCTAGTTAAATATGAAGAGCTAGTGAAGCCCTTGGGAGTGAGACTATTCTCTCTATAGTTTTCTTTTGTAGAAGATAACGATAGGGTTGAGTGAACTCAGCAGCTCTTTCTGGTCGGTGGGGGAATTGGAACAAAGATTTCCTTTAAACATAGAGTGCTTAGTGCTGTCTAGTGACGGATGAATCTCAAAAGGCTCAGTTGTGATACAGCCCCAAATGTGTAGATTCTGAGTTGAAGCTTATAGTCACTTCTCTCAACTTTTCTTGCCTTTCTCTTCTTTGTTCCCCTGACGCCTAATTTCCTGTTGCTGGCTCTATTCCCTCATGCCAATCCCACTGGGCATTTTACCTGGGACTATATCAAGTCTATAGGGAAAAAAAAATATGTCTCTTTCTCTTTCATTAACAATAAGTTAAGTATTCATTATTCAGTGATACTCATTGCTTGAGTTGGAGTAGTGTATGTTACAATGTTTGTGAGGCAGAGAGTTCTGAAACCATTTCAGAATTTATTGTTTTAACTTTCCCAATTTATTCTTTGCTTCTGGAAAATGTTTCATGAAGGTGCTTACATGAAGGAAATGCTATTTGGGTAGACCTGGAATTTCACTGGTCTAGGGCAGTAGTTCTCAACTTTCTTAATGCCATGACCCTTTAATATAGTTCCTCATATTGTGGTGACCCCCAACCATAAAATTATTTTTGTTGCTACTTCATAACTGTCATTTTGCTACTGTTATGAATCATAATGTAAATATCTGATATGCTGCATTTATTTTCATTCTTACAAATTGAACATAACTCACAAATTGAGAACCCCTGGTCTAG
The DNA here is from genome assembly GCA_028627135.1 of Pseudochirops cupreus. Classification (NCBI taxonomy): domain Eukaryota; kingdom Metazoa; phylum Chordata; class Mammalia; order Diprotodontia; family Pseudocheiridae; genus Pseudochirops; species Pseudochirops cupreus. The sequence goes on along the minus strand of CM053580.1, from coordinate 437,559,258 downwards.
GGAATCTGACAATTCATATGTCACATATAATCTCAGAGAGATTATCGGGCTCTAGGAAATGAAGTGATTTGCTCATGATTGCACAGCTAGTAAGTATCAGAGGCAGGATCTGAACATGGTTCATCCTCCATGGGGTATCTCAAAGGGCAAATATAGCTTAATATGTTTGGTGTCTGAAGGATTTGATGTTTCATTGACACAGAATTCTCTCTGCAATGTAGAGTGTGATCTTTTTAGATCTTAGCAGTAGGTGGTCTTTGAAATTTTGTTGTGGCCCAATAATACACCATTCCCGGCCAGCCTAACGATGAGCTGGACTGGACTTCAGATGATAGACACCTACTGTTTTACTGGCCTCTAGTCAAAGCCTTTCCAACTAGGTGGTATCTAGCCAAGACTATGCTCTGCTGGCATAGGCTTAGAGAACTAGGTGTCACCTGTGCACCCCAATGAGGCAACAGAGTAGAATTTCAGTGAGCATTTGTAAATTATTCATAAAATATTTAAAAGAACAATTACTCAAAAAATGTTGTAATGGGGTGGTCTGATCTTGTATGGCCTAAATGAACAATTAACTCACTCTCTTCGACTCTTCTCATTCTAACTTCTATACTTATTGCCTCAGTCTATACTTTTCTCTACAACTTTGATTGCTTATATGTTCTGAAACGATACTGCTTGTATGTTCCCTTTTCTTTTCTTGTAGAGGAGGAACTCCTTGATGTCAATGCAGTACAATGGAAAGGACACTAGTCTGTGTGCTAGAGGACCTGAGTTCAAATCCCACTTCTGATGCTTGCTACTTATGTGGTCTTGAGAAAATCACTTTATTTCTCTAGAAAAGTTGTATTTGGACTAAAAGGCTAAGTGCCTTTCTAGCTTTAGATCTATAATCCCGTTTCTTTTATATCTATATCTTCTCACCCCCATAACAAAATGCTCTATATAGCAGGAGCTCTGTAAATGTCCCAGGCTGACTGATCCTACCAGAAGGGATCACTAGAAACAGTTTCATGATGTTGAGTGGCTGTGTAGATGTCCTCCCAAGGGCTTCAGTAGTTCTTTTAGTGCCAATGCTCTCCATACAGTAAACACTTAATAGATGATTATGGAATGACTGTTTCCCCCTATATATTTTCCTCTAAATATTACAAGAAAATTGACAAAATAAAAGTTTTCCCAGAATAATTCCTTCCTCTACCTACCTAACCTCAACATAAATACACTGAAATAGAAACTCTAAAAACAATGCAAGGGTCAAATTGAGAAAAATAAGCCACCTAACTTAGAATATCAGGCTAGCATAAGCAGACTGCTTTTAGTAATAGCTCACAATAATTAGGTACTTTATGATAGTTAGCATAAAGATTAATATTCCTTTTATGAAGATGGGGAAACTGAGGCTGAGAGAGATGAAATGGTTGGCTTATAGTTGCACAGTTTCTAAGTGATAATCATGATTTAAACCTAGGGTCTCTGACTCCAAATCTGATGCTATTCCATTACAGCAAGGAGCTGTTATCAAGGTAAATTGTCAGTCTTTGCCCAAACACACCCCCTCCTTTCTTTTTTTTAAATGAGGAATTGACCAAGTAACCTGGACATGCAGGAGGCATCAGCCTGGGAAGTAAGTGTGAGCCAGCATGTAAATGCATTCTTATTTTGAAGTCCACAGTCCATGCTTGGCAAATTAATGTAGCTCCTATACGCTAACCTATTGAGTTTTTCTGATGCAAAGTAGCCAAATATGATGATAATTGATGTGCTGAGATTGCTAGATTGTAGATAGAGAACTAGAATGGACCATAGAAGTCATCTAGTATAAACCCAACTCATTTTATAGATGAAACTCCAACTGACTTACCCAAGGTTGTACTGATAATAAGAGGCAGAATTGAGAATCAAATCCAGGTAGTTGGACTCTAGATTCTATACTTTTCCCATGATATCTGACTGTCTCTGTTTTCTCATGATCATCTTCCTTGGAATAGGCACTTTAAAAAAAGTACTACAAAGTTTTTTTTTTAATTAATGCTAAAAATGAACATAATTAAAATATTTTATATGACATATATGATTGATATCATATTGCTTGCCTTCTAAATACAAAGGAGGGGGGCAAGAATGAGAGAGAGAATTTGAAACCCAAATTTTTAAAAAATGAATTTTAAAAATAAATAAATTAAAAGGTACTACCATGATTTGTGTCTGTATATGTGTGTGTATGTGAGAGCGTATGAGAGACAGAGACAGAGATAAAGACTGAGACAAAGAGACAGAGAGACAGAGAGACAGAGAAATACAGAGAGAGAGAGACAGAGACAGAGACACAGAGACAGTAAAAAAAGTGAGATTATCATCAGAAAAAATATTACACTAGAAAATCAGTAGATCTTGCTTCTAGCCCTCATCTTTATGCTATAAAGCTAGAGTGATCTTTGTTCTAGGTTTCAGGTCACCATATGCAAACACACCCACATCCACAATCACTCATCCACCCACCCACACCCACATACACATACACATATACAAGAAGAGAGTTGATCTTAGGATAGCTCTGAAGTTCCATGATTCTTGTCTCTAGCAAGGAAAGTCTGGAGAATGTGCTAGAAGGAGACCAGGTACCATATTTGTCTATTAGAAACTTAATGTTAATTCCACACCTTTGCCAGTCCCCTTTTGTGGAAACAGATTTAAATGAACAAATACCAATCCATAAGTACACTCTACTGAATCAAAAGAGCAGGCCTTTTAGAATCCCAGAGATGTTTGGAATTGGAGATTATTCTGAAAGTCAACATTAATACCACCCTCCAGAGTGCTACTCCATAACATATTTTCATCATCTCCTACAAAGATAATGTAAGGGGTCAGGTGATAGTGACTTTTATCCTCTTCATTCAGCAGCATTGAGTAAAAATTATACTGTTCTACAAATTGCTTCTGTCTATAAAGACCATGATAATGCCCAGAGATAAAAGGAGTCTTATGAGTTGTTTGAATACCTAAGAGATTCCCTTATCTTACTTGAGAAGCTTTGCTTTTTGTACCTTCTGAACTTAGCATAGTCCCTGGCATATAGTAGACAATTATAAATATTTCTTCAATTAAATTCTTTAGAAAAAAATCAGAATGCCATTTTCTAGTCAGGTGAATGAGAAGGATTATGGGCTAAGACAAATCAGTACAGTAGCTACCATGTCCAGTTTATGCAAGCTGTTTTGGGGGAAGGAGGATGGGGAATGGGAATGGAAGACCATTCCCCCTTTAAAAATCATTCTGGGCCTTCAGTCCAAGTTTCTGATGCCTCCCTTAATTACTTTTGGCTCATTTGGTAGTTCCTGACAGTTTATTAAAGCAGGGAGAAACTACAGTGATTTATCATTATGTTTCCACCATAATTACGTTTCCACACATGTGGGCCCTTGTCAGACTTGAGATTCAGTTCAATATTGCATACGTTAATGTTATTAGGCTATTAACAACTATTAGATGTGAGCCAGTGCTGTCTGTTTCTTCATTAAGTAATAAGGAACAGCAAGGGATGTGTGATTGCAGATATCTACAGGCAGGCACAGCCCATGCAGAGATGTACATGGAAAGAAGGCTCAGGTCGAAGCTAAATGCCTTTTTTTATTGAGATTTGTCAGTGCTCACACTCCTGGCTTCCTAGTAGTTGCTGGCTGGCACCAATGAGGTATTAGAGCTTTTGAGAAACCAAACTGAACCAAACCAAGAGGTTAATGATGTGAGCAAAGTCAAATAGGTTTAAAATAGCCTTTATGGGAAGAATTCCCGAAATGATAAGTTCTTCAGTACTAACAGACTTTGAGAAAGAGACACAGTGGGTTTGTGAATTTTCCTTATTATCCCCAGTCCTTCTGCCACCCCAGGCCTACTCATGACTGCTTTCTTTAATGTTGTTGCAGGACTGACCAACTGCTAATGGATATCCCTTAGATATTTACCCTACTCAGTCACCATTTGGCATTTAATGTTGTCAAAATGCAGTCTGACTGGAAGAGAAACAAAAACAGAAACTTGAGGAATTGTTGATAACCTGTCACAATCAGTGACCCATGTGGCCCTGGAAACCTATGGCAACTCTTTCTATAAATTCATGTGTATCCATCTTGATTGTAAGTGTCATTGAGTGATGAGAAGGTATCTTGGGAATTTCCTTTATAACTTTTGAGGAATGAAGGAAGATGTTACTTGGTTGCTCAGGATAAAGCGACCCTAGAGTACAGGTAAGGATCCTTGGAATGAAATATATTTCTCTGCTTTTAGAAAATTCATTTTTTGTATCCATATTGTCCTAGATTTAGAGCTAAAGGGGCATTATAGGTAATCTAGGCCAGAGGTATTAAATATGGGGCCTACTAGAAACATGAAGCCCACACCCTCCCCATTGTGGTCTAAACCAAATTAAAAAGTAATTGGGAAATATTTAACACAACAAATTAAAATACAGTAAAATATTGATAATATTTAAATGTAGAAGTCAGTATGCACCCAGAAGGGATCCTTTCTTAAATAAATAATTAATTTTCAGTTTTCAACATTCACTTCCATAAGTTTTAAATTTTCTCCCCCTATTTAAGATGGCATATAATCTGATATGGGCTCTACGCATACATTCCTATTAAAGACATTTTGACACTAGTCGTTTTGCATATAATAATTATAATGAATGGGAGTAACCACGAGAAAGGAAACAAAACAAAACAAAAGGGAAAAGAGTCTGGTTCACTCTGCAATCATACTCCATATTTCTTTCTCTGCTGAGAATGGCTAAGTCTATCAAAATCTGTCCTTGCACACTGTGGCTGTTATTGTGTACAATGTTCTCCTCGTTCTGCTCACTTCACTCAGCATTAGTTCATATAAGTCTTTCCAGGTTTTCCGAAAGTCTGCCTGCTCATTATTTCTTATAGCACAATAGTATTCCATTACATTCCTATACCACAACTTGTTCAGTCATTCCCCAATTAATGGGCATCCCCTCAATTTCCGGCTCTTGGCCACCACAAATATAGGTGCTTTTAATATTTTTGTGAATATGGGTCCTTTTCCCATTTTTGTGCTCTCTTTGGGATACAGTCCTAGAAGTGATATTGCTAGATAAAGGGTATGTACATTTTTATAGCACTTTGGACATAGTTCTAAATTGCTTTCCAGAATGGTTGGATTAGCTGACAGACCAACCAACAATGAATTAATGTTTCAACATTTCCATTTCCTCTCTAACATTGATCATTTTCCTATTTTGTCATGTTAGCCAATCTGATAGATGTGATATGGTACCTCAGAGTTGTTTTGATTTGCATCTCTTCAATCAATAGTGATTTAGAGCATTTTTTCATACGGCTATAGATAGCTTTGATTTCTTCCTCTGAAAACTGCCTGTTCATATCCTTTGACCATTTATCAGTTGGGGAATGAGTTGTATTCTTGTAAATTTGATGCAGTTATCTATTTATTTTAGAAATGAGGCCTTTATCAGAGACGCTAGTTGTAAAAATGCTTTCCTGGTTTTCTGCTTTCCTCCTAGTCTTGGTTGCCAGAAGAGATCTTTATGTATGAATTAGTAGCCAGGCTCAATTTCTATTTTTTTCATATTTGATCTAGTCTGCCTCCTTCACTTTTTTAAGAAGAAAATTGAGACCTAAAGTGTTGGGCACTTGCTGAGATCCCACAGGTAGTAAATGGCAGAACTGGGATGTGAACACAGGGATCTGAGATCTGACTTCAAGGTCAACAATCTTTTCACATTATTATGCCAGTGATGTCAATGATGGTGGCCTCCAGGACTTTTCACTAAGGAGAAAACTATCTCTCCCTCTGGGCATTTTCTCTGGCTTGAATTGCTCTCCATTTTATTCCTTACAGACTTCACTAGATTCTTTTAGGTCCCAAATAAAATCTATCTTCTACTGACACTCTTTCACAGCCCTTCTTAATTATTGTCTTCCCTTTGTTAATTGTTTCCTATTCATCCTGTGTACTGTATGTTCTGTATATGTTCATTTGCATGGTGTCACACCCTTTAGATCATGTCCTCCTTGATGGCAGAGATTGTCTTTTGCCTCTTTTGTATTTTTATTTATTACAATGCTTGGCACCCGGTAGAATCTAAATAAATGTTTTTTTTTTAAATTGCTTGTTACTTGTCTATTGTATAGAATACTGTTCCTGGAGTTAGAGTACTCAGGTTAAATCTTACCTCTGACAGTTACTACCTGTATGACCTCTGTCAAGTCATGTAATCTGTGTGGGCCCCAGGCAATAGGCGTTTTCCTTTGAAGTAAAAAAAGAGACTGTATTCCATATAGGCAGAAGGAGCTTCTCTTACTGATAAAATCTTAGATCCTTCACTATGTGACAGTTCTTAGGCAGTTCATCTTAAATTCAGAAGAAGTCTTTAGGGCTACTCAAATATATGTCAAAAAAAGAAACTTGAAGGGTTTTAGGAAGTTTAGAAGGTATAAGACTCTTTGAAAGGCAATAGAAGTTTCTACTTAGATGAGCATTTTTTCTCTTTTTCAGTTATTCCAGAAGGAGATAAAGGCTTTTACATTATAATTTATTTTCTTTCCCCCCTTCCCATTTTTCTAGTAACAAGCATTTATTTTCTCTTCCTTCCACTCCTTAATATTAGAATAAAATATTTTTAAAAAGAAAATTGCAATAAATGTGCATACTCAGGAAAAAAGAAATCCCCACATTGTCCAAAAATGTATGTGTGTCTCATTTTTCATATTTCTCAAACCTCTTTCAAAAGTTTTCAAAAACTATTTTAAAAAATAAAACCTGTCATTTTATTTTTGAGGTCCTTAAATTATTTCCCCATTTCAGGCAGAGTATAGAAGCCATTTGTAGGGTCTATCTTTGTATTAGCAAATTTCTACATAAGTCATAACCTAAATATGGAACAATCAAATACCTAGTGCCATATGATTATATGCAAAAAGTATTGGCCTATATCCCTGTACTTATGCAAAATATTTTTCTATGCTAAAGTATATTTTTATTTTACATTCTCTCTGTTTCTTTCTATTTGTCTATCTCCTGTCTCTGTTTCTTCCTTTGTCTTTTTGACCCTTTCTCTGTCTTTCTCTCTTTTAATCTCTGTCCTCCTTCCTTCCAGATTGGAAGTATAGTAACTATTCATGGGGGGATGAGGAGGCTCAGCATTTTTTCTTAGACTTAGCATGGATGGGTTTTAAGTTTACTAGAGCTCAGAACTCATGTGCACAAGTAATCAACCACCCTCCACTTCTCCCAGCCCAGGGATTATTGCAGACATGTACCACTCCTGGCTACCTAAAGTCTTAAATGGAATTCAATGGCACCTTCTTGGTAGGGAGCAAGGAAGGTGAAAGAAAGCTTTAGTACTCACTTGATTTTAATTATTTACCAAATTATTTTTCATACAATTCTCTTGTAGACCTTTTGCATTGCCATCCATGAACAGATGTATTATCATTTGTCAAATTCAAGCATTGGGTACCATGATATTACTTGGATGCCCCTCAATTTTATGTTGCTTTTATAACATTGATAGTCAAGAAAGATTAATTGTCTGCTAACCCATTTTGCTTTCAGCTCTCTTCTTAGTAATAAAAATCCCAGAGCACACCAGGAGGTGTTTAATGGTCTTGCTTTTGATCTTTCTGTATGAATTACAAGTGAAATGGCCCTTTGATTATAGATGCCTCTGCCCCAGAAATTATAGTTTTACTTTGGTAAAGTCACAGTAAGAAGCTATCTGGAGGTGTAATGCTGCCTAAATACTGAATTCCAAATCAACTTTATCTCTGCTACAGCAGCCTAGAGCTAAAGAATGACAAACATTTAAGGATCCTTGGGTATCACTTCATCCTATCCTTCCCCACTACTTTATTTTAGACATGATATAACTGAAGCTCAAAAATAAGTCACCTATGCAAGGTGATAAGACCAGTAAGAGGACAAAGTCAAAATGAGAACTTGAATCTCTGATTTTTCAGTTTTATTTTTCCAACTACTTCTAACTGGCTCAATGCTTCCCAATTTACTTCAAAAATAAATAAATCAAAGAGAAATGTATTACCTTGTTATATTCCACATAATGGTTCAATTTGTTTGAGATCAATGAAGGTACCATCACCATATGTGCCATAAAATAGGTTTTCACTTGAATCTCTAAAGTTAAAGAACAGAGGGTCATATTATTGGCATCTACCCATAGCTTTCTCCCCTAAAGCTGGGATTCCATATTGTTTTTTTTTTTAACTTATTTATTGACTTTTGGTTTACATCATTAGTTTCCACAATCCCTTGACTCTCATTTTCTCCCCTCCCTCTCCTCTACCTTCCCCTCCATGACAGTATGCAATCAAATATACGATCTACAAGTACCTTCACATTAAATGTTGGTCAAGTTGTAAAGATGGATTATAAGCAATAGAGTGAACAATGAGAAAGAAGAAACAAAACTAAAAAGAGAGAGAGCAAATAGTTTGCTTCAATCTGCATTCAGACTCTGTAGTTCTTTCTCTGGACGTGGATATCGCTTTCCATCGTGAGTCTTTTGGAATTGTCTGCCAACCTTGAATTGTTGAGAGGAACCCAGTCTATCAAAGTTTGTCATCATACATAAGATGTGTCCGTAACTGTGTACAAAGTTCTCCTGATTCTACTCTCCTCACTCAGCATCAGTTTAAATAAATCTCTCCAGGTTATCATGAAGTCTGTCTGCTCCTCATTTCTTCTAACACAATAGTATTCAATTACATTCATATACCACGACCTGTTTAGCCATTCCCCAAATGATGGGCATACCCTTGATGTCCAATTATTTTGCCACCACAAAGAGAGCTGCTATAAATATTTTTGTACATGTGGATCCTTTTCCCACTTCTTTGATCTCTTTGGGATACAGCCCTAGAAGTATTATTGCTGGGTCAAAGGGCATGCCCATTTTTATAGCATAGTTCCAAATTGCTGCCCAGAAAGGTTAGATCAGTTCACAACTCCACCAACAATGCATTAGTATTCCAATTTTTCCTCATCCTCTCCAGCATTTATCATTTTCCTATTTTGTCATCTTAGCTAATCTGACTGGTGAAGTGTGCTACCTCGGAGTTGTTTTGATTTGCATTTCTCTAATCAGTAGTGATTTAGAGCATTTTTTCATATGCTTATAGATATCTTTAATTTCTTTCTCTGAAAACTGCCTGTTCATATCCTTGATCATTTATCAATTGGGGAACATATTTCTAAAAACAAACAAACAAACAAAACTTGATAATTGCTATGGTAACTTATTAAATACTAGTGGATGGTGGCAATTATTTCTCTTTCAAATCAAAGGTCAAACTGGGGACTAATAAAAGCCTCTTTCTTTGTGGGCCCTTAGCTACAGGTTCAACATCATGTAGAGAGTAGGCGTCATACACATAATTCAACATCAGTGTAATGAAGAGTTGGATTGGAGTTTATTCTCACGGAGCATTTGTCAGAATTTCCTGGGAACTTGTGGTGGCAGAGCTTCTTCTGAGGGCCAGCCGAGCTGCTGAGGACTTTCAAAGGCCAGCCAAGCTGCTGAGGGTAGGGACATGGATAAAAGGCAAATACTACTTAGTTATTCTAGGTTAATTCCTTGTTCCTTTGTTTGGGAATTAAGTTTGTTTCAAACATAACTGGTAAATTATAGTCTATACTGACATCTTCTAGGACTGAGATTCTTAATGTGGCATCCTTATACTCTCAGTGGGTTCATGGATAAGCTTCAGTGGGGAGGGAGGTCTATGAATTGATTTTAAAATATTTTAATAATAGTATTTCAACATAATTGGTTTCCTTTGTAGTCCTACATATTTTATTTTGTTTATTTAAAAATGTTATTCTTAGAAGGGTTCCAGAGACTTTATCAGATTCCAAAAGAAATGTATTACACACACACACACACATACATGCACACACACACATGCATGTTAAGAAGTATTCATCTAGGAAATGAAAAATAAGCACCATTTTGGTCATTGACAGATACAGTAATTGAGATTGGAAAAGGGATAATGATATATCACAACTGAACATTTAGATACTTCTTTAAGGAGTGGTACAAAAAGATGTTGTTGGTGGGGCAGGGTACAAAGGATTCTAATAGTACCAGATATCTAACTACTACAAAGAAGTAATTATCAAAACAATTCAGTACTAGATAAAAAAATAAGATGAGTGGAACAAATAATATATTTACATATAGAAACAAACATATCTAATACTATATTATGCAATAAATATAAAAAAAAACTGAATTGCTGGAATAAAGATGAACTAATGACAACTAACGGGAATGTTAGACATCAGTATATAAGAAGCTAGATTTAAAACAATACTCCACATTTTAAGCAAAGATAACCCAAATGGGTACAAGATCTAGACATAAAAGGCCACATCATAAACAAATAAGAGAAACTAGAAAAAAATATTTACAAGATTTATAGAGAGGAGAAAAGGTTTTGACCAAACAAGGGAGAGTGAAGGTCACAGAAGATAAAATGGATAATTTTGATTACATAAACTTAAAAGGATTATACAAACAAACCCAATAAAACAGATTTAAAGAGAATTAAGTACCAATGAAAAATCATAGCAACAAGTTCTTCTAAGGTCTCATTTCTAAGCCATATGGAGCAATGATCCAAATTTATGAGAACAAGACCTATTCCTTAATTGATTAATGGCCTAAAGATATGACAGGCTATTCTCAAGGGAAGATTCCACAGTATCTAAAGATGCACTAAAAATGTGCTATATAACTACTAATTAGAGAAATGCAGATTAAAGTAGTTCTGTGAATCTACCTCATACCCATTAGAGTGCCAAAGATGACCAGAAAAAGGAGAAAGAGAATGATGAATGTTGAAAGGTCTGTGGGGAAATAAGAACATTGATATACTGTTTCTAGACATGCAAATGGGTCTAAGTATCCTGGAAAACAATTTGGAATTATACACAAACCTTACCAAACTGTGCTCTTTGACCTAGCACTACCACCATTAGACCTATACTTAGAAGTGATCAAAAGAGGAGGAAAAGGTCAAATAGGTACATAATATTTATAGTAGATTTTGTGGTGGCAAAAACAAAGCTGGAAACTAAAAGGAGCCTTTCAATTAAGGAATTACTGAACAAATTGTGGTATACGAATATAATGTATTGTAAGAAACAAGGAAACAGAAAATTTCAACATCAAGAGACATTTATTTATTTATTCATTCATTTATTTATTTTTAATTTTTTAGTTTAATTTATTTATTTTTTTGTTTACATCATTCATTTCCACAATAGCCCAGGTAACAGTTTGGTGAATTCAGGTAGGAGCTGGGACAATGTGCCTAAATCAAGATAAAAAGACCTCTCTGAGGGTACTGAGTAGTGATGAAATTGTGATTTACTTGTGACCGAGAGGTGGAAGACCTGTGTATTTCCCACTATTCCTTAAGAAGGTACTAAGTAGTGACTGATGATTGAACAGTGACTGATGATGGAATAGAAACTGATTTGTAACTCAGTGTGCCCCATGGGTGGAAGACTTTGACCTTTTGTACTTTATGATTGAATGATTGAGTTACTAAGTGATTGATTGACTAAATGATCGCACTTTGTTCAAAACTATGTGACCACTGTGCTGAAAACTATGTGGCTATTTTAGTGCTAAGTTATTGAGTTGTGACATAATGAAAGTTGTATTTTGATTTTCTGCGATAAATTATAATATTCTGAGGGCTGTACCTTGATTTTCTGTGAATGTTTTGCTCTGATTTGTTACTGAATAAATGTGTGTTCACTATACTATGTAATCAGAACTTTGAAAACTGTTCACAGCTGCCATCCTCTCAAAAACTACACGTACATGGCTTTACACTACCATCATTCCATGTCGATGTCCACCTATCCCCTTCTCGCTCCCCTTTACATGCTATTTTCCCCCATTCAAAATAAAAGCTTTCATCCATGCTAGTTTGTGAATTTCACTACAGTTACATAAATTTCAGCACTTCAAGGTAAGTAATAGACTCAGGGAGGAAAATAAAAAGGAATTGATTCCTTCTATAAAAATGAAAACATACACATCTCTATGTGTGTGTATGTGTGTGTGTGTGTGTGTGTGTGTGAGTGTGTGTGTGTGTGTGTGTGTGTGTGTGTGTGTGTACAACACTAAGTGTGTGTAACACATGAGGGTCTAAAAGTCAAATTTGCTTCCGTATGTTAGCAGCTGACTAACATAAGACTGTATTGAGAGAAGAGATTTGAAGTGTTAGAAGCATGGGCATGAGAATCTACTATCACTTATGCTACATGCTTATTAACTGAGAAACTTTTTTTATGAAAGTTCTTAATTCAATGGTAGTGTTCTTTGGGTCTAGACATATCCTATAAGTTAATGACTGGATGAAGAACTTGAAAGCCTCAGGCAAAGCTGAAGGCCCTTAATCCAAGTGGTCATTAGCTGGCAGAAACACCTGACCCAGAGGGTATTATCATTGTAGAAATACCAAGAAGGCCAACAGAGCTCTATAATCATAAATCTTAGCTGTAATGCAGCAATTTGTTCTGATAGCTTCCATGCATATTGGACTCAGTGGGGTTTCATTGCTACTCTAGTAGATGGCCAATGGGAAAACAATCCTCCGTTCTTTAGATGATGTCAGTGCTCTTATACTTTATTAATATGGAGTTCCATATTTATATAGATATTCCTACATCCTATGGTGGTAATCAGGTTACTCCTACTAAGTCTTTATACTATTTAAAACAAAATAAAACAAAACAAAACATTGTAATACACACTAAGTAGCATGTGTAACACATGAAAGTGGTACAGCAACACATAACCACATTGCTCATCTGTTTAATTAAAAACTGATTTGACCAGCCTAATCCATTGTTTTATTGAACTTCTGCCCTTGTTTGACAGGAATTAATGTATGAATTATAGGAATATCATTCTCTCAGGACATAAGTGGAGATATAACCATAGTATTTAGAATTGCAGGAACTGTCAGTCAATAAACATTTTAGCCACGTTTATCTCCTCATCACTCCATTTGAGGTTTTCTTTTCAAAGAAAATGGAACAGTTTGCAATTTCCTTCTCCAGCTGATTTTACAGATGAGCAAACTGAGACAAACAGGGCCTTACCCAGGATCACAGAGCTAGTAAGTATCTGAGGCTGGATTTAAATTCAGGAAAATGAGTCTTCCTGAATCCAGGTCTTGTGCTCTATCCACTGTGTTACTTAGCTGCCCTAATACAGTAATAAACATTACTGTATTATTTTCCATGTGATATGATTTGTAAAATACATAAATAAGAAAAAGTAAGATATGCTCTTCCCATGAGGAGCTTACAATCTAATGAAGGAAGTTAACACTGGAAAGGAAACTAAAAAGGGGGTAGATGAGTCTGGGGGAGAAGAGAGCCAACAGGAGCATGATGGAGTCCTTTACAAGGAATACAACAGAATGGGAAATAAAGAGTTGGCTCACTGGGGAGCACTCTTAAATGGAACCTTCGGGAAGAATTCTTTGTTCTGTCTTCTAGCTCTCCAATCTTAAGGGAGGAGAGTACTAAGAGTATTAATGAGGTATGATAACCAATGCTGATCCACTTTCTCAGGATGATGAGTTTCTTGTTGATGAGATTTTTGAGGGGGACAGTAATGATGATGGAGTCTAGTACAAGGAATGCAGTTGGTGGGAACTACATTAGATTTAGCAATAATATATTGAATTCCAAGTATATAGCCCAATCTGTATGGGACAAAAAGGTATGACTGAGATATAAATCATTAATGTTATCACATATAATAACATATTTAGAAAATCAGTATCCTAGCAAGTTATTAACAGTATCAATATCTTTACAGTTTTCTTGTGTTTTCTTTGCTCATCAGATAAATGGGAAGAAGAGTTATTTTGGAAATCACTGCAGACATTGTTCTGGTACCATAATGTTCAATCTCTCAAAAAAAATACAGGAAATTTACTAGAATTAGGCAATATTCATCCAAAGCATAGCATGGCAGCCAACGTAGCAAATGTAATCCTTGATTCCATCAAGAGAGTCATGGTACCCAGAGAAAGGGAGGTGAAAGTTCTATTTCCTGTCTCATCAGACCATTGACAGAGTATGGTGCTTAGTTTTCAGTCTCACTGTTTAGGAAGGAAATTGAGAAGCTTGCTATTGTATCCAGAAAAAGCTAATCGGGATTGTTTGCTGGCAGGAGCCCATGTCATACAAGGATCTATATAAGGAACTGGGTATATTTACCCTGGAGAAGAGAAGGCTTGGGGAGGGGAGGGTAAAGACTGTTTCATGTTTATCATATAAGAAGATTAGGTTGATTTTTCTTATCCCCAAAGAACAAAACTATGAACAATGGTTAGAAGGTGAGGCAGATTTAGGTTCAATGTAAGGAAAAATCTCCCTAAGCATTACAACCATTAAAAGGTGAAATAAATTACACCACGAGGCAGTTACTCCTTCGCTGAATGTTTTAATATGAGAGACAGATTAATCCTCTTTTTTATATTTGTGGGAATTTTTATTCAGTTATTCTTTGGACTAGATGGCTTTTGGGGCCGTTTTCCATTTTTTGTTAATTCAATTTTATTCTATTTTAATTGCATTTTTCACAATTACATGTAAATAAAATTTTAAGCATTCATTTTTAATATAAAATTTTGTGTTCCAAATTTTCTCCATACCTTTCCTCACCCCTCCCTAAGAGGGTAAGCAATTTGATATAGGATATATATGTGCGATCATTTAAAACATATTTCCATGTTAGTCTTGCTGTGAAAGAAAAATAGAGAATAAAAGGAAAAAAACCCCACATTAAAATAAAGAGAAAATATTAACCTTCTATCTGTAGTTAGACTTCTATCTGCATTCAGACTCCATCAGTTCTTTCTCTGGATGTGGATAGGATTTTCCGTAATTAATCTTTTGGACTTGTCTTGGATCATTGTATTGCTGTGAAGAGCTGAGTCCATCATGGTTGGTCATTGCACAATGTTGCTGTTTCTGTGTATCATACATAACATTGTGTGATGATCAGCAGTTCATGTAAGGCTTTCCAGGTTTTTTAAAAATCTGCCTTCTCATTAGTTCTTATAACACAATAGTATTCATCATATTCCTATACCACAACTTGTTCAACCATCCCCTGATTGATGGTATCCTATCACTATCCTATTTTTTGCCACTACAAAAAGAGTTGCTATAAATATTTTTGCACTTTAGATCCTCATCCCTTTTAATAATCTCTTTGAGATACAGATAGTATTATTGCCTTTTGGGCATAGTTCTAAATCTTTCTGCAGAATGGTTGGATCAGTTCACAACTACACCAACCGTGCATTACTATCCCAATTTTCACACATCCTTTCCAAAGTTTATCATTTTCCTTTTCTGTCATATTATACAATCTTATAGGTGTAGAAAGTACCTCTGAGTTGTTTTAATTTGCCTTTTTCTCATCAGTAGTGATCTAGAGCATTTTTTTCATATGACTTTAGATAGTTTTGATTTCTTTGTCTGAAAACTGCCTTTTTGTATCATTTGACCACAAATCAGTTGGGGAATGACTTCTATTCTTATAATTTTGCTTAAGTTCTCTATATATTTGAGAAATAAGGCCTTTGTCAGAGACATTTGGTGTAAAAATTGTTCCCCAAGTTTTTGCTTTCCTTCTAATCTTGATTGAATTAATTTTGCGCAAAATCTTTTAATTTTATGTAACAAACATTATCCATTTTGTATCTTGTCTTGCTCTAGATCTCTTATTTGGTCATAAATTCTTCCTTTCCCTATAGATCTGATAGTTAAACCATTCCTTCTTCTCCTAATTTGCTTACAGTATCAAATTTTATGACTAAGTTATTTATCCATTTTGATCTTATCTGAGTAATTGGTGTGACATATTGGTCTATATCTAGTTTCTGCTATATGGCTTCCTAGTTTTCCTAACAGGATTTTAAAAAATCAAATAGTGATTTATTAGAAGCTGGAGCCTTTTGGCTTGTCAAACAATAGTTTACTACAGTCATTTACTATTGTGTACTTAATCTATTCCATTGACCCACTACTCTATTTCTTAGCCAATACCAAATAGTTTTGATGATTGCCACTTTATAATATAGTTTGACATCTCATAGGGCTAGACCACCTTCCTTTGCATTTTTCCATTTAATTATTTATATTTTTGACCTTTTCTTCTTCCAGATGAATATTGTTATCACTTTTTTTAGCTTTATAATATAATTTTTTGGTAGTTGGATTGGTATGGCATTTGATAAATAAGTTGATTTAGGTATAATTGTCATTTTTATTATATTGACTTGGCCTGCTCATGAACAATTGTTATTTTTCCAATTGTTTAGATCTGGCTTTATTTTCATGAAGAACATTTTGTAATTGTGTTCCTATAGTTCCTCAGTTTGTCTTGAAAGATAGAATCTAAAGTATTTTATATTGTCTTCAGTTATTTTAAATGGAATTTCTCTTTTTATCTCTTGCTACTGGGCTTTATTGGTAATATATAGAAATGCTGTTGATTTATGTGTGCTTATTTTATATCTTACCACTTTGCTAAAGTTGTTAATGATTTCAACTAATTGTTTTTAATTGATTTTCTACAGTTTTCTAAGTACACCATCATATCATCTGCAAAGAGTGATAGCTTTGTTTCCTCATTGCCTATTCTAATTCCTTCCATTTCTTTTTATTCTCTTTTTGTTAAAGTTAACATTTCCAGTACAATATTTAGTAACAGTGATGATAATGGACATCCTTATTTCACCCTAGATTTTATTGGGAAGGCTTCTAACTTATCCCCATTACAGATAATACTTGCTGATAGTTTTAGATAGTTGCTACTTATCATTTTAAGGAAAGCTCAATTTATTATTATGCTCTTTAGTGTTTTTAATAGAGAATGGATGCTATATTTTGTTAAAAATCTACATCTATTGAGATAATCATATAATTTATGTTGGTTTTGTTATTGTTATGGTCTATTGTGTGGACATTTTTCCTCATTCTGAACTAACCCAGCCTTACTGCTACAAATCCCACCTAGTCCTATTTTATTTTCAATTCAAATTTCTCTCCCTTGTCCCCATTGCTGCCATATTTATTGATAAGACAAGAAAGAGAATGTCCATTACAAACACGAAGTCATGCAAAAAAAAATTCACATTAGTTATGTTTGAAAATTAAAAAAAAAAAACAAGAACAAGAAAGAAGTAGAAAAATGTTTCAGTTTACACTCTGAGTCAATCTTTTCTCTATCTGGTGGGGGATAGCAATTTTCATCATTGAGTATTTTGGAACTGTAGTGGGTCATTGTGTTGATTGGGGTTACTAAGTCTTTCATAGTTGATTATCTCTGCAATAAGGTTGTATTGACTGTGTAAATTGTTCTCCTGGTTCTGTTCATTTCACCTTGTTTCAATTCACATAAGTTTTCACAGATTTCTATGAGATCATCCCCTTCATGATTTCTTGAAGCGCATCAATATTCCATTATATCTTATGCTATAGCTTCTTCCACCATTCCCTAATTGATAGTTATTCCCCCCAGGTTCCAATTCTTTGCCACCACAAAAATAGCTGCAATAAACATGTGCATACATTTGGGTACTTGCTCTTGCTTTGATCTCTTTTGAGTATAAACCTAGTAGCAGTATTGCTAAATCATAGGGTTTGTACAGTTTAATACTTATTGGTATGGGCAGCTAGGTGACACAGTGAATAGAGCACTGATCCTGGAATCAGAAGTACCTGAGTTCAAATCTGGCCTCAGACACTTAACACTTATCATGTGTGTGACTTTGGGCAAGTCACTTAACCCCAATTGCCCTACCTTCCTCCCTCCAAAAAGCAAAACAACAACAACAACAACAACAATAACAAACAACCCTATTGGGTCATAGTTGTGAATTGATTTTTAGAGTTTATGGACTAATTCATAGCTCCACCAACAGTGCATTAGTGGAGCTATTTTCCCATATCCCTACCAACATGTCATTTTCCATTTTTGTCATTTGATGATTCTGAGATCACAGGTATTTCAATTTGCATTTCTACAATTATTAGTCAGTTGGGGAATTTTTTCATGTAGCTTTTGATAGCTTTGATTTCTTGAAATCTGCCTGCTCATATCTTTTGACCAATTATTAATTGGGGAATGGCTTTTATTCTCATAAATTTATCTTAGTTCCCCATTTTTTATGAAATGAGACTTTTATCACAGAAACTTGCTTCAAAGATTTTTTTTTCTCAATTTTGTGCTTTTCTTCTCATTTTAGCTACACTGGCTTTGTGCAAAAATGTTTTAATTTCATGTAATCAAAATTGTCCATTTTAGCTTCTCTGACTTTCTTATTCTCTTATTTGGTCACAAACTTTTTCTCTATCTATAGATCTGACAGGTAGTTTCTTCCATACTTTACTAATTTGCTTATGTCATCACCCTTTCTACCTAAATCATGTACCCATTTTGAATTTATATGGTATATGGTATGAAATATTTGCCTATGACTAGTTTCTGCCAGACTACTTTCCAGTTTTCCAAACAGTTCTTGTCAAATAGTGAGTTCTTATACCAATAGCTGGGATCTTTGAGTTTATCAATTACTAAGTTGCTATGCTCTTTTACTTCTCCATATTATATACCTAATCTGTCCCATTGATCAACCATTATATTTCTTATTCAGTATCAAATTATTTCAATGTTTGTAGCTTTGTAGCATAGTTTGATATGTGGTAGTGATGGGGTCTGTAACCTCAGTTTGAAAAATCTCACTTGTGTTCGGGTACTTATGTATGTAACATCAGTTTATAATAAGCCTGTGAAATTAAGTTGTAAAAGTCACACTTTCCCCCAGCCATAAAGGCATTAACTCTGCCTCTCCCCTGCCCCCAGCCTAGAAGTCTTTTCCTTGAGCCAGCAGTCTGCCTAGATACAGTACCCATGAATACATCACCCAAGTATTTTTTAGAGAAATGTATTCCTCCTTTGTTCTAAGTGGCCAGCTGCACCTGAGATCCTTGAACAACATTATCAGAAGAGAGAACTCCCTCCCAATATGGTACCTCCTGAATCCCTAATCAGTCTAGCTTCCAAACTTGGCACCTCCTGAAACGATCAAACCTATCCTCCCAACAGCCATATTGTCAAAGATGAGTACATATCTCACTCAGCCTTGACCAAGAGTAACCTAGTGATGTCACAAGGCAAAAACCACACCTCCTGGTAGCCCCCCCCCCAGGGGGATGTCCCAGTGAATTATGGCCAATATACCTGCGCCGTTGATATAAAAAGTGCATGTCCCTTTTAGCACTGATCACTCCTAAACTCCCCCCAAACTCTTCCCTAACTCCACCCTTGCCTACCTAGCTAGCATAATCAACCTTTGACTGACAGTTTTATGGCTTTAAAAACTGTACCTCTGGTCCCTGCACTTCACAGGCTATCCTTAACCTTCTCCTGCCAACTGCAAAGCATAACATTGAACTTTATAACTCTGCCTTAGATCCCAGTCAGCTTGCAAGTCCCCTTACCTTGCCTTTCCTGCCCACTGCAGAGTCGGCATAACAATAAACTTTTGTAACTCTGACAAAAGATAGCTTGATTGCAGTAATTTGTTTCAGACAAAGAACCCTGAAAGGATTTCCTAGAAATCCATCCCTCTTCCCTACCTCTTCAGTAGTGCTAGGCTGTGGTCCCCTTCAAATTATAGTAATGTGTTAAGGAGATAAACTGGAAAGGAAGAATTCTGATGTTAGTACAAATAAGTAATTCTACCTTTCCTAACTTTGCCCTATGCAAATATACCACATAAGAGATTTGGGTAGAGAGTAATTGTTTAAGGTTTTGTAATTATTTCAAACAATATCCTTTCTCTGAATTCAAGTCTTTTTTCAAGATAGCTTTCAATTAGGCAGAAAAGATGTTCCTCAATATTGTGCCTTGCACATAATAGGTTCCTGATAACTGTTTGTTCTTATTGTAACATGACTGTTTTTTTTTCCATTCCTAATCATGCAATTGCCAAAACTTAGGAATCAAGACCTCAGAGGTCATCTATTTCCACATTTGCTATAACACATCACCTGTAAGCAAAGTTCTTGGCACCTTATAGAGACCAAGTAATAAATACTCTGACTGGTTTATGGCTCTTTACCCACTTTCTCTTTGGAAAATTAGAATGTCTCTGGGAAAACAGGATTGTTTCTATTACTTTCCCAAGAGTAAGTTCCTCTTTATTATTACATGCAAACCAAATCTTTTAATAGATATTAACTCTGTAATATTCCATCACTCCAGTGGGTCTTTGAACTTATTGATGTAGTTATTCTCTCCATTTATGTAGATAATAGCCTATGTGCCTGTCCTTTGTGATTTTTGTCCATATACGCATCCCACATATTCACCATAACTAGTCATCCCACAGTGCTCGTGTTGGAAGTTGGGAATTGATGTTTCAAGGACATATTGTTCATTTTTCATTTTCTAAGAGGATCAATGACATCATGAGGTGATATCTTGACTTGCATGTGAATTGAATTTAAGGGAAGCAGAATTAAACAACATCATCAGCCTTGCTCTCCCTTCCAGAATCATCAAAGTCCATTGGCAGGACAAAAGTCAGAAAGACTAGAAAGGGTATAGATGTAGAATGTGGAATGTACAGCATCTTTTCCTTTCTTTCAACAAATGACAAGTTCATCTTCCTTTTTGTCACTTTCTTTAATAATATTATTTGAGATATCTTTCTGATGAATATTTCACCATAGAATATGTATTCTAGCATAAATCAAAAGAGAAAGCGACTAGTATATATGTAATACTAGGTGAGTAGTTTTTAATTCCTCTTTTTTTCTTTCTCAGTAACCTGCAAGAAACTCATAATACTAGTAATAAGAGTCTAGACAAAGTTCTAGAAGATGGAAGCATTGCAATTCCTGTTTCTGTGTCAGGTACAGGTTCTACATTTCAATCTACCAACCACTTGGTCAGTTCACCACTAAGACTACTGCCTCTGCCTTCCCTCTGTGACTCTGTTCTATCAAATTTTGTTATTTTCTTTATCTCCACAGGAGATCTCAGTGGGATCTCCACACTGGAGAAGGAAATAGCAAACCCCTCCAGGTTCTTTGCAAACAAAACCCCATAGATAGTTTGGTTCATGGAGTCATTAAGAGTTGAACACAACTGCATGATTAAACTGCCTCTGCAGATGCCATCCACTGCTCTGTTTGCTGCTGATACCCACCATTTCTGACTTTAAGTGCCTCTAACTTTCTTTCAAGCACTTTTCTTGCTTACCTCAAGCAGTCATTGACTCCATCTCCTATTTTCATTTATATTCATATGGAGATAGTTTATCTTTGTAAATCCTTTGTCTAATGTCATAATGGAAAGTGAAATCTTTCCCTACAAACATCATCACATCTTTTCCTGCCCACCTCTTACAATGGTTTGGGGAAATAAAGAGTGTTTGTACCAGCTCTATTACATTTTTACATCAATAATTTGAAATCTCTGCAAATTATCCTAGATAGTGAAGGTCATAAGTTCAGGTTATGGGTTCATGTGATACAACAGCTATCAAATTATATATACATATATAATGATATGTGTATATATGTATGTGTACATATTTGTTTATATGTAGACGTGTGTATATGCACACACACGTGTGTGTGTGTGTGTGTGTGTGTGTAAAAACACACACATATGCATATTCAGGGTTACAAACTATAGAGCAAATATATAGGTCCTGTTCAACATTACAGTCTTGTTGCTTGAAGTTGTCTTTAAATACAATCTATTATCTGTTTGTAATAAAATAATAATTAACAGAATTTCTACAGTACTTTCTGGTTTGGAAAGCACTCTACATATGTTATCTTATTTGTTCTTCATAAAAGTGCTGTAAATGCTTTTATTGTCCTTGTTTTATGTTTGAGGAAACTGTGACTGATGGAATTTACATGACTTACCCCGGGTTGTGTAGCTAGTAAGTATCTGAGGTAGGATTTTAACTCATATCTTGCTGACTCCAAGTTTAGCGCTCTGCCCATAGAACTCTCTATTTGCCTCATCATCATCCTTTGCTGAAGCCAACATATATAATTGAAGTACAAGACTACATTAATATTATGTTTAACAATCACCTCTGATGAGTCATTGTATCAATTCAATCACTAGCCAGAGTCTTACCCCTTCTTTGGTGAATTGATGTCCCTTTTGAAAATTCAGTCTCCTTACTTTTTAATAGGGGAGTAGCTGGCCTCAGACCCATTGGCCTATAGTCCCATCTTTGGGACCAAGACTGGTCTAAACTGAGGCATACTTGATTTAGCTTTTGGGATTTTTGTTTAGGCTTACTAGATTTCCTCTAACCACCTTGGAAGCTTAATATCTCAAGTATTGATTAGAAAGGAAGTGACCTCGAGTTATCCCTCCTTTAAAATATCTAAGCAGAATCAGTCTTTTCCATATTAAGTTCCTTCCTATACTTGAAGAAAACTTTTATATGTGTCCTAATTATAGTCTTCCCTGATTGCAAACCAGTGCTCTTACCCCACCCTCATCCCACCCCAGAGACTTAAACCAGTGCTTCATTGCTTGTTCTCAGCATTCTTCATAATTCTGGTCATTCACATTTGCATTCCCTTCAATTTAGCAGTATCTTTCCTATCATGTGGCACCTGGAATTAAACATAATAGTTCAAATATAGTGTGACCAGAGCAGAGGATGAAGGGAACAACAGCCCTGGACATGTTATCTCTCACAATGCAGTTTCCATTTACACTAACATTTTGGGCTGCCATACTATGGCATTGACTCCTATTGAGTTTGTAATGCACTCAATGAATCTGTTGCTATCTACTAGGACTCTGAATATTCTGTCTAATATGTAAACTCCTTCTTTGCCTTGAGTCATCTGTAATTAGATTTTTTGATGCCTTTACACAAATCACGGATATAAATGAGCACAGTGGAGAACAGATCACTGAAGCAAGAGACCTGGTTCCAAGTTGACATCTGGCCATGAAGCTATTTCCAAATCCATTTTTATGACCTCTCATTTGAAAGGTTTTTGATGAAATATAATTTTACCAAGAAAATCTATGCTTTTAAAGAAATAATGAATTTATGAAAGTAATTACTCATATATTGAGTCTCTCAAACACTCTCCACTGTACAATGGAACTGAGCATAAAGTAGGTTTGGCTTATATCTTATCCATAGGGGTTATTGTTAGAAATACTACAAGTGCCTTTAGTTCTGTGATTATGATTTAATCCCATTACTTGGAAAAGCCATAAAGATTTAGGGCAACAATATGCTCTTTAAAAAATTTCAAACATAATTCACATTTCCTAGTCATATATTTCATCAAAATACTTTGTTTCAATACAGGTTTAAAAAATATCTAAAGCATTTGTTTTGTTACTAAAATGGGAATTTGGAAAACTGTTATTTCTTATGGTGAATACCTTGAAGGGCAGGATATGTGGGATTTGGATATCTGAAAAGAGGGATTTGGATTCTGTTCCAAAGCTGATACCATCCTTCCATTCTATATTATGTCTGCATGCTAGGGACTTGGTCACTGGCAAAGGAAGTGGACTTATCCATTAATCCTGTTTGAGGGTATACACACACACATTTGTATACACACATATATACATATATATTTGAGGATACATAATATAGTTGAGGTGTTTTATATATATATATATATATATATACATATATATATATATATATATACATATGTATGTATGTATGTATGTGTTGTGTGTATGTACATGCTTCTGTCTGTTTGTATATGATGGGGGAAATTGATCCAGACAAAATTACCAAAATCATGAGCTTGAAAAGTATTCATCTCTTTGCTTCAGAAAGGTGCACTCTCTCTCTCTCTCTTTCTCTCTCTCTCTCCCCTCCCCCTGAAGAACACACACACATACACACATACATATATACACATATACATACATATACATTAATATGATATGATGTGATATTATATATGATATATAACTATATATAGAATAGATGATATAGATGATATAGATATAGAATGTATATTCTTAAAAAGACCTTCTCAAAGGATACATCCATGAGACCATTAAAGTTTTCTAATTCAAATTTAGCCTCATTATGATTCAGCTTGTATCTGGATATTTCCTCCCTCTTTCTCTCTCTCTTTCCTTCCCTCCCTCTCTCTTTCCTGCCTCTTTCATTTCCTCTTTTATACCTCCCTCCCTTATTTTTATTTTCCTTCCTTCCTTCCTTCCTTCCTTCCTTTCTTTTTCTCAAAAAATGATGATAAGTCAGCTAGGAATTATATTCTTTTTATGTTTATCCCCTGATATTTATTTACAGCTTTATTTGTTTTATTTATTGACAAAAGTTATGATTATGCTTAAGGGAAAAAAAGTTTTGTTTCTTTTTTAATATGCCACAAGCCTTTGTCCTCTTTCAGTTCTGAATCCTTAATCCTGTTTTCCAATATATTGTGCTGTTCTCTCTTTGCCCAAGTTTAAAATGTCATTGAGTAGCAGTGTACATTGTCATTGGTTTGGGAGATGTTTTCAGTTTCTTAATCAGATTTTTCCACATTTTTCTTCACTGCCAAATAGGTTGATGTATGGTAAATTAAAAAAAATCTTTTAAATAAATAATGCTATAGGAATATATTTTACTTGCTATTTTGGGTGCCAGTTAATAGAACTAAGAGGGATAAGTGGGAGTTGCTGAAAGGGAAGTCTAAGCTCATGTGAGAAAAAAAAAGAAAGTTCCATAAAAATTAGATTTATCAAAAACTGGATTTCACTACCATCTTTGGCATTGGATTACATATCACTAGAGTTCTCCAAGTATTGAATGGGTGAGCTCTTTGTCAGAGGTTTTGCAAAAGAAATTTCTGGACGGTTGTGGGGTCAGGTGGAATGACCCTCTAACTTTGAGATTCTATGATTTGGCAAACAGACATTATTTTAACTTTTATGTCTTACAAAGAAAGAAGAGCCACTTGTAATGGCAGGCAGAGAGATGCTTTGTGCCTTATTTCAGCTATTTGGTTGTTTAGCACCTTGTTTTAGTTCAAGTTTCTTTTGGACCTTTCCCATGATTATATCAAGTCTTTGTTGTGAGGCAGAGCTTGTGAACCTTGCAACTTGTGAGCCCTAGAACTTGTGAACTCCTTTTACTGGTGCAATGGGAGGAGGAGGAGCTAATGGCCATGTATGGGGATGGGCCCATGCTGGGGGAGAGCAGAACTGAGGAAAGAATTTTTGTGGTGGCAGAGTTGAGAAGGGGAAAAAAAAACTTGTGGTATCCTGGCACTCTGTGTTGATTTGTGTTTATAATACTTTGTACAGAAGCCCTGGGACCTTACTGGAAGCCCTGAAATAGAATTTTCTGGTTGTCTGTTTACAGAGGTCCTGGAGGGGGATTTCAGAAGTCCTGGGACTTTACTGATAATTTGTGTTGACTTCTTGGACCTTGTTTGTTGGTCTCTGTTGATTTCACATGCAGATAGTGAATTGATGATTGTGCCTGAATATTATTGTGGCTCTGTTAAGCTTTGTCTTCCAAGAAACAGAAACTGTGAAGGACTTGAGATGGACTAGACACTGTGAACTTCAGTATGGGACTGGATGAAGAACTGGTCAAGGAGCTGGACAAGGAACTGGATGAGGAGCTGGGTAAGAATCTGAGACCTGCCTACCTTTGAATCCAGGTGACAGTTGGATAGATGCAGGCAGGAGCTGGGACCATGGAAGAGGAACCATGGAATCTGAGAGCCAGCCTCGAGTCAAGATGAAAAGACCTCTTCTTGGGTACTTGATGCTGACTGAGAAAAATCACAATTTACTGTGACCTAGGGGTGGAGAACTTTGACCTTCATATTTTATGTCTCTTAAGGAGGCCTGCTCTTTAAGGATGATTGAATTAAGGACTTATTGGATGATATCTTTTGTTTAAAACTATGTGGCCACTTCAGTCATAAGTTGTTATGTTATAACATTGTGAATGATATACTTTGGTTTCTGTGAATTTTTTGCTTTAATTTAGGACTGAATAAATAGAGAGTTCACTATACTACGTAATCAGAACCTTAAAGCTGTTCACAGCAGCAGTGCTCTGGAAAACTGCTCATGCTTGGCTTTACACCACTGCAAAGAAGAATATGAGTTTGCATGCAAACAAAAGAAAAAAAATCTTTATTTGAATAATAGAAACCATTTTTTACAATCAAACAAAAAAAGAAAACCTTTCATATGGGGAGCATTGTTAGTTGCTTCACTTCAGAACCACCTCCTTTTCTTCCCTTGGGAGAATATTTCTTTAAATTAGCCCATTTTGATAGAAAATAATTCAATGCATTTCTTTCTGAAACAGTGCTCAAATTAGATGAATAATAGTATTGGCTCTTACCAAAAATCCTTGAAGGAAAGTAATAGAAGGGACTTTAGGTATATGGTGCCATTATTTAAAAAATGAAAAAAACTGACCCAGAAAGGGATGATGACTATCTTAAGGTCCCATGGCTCAGAGGCATCAAAACTGAAACTCAAAGCCAGCTCTTCTGACTCTCATTTCCATGGTCTTTTCATTATAGTATATTTTATCTCCATATGTATAAAGAGATTTAGGTGAGTGAGCATCTTGGTTAGAAGGTTTTACTATTGTCAGCTGGTGAGGTTTAATAATAATTTTTTTTGTCCTTTTGAAGAGGGTGGAGCCCTACAGAATAATATGAAACACTGTTTTCAGTTTGCACTGAAGAAGTCCTCTCCTACTTGCTGAGAAAAACAACTTTCTTCTTCCTTGTTGCAATAATATGATTAATGTTATTCAGTCCCCAAATCACAAAGACAGAATCAGCCCCAAAGTGTGGTGATCAGGATGATGAAAGGACTACAGGTCATGACTTATAAGGATTCATGGAAGGGACTGGGGGATAGTTAGCCTAGATAAGGGAAAACTAACTTGCTAGAGTCTTCAAGTGTTGGAAAAAATAATGGGTTAAAACAGGATTGAGTTTATTCTGCTTTGCAAACTGTAAACCCTATATAACTTCCAATACTTAGTGTTACAATATATAGTATATATAATACAAGGGCAAAAAGAAATGAGAATAAGAACAAAAACAACTAAAAGTTCTCATTAAAAGTCACAGGGAGGCAGATTTAGGTTCTGTGTAAGAAAAAGTAGCTCTTACAAGTATAACTTGTGCATGAATAGGATGTATAGACGAGAATGATTTATCTCTCATCATTGGAAAATTTCAAGTGGAGGCTGAATTTGATGGGGATGTTGTAATAGGGTTTTCTATTTATGTGTTACTTAGAAGGAGATCTAAGGATTTAAGGATTCTTGCCATTCTGAGGGTGTAAATTTATATCACTATATGATTATTACTGAAGAATCTGTATTTAAAACACCATTCATTCTAGATTCAAGTTGAGGGAAATGACTATATTTGATGAATGTATAAGCCTTAAAATGAGACCCATCCATCCAATTTGAAAATGGAGGAAGATTACACAGCTAGAAGTTGGAGACAGAAAGAAACCTTGGAGTGAGACCATATAGACATGTGATAAGAGACTTCAACTATCTGTCTTTGCTAAAAACAGGAGTTAATACGTTATTGAATTGTCTTTCTGATTATTCCACTTCTTAGCAGAAGTTGGAAGAAATGGTGAGGGAATTTTGTGTTTTAAATGTAAGCTACATTTCTTTGGTTTTCTTTATCTGCAACCCACATTATGTTATATGTGGCAATAGATATGTGGATATGCTTTTTGAAACAGCTCAGACTCGATTCAGTGACTGAAATACAATATTATATAATTAAGGCAAACTGTGTCCCCAAATAGGTGTTATTTATACACAGCTGATGAGATGGAACATAACACAGCTTGATCCACTTATTTGGGTCTATTGATTGCAATCACTGAAGCCAAATCAATCACACAGCCATACACATTGATTGTTGAGATAGCCAGAGTGAATGAATTGGCCATATTGAAGTTTGTTTCACACTTACCAACATAATCTCAAGGTGATTGAGAACTCTGCCGTGTGATGGTGACCAGGCTTACAAACTGACTGTGGAAGAGGCCTAAAATGGAACACTTCTTACTCTTTCTTAGATACTTCAAGGACTTGTGATTTTATCAGTGCTGGCACTCTGTCGCCAATAAAGATGACACCCCTGTTACAGTTTAGTAGATGGTCTTTGAGAATGCT
Organism: Pseudochirops cupreus; assembly: GCA_028627135.1. Lineage (NCBI taxonomy): Eukaryota > Metazoa > Chordata > Mammalia > Diprotodontia > Pseudocheiridae > Pseudochirops > Pseudochirops cupreus. Next base: position 437,530,909 of record CM053580.1, on the reverse strand, counting down.
GTCACTAAAAAATTCAATGCTCCATTGCCAATCTAGTGACAATGCTGTCTAATCTTAGCCAGGCTGAAGAAAAGCTCACATTTGTGTAGCATGTTAAAGTCTTAAGGGAGTAATACATTCATTTAATTTTCACAACAACTATCTTCATTTTGTAGATAAGGAAAAACACTATGATTTGGCATTGAGTGACTTGTATAATAAAGCATCTACTAAGATCTAGGATTCAAAACCTGGCCTCTCTTGTCTGTAGGCCCAGATCTCTTTTACCTGTCACTGAACTCATTTTGGAAATAGAATTCAATCATCTGTTAGTCTTCATGACTATGTTTCTATATATGGATTCTTTTAACACAGAGATAAGTGTTCAGCAACTTCATTGCTGAAGTTCTTGAATCTGCTAATATTCATCCACAATTAGCAAGTTAGTAGATCGTACCTATGTTGACATTTATGTTCACTGCCCAATAGTTTATTAGCTGTTCTTAGCACATTAAAAATATCTTTCTAAATCAATTTGCTTTGTGCGTCTGAGCGAACAGTAGGACAATTAATCATTTTGTCAGGATCAACCAACTCTGTTTTGATGTGTCAACAGTCCCTAATGAGGTCAGTAATCATTCATTTATGCATGTGTGGAGAAAGGGAGTCTATGTCTTCCCAGATATTCAAATGTCTGCCCAATGATATTCCATCCTGAGGACAGTTAGGACAACACAGAATATGCCAGACCAAGGCTGTGTAAACTTATTGCCTTCCAGAACTACTAGCTCAAACTACCTCGGAACTAATATGTCAATACATTTCTTACAGTATGTGAGTTATTGACATTTGGCAATTTTCTTTCCCGACAAAGATATATTTCCAGCAGAAATTTTTCTTCTTTAGAGTTCCAGGAGAGAGAGACAGAGACAGAGAGAGAGGAAGAGAGAGACAGAGAGATGCAGAGAGACACACAGAGAGACAGAGAGGCAGAGACAGAGGAAGAGAGAGAGACAGAGGGAAGGATGGAGGAAGACAGACAAAGACAGAGAGACAGAAATAGAGAGGGAAAGTGAAAGATAGAAGGAGAGAAATAGAAAGGGAAAGAGAAACAGAAAAAGAGAGAGAGGGAAAGTGATACACATGGAGAGAAGGAAAAAGAAAGAGGTAGAAAGAAGGAAGGAAGGGAGGGAAAGAGACCTAGAGGCATAGAGACAGAGGAACAGAAACACAGAGAGAAACAGAGATAGAGACACAGAGAGAACATTTCAGCATTTGGTGACTCAATATCCTATAGCATGAAATTGGGTTTTCTCTTACCTACTTGTGAGTCTGGATTCAACCCAGATTACACAGATGGACCAACTGAAAGCAACAGCATGGCCACTAACACCACAGACAGAAAAAGGCAGCAGCCAGATTTGGAAATAGCATCAGCATTAGGATCTGACATAGATCCTGCTGGGCAATGGTCTCAGTAAATGGTTTGGACTGAATGCAGCCACTGAGATGAACAGGTAGACTGGAGAGCAAAGAGATATCTAGATTGTTGAGTTGGAGGTAATGTCTTTATCTCCTATGTGGTAAAACAGAGTCAGGGGTATAGCTACATTTGTAAGCAATAACAAAATGAGGAAAGTTTCCCCTTTTAATCAGCCACCTTGTCCAGTCAGTACTCAAGAGGCTATGCCCAGACTCACCCCGAGAACTTAATAGCTACTGTGAGGTACCGAATCCAAACTACTCACTGAAAGTTGTAGGAAGAACTTTGGACACTCTTGTGATATTATAGAATTTTTTGTTTTTGGAGTGGAAAGCATATAACTCTTAGAATATGTGTTAGAAAGGAGGGAAGAAAAACTATATTTTAAATATCAAAAACTTCCCCCTTAATCCACCAGTCTTGACTTCAATGATCATGGAAAATTTGTATATATTTTACATATTTCTTGTCCCTTTTATGTTTTTTTTTTATATTCTGAATAATTACCAAAAAATTATGTGGGGACAAATACCTTGAACAGCGAGTTTCACAGAATGGAATGAAGGTTTTCTAAAATCCAGAAGCATGGGGGATTTAAAAATCTCTTTTTGAATTTTATTTTGTCTGTTTTTACATTACATTAATTTCTGAATATATTACTACCTCTTCTATCTACTATCCATCAAATTATCTCTTGTATCAAAGATTTTAAAAGATAACCAAAAAAAGATATTTACTAAAATCAACATTGGGAGATAGTTCCTTTGCTACTCTACATCCATGTTCTCTCACTTCTACAATGGAAGGAGGGAGGTGTATTTCCTCAATATTTTGATGTACTCAGTATGTATATTGTTCTTCTGATTCTGCTCACTTTACTTTGGAGGTAGCATGTCTTCCCACGTTTCTGGAATCAAATCCATTTTGCATCATTTAGACAAATGATTGGCAATTCAAAATTTAAGTACAAGACAGAAATTAAATAAGCACATCAGCTGTTGTTGTCGTAATATACCTGTTGTAAATATGTTTCCCTAACAAGAAAACCACAAGAACCCTTTAATAGCTTCAGTCAACAAACTTTTGACTTTATTTCAAAGGGAAAAAGAATGGGGGCCCAAAGGAAATATGATTAGGATATGTACTTGTTTGCATAGAACCAGGTACTGGGTTTGAATCATGATTGTCACTTAGTAGCTGTGCAACTATAGGCAAACCACATTCTTCTGGATCTCAATTTCCTGATGTTGTTCGTAAATCAGAGAAAATCAGTGGAAAGTAAAATCAGTTCAAAAACTTTCTAAGAGATTTAGGTAAGCAGAGTAATTCCAAGGCTACTTAAAGATGAAAATGGAAGAAGACAACAGAGGGAAGAAAGAGTCCTATAAGGGAGAGCATAAGCTTTTATATAGAATCTATTATATGCCAGATACTTAACTATGTTAAGTGTTTCTTACAAATGTTATCTTATTTTATCCTTATAACAATACCACAAGGTAGGGACTGTTATTATTTCCATTTTATATTTGAAGAATATGAGATAAATTGGTCAAAAGGCTTGTGCAGGGCCACACAGCTGCCAAGTGTCTGAAGTCACATTTGGACTAAGGTCTTTCAAGTTCTAGACCCAGTACACTATTCATTGGGCCACCAGAAAAACAAATTTATTTTGACCACCAAGGAGAACAGAATCCTATAATTGCTGAAGCCTGTAATTATAGTCCTGGATATACCTATGAAGGAGGTAGAAATATTATTGAAGAGGAAAAAAAAAGACAGGAAAATCATACATATTAGATCAAGTGTACATAGAAGAGATCTATGCTGCAGACAACTCAATTCTAAGTGTGTTGGGAGATTGATAGAGTCAAGATACCTGAAGAAGGGGAAAATAACAGTGCTGTGGGGAAATAACCCAACAAAACTCAGACCTTATGAATATAAAAAATCAACAAATTTTGACTTATATGCCTAGTTTCCTTTCATCTTTATAAAATTTTGATGAAATTCAATGTATATGTGAACTAATGGAAGCTTTAATGAGAATTTCCATAAGATACATTCAACAATAGACCCAATCTTTACTATTTCAGTTTGCTGAATGTAGAAAATATAAACTTCCAAATACAAAATACTCCGTTTGATATTCAAACAACTTCATAACCTAGTCTCCTACCTTTCCAGTCTTCTTACACTTTATTACCTACTCTTTGTTTCAGTGACACTGACCTCATAGCTCTTCCTTAAATAAGGCACTTCATCTCTTGGCTCCAGGCATTTTCTCTGCTTGTTCCCCATTCCTATGATGGTCCCCTTCTTTCTTTTTGCTTGCTGTCTTCTCTGGCTTCCTTTACTCAACTAAAATCTCATCTTCTAGTGGAAACTTTCCTAACCCCTTTAAATCCTAAAGCTTTCCCTCTGTTAATTACTTCCTATTTATTCTGCATATAAATTGGTTGTTATTATTTGTTTGCTTTTTAATTGTTTCTTTATTGGTTTGTTGATTGTGACCTGCTTGAGGACAGAGATGGTCATTTAATTCTTTTTGTGTCCCTAGTGCTCAGCATGGTGCCTAGCACTTAATAGCTACTTAATAAAAGTTTATTGATTGATTATTCCAAAATATCTGATCATAAATGATGAATAAAAAAGAAAGATGCTCACCAAAGGTGCTCACCACTGTAGTGAAGGAGATCCATCACAGAGTACAAACTGAAAAGGGTTCTCCGTGAGTTCTTTCAGATACTCTTGAATGTAGTTGACAATGTGGTGGATACATAAAGGCCTGGGACACTGCAAAGCTATCTGGAAAAGTTCTGTAAATATTCAAAAGAATTTGACTAGATGATACATACAGGAAATAACAGAGTGATAAAGAATACCAATTGTCCAGGAATTTTGAAATTCTTCTGAGGAATAAATGTATATTTCTTGTATATCTCTAGATCTTTTTCATCAGTATGTATATGTAGAACAGATAATTCAGATGAACAAGTTGAGAAATTGGAAAGTTGTTGATTATTTCTTTTTAAAATAATATTTCCCCAATTATACGGAAAAACAATTTTAACATTATTTTTTTTTAAGTTTTGAGTTCCAAATTCTATTACTTCCTCTGTACCCTTCCTCTTCTCTGAGATTGTAAGCAATCTCATATATGCAACATGTGCAATCATGTAAGACATTTCCATATTAGTCATTTTGTGCAGAGAGACTTGAAAGAATGAAAGAAAAGAAACTGAAAATACTATGCTTGCAGTTTTATTCGGACATCAGTTCTTTCTCTGGAGATGGATAGTATTTTTCATCATGGATATTTTGGGATTATTTTGGATCATTGTATTGCTGAGAATAGCTAAGTCATCCACAATCCTTCATCTTACAATATTGTTGTTAGAGTGTACAATGTTCTCCTGGTTCTGCTCACTTCATTTTGTATCAGTTCATGTAGGTGTTTCCAGTTTTTTTTTTTTGCAATCATCCTATTTATCATTTCATATAGTATAATAACATGTAATTACAATCATATATCACAAATTGTTCAGCCATTCCTCAATTGATGGACATCACCTCAATTTCCAATTCTTAGCCACTTCAAAAAGACCTGCTATACATATTTTTTGTATAAATAGATTCTTTCCCCTTTAAAAAAAA
>CM053580.1:437508567-437525293 GCA_028627135.1 Pseudochirops cupreus | reverse complement strand
AATATGTATATATATGTCTGTGTGTCTGTGTCTGTGTATTATATATGTGTGTATGTGTGTGTGTATCACCAACAAAGATTATAAAGGAGTCCACATAGGTTTGTTTACATGATAGTTATGGGGAGACATTGCTGGATATCACTGGAATCTTGCTATAATTTTCCAAAAGAGATTATCTAGAAGGCAGCAGAAATTTGATTGTACTGGGCTGCTTGCTCTCCTCTCCCCACAGAGGGGAAAGCTAAAAAGAATTATATACCTCTGTGCTTTTAAATATTGTTTATCTAGAAGGTTATATATACATACATATACATGTGTGTGTGCATATGTGAATATGTACACACACATATGCACATGCACATTCAAGCTGCTTCACTTGTTGCTCTGTCTTAAAAGAATACAGCTTATATTCAAGGCTTGATTCCTTCCCACAAAATGTTAATCATACAAAAGTCCATCACAATCAATGAATAACAAAAAAGTTCATTTATCCAAACAAATAGTAAACAGAAACCAGAAAAGTTGAATGATTTAGATTTATATCAATTAGAATATGACAAAAATGCAATAAATTAGCTCTTTAATTAGAAGAAAGAGAAAGAGAGAGAAGACAATAAAATATTGATTTTTTCCCAACATGTCTGCCTTCCCTATTATTTTGTCTTTCCTTCTGAATATTTTGCCAAATAACATTGTAACCAATGTGTATTGTCTGAAAGCAGAAGGAAGGGTCTTTCTTCTCCCTAGTTTTGGTTCCCATTTTACCCCTCAGAAAGACAAATAGTGTCATCTCTGGCAATGAGAAAATCTTATGCTAATGATAGAGGTTTGAACCTTGATTTGAACCTTGATTTACATTTATGTATAAAAATATATGTGTGTCTATAATCATTTGCATATGATTTATATATATAAAATATATGCTGACATATACACACATATATGCATATATACATATATGTTTTAATTGCTATCTTTCCATTTACTTATGGACATATTGTCTTCTCCCCCTCTCCCATTAGAATATAAGTTTGTTTGTTTGAAGGTAGGGTTTCAGCCTTTCTAGCTGAGTGTTATGTCTTATTCTCCCTCTTACCTAATAACTCCTTAAGGTCAGGGACTCTGTGTGTGTGTGTGTGTGTGTGTGTGTGTATGCTAGTGTATATATGTATACATATATGTATACATATATGTGTGTGTGTATATATATATATATATATATATATATATATATATATATATATATATATATATATATATCCAATATCATACTACAGAGCACCTAGCATCACTGGACACACACACACAGTGTTCAATAAATGTTTTATTATTTTAGTTGAATTTTTAAAATCAGTATAATCTACTTAGTCCTATGTATAATAGTATCTGCAAATTTGGTGAATTGCTAGGTTTCTAATTGTCTAGGATCTTTCTTCACCTTAGTTCTGCCTTCCCTTTCTTCTTCTTATTCAGGTCAACCATACATATAAGACACAGTGCATAAGTAAAACATCTTAAATCAACAAAAAGGATTTCTTTCCTAGAAGAATTGTTAGGTTGAGTAGAAACATTTTATGTGTTAGGTGCTGGGAAAAGATCATTCATTAATTTAAGTCTTGGAACTTGAGAGCCCCTTGAAAGCAAGCAATGCACAGAATTAATTACCTACCCCCCCTTACCATTTGAGAATGGAAGAGCCTGACTTCTAGTTCTGCCAGAAGAAGATCGTTTTTTAATGGGATTAGATGATGTCATGAAGAAACCTTGCGAATAGTTATTATTTTACGTAAATGAAGCAAGAGAGAAACCTCCCAGTTGGAGTTAGGTCAAGAAGAATGTAGTTGGTGGAAAACAGAGAAGAGGATAGAACTGAGTCTTTGAGAACGAGGTTTTTGTCTTCTTCATCTTTGCAGAAGAGATTGTATTTCCTAGCATGGTATATTGTACAAAGTAGGCTCATTTTTATACAATTGAATGGCCTCAAATTCTAAAAAGAAGTGATTTTGAGAAGTTGGCTATATGATCCTTATTATCATCAAGCAGCTAAAAATAACTAATGACTAAGCTTGACCCCAAAGAAGAAATATGAGGATAAATGTCTGTCCTCCTTTATAATAGGAGGAGGACTATGGATAGGGAACATTGAATATACTGTTACACATTCATGATGTGTTGTTTAGTTTTGCTGAATGTTTTTTTTTAAATCTTTTTGGAATTCTTTGGAATAAAATATAGCTCTGAATGGGGGGAAGGGAAAGGATATATCAGAAAATGAAGACAAGATAAAACCAAATGTTAGCAATAAAAAAATTTAAATAAAGGTACAAATAGTAATGATAAAGAGACTGAAATTAAGTCCAATTTATTGTCATTATGTTTTCAAGCCACATAGTAAACCTTCTCTTTTTATAAGGAAGGCAAGATGCAGACATAAGAAGATGAATTGGTTCCAAATCCCAGTTTCTATTACTTTTGACCTGAGACCATGACCAAGCCTCTTAACTTCTGAGGCATGATTTTCTTTCTCTGAAAAATGAGAGGATTGGAGTAGATGATCAAACATCTCTTCTGGCTCTAGAATCTATGATTTTGTAGCTTGCTTTAAAATCCCTTGGTATCTATCATTTGGCTAATTTTATATGTGCCTTGGACTTCATTTTTTTTCCTTTAGTTTATGACTAGCTACTTTCACCTGTGTACAAAAACTCAGTACCTACCTATCCTTTAAAAAAATAGTTGATAGTCAGTACCACTCCTGTGGATGCATTGTCAGAGAGCATGTGTAGGCAAAAGTTTATTTCCCCCAATGGATAAACAAATAAGGGTATTCTATTCTTAGGCCCAAAGACCAAGGGAGGTTGAATCTAATTTTAACAAAAGCCAGTGAGCAGCTTCTACTGAGGCATCACATGAGCATACAATAATAGTTTCAGACAGCATCATAGCAACATCTACTAAATAGAACCAAGGTTGCCATTTAAAGATTTTTTTTTTCCATCTGAAAGTAAATGACAGCATTTTCCTATACTCCAATTGTCACTTCTCACTTATGAAAGATTCCGTATCAGATAGGGCTTCACATTAATTTTAGGTTCTCTGAAAAGGGTCATGCTATTAATATATATCAGATATGTATAAATACACATGAACACACACACATTTATAATAAGTAGGCTGTATCTATTCTGAAGTCTAAAGTCCTCGACAATTCACTTCCTTTCCTAAACATTCAACCAGCAACTTCCCTAGTATTGTTCACAATTTATGAACAGTGTTTATGTTAACTCATGTAGGTGCAACTATTTCATGTTTCTACTGAGATAATCAATTCAGTATCCATGAGTAAAAAAATAAAACCAATTTAGAAAGAGAGCACAGTCTTATTCTTGGAAAAAAATAACACTTAAGGAAGAAGCAAAAGTAAAAAAGGCAGAAAAAAATTTAGGAGTAAAGTATGAAGAAAGACTAGAGGTTTTCCTGATTTTTATAGTATCGATGTCTTAGTCTTGAACATTAACTCAGCATGGGCCTTCTCTGCTGAAAGGGACATGCTGTTATTCTTCACAACAAGCATTAGACATATAAGGGGAAGGGGAACTATTGCAGCTTGACTTTGGAAAAAAATGACTCATGCAGGAAAGATAAAACAAACCAAAGCTACTTGCAAATATAAGCAGTTTTTTTAATTTTATTTTTAATTTCACTTCAAAACACCATCTGCGGAAGTTGGTAAACCACAATCATGACCACCAATCACGCCAGGATATTTTTCTGGGAGGTATCTTCCCCTGTGAGACTCCCAGAATATCAGTATTGAGAGGGACTTCAGAAGAAATCTAATCCAGCCCATGAGAGAAGAATCCATAGTGCTATCGGTATGGTGAGCTAACTTGAGCTTTACCTCTGGGTGCCAAATTTAGAGGGTACTAAGAGCATTTGCAGTTTTTCTGGAGTGTATAAGCAGAAGGATTTAGCAATGGAAACAATACAATTATTCTTATTGAGAATAATTCTCTGCAATACAATTCTCTACATCCTAGAATTAGCTTCCCATCCTCCCCCCACATATAACCGTTCCAGTGGCCTTGAACTGATGTCCCAGGGTTCCTGTCTTTCCACCAAGGAGTAGTATCTTGTCCTGCCCATAGCTAAGCATGTTTCAGGGTACTTGACCCAAGTACAGCTTGTGAGTTAACCTATAATCACCCAAGTAGAAAAATTCCTTGTTTCTGGCCCTGCCAGTCCAATGTGTACCTAAATAAGAATCCTTTCTACAACATTGTCAATAGATGGCCATTTCGTCTCCGTTTATAGACTTCTAAATGAGGACAGATCATCATTTCTTAGGATGACCCATTCTATTATGGAGAAACTCCAATATTTAGAAAACTTCTCCTTATTTCAAAAATCTGACTAAATTTATTCTGACTCTGTTTTTCTTCAATTTCTATCTATTTTCTTGTTCTATTCTCTGGAGTAGAGAAGGGCAAATCTAATTTTCCATTTACGTGACAATCTTTCAAATAGTGGAGACCAACTATCATGTTCCTCTAAGTCTTCTGGCATCCATACTAAAATATTGCACATATATTTTAAAGAACAGCATGATCATAAGACTTTTGTCCATCTTGCTTAGCTTTCTTAGGACTCTTACAAGCTTAACAATGTCCTTCCTAAAAGACAACACTGAGACCACACACAATATACTTGATGTGGTCTGGCCAGGGAAGAGGGCAGACTTTTATTTCCCTTATGCTTTTTAATCAATTTCCTCTCTTTCTCTGCACTCTTCAAGCTAATGCCAAGCCAATGTTCAATAACATTAGCACGAGCCTTAGCTGGCTGTAGGTTACTGAGTAGGTAGTTACTGAGAAACAGAAGAAGCAAACAAATGATCATTTAGGTTTCTAAGTTGTTGGGATTTTTTTTTTTTTTTGGTTTTTGTTTTGTCTATTACTCTGCTTTCAGAGCCCATTAGGCTACTTAGGCCTTCAGGCTGAACCATGACCTCTGACCTCATGCCATTTCCCAAACAGCTCTGCCTCATTTGATAGGAGGCCAGAGTAGCCTCTGGGCTTTTGGTCTAAGCTCTGCATTGTAGTTCTCACTTGGTGCCTACTACCATTTATGTGCAAGTTACATAAGCCAGAACAATCTCCAACACACATCAATGGCATTTCTCCAATTTAAGAGTAGATGGCTGGAGAAGGTGTTATTTGTACCTCTTGTCAAGCTGTGATTGTTCACATCTGGCTATAAGCTCAATAGGGCTTTAGATTCAGGGAAAGAGAGGGAAAAGCTGGTGGTAAGGGGAAGAGGAAGGTGGCGCAGACTGATATTATGCATTTCAGACCTGAAATGAAGTTGCCTCATTGATAAAGAGAAATGCAACTAGAAATCTGTGATTTAATAAGACAAGGCCATGTGTGTGCTTGTGCACACACACCAGTCTCCAAATCCAAAAGATTAGTCCAATTAAAATTAGTATGTTAGAATTCACTGCCTCAAAATAACACACAGTTTCTTGCTACATGCTTCTGTGACAGGAGCCTATGTGCTGATTCCAACCAGTACAAAGAGGTTGAGATATATTTTCTCTTTTATGTTGATTTTAAATGTGGTTGTGGTTTCACATCTAATCTCTACCCACTGGGCATGGAATCAATTTCGAATCTCACTTTGAGACCCTTTTCCTTCCCTTCTTCCTTGGACATTATAGATGATGCAAACACACAGGGGAGGTATACGTCTACAATTTGGAGACTTGAGGATTAGTACCAATCTGCAAATATGGACTGTGTGAATACTGATATGGGAGCTCTAAAGCATCCCTGCCATGTTCTTTTCTTGAAAGGAATCTCCTGGGGTGAAAAGCACATACACCATCAGCTGCTATTCAAATATTTCATCTCATGCACTGCTGTGGAGCAACATCATTTTTTTAAATGCACATTTTATATAACCTATTTATTCAGAATAAGACTTGAACCTGAGTAATGATGAAAGGGGGCTGGAAGCACCAAATTGGCATCAAAACAAAATGTTGGAAGGTCAGACATGTGCCCCAGAATTTAAAATGAAATGTTTGTCAGAACATGATAAATGCCTTAGATCTCTGTTTTGCTAGAAATAGAACTTGTTACCTTTCCAACCGTGATACTGCAGATCTGGAATAGACAGGGAAGGAACCAGAAAAGAAATAGGAGCTTCTCTAGCATTTCTTTTCAGTATCCACGCTATGTCATAGTGTAAATTAGCTAAATACAGTCACAGTCATGAGCAAAATTTTATTTTAAACATGTATAATTAAAGATGTCAGAAATGAAGCAAAGCATATTTTAAAAGGTTATCCTAGAAGTGGTCCTTTAATTTTTACATGGGTTCTTAGATACTATGTAAGAAAATGAAAGGCCAAAAGATTTCAATGGAATGTATCCCAGTTCATCTGGTCCTGCGGGTCTATTACAGGCTGCTGTAAAAACCTTGTGGTTCTCATTTCTAAGCATCAATTCATAAAACAGGCTTTATAGGAACCTTAGGGAACCTTAGAGACCTGATACAGTGCTGCCTAATATATACAGTGCTAAAATTGTAGTAAGAAAGACCTGGGTTCAAATACCAATTCTGACATTTAATAAGTAACTGAGCAAGACAGTTCATGACCCCAAGCTTCAGTTAATTAATCATAACAAACCTATAAAAACCTAAAAGGACCTATATGCTCTAAAATATTTACAGCAGCTGTCGTGTTGGCAAAAAACTGGGAATTGAGGAGAAGTCTATCAATTGGGGAATGTCTGAATCAGTTGTGGTATATGATTGTGCTGGAATATTGCTGTGTTGTAAGAAATAAGCAGTTTGATTCTAGAAAAAAAACAACACAGAAAGATTTTCAAGAAATTATGCAGAGTTAAAGTAGCAGAACCCAGAGAACACTGTATACAGTAACCGTAATACTGTTGAAAGAGTAACTATGAATGACTAACTATTCTGAGACACATGAATATTTAAATCAATTATAAAGGACTTATGAAGAAAAATGCTATTCGTGTTGAATGATTCCATATATCTATAATCAAATGTTGGCCTTTTTGGGAGGGAGGGAAGGAAAGAACTTGGAACTCAAAATACGTTTTTAAAAAAGGAAATAAATATAAAATAATAACAACAATAATAGTAATTATTTTAAAATAATAATATCTCGAATTTCTGTAGCTCTTTACGTTTGCACCTCGAACACATCATCTCATTTTTCCTTCACAACAACCCCAGGAGTTAGTTGCTATTTTTAGAAACATTTTATAAATGAGGAAGCTGAGACATATAGAACTTAAGTGACTTGTCTAGGATCACACAATTAGTAAGTATCTGGGGTAGGATTTCAACTCAGGTCTTACTGATTCCAATTTTCCTGCACCACTTTATCTGAAGAACTGGAAGAAAATGATGCCAAGAAGTCCTATAAAGTCCAAATTAGATAATTCATTTTCCATGTACACATACACAAACTTTAAGGTGAATGTTATTAATACTTAGGAATTCTTTCTTTGTTCCTTTTCTTTCCTATATCTGATTCCCTTTTCACTGCTAACCACCTAAGAGTATCTTTATTGTGTCCACTGCCATGTACCCCATCCTCTCTTCAAACCTCAGTTTCCTGGTTTCTATCCCCATCATTTATTTAAAATCATAATTACAAAAATTACCAATGACCTCAGAATTGTTGAATACAGCTGCCTTTGTTCAATTATCATTCTATTTCTCATTCCTGCAACTATCCCTTCCCCCTGAATTTGTTCTCTTCCGTTGGGTTTCAAAATAGTACTATCTTCTCCTACTGGACTGACCACCATTCTTTCTTAGTCTCTTTTGATTCGTCTTCCTACTCCTATTCCCTGAATAATAATATTCTCAAAGGTTCTATCCTAGACTCTCCTTTCTCCCACGAGCTCAACTCTCCTTATTATGCAGATGGATCACACACATTTAGCCCTTGGTTCTCCTCTGACCTGCTGGACATCTTAACATATCCAAAATTGTGCTCATGGCCTTTCCTCCCCATACATGCTCTTCTTCCCAACTTTTCTATTTCTCAATATTGATCGTTCTTCTCCATCCATTCACTTAGATTGAAAACTATTGTTCAAAAGCTGTTATTCTTCTGTCTCCTCCTATATCCAGTTAGTTTATATGTTTATTCTGCTTCCATAAAATATTCTGTTTGTTTGGTATCCATGAAATATTTTTCTCACCTCTTCTCTTATCTATATTGTGAACCCAACTTGATGATAATAGCATCATATTTATACATCACCTTAAGGTTTGCATAGTACTTTACTTCCATCCTCTCATTTGAACTTGTTAACCCTTTGAGGTAGGTGCTGTTTTGGACTGGATTAGTGATTTTATTTGTGTATGGATGATGAGTAAATCTAAGGCTCACAGAAGTGGTGACTTGTCCATGATTATACAGTTTAGAACCCAGATCTTCCTCATTTCAAGCGTACGTGAAATGACTAGTTATTGAGTGGTACATTTTCTGCACAATGCCATGGAAAGTATACCAGGATCATAATTAGATAATGAGTACAAATTGCTAATTTATCACGACTGACCTTTGTGATTATGTGAAAACTTAAAGCTCTTTGAGCCTCAGTTTTTTCATCTATGAAATGAGGAGGTTGGACTAAATGACTTTTAATGTCTCTTGCAGTAGTTAGTCTGTAATCCTGTAATCTAAGTGTTCTTTGATATAATTATAGTTCACTTTTTTCAGAAAAAAAATGAATTCCCATGTGACAAAAATTAGCATTACTAAGCATCTGTGATCATCTACTTGTTTTCCTAGACAGTGAGATTTATAGCATGTGCCTCCATGATGGCTGATAACTAGTTGGAGAATTGAGGGGAAATCAAATGGTGCAGATGGTGTGGCCATTTGCTCAGGCACATTTCTTCTTTCAAAGCAGGGTACAACGTAAAAACCATTCCCTTCCGTTATTGAGGGGACCTTTTAGCCAAACCATTGGATTAATATATGAGAGGATGAAACATGGTCTGTCTGCTGGAACACTAACCTTTGTCTCTGTTTATGCCTTAGGGACTTGGCAATGGTTACAAGGAATCTTGTCTGACAGCTGACCATTTCAGTGGGGCTCAGGGTGGCAAAGTAAATCTGTAGCCTTAAAATTGCAGGAGGAAGGAAAACAACTCTCAGCCAGCTGGGATCTTTTGAAAGAGTTACATGTGTATCCCTCTGGGAGAAGTTTGGAATGCTCACAGAGTTTAAGCAGCTCCTGGTTACTGCTTTCTGCTTGCCAACTAAAAGCTGTCTTTTATTGTCTCTCCTCTGTTTGTTGACCTCAAGCAAGAAACATCACAGTGGCCTGGAATTGATGTTAGGAGGTACTCAGGAGACAGGTTCTAATCTCAGCTCTTTGACTTCTTAGTTGTGTGCCTTTGAACAAGTCTCAATCTCACTGGGAAATTCCATGTCCTCCTATGTAAAAGGAGATGAACGGACCAAATGAGTCCCTTCCAGAGACTGAAAAAAAAATTCCAAAAATAAGAAAGGGGTAAGGAGATTGAGAGAGAGAGCGAGAGAGAGAAAGAGAGAGAGTGAGAGAGAGAGAGAGAGAGAGAGATTAGCCTCCTGGGGAGAGTCACTGTGAAGGGACAGGAAATCAGCACTATAAATAAGACTTCTACTACATCAGTTTGTTCTTTACAGTTTTGAGGTAAAAAAACCAAACTATTGTTTGTTTGCTTTTCCCATCTTTCTTTTGATTCAATATTTAAGCATCTATGCTACTTAAAGCTAATTTTTTAACGTGAAAATATCTACTTTTCTCTGACAATTTGTTTTTGGCTTTTAGTGCCTTTAAAATCTCTTTCTTCCAGCATACATTTAATAGTCATAGCTCTAAAAGTGGGAGGGACATCAGAGTATCTAGTGCAATCCCCTCATTTTATATGTGAAGAAAAGAAGCTCTAGGGAGGTTATAATTACCAAAGATTAGACAGTCAAGTAGCAAAGGCAGGGTTGGAAGCCAGGTCATTTGACTCTTTCCATTGTCCATTGTTGCTACAAATGAAGAAAATGCTTAATAAGTGCCTGTTGAATGAAGGAAGGAATGAAGCTGATTTGAATAGGATGAAGCCTGGGTCTCATGACACAAGCTGTCTCCTGCTAAAATGAAGTTTCTATTCAGACAGAATTGTCTTTTATTGCATAAAAAGGGTTCAGATTTTCTGAAGTTTTTTTCAGTAGCGCAGAGAAGCATCCAACTGGACAGAATGTGTCATCAGACAGGCAGACTGGTGGCGCTCCATGAAGAAACCAAGGAGGTAAAGAAGCAACTTGGTCCATAATAGGAATATTGACAATCATGCCATGAGATCTAGTCAGGCAGGCAGATGTGATGACATTGGGGCTCATGTGACAAGAGTCCAGAGGGAGCTGGTATGCATCTGTCAGTACTCACCATGCCACTTATATAGGCCATTTCTCCATCCACAACATGCTGCATTTTGATTCATGAAAACAAAACAGAGGATCTTTTTAATGGGGCCTGTTTTTTAAGGATTCCCAAAAATGCAGATCTTTGATAACATAGGGTGCATGATAGCAAGCTATCATTTTGATAATTCACAAACAGGATGGGCTGAAATTTTTTCTAGGTACTGTGGTTACAGATGAGGAAACTCCCCATTTATAAGTTCTCTTAAATTGTTTCTTACTTGTGTGACTTCAGAGACACACTGTATTGTACCCTGTACACTTAGCCAGGTAAGCTTTCCCTGGCTTCCTTCTGATAGAAAAGTATTGGAATCCCACAGCATACATTATTCTGATTATGGTTATAAGTGAAAGTTAAAGTAAATGGATCGCTTTATCATCCTTGTAAATTTCAAATGAAATATACAAATAACATCCTTTGAGGACCCTAAACATATGGTTCTCATATGTTTTTTGAAGTTTTATGTTATTTGAAAGTTTAACTAGACATACAAGTAGACATTGTAGTCAACATCTTATTTAATCTAACTTCATGATCCTCTTATCTTGAAATTATTTCCCCTATAAATTGATGTTGTTTAAAATTTGAACATCTGAGCACCATTCTTTGGATTTTGTATTATACCCAATTAAATTGCAAGTACCCTGTGAGGTAAAGGATAACACATTAAGTAACTATAGATTCTTTAAAGCATAATGTGAATTAGAATTACAGAGCTGTAAAAACCTTAGAGGTCATTTAGTCCAATCCTGATAAAGTTATATCATTTCTCAGATCGTTTCCAATATAAAAGCCACCTAAAAACAATGGAAGGAGAATAAAGAAATTTTTCCTACCAATTGATGGGCAATTCCCTCTCCCCGCCATGCCTCCAAATTCTAAGTCTTTGCTGCCACAAAAAGAGACCTGCTTTTATTATTCTTTGTACATTTCCTTTTCCTTTGAAGTCTGGAATACAAACCTAGTAGTGGCATTTCTGGGTCAAAGGGCATGGCACAGTTTTGTAAACCTTTGAGCACAGTTCCAAATCATTCTCCAGAATGGTTGGATCAGTTCACAACTATACCAACAGTGTCCCAATTTTCCCCTTCCAACATCCATCATTTTCCTTTTTTCATATTAGCCAATCTCATACGTCTAAGGAGCAAATCCAGGTTTTCTAATTCTAAAGCCATCATTCACTATATACAGCTGCCTCCCCTGGTCATATATGAGTTATTGGTTGGTTATTTTCGAGTTTCTCATTGATCTGGAAAACAAGAGAATGACCACTCAGGGATGGGGAATCAGTAAAATTGGTAAATATGACCATTTCAGTGTCATGACATTTGCAAAACATTCGTGAATGAAGTAAACGATAGAGCAACTGAAGCAAAAACAGGTTAAGTGACCTGTCTAAAGTCAAGGATTAAGGCAGGATATGGCCTATAGATTGATTTCCCTGTGTTTAATCCACAGAGACTTATTGCCTCTGTAATTTCAGACTGCTATATAGTCAGAGGTATTTAGATGTTTGCAAAATTAACCTCTCAGAATATTGCAGCTGGAAATGGCTTATTGAACGCCATTAATTGATTCAAGTCAACATGCCATTAGGGGAACGTTGGTTTGCCTGCCAATAGCAATGAATCACAGAAGGTGGTTTGTGTGAAATAAGCATGTAAAAAAAGAAATAAGGTAAACTTAGCAATTTTGGCTTGAGAAATTGCAGTGTCAGTTTATGTGCATAGGCTATGGGATTATCTGTTTCTGGTCAGGCAGTGAGTTTCAATGACCTTAGTTAAACACTGTGGGACTGAACACTAACCATACCAATATGCATTAGTGAACTTTTGATCTGGGACAAGTCACTGCATTGCTCAAGTTCATTAGAAGCTACTGCATTTTAAAAGAAATGTTATACAGTCCTCTTCAAAGTACTAACTGCTGAGTAGATATGAGATTTAATGAAAAGAGGGAGTGGGGATATTGGCTAAATGTAAAAGGAAGAAGGAGTAAATGCCAAGTGAGTCCTTATGTCTCAATCTTATGCCACAATAGTTTAGGGGACTTAAGAGGTGGTTACATAAAATCAACAGTCTAGCCAGTAAATGCGTAAAGAAGTAGGCCTTTATTAGTTGTGTTTTAGTTCAAATAAAGTGACTCCAGGGTTAGATAGAGATGGTGGGAAAGAATCTACAAGGGAAAAATACAACCGGGGCAATAGCTCCTGCCTCCACGACATAGAGAAAGGATACATTCAGGTTTCTCCTTGGATCTGAAACAGAATAAGCTTCAAGCATGAAGAAAGAAAGTCTTATAGAAAGGCTGTCTCTGAATTTGGCTTTGCCAGGTCTCTGGCATTTCTACTACTAAATAGGTATGTTGCATGTGTCTTTTATCACCAAGATACTAAGGTGGTTCAACCATATAAGGAAAGATATATGAATATTATGAGAGTTGATATAGAAGAGATAAAGGTATCTGTCTTAGATATATCTGATTCATTTTTCATCTCTGAAAATGAACAGGCAAAGGAAATCCCTCTAATACAGTGGTTCTCAACCTTCCTAGTGCCGCGACCCTTTAATACTCGTATGTGGGCATATCTGCATGTGGGCGGACCCGCCTGGAGACAGATAGAGGAGCCATATCTCAGTTCCTAAGACCATTGGAAATATGTGTTTTCCGATGGTCTTAGGTGACCCCTGTGACCTCTGTGAAAGGGTTGTTCAACCCCTAAAGGGGTCGCAACGCACAGGTTGAGAACTACTGCTCTAATATAACTATAGGGCTGGGACATTTTCAAAAGTTTCCAGAAATGGGCAGAGTAAAAGTAACAAGAAAGAGGGAATAGGTATTTAGTGTCACAAGAGACACTAGGCCCTTCAAAATAGGAGGCTTTTTGGATTCTCATATTTTTACCAAGTGGGAAGGAACTGTTGGGATTCATGGTTATCTTCAACCATGCTCCATCAATCAACAAACATTTATTAATAACCCTATGTGCCAAGCACTGTACTTAGTCTTGGGGTTACAAAGACAAAGAATGAAACAATCCCAATATTCCTGGAACTTAATTAAATCAGAAGAGAAAACAAGTACAAATAGGTTCATATGGAGAATAAACATGAAAAAAAATACAAACAGATATGTGACTGTTAAATAACATAAGCCATTGGGGGGGGGGAATTGAGGTACCCACACAATCTGGGGAAGCAACATCTTTAAATACCCTTAACCTATCTTCAGTAAGGAAGAATTAATTTATTTAGAGACCAGGACTTAACATCAAGAGATCCATGTTTGAATCTTGACTCTGATGATTACTAAAGGTGCAATATTTAACAAGTCACTCAATTGTTTGGAATATCAATTTTATTATCTAAAAAAATAATATTATTAACGTGCATATGTGATCTTCACAGCATTGTGGTGAAAAAATTACTTCTTAAACTTTAAATTCTATATTAATATGAATTTTTTTCTTTTATATGTAGTATGAAGTGTGAAATTTCTATGCCATGTTTCCAATTATTAGTACTGGTTATTGGACATAGCCTCCACACCTAATCACCAATAATAATCATTATTTACAGAATAGATGGAACCTATCTTGGTTCCTACACACACACACACACACACACACACACACACACACACACACACACATGCATATATGTATATGTGTGTATATGTGCATGTATATGTATGTATATATGTATATGCACTCACATGTACAATATACATATACACACATACCTGTGTGTATAATATGCATGTGTATACTGTAATGCTATGCATGAGAAGCTTCCCAAAAGAATGCTACTGTGAACAGTTTAAAGTTCTGATTACACAGTATAGTGAACTCTCTATTTATTCAAGAACAAATCAAAGGAAAACGTTCACAACAAATCAAAATACAATATTCAAAACATTGTATCTTATCACAGAAAATCACAAAATAGTGTTACAACAGCTTATCATTAGAATGGCCACATAGTTTTCACCAAAGTGGTCACAGTATTCAGAACAAAGAACAAAAGAACAATTATCTAGTATCTCTAAGAAGGTTTGTCTCCTTACTTAGTCATTCAATCATCTCAGAATACAAGTCAGTCTTCCACTCATGGAGCAACTAGATTGACTTAATCAGTTACTTATTTAGCAATCAGTTACTAAGTATCTCTAATCACTAAATACAATCATTAGAAAATACACAACCCCACTCCCCACCTCTAGGTCTCTAGTAAACCATGTTATCACAGCATTCAATATCCAAGGAAAGGCCATTTCTTCATCTTGACTCAGGGTGGTTTCTCAGATTCCCTGGATCCCCTTCCATGGTCCCAGCTTCTATCTGAATCCACCAAACATTCACCTGAATTCAGAAGCAGGCAGCTCCCAAGTCCCTGTCCAGTCCTCCTGGAAGTTCCTGCACCACACTGAAGTTCACAGAGTCCCGTACATCTCAAAACCTTTACAATTTCTGTTCCCAGGTACTTCTAGGATCAACCAAGCCACAAACAAACAAAGTCTTAGCATCCTGGTCATGCTTCCTCAGTCCTCTGGCAGTTCATCTGGCCCTAGGACCCAGAAGAAATCTCAGCCTTCCAGGCAGCAGCAACAATTTTAGCCTTCCAGGCAGTCCTCCTGGCAGCAACTTCAGCCTTTACCAGATTCTAGTCTCAAGAAAACTCCAGCTCAGTTCTCAGTCCAGAAGTAGCAGTACACCTTTCAGATGCTGCTCAAAGAAACTCTGCCTCTGTCTCTGTCTCTCTGTCTCTCTCTGTTTGTCTCTTTCTCTCTCTGTCTCTCTCTCTCTCTCTTTTTCTTTCTCTCTTTCAGCTGGCTTCATTCTCCATGATTCTTCCACTAGGATTTTGTTAGGAGAAAATTCTGAATGTGCCTCTCTGGGGCTTTTCTTACACACACACACACACACACACACACACACACACACACACACACACACATACACACACATACTAGCTTCCTGTTTCAGCCAACTCCTTCCTGTTATGTCAGCAACAGGAGACAGAGTTCACAATTTCTGTTTCTTTCACAGAAGTTTAATTAGTTACTAAGGGCTAAGTACCTGCTTACTTGATGTAACAAAAAAGGGTCTTCAAATTTAAATTAATTGCCTTTACATATACATATATGTGTACATATAAAGATATCACATATATGTATGTATGTGCATGCATATATAGAAACATATATTTTTCTTATTAATCTCTGATATAATTGCAGAAGTATGTGAATATTCCCTATATTATTACTACCTCATACATAGCCTGAAATGAATTTCTTAACTCATTCTCTCCCTATCAAATCATCAATCCTCAAATTCAGTCAGTAGTGCCGTCAGTAGTGCACAGGTTCAAAATTTCATACTCATAGAGTCCTGGTATCATAAGTTAAGCTGAAAAGAACTTTAGAGATATTAGTCCAACTTCATTTTAAAGATGAGAGAAATTGAGGGACAAAGAAATTAAGTGACTTGCCCAAGATACTCTTCTACTTTTTCATATTCAATGATCAATAGTAGATGAATGTGATGTGTATTAAATACTTTCTATGGGTCAGGCACTATGTAAATGCAAGAGGTTCAAGAAATTCTTCTTGCATGATGTTTATCTTGACTATTTAGCCTTGACTAATGAGCCTTTTTCCCCTCTTATTCACACCAATACTAATCTATCCCAGGTCATCATCATGTCATAAATTAAACTATTGTAATATTGTCCAAACCATTTTCCCTGGCTCAAGTTCCCTCCCTCTCCAAATTGATTGGAAATTTTCTGTCTGATATGTTTTTCTTAAACATCACCCGCATCATAGCACTTCCTACCTCAAAAACTTTGACTCACCCTTGCATATAGAATAAAATCCAAACCCCACAATTTAGCCTCAAAACATTCCCTTCCATCGTCATCTATGATTTTTCCCTAACCTAAGTTTTCTTTTCCAGAAACGTTAGCCAATTCATTGCCCCCTGAATACAATCTCCTAGCTGTCAGTTCTATGCCTTTCCTGATGGTATTCCCTTCTTTGAAAAGACCTCTCCTTCTCCTCTTTCAAATTCAACTCATTCATTTTTTTAAATTTTATTTTAGTTTGCATCATTCATTTCCACAAGATTTTCAGTTACATATTTTCCCCCCATCTTTCCCCTACACATCGCCCCAAAGCAGCCATCCCAGTGTATCCCCCCGCCCCCC
>CM053580.1:437496259-437508067 GCA_028627135.1 Pseudochirops cupreus | reverse complement strand
GTCCCAAATCGCTGGGGTCCTCCCAGCTGCCATAGCTCTTAGGAAAAGGCTGGGAACTCTTCCTATATACTTCTGGCTGACTGGATAGCGAGGACTCCAAGACCGAGGCCCAAGACAGCGATTCGGATCCAGGCCACTCAACACGAGAGCTCTGGCCTGAGAACAATCACTCAGTCCCCCTGCTGCCTGCAGGCCGCAGGCGGGAAGCTGCAAAGCTGAGGCAGGTGGAAAACCTCTGCCTTTCGCTTTTCTGCTCTGGAGGCCTTCTGGCCAGACTGCTTATCTCCCCCTTTCAAAATACCCACTCGCAGCTGCTACTAATCCGCTCACCTGAGAGGCTCCTGTACTCCTCCTGTCCAGCCACCCCCGGGCACAGCCCCGGCTTCAGGCCAGGCTGGTTTTGGTTCGCAGTGCTGATATTGTTCCTCGTAGCCGAGCTGACTTTAGTGGGAAGTATCTTTGTGTGCGTTTTGGAGTTCTAGGATTGGTTTAGAGTCCTATTTTATGGGTATTTTGGGGTGGCTATGTGAGAGCTAAGATATGTTGCTGCTGCCACGCCGCCATCTTGCCTCCGCCCCCCTTTTCTCTTTTTTGAGAAGCCATATACTCTCAAATGTTATGACATTCTTCCATTTTCTCTCATCTTTCAAATATCACCAATGATTTCTCAATAATAACATCTGCTGATACTTTCAGAATCCACAATTGTAGTTTATCTGAGCCACATGACAAATTCATCAAGGACAGTCCACTGCTATCACATTATCTCTTTACTTATCACAGATAACAGATCCCTGTTATTCATTTCTGGTCTATAATTTCACATGTAAATGGCATTTTTCTTGAAAGAGAAAGTAAAAGAAAAATTAGAATTAAGTGGCTCTGAGTTCTTTTTGCTGAATATTATTATCCTCTCATCATTATCATACCTTTGTTGTCTTAAGCTTCAAATCAAGATAAAAAAAATAAAAATTATTATGAAAGAAATACGTAGGAGAGAGAGAGTGATAGGGAGTGGTAGGGAGAGAATATGACAGTCCTTAGTCTTGAAAGCATCTTCAAAAGTAACTATGATATGATGGCATGGTTGGAAAATCCTAAAAACTCAAGTAAAAAGTTAGTTGAAGCAATGAATAATTTTAGCAAAGCAGCAGAATATAAAGTAAATCAACATAAATCTTCAACATTCCTATATGTGACAAACAAAACCCTGCAAGAAGAGACAAGAGCCACCTAATTTGAAATAACTCTAGATAGTATAAAATACCTGGAAGTGTACCTGCCAAAACAAATACAGGAAGTATATGAACAAAATTATATAAAAACTTTTTTGTACCAATAAAATCAGATTTAAATAATTGGAGAAATATAAATTGCTCATGAGCAAGTAGGTAAAATATAATAAAATGACAATTTTACTTAAACCAAATTATATATTCAATAAAATCTCAATTAAATTACAAAAATCATTTTATTAAAGCAGAAAAAAATTACAACAAAATTCATTTGGAAGGCAAAAACATCAAGAATGTTAAGGGAGCTAATAAAAAATGTAAAGGAAGGACATTTAGCAGTGCTAGATCTTAAAATCTATAATAAGGTAGTAATTATCAAAACTATCTACTACTGCCTAAGAAATAGATAAGTTGATCAATGGAACAGAGTGGACGTGCAATTTACAGAAACAAATATAGTAACCTTGTGTTTGACAAATATAAAGACTTAAAATTTTAGGATAATAATTCATTGTTTGGTAAAAAGAAATAAACAAAAAAAATACATTGTTGAGAAAACCAGAAAGCAGTATGGCAGAAATTGTGTATAGAGCAATAACTTAATTCCATTTACCAACATAAGGTGAGAAAGGATACATCATCTAGATACAGATCTATGAAAAGAAAATTTTGAGAAACATGAAACATATTAGTTATCAGACTTATGGATAGGTGAACAACTCATAAATGAGCAAGAGAGCGAGCAGTGCAAGATATAAAATGTAAAATTTCGTTACATTAAATTAAAAAGCATTTGTGCAAATAAAACAAAATGTCAACAAGATCAAAAGGAAAGCAGAAAATTGAGGCGGCAGGGATTTACACACAGTTTCTCACATAAAAGTCTTGTCTCAAATACATAAAGAACTTTGTAATATCAATAAGAATATGAGTCATCCCACAACTCGTAAATGGTCAAAGGATATGAATAGGCAGCTTTCCAATAAAGAAATCAAAACAGTTTATAGTCATATGAGAAAATGCTCTAAATCATTATTGATTAGAGAAATGCAAATTAAAACAACCATGAGATAGCATTTTATACTGAACAGATTGGTTAAATGATTGAAGTGGAAAGCAACAAATGTTGGAATGGATGTGGAAAAAAATTTTTTTTAACACATTCACTGTATGTGGAACTGTGAATTGATCCAATCATTTTAGAGAACCATCTGGAATTATGTGTGAGAGTTATTAAACTGCCTATTCTATACCTTTTTACTCAGCAGTAATGATAGTAGTCTTATTTCCAAAGATGTTTAGGGGGAAACGAAAAGAACTTATACATTCTAAAATATTTATAGAAGCTCTCTTCATGGTGGCAAAGAACAAGGAATTGTGGGGATGTCCATCAATTAGGGGATGGCTGAACAAGTTGTGATATATGATTGTGATGGACTACTACTGTGCTATAAGAAATGATGGGCTCACTGATCTTAGAAAAATATGGGTAAGCTTGCATAAAATAATGAAGAGGGAAATGAACAGAAGCAAGAGAATATTGTATATAATAACAACGATATTGTTTGAAGAACAACTTTTAATAAATAAGTCATTTAGATTATGATAAATACCCAGATTAACCACTAAGGTTACATGAATGAAGGTGCCATTCACATCCAGAGAAAAAACTGATAAACATAAGTATGTATAGGATGATTTTACATATATGTATGTGTGTATGTATACATACACATTGATAGTTGTGTTTAATGGTAGCCATCTCTAGTGGGGGAAGGGGAAAAGGGAAAAAAGAAATTCACATGATTATTATATATTAAAATGACAAAGAAATTGTGCATTTTTTGTGGCTTCATAGCAATCATCTTTTTTTATACTGTTATGGAAATGCTTGTTTTATTCCATACTTGAAAAATAAAATAAACAATTTTTCAAGTCAATGTAGTCAAATTGCTTATTTCAAGGTAAGGTAAGGCTGAACTCCCTAAAGTTAGGAAATCTCTACCTTGAAATATTGAGGAATCAAGCATCATTTAAATGTCACCTTATTGGGTGAAATCTACTGAACTCAACAAATATTTTGAAGTGCCCACTAAGTTCATGATCATTTAAGATACAAAAAAAAAAAAACTAAATAGTCCTTACTCCTTAATCCATAGAATGAATTTATGATACAGTAGGTATACAAATAAATACAACCTAATTTGATAAAGGAGCAAGTACTGACTCCTAGAAGGAAGAAAGATGGTGCAGATCAATGCTTTCTGACTTTTTCAATTTTATAATGACCTCTTTTTAACAACAACAAAAAATTCATAGTACCTCATGTGGTGATAATGACTTTACAATTAATTGAAAAAATATATGATGGTAAAAGGTTTCAAATTCAGCAACACCTTTAAAAAGAATTTCATTTTTATCATAATAGCATTTATATGTAATTTAAATGGTGATTCAATATGAGACATTTATTCAATCTAGAGAAGGCATGTTTGCTTCATTATACTGAATCATGTGACATATTTTGTTAGCTGTAAGTAAAGATAAAATTGACAGTTTTTACATATCCGTCATATAATTCCTAGCAATAATACTGAGGTTCCCCCCATCTCATCCTGAAGCTATAGGCCACTTGAATGACCTCCTGAAATTTGTTCTTCTTTCTCTCTGTCTCAATTTCTCTCTGACTCTGTGTCCCTGTCTCTACCTTTTTGTGTCTCTGCCTTTTTTTTTTTCTGTTTCCTTTAATTTATGTGTCAGAAGTTGCAGGTGATCTAGTGGTGTCCTTCAACTTCAAGGAGGGGAAAGCTAAGGATCACAAAGGAGATGTGACGTATGGTTACGTGGATGATGAGTAGCAGAGTTAGGATAATAATCTGAGCCTTCAGACTCCTGATCTAATGGTCTTTCCCCCACATGGTTCTGTGGTTGTTTTTCTACTTGTTGTTGTCATTTGCTTTTTTTCCACAGCTTACTAACGTATGCAGCTTTTTTTCTTGTCTGTAAAAAGTATTACATACTGATGATGGGATTTGAGTATAACCAAAAGGGTTTAAAGGTCAACTGTAGAAGAGTAAGCAATGAGCTATATAGAGCAAACCAAAAACAAGGAGCAGTATTTTGCATAAGACTATGCCAAACTGAAGCTTACACAAACACACATACACACATGTTGTTTAATTGTTCTGTGATTTCTCACTCTCCATGACCCCATTTGGGGTTTTCTTGGCAAAGATACTCTAGTGGTTTGCCTTTTCCTTCTCTAGTTCATTTTGTTGATGAACTGGGGCAAAGAAGGTTAAGTGACTTACCCAGGATCACACAGGTAGTATGTGCATGATGCCAAATTTGAACTTAGGAAGATGAGTCTTCCTGACTTCAGGCTTAGCACTCTATCCTTTGTGCCACATACATAAAATAGGAAGGATATGAAGAATTTAAAGGAACTAGGCCTCTTAAGCCTGGATAAGAAAATCCTTCATTTGGATTATAGTAGGGTTATATCGGTATTAGAAACCGTGATAGATTTATTAACTATATTAGATTTATTATCTTATCCTAGGAAATACAACTGGCAGCAATGAGTTACAGGGAGACAGATTTCATCTCAATATCAAGAACAAATTTATTAACAATTAGATCTAGAGACAGAATGGACATAGCCTAGGAAGATAGGGATTTCTCTCTCATTAGAAGTTTCCAAATGGAGGCCAAACAGTGGATAAAGGAAGTTTTAAATGATATTGTTGTTCAGCTATTGGTTGAACTCAGTGGCCTCCAAATCCTCTTCCAGTTCCAAGATTCTACAGCCTGTGAACTGAACTTTGCAAATTCTTACATTGCAGCCTTTTCTTTTGCGGTCTAGATGTCCCTCAATGTCATGGAGTTTTCCCATAAACTCTTTGCCATCAGAACAAATCTTGATGGAGGCCTCTATAAAATAGTTCTCCTTAAATTAAAGCCTTTTCTCCTTTAATGCCTTTACAATTCAGAAAGGCTCCATTTAAGGGGAACAATTAAATACCATTTAGGCTTTTTACCCATGGGCATTGATTAATCCTATACTCCAGCATAGAATTTAGATAGCATTGGCTACTATTGACCTATTAAGAAAAGGGGGAACACCTTAGCATAAAGTACCTTAGCACAGCTTCTCCAATATTCTAAGCCAAGAGCTGAATTTCAGTTCCACTCTCCTGGCCAACACCAACTCAATGGCTCATTGCTTTGCATTCATTGTTTCGAAACATATTGTGCAGATAAATGAATGGTGGGTGGAATTCAAAAAGTTTATGTAAGGATTGGGTTTAGATAAGAATCCAAATGTCTGGTTATTCATCCATGGCTTATCCACTTTCTTTGGATTCAGGTAGAAAACCTTCCAAGTAGTCTCTTTCTCGCATTCTTGCCAGTGTTTCCTGGTTTGTCAGGTCAAACATACCATTCAAAGAGGCTTGTGTGAAAGATTTAGATTGTTTCTGAATTTGGGTCACAGCCAGACACTACAGCAGTATGTGATTTTGGAAAACAAAAAGAAAAAAAAGGGAATCTGACTTGGAATTCAGAAAACTTAGAGTTGTGAGAAGAGATAGAAATTTGTTTTTATTTGGTCCAAACTTGTTTTGTCCCCATAAAGAACAGCAGGATGAAAAAGAACAGGATTCCAAGAGACAGGAATTCAGATTCCAAGTCTTGTTTCTGACAGCATTGCTGTGTAAATCTTGTTATGTTGGTTCTTTAGTTTCTTGTTTGTTGGTTTGGTTTTTAATTCCTAAAATTAATGCGTAAGTCCTAGCTATAAAAGAGTGTGTGAGGAGGAAGAAGAATAAAATAACATTCTTCTACCCTTATGTTTTGCTTTGTTGGACTTTGTTGTACAATCCCATTATTCTGTTAGTGGATGGAACTCTCAATGTGGATATTTCCTTTCCAGATACAGATTAGCAACACATTTCTTACTTAGAGTGTTAGAGAGTTAGTTGTCTGGGACAATGATAGGTGAAGTGATTTACCCAGAGTTATTAATTTATATGGACTTGAACATAGGGCTCCCTAACTCTAAGGCTGGCCTTCTCCACAACATAGCTCACTGTGTCTCCTTTGACAGAAAATACGTGTGCAGTGTTAGAGAAAAAATAGTACCAGATGGCCAAATGGACTCCCCGGTCATGTGCAAAATATTTGGACTGCCAACCAAAAAAAAAAAAGGAACGGGCAGTGAATAATATAACAAAGAATTGGTTTCAAGGGCACTAGGTTACAGTCTTACCTCCGATACCTGCTGACTATGTAACTCTGGGCAAGTCATTTAACCTTAGCAGCCCAGTCAACTCTCTAAAACTGTTAGTTATAGAAAAAGATCCTGGTCTGAACTGCTAGATTGCTAGAGGGAGTCCCTTATTGGGAGCTCGTTCAGTGATGGAAACACTGGTGCTGTTAAAAAACAAACAAACCAAACCACGCCAAAAAAGAAAAACAAAGAAGCGAAAACCCTGAACAATAAGGAGCAGTTACTGCTGTTCAGCATGTTGGCAAAAATGGAAGATCAATCTGAAAGAGGCAGCACTCCTCTGCATTTGTCTGATTGATGACCTGGGCGTGAATGCATTGTGAATAATGGGAAATTAAGTTTATTACGTCAGAGGACATTTCTAGATTTATTTTTGTGATGTGGATAACACAAAGCAATTCAGATGCTTAACTCTTCGATATAGTGTTCATTCCCTGATTCTTATGTCTTTTGGGGGAGAAGGGGACAGATAGGGTTCAGACTTATGACTTAATAGAAGGATGAAGCTCTTCAGTGGGACAATTTCTCTACCAATAATGATCAATGACCCAAGTGTAACTTGATGTCTTAGAGACAGAGTTCTGCAAATGCAAGTCTTTCTTCTCTTCAAACTCCAACGCATGGTTTAGTCAACTAGATCAATGTGTTTCTTAAGTTCTTGAAGATGGCTGAAGATATTTATCAATTTGTTTCTTTCTCCTAATGTTAATTTTTCTTACCATTTTCTTTTTCACTTTTCTCTTTCTCCCCTTTTCTTATCCATATGCCTAATATTGCCTAAATAAGACATATATTTTTTATCCTTTTCACTTTTTTTTTTAATTTGCTTGCCATTCTCTTTTATCTTCTATTTCTTTGTCCTATTCTTTGGTGAAACTTGATTTTTTTCTGGACTTAGCTAAGACGTTCAAACTTATTCATCACAAGAAGATCCATGTTTATTTTGAACTATGGTAAATGAACAATGTGTACTTTCTTTGGATTCAGGTAGAAAACCTTCCAAGTAGTTTCTTTCTCATATTATTGCCAGCGTTTCCTGGTTTGTCAGGTCAAACATACCATTCAAAGAGTCTTGTGTGAAAGATTTAGATTGTAATTCTAAATTGTAATTTAAGAATTATAAGAGTAATGAATTTCTATTTTAAACATTTTTATGGAAATAGCCTTAAAATCTTTCCTGATGCTTATTTTCCTTAGATAATGTTTATTCCCTATAAGTTGTATGCTATGATATGAGACAGAGGAAGAACAGGGGGAATATGAGGGCCAGTTTGAAACAATTTCACACAAGGATCCTTTTGCCAGATTGTTGATTTATGTACCAGCAATGCAATATTCACAGTGCCCATAGTTACTATGAATATGCTGGTCTAGTCATGAATCACAAAATGCAGCAGGATCTCCACATGGAGGACAGAAACAAGGCATTTATTCAAATACCAGGAAACCAAGTCCCAAAACCAGAAAGTCAAAGTTATTACAGTAACCACGAAGTTGGTACACATAGTCAATGCAGCAAACACCCACATTCCCAAGACTTCAAAACAAAAAAAGCTTCCTCAGGCAAGGATCCTCCTCTCCTCATTCACAGTAGCTCCTCAGCCTCCACACTGCTCACTCCTAGCAGTTC
Organism: Pseudochirops cupreus; assembly: GCA_028627135.1. Classification (NCBI taxonomy): domain Eukaryota; kingdom Metazoa; phylum Chordata; class Mammalia; order Diprotodontia; family Pseudocheiridae; genus Pseudochirops; species Pseudochirops cupreus. Next base: position 437,499,912 of record CM053580.1, on the reverse strand, counting down.
TGGCTCCCAGCAGTTCTCAGAAATTCTCAGGATCCTAGCAGTTTTCTCTCTCTCTCAGCAATTATGGCTCTCTAGCTTGGGCTTTTCCTTATATATGGTATTAGCTCCTCCCTATGCTGCCCCTTCTGGTTGCATCAACAACTTCCTCCCACTGAGGGATTCACAAGTTCTGGATCTTAATACTTGATGCAATCATGAATTTGAAACAAGGTGTTAAGTACCTGTTAGCCTGCCAATACAAGGAACATGGAAAATCTTCAAATCCCATTACCAGTACAATTTAATATTTTATTAAGCATAAAATATGCTATAGTGGACAGAAGGCTAGCTAGGGACACAGAAAGAAATGGATTCAAGTCCTGTTTCTGACACTCATGGGTAGATACCTTAATCACTTGGCACCCTAGAAGATTATGTTCAATGATCAATTACAGAAGAAGCACTGATCTGAATCAGTGGAGGAAATTTTCAGGTTGGGAGTTTCCACACGTTGCCCTCCACCAGAGTTCTAGTCAGTCTTCTTGAAGTTTGCTTCAGTTCCTGAAACTTATGAATCCCTCCGGAAGTCTGGTGGGCCCCAATTCCAAGGACTGTAATTAATTTGTAAAATAAAATAAATAGTATTACAAATGAAATTAATGATAGTAAAACACAGTTATGAATATATAAACATGCAAATATATATATATATATATATATATATATAATTTAAAATGTTGTTGTTGAGTGATTTCAGTTGAGTCTGACTCTTCATGACCCAATTTGGGGTTTTCTTGGCTAAGATACTGAAATGTACATACAATTGTGTGCCATTTTCTCCTTCAGTTCATTTTACAAAGTGAGGAAACTGAGGCAAACAGGGTTAAGTGACTTGCCCAGGGTCATATAGCTAGTAAGTATCTGAGGCCATATTTGAATCATGAAGATTGATCTTCCTGACTCCAGGCCTACCACTCCATCTACTGTTTCCCCAGCTGTCCCAATACATAGACACACACACACACACACACACACACACACAGACATACACATATATGTGCGTATGTATATATGTGCATGTATATGTATATTAATAGTTCAGGAATTCAAGTTTTTAAGAACCCCTAGATTACAAAGGAATTTAAAAACTTTAATGACATAGATTGCACACCTATCTTTTCATCTCAATATTGCAATTGTGATGTAGCTTCCTAAATATTGCCTAGTCTGTTTAGAGTGGGGTACTCTGAAGCTGGAAAAGTGATTCAGATTTCGTTATGATAAATTCAGTACAAGGTTCTTTCACTGAATACTCCTTTAATATACCTTTGGAGTCAAAAGTAGATTCTGGTCTAAAAACGTACATCAACACCCAGCAATTACAATTTAACTCTTCTTTTTTGTTCTTTGTAACTCACCAAACCAGTCTACTTTTCATTTTTCTGTCAGACAACCTTTGGTACCCCTATTTCAAAGCTTTAAATAAATGCTTGCACTAATTGCATACAACCACTGATATAGGACCAAGCTGTAGAACTGGTACAAACAAGAAAGGGAATAAACAAGCTACGGTAGATTAAACACGACAGAGTGGTGTTTTTCCTTCCCTGTCGGGGTGTGTAATAGAGTCCTACAGTATTTTGCTGTTCCTTTCCTTGTATTACGTGCCAGATACCTGTAATTTATGACAAAGCCTTTGCTTCATCAGGTGCACTTCCTTTAAAACTGAAGCTGAACTCGTTAGTGAGGAAAATGTGACAAGTTGATGGTGGTTTCTTATCTTCAGCTTAAATATTGCCAGAATAATTCACAGCATAGCAACTGGTAGAATGATAATGTTTTTATAATTGAGGATGATGTTAACCACTTGTCAAGGATTCATTTTCTTGCAAACAGGTGTCTTGTTTAAGAGTGTTGCATAACGGGTCCATTTGAAGTAGATCAATAGGTGATTGGCCTGTTAAACCAGGAGTCCTGGAGCCATCTGAACTTCTAAAAGGGAAAGATGCCACTTAGCTATGTCTTTCTTCTTCCCCAAAGCCTTAGAAACATGAAAAGTTGATTAGGAAAAGAAGGAACCAAGGCAAGAGGATCTGTTATTTTAGAGTAGAGGCCCAGACTATGATTATATTCTACACATAATTTGACATGTTAATTTTTTTTTGGAGGGGGGGTAAATTTAACAGACATAAAAATGAAATATCTAATGCAACATAATCTAACAAGCATGTATGAAGTGCCTCCTACTATATGCAATGTGTTGGTCTCAGAAACAGGAACACCTGGGTTCAAGTCCCACTTTTAATATTATTGGCTTTGACTCTGGACAAGGCACATAATATTTCAACTCTAAGTTGCCAAGGAGGTTGTGACCTGAATTGAAGGGGGAAGAGGAAAGGAAGGAGAAAGTGCAAAAGTTTACTTAATCTGGAGTTTCTCACACAAGTAAAAACACAAATCCAATTCTTATTCTTAGTCTCTAGTCTACAGCATGCAGTGACTAGCTATACAAAATCAAAATGTAAAACAGTGACTGCCCTCAGGGAACTTTTATTCTGAATCATATAACATGAGCACAAGTAAGTGTTCATGTGTATGATTATTTAAGGAAATTAGGAGACTCAAGAAAGGCTTACAGTAAGGAGGCAGCACCTGAGCTTAGTTTTGAGGTGTCAGGGATTAAAAAAATTGAAACTCATGTCAAATAGAATGTATATATACATATGTACATATTTATGTGCATATATTTATTTACTATAATATACAATTACTTGGTATTATATACTATATTAAATATATGTACTTCATGCATAATTATATTTCATGTATATTATGCAAGTTGTTAAATAATTTAAAATATATAATTTAAGGATTTTAAATAAGTTTAAATTTTCAATTTAAAATTTTTCTTTTAAACAAATTAAAGAAATAATTTTTAAAATTTAAGTATCATTAAGCAATTGTATTTCTATATGATAGAATTATGTAGATACATATTATATATGACATCATCATATCTTATCGTAGAGTCAATTACCCAGCAACTGCCAGATATATAGATATAAATATATGTATGTTGTGAGGAACAAAAAGTCTGGGAGACATTTGGGACAATTAATAATCAATTTATTGCCTAGGAAATAATCAATAAATTGAGGTCCATGTGCCTTGCAGAAAACAATGACACCCCCGGAGAACAACGAATGATTAAAATCTTTTCAAAAAAGGAATGTCCCTGAGGATGGAAATCAGCTCTGATTGGTTAACAATCAATGAGTTGATAGACATATTAACTAGGAAGTGGAAAAAGATGTCTTCAGCTCCTCCTTCTGAGAACCTGATCTAATCTTGAGACTCAGCCACCTCCACCAATCTGAACAAAATAATCCATCTCTACCCAGAAAACTGTAATTGGTTTACTTCTTCAAGAGTTGGGATACCCTAAATTCTAATGGGAGGTTTCAAGGACAGAGGCTTATTTTCTAAGGGCAAAAACTTGCCTAGACTGGAATCTGTTAACTTTTCCAGTTCAGTGAAGTCCCACCCAAAATCCAGGAGCACTTACCTACATGATTTAGGTCATCTCATCTCTCAGCAATGTCCATCAGAGACTAACTGAAAAACCTACAGGGGCTGGTTTCTAAATGAGGAAATAGGAAGGGAAAAGCTTAATC
>CM053580.1:437482832-437496159 GCA_028627135.1 Pseudochirops cupreus | reverse complement strand
GCTTCATTAAATTAATAAATTTGAAATTTAAAATATTCTTAAACAATTCTATCTGTATATTACATATAATTACCATATTATTTTATTATATACTCTAATAATAGTTTATATTATATATAATTGTTGTATATATTTCATATTTATGCTAAAGAAAGGCCTAACATTAAAATGAATAGACAGTAGGAAGATGTGTATTTGAAGTCCTGTTCCTTATTCCACTGCCTTTTCCTACACTGAACTTGATCTTTCTTCCCAATCGAACTCATGGGAATTTTATTTCAATTTGTAATTGACACACATTTATAGTTTATCTCTCCCAACCACCTATTCTAAAAAATAAATAATAATTCAAATTGTATGACAAACATGTATAGCAAAGGACTCGCTGTGTTATAAGACTAATCATTTCATCACAAAAGACTCTACTACTTTTAAATCTAAGATATTGACTTCCAAAAAAAAGTGTCACTTCCTAAATAGAAAGCCGAGGTCGTCCTCCAAAATAGGCCATGGGGACATTTGGTGCTGGGACAGAAGATGTTTCTTCCTATGTCATTCTTATTTTATGTATGAATCTGTGACTTTGGTGTATCTTTTCCCAAGCTTCAGGGAGTTTTTGTGGTTGTTGTTTTTTCCAAACTTCTTCAGGCATAAAGTACCTTTGGACTTAAACTACATGGACAAAAGCCATAAACAGTACTCTGGATAACCCGGAATAGCCCCAAGACAAAGGTCACCTTTTCAAATCCCAAACAAAGGGTATTCTGGGCAGTCTGCAGCAGCCCCAGACAGGAAATACTGGAGCAAAATATAGGAAGTTAGTCCTATTTTTATATTGAATAAAAATTCCTCCATATAGTAAGTATTCTGATACTTCTATAATCTGATTTTTAATTACTGAGAGGTGCAAATGTCACAGACATCAGCATTTTTTCACAAAACTTCTATTCACAAGAGTCTAAAGTATTTCAAAAATCAAACAGAGAATTGATTTCCAAAGAGTGTTTGAAGTGTTTTCTGACTTCCCTTGAACCTCCCTTGGGTTTACACACTCCCCAGCCTATTGCGAACTTTAGCTAAACCTTTTTCCCTTCTTAAAAGAGCAGCATTTCATAGAGATGGTTTTGACATCATTGACTATGAAAGAACTAAACCTGGCTGCTATTAAGTGACCCTCTGGATTCATCTATCAGTGTTAGCCAAATTTCCCATTTATTTGTCATTTTTTTTTTCCTCCAAGCACATAAGACCTTTTAGGTAAGTCACTTTCCCAGGCCTTAAGAATAGCAATACCTAGCTTCCAGCCTGGGAGACAAAGGCCTTACTTTGCTGGCCCATGGTCAAAAACGTGTCTTGTATCTTTCTGAGCAATGCCAAAAAAAGGGAACTGATTTGTCATAGCATCCAAAGGAGAAATATAATACCAACGGGGGCAAAAAAATGTTATTATGGATATTTTTTGTCCCTTCTCTTCTTTGTCATTCAAGGGGAAATATTTAAATAAACAAATAAGGATTATTTTTATAATGAATGCAATCTTCTTAAACTAATAGTCAGAGAAGAGCTATGATTGTTATATGTCTAAAAATCCCAAATGGCAAAATATAATTAAAGTTAGAACTGTTGAACAAATAAACCTGTTAAATACACAATATTACCAGGCAAAATGGCTATGCGTTTATCACTTTGCCACTGTAATTACGATGACTGCAACTCTTCATGCATATATTAATATCTTGCTAACATTATAGAGTCTGAGACATAAATTGCAAAACACTGAAGAAAGCTTCAACCAGAAAGAGCATAGTGGTGAGAGGAAAAAAAAAATTTAAAGCTTGTGATTAAAAACAAACAAACATACTCACAACCACCACGACATTTAATGCTACTTCTTATTGTCTTACTCAGAAGTAAAAAGAATCTTCGGATTGCAAGTAGCCAGATCCCCACTGGGTAATCTTCATGTACCTGTACCTAGGTATCTGACTTGGAACGCTAAACAAAGATCGCCTCTCTGAGTCTGAGATTCTGAAGGTACCCAGTTTATTCTGAGAAGGGCAAAGACAGGAAATGAAACTAGTATATCATTTCTATTTAAATAAACTACAACTATGTTTAAGTAATCTTGGCTAATTTCAGAAGATTATGGATAAACCTTAATTGTATAGATGTGGGTTAAATTGGGCGTGTTAGTTATTAAGAGGCAAGAGAGGTTGGAACATCCATTCCCATGGGCTGAAATGCTGGATCCAGAAATAAGGAAGAGGAGACTTTGAAATGACATCTGACCACTTGAAAAAATCAATGCAAAGAATCGCATGTAATGGGTTACAGAAAATTCAAGTGTCTAAGGATCCATAGGACATAATGAACATTTAGTGCCTGGTTTTGTAAAATGGTGTTCCTGTCTCTGAAGATTTAGTGAAACTGTGATTGAAAATTTAATGAAAATTATGGCTGTGAAATCACAATGTCCTTTCTCTTAAAAAAAAAAACATGCTTGTTGTTTATTGGCTTAACCCTTCTAAGAGGTACATTAAGGTTTTTTTTTCTTCATAGCTTGACCACATTAAGTAAACAGGTCACCTTCTCTAAAGTCTTTGTCAATTTTATTGTTCTTGCCATTGAAAAAATGCTAGATTTTCCATTATAAAGAAAAGTACCAATTTGAATATCCTTCTTAGGGGAAGGAGACATTTTTTAAAATGGTAATGATCATAGCCCTTGTTTTAGGACCTCCGAGAGAAGTAAATGTGTCTTAAAATGTTGAAAGTATTGTTTCTGCTTATTCCTAAACAAATGTCGGTCAAATGTTTAATTTTTTCTGTTGTAATCTCTGACTATTAAAACCGGGAAGTGAAAATTATTTCAGTCATCACATCCATTCTGTCTAGGGTATAACTATCAAAACTGTTGTAATCAGTCCAATTCATAATCTATTGCTATTGTGGTTTTATAAAATGGAATTCTGCCTCTTACTATTTGTACTATAATCAAGTCATCTCATACATGACTAGGTAACTATTCTTCCATTGTCAATGACTCAAATCATTCCCATTTAGGTTGGACTAAGGTTTCCGACTTCTTTAAAGAAAACCTTCACACTCTAAGTTGACTCTTCTTACATGTATGTGGGGAGTCAGATCTGCCTGAATTGAGAATTGGACAAAAGGAGGGAAAGTTTTGAGGAAGCTAATTTCCTCAATACTCTTTCAGACAGTACCTTTGTAGACCTCTGTTTTAAGTAGGTTCAAATGCACAATGCTTATTACAAAACATTCAGAGTAATGTTAGCAATAATTTACACTTCTTTCTCTTAACTCTCTATACTATGTACATGTATACATTAGTAAGTAGGACAGGTAAGAATAATTAGCTAAAATTTATTATAGCACTTAGAATTATGACATTTTCCCTCATAAAAAGCCAGTTCTTCTAACAGTGAGTTCAATGTTTCTCTTCTTTGCAATACTAGCATTTTTCCCTATTGATAGGTGAGTGAGTCTGAAATCATTGAATTAAAAATCATTTACTAAGTATCTTCTGTGCTCCAAGCACTCCTCCAGATCCGGAGAAAATGAAATCTAACCTTCATGCAAGGATCTTACATACTTATATCCAACAGGATGAGACAACATATGTAAATATCAGAATAATCAAAATAAACACAGATTAGTTGTAGGAGTGGCAACATCAACTGTAGGAATTAGGAAAGACCTTGTGGTAAGATGAGGTGAGGATGATGTGGATGGTGACATCTGAAATGAGTTTTGAAGGAAACTAAGGATTCTTTGGGGACAGCAAGGTTGGCCAACGGTCAGAGTGCCAGGCCTAGAGTCAGGGAGACCTAAGTTCAAATCCAGCCTCAGACATTTACTAGCTGTGCAAGCAAAAATAAAGGAAGAAGAAAATCCAATATCCAGTCCTTTTTCTGCTACTAACTAGCTGTGAATGACCTTAATTGAGTCTTTTATATGCTTTGTGTCACAATTTCTCTTGCATCTACCCCTTTCTTTCCTTTTACATAGTCTTCATTCTACTTGATGGTCTGGTTGCCTCTCACCTAGAATACTACAATAGTTTCCTAATTAATTTCTCTCCTCAAATTTCTCTACTTTCTTCCAACCTCTACTCAACTGCCTAAATTATGTTTCTAAAGTACAAATTCTACTCTATCACCCACATGTTTAATAAAATCTTGTGACTCCCTGTAATCTAAGAATTAAATTCAAACTCCTCTATTTGAGAGATAAGTCACTTCATAGCCCAGTTTCAACTTACCTTTCCAGATTTATTACATATCATACTTCAGTATGTACCCTGCAGTTCAGCTGAACTGACTTTCTTTTTCTATGTTCACAACAAATTCCATCTACTATTTCCATGCCTTTGGATTGGTTCTCTTTATATGGATTTCATTTTCTTTTTATTTTTGAGTCAAAGGGTCCTTCATTCTTGTTCAGTCATTTTCAATCATGTCCGACTCTTTGTGACTCCTTTTGGGGTTTTCTTGGCAAAGATACTGGAGTGGTTTGCCATTTTCTTTTCCAACTCTTTTTATAGATGATGAAACTGAGGCAAACAAGATTAAGCGATTTGCCCAGGGTCACACAGCTAATGAATATCTGAGGCCAAATTTAAACTCATGAAGATGAGCTTTCCTGATTCTAAACCCTGTACTCTATCCAGTGAGCCACCTAGCTGCTCGCTTTTCTTCCTATTTTGTGGTTATTTCCTCTACATCACACTACCCTATGCTGATAAAAAGAGGCAAGAGAAAGGAAAAAAGAAGCCCAAAGTAAGTACAGACTTTAAACAATTCTCCAGGGAACATCTTCCAGTTATTCCATTTTGTATTACCGCAAGAAGAGATTTAAGAACCAAAATAGGGGCGGCCAGCTGGCTCAATGAATAGAGCACCGGTCCTGGAGTCAGGAGGACCTGAGTTCAAATCCGGCCTCAGACACTTAACACAAAACCTAGCCATGTGACCTTGGGCAAGTCACTTAACCCCAATTGCCCCCCAAAAAGCAAACAAACAAACAAACAAAAAAGAACCAAAATATACTGCTTTCACAGAAGCAAAAGCAAAAGATGCCAAACTGGAAATTAGGAGACTTGAATTTGAATCTCAATTCCTCTACTTAGTATATGTGTGACTTTTGATATATAATATAACCTGTCTGATCACTTGTTACTGCAAGAAGATTACTGCTTGAACACTGGAATAGGGGAAATTTGAGGGAATGTGAAAATTGAATCACCTGAAATAAATAATATTAAATAATTATAAAAGATTTACACTTTAAAGAGTCTTGGAAAGGGTTATAAGATCATAAGGCTTTCTTAAGCACATAAGGATTATAGACTCAAAGTATAAATAAGTAGAGGAAACCTTTGAAATCAACATTAAATCTTCCTCATTTTACAGTCAGGAAAATTTAAGTCCAGAGGAAGTAAGGAATTTAAGCAAGATCCCATGAGTAGTAAGTAGTCATCTTGGGATATAAAATCAGACAAAGCTGTAACTAGAACATGGTGATACTAGAACATCCCTACTGAGGATAAGACACTATTTAAGGTGTATCCTTCTTCCCCACAGCATCAGCTCTGCACTAATGATGGTCACAAGCTACTCAATCTCTTAGTCTGTGTGACTACTCTCTTAAACTGACCTATGCTTTTGCTAATAGTAGTTACCTATATTCACAGATTGAGAGAATTATACTTGGTTTGAGGATAAGCACATTTCCTTCTTCCATCCAGTCTATCCTAAGTCTCCACAATGGTTGATGTACAGGCCAAGTGCTTCTCTGGATTAACTTGAGCTGGACTCTTAGTTCAATTGTATCAACAGTGGAAAAGGCTTTTATTTCTCCTTCCCACTTCACTGAATTGTTCTGTGGTATCACAGTTACTAGCTTTGGTTCTAAATGCAGGTTCTTTGAACATGGAGCTCTGTCAACGACTAAATGATCATTCCTAAAGCCTTGGATACTGACATATATTGATTTCTGTTACCTGGTTTTATCTTCACCCTATAGTATGTTGATCTTTAGTCATATCAGTTGGGGTTGGACCATAGTAAACCATTCTGCAATGAAATAGTCTGTATTTTGTGAGTTATGTGAATTTAGAAGTTATCTTTTGCTTGGAGGGTGTAATAATTATACCTGAGGGTTCATTCTTCTTACATGGACGGGAAAACTACGTTCTAAAGTACCACAAGAGGCATGGTCCTCCTGAACTGGGGAATAGGAAAGGGGAGGAAAAGTTTGACGAACACAGTTTTCTCAACAACTGAGCATATAGTTCCAGTGTAAGCTTCTGTTATTGTTATTAAATAACCCCAAAGTGCATAGTAATTTTAGCAATAATCTTTACTGTTCCTCTTAAACTTTACAATATAGGTATTCAAAGACAGGTATCTGGGTCAGGTAGGGGAGAAAAGAAAAGGTCAGAAGATGGGACCAGTAACAGATGGCTGAGGATGAATTAAAAAAAAAAGTCTTGAGTAAGAATCTATAATAGGTCAGGAAATGTTTAGTTTAGGTGAGATGATTTAGAGGGACATGATAGTTTTTTCTCAAAGTAACTGAAAGATTTTTGTATGATACAAGGATTAAACTAGTTCTACTTGGTCCCAGAGGATTGAACTAGGAGAAATCAATCAAAGGTATAGAGAGGCAGTTTCAGGCTCAATGTAAGGTGGGAAGAGGGGTGGGAGGGGGATCTAATCATTAGAACTGCAGAAGCAGAATGAGTTATCTTCAGAAACAGGGACACTTCCTCTGAAAACCTTTAAACAGCTTGGATGATCATTTGTAGGCGATGTTTCCAAGCACATATTCCTGCTCAGCTACAGGCTACAGTGGATGGTCCCTGAGGTCGCTTGCAGTTCTGAAATTGTATTCTATTCTTTATTTGTCATAGTCTTAATTCTTTTTTCTTGCCTTCTTGTATCCACTTTGATAACTCCTATCTCTTCTACCAACTAACACTCCCATAATATACCAAATCTGTCTTCTGATTTCTCCATGGTTTCCACCAGCACAATGCTAAAAATTATAGGTTTAGAATTCTATGAACAATTCCTTTGGCTCTTTGGAGGAAAGGTGCTATATAAATCTAAGAAATTAATGAATAAATAATAAGTGTATGCCCCGAGTCCATTTTATACCAGATCTACATAACATAAATGCGAAATGTGGAGTTGACAGCCATTAAATGTCATATATGTAAACTGCCAAACCTTATGATTTAGGTACAAGACTAGTCTCAATCCCCCCCACCCCAGGTCATTTTATTATTCTTGTCTGTGCTTTTTTCTCATTTTTCTTTAGACTACTTCTGAGATTTCCTAGCTTCTGCATCACATTTGCCTATCCATTTGCAGCACTAAACATTAAAACCCTACTAATCCTTGAAGTTTTCCTAATACCTGAAAATATCCAGATGTAGGGAACTTACCCTGAGTGGAACCTCTCCTGAGGGAGTGTGGGCTTCTTGCTATGCCTATGCCAGCTTGTGAGCACCATGGGGAGAATTAGACTGAATTCTTTGCATTTCTTATCGGGTGATACATCAATGCTTTGAATGGCTGGAAGCATTTTGGAAGCCTCTAGACAAGGGTTATTGTCAAATTTGTATCTTAGCTCTTTCTATTCCCTCACTTAATGTGGCCATATGAGAAATGGAGCATCTCTGTTTAGCTTTACAATGGACAATTTACCAGCTGTTTCAATATAGTCAGTTCCTTAAGAGACTCCTAGAAATCAGTTGTCATATTTATAACTTGCTTTGTACTTGAAGTCTTTTTATTCAATATAGCTTTAGAACTAGAATGTGCAAGACCATTTGTCTGTTTATTTTTGAGTAAAAGGTAAACAATGTTCAACTTGGTCAGTGATCCAATTTTTGGTTTTTGGCCGATAAGTAGCAAGTCAAGTTTATAGTCATGTGGCAATATTTTGAGTGTAGAATTATAATTAAAGTGATTACAAATGGAACCTTTTCCTTGTGCCCACTAGAATCTCATTCCCATTCAATCTACATTGGAGTTCACTGAAAACTAGCTTTGTAGCAACCAAGATAGTAACTCCTATTGAATGTTCACCTCTTTGGTCATTGCTTTAAAAAATTTACCTTAGGAGCTTTGTTATAACAGAACTGAAAGAAATTCAAAGAATTGTACATGACACAGAGTAGAAGAATTAGAAAGAAGAAAATGTGTTAAGTTCTAGAGGGAGTACATAAAGATGGTGGATTTAAGCATCACTTCAAAATACTTTATTCCTAAAATAGAAAAAAAAATGTGGCCATTTTTTTTTACGTAAAACCTAAGGACTGTATATTCAGGCATAGTAATGGAAACATTATAAGTAAACAATGTCCATGAAAATGGAAAATTTGCCTTCATTCATAACTCTCCTTCTAATACATAATCAGTTCCACAGGTGGAAGGGGTAGAGCAGTTATAGAAGAAATGGTTGTTATGATTGAATTTTTCATTCAACTTACTTCCAACAACATAAAGGATATACACTTTGCTGGAGGCTCACAATTTAAATTGCACAAGTAGGATATCAGCACAGGGAACAAATTAGGATAATGTCTGAGAAAAGGAGAAGGTGAAAGAGGGTGTAGAAACAAAATAAATGAATGGATATGTCATTGTTGACACATGTATACAACACACTCATTTCCTTCAGACCATTTCCCTGGATCATAAAAGGAAACAAACATTATCCCATTCACTGAATTGGTTTTGTTTGATATCAATCCCTCATTTTCTGATTTTGTTCTCTGGTTCACTTAAGGCTCAAGGAGGGCATTTTCTATGTTAATTAATTATGTTTCTGTACAAAACTGAGGAGGAGTGTTAGAATCCCATTTAGATGGCTTGTCATGGTTCATCAACACCTGGCAGGGTTGTGTCACCTATTCTCTAGTGTGATTCAGTCAAATCTTTGATTTAGAAAAGCAGGCCATGTTTCAATAACAAGGACAACAGGAAAACCCATAGGGCATCATGGTGCAGCATCATTTAAAGACAACAGGTTTGGAAAGGGGAGATTTCCAATGCCAAATAAACTAAGCATGTCATCTATATGGACTGATATTTTATCTTAGGATTTTATTTTCTTTTTAGTTTCATTGATGTATTTTTTTCACCAACATAAGCATTTTCAGATTTTTACTTCCTCCCATTTTCTCTGACACCCAAGCTTCTTATGTCTTAAAGATTTAAAAGGAAAAATCATATCAACGCAATTATCTAGCATATTACTCATGTCTGAAAGCATTATACAATATTCCATACCTATAGTTTGGTAGTTCCCCAATGAAAAGAGAGAGGTACATTTTCTCTTCCATAGAACCAAGTTTGACTGTTATCGTCATGCTCCACTTTGTTTTAGGGTTCTTTTTATTTGCAGTGCTGTACTCATTCTAAATAATGTTTTAATTTAATTTCTTTTCTTGCTTTCTTCTTTATTCCTCACTACCACAAATCACAAAGTTTTGTTTTTTTCCCCTTATTTGGGGAAATTTCAGAGGACAACACACTGAGTGCAATAGATAATCCTTGCCCTGGGAAAATGACTTTTGTAATCATGGTATCTCTCCTACCAAGAAAGTATTAAACATTGATTTCCTAGTTTAGCTTAATTTATTCTTCATTACTTCATAAAAGTCACCCCAGCACTTCTCTAGTACTTGTAGTTCAGTAGAGTGACATTCTACTATTAATCACACGCTGCAATTTGTTTAACTGTTTCACTTTCAATGGGCATCTGTCTTATTTACTGTTCATTGTAAACACAAAAATGGATATATATGGATACATTTCTGTCTTGAACTTTTCGGCATTGTGTATAGATTTGGAATCTCTGGATATGAACATTTTAGTCACTTTATCAACAAAACTCCAAATTGCTTTCTGTAATGACTAGACCAATTCACAACTCTGCCAAGTGTTTTTGTCTTCCCTGTGCCCCTCGGTTACTGACATTCTCATGTGTTGTTATCTTGTAAAAATTCCGGGTCAGTCTTTTTACTGTTCCCTTTTTTCTTTTTATTGATCTACTGAGCCTTTTATTTAATGGTTAACCAGTTGCAATTTCTCTTTTGAGAATTGCTTATTCATATCTTGTTGACCACTTATTTTTGGAAAAATTTTAAAATGGAAAATGACTCATTGGTTCTATATATTTATGGTAATTCCCTATACATACTATATATTACACCTTTATCTGATATATTTTCTAAGTGTTTTTTTTCCTTCTTATCCTAAGTGCACTGATTTCGTTCAAGAAACAGCTTTTCAATTTCATGTACTGGAAATTGTCTGTTTTATATGGCATCTTATCCTTTATCCCATGTGAGATTAAAATTTCTTACCTTAGTTCTATCTGTGAAAGACAGTACATACCTTTTCCTCCATTTTAAAATGCGGGGACTTGTTTTATTCCCTTCATATAGCATTATTATTATGAAGATCTCTCAATTTTCCTCTTTAGTTCTTTAATCTACTTTATCCATTGATCACCTCTTCAACTCAGAGGTTTATGGGTAAAGGTTTCACAATCAACTCTTTGGGGAAAAAAAGTATGCATGATATGTTTCAGTGTATCTGCATTATTAGCATTTTATCTATCACTTTGTTAAGTCTAGACAATTAACAAAGCAATAAATTAAAGGCTGATTTGAAGCATTTGCCCATTTTTAGGTGTAAATACTTACACTGAAAATTTAACTATTGGCTTTTTATGAGTTTGTGCAAACTAACTTCATCACACCACTACTTCCACTCCTTCCACTCCACTTTAACTCCATATCTGATCTTGACATCATCCACAAGTAATTCTAATTCTATGATCAATGAAACTGAAATTACTTTATTTAATCATAGCTTCCTATCACTCCATCTTGTCGTATGACTAATTTTTCTTAAACTTACACTGCATCATCGTGATGAAGTACAATCTCTTTACCTACCACTACTTTCTTAGGTCATAACCTGTGCTTTTGCTTTACTTTTTTGTCTTCCAAATTCCAAGCATTTAGCTAATGAGTTCAGCCCTACGCTATCCTGTACTCTCAAAACTCTTTATCCCTTGTTCTATTGATGTTCATGCTTTACCAAACTGCATTCCAAATTAAGACTGTAATCAGCTTCCTCTGATCCTATTTATATGCTGCCATTCTAAATAGAGCAAGATGGAGTCATATGCAAACCTGCTGACTGAATCTGTTACCAGTTGAGGAGGGTGAGCATTCTATACATAAGAGAGTACCAAGGTAAATTCTCAGGGTCAACAGAGTGTCTCATTCAAGAAACAGAAAAGAAGCCAGTGACTGGATTAAAAAGTACATTATGGGGTGGCAGTGTAAGGTATAAAAAGACTGGAAAGTTGGGCGGATGGGGTGGTTAAAGGACTTTAAATGCTAACCAGGGGATTTTATATTTGATCTTGAAGGTAATATGGTACCACTGTAGTTCAATGATTATTTCAGGAAAATAACTGTTCTTTGAATGGAAGTTTAACAGGAATGGGGAGAGATCAACTAGGTAGCCTTAGCAATAGCCCAAGTACGAAGACATTTCATGCATAAGCATTTTTAGGGCAGTTTGGCATAAATTTACTATATTTTGTCAAAGATGGATTTTTGCATCTATTAACGAAGTCATGTCATATAGGTAGCTTTTGTTTTTATTATAATAAATTATGTGAATTGTTTTTTTGCAATATTAAACACACCTTTGTATGCTTCATATAAAATTAAATCGGTCATAAGGAATTTTTAAGGGTTGTATTTCCATTGCATATTCCCCCCTGCCCACAGGATTTTATTTAACATTTTTGTAACAATGTTTGCTACAGAATTTGGTCTATACTTATCTTTATTTTATTTCTCCTTTGTTTAGGTATTAAGACTAAATTTGCCTCATAAAAGGAAGTTAGGAGAGTAATTTCTCAATGTTTGAGAATATTTTTTGTAGTACAGGTATTAGCTGTTCTTTTAATATTTTATAGAGGGGGCATAGCCAAGATGGCAGTGTAGAAGCAGCAAGGTACTGCAGCTCCCACATACCCACCTCAAATATCCATAACATATGACTCTAAACAAATTTTAGGCTCCAAAACACACAAAAATACACCTCCCACTAAAGGCAGCTCAGCAGGAAGGGCTCATCATAGCACGCTGGGAGCCAAAACCAGCCCAGGCTGAAACTGTGGCTTGGCCCCAGGGTGGCCAGGACAATCTGCAGCTCAAGCCTTCAGGAGAGTGGATCAGTGGCAGCTGTGGCAGTTTCCAGAAATATCAAGCCATAAGAAACAAGGACTAAATGAAAGGTGAATGGAACTCAACTAAATTTGGGGGAGAAAAACGGTCTGGCCAAACCGCCTCCAGGGCAAGGAAGAGGCAGAAGCGGCAGCCTTGCAGCCACCTCCACATGGCTGCTTCAGACCTCCCGGCCTGCAGACTGCAGTGGGGCCAAGAGATTGTTCACAGGCTAAGTGCTCTTGCGTTGAGCAGCCTGGATCCGGATCATAGTCTTGAATGATGGTCCCGGAGTGTGTTTAAAGTGAGCCAAAGTTGTTGGGGGCTTCAGCAGCCTCCTAATAGCTCCAGCAGCTGCAAAAAACCCCAGCAATTTGGGACAGAGCTTTCCCCTCTGGAAGCAGAGTTCCACAGAGCTAAAAAATCAAGTAATTCACTAGCAACATGACAGGCAAAGGAAGCAAAGTAAGAACAGCAATGGAACTTTGGGGACAAAAAGAACCAAAGCATGAAATGGGAGGAAGACAACACAGTCAAACTCCCAAACCAAAAGCTTCCAAGAAACATGAAGACTGCCTACAAGCCATAGAGCAGCTTAAGAAAGATTTTGAAAACCAAATAAGAGAAGTGGGGGAAAAATTGGGGAGACAAATGAGAATGATGCAAGAAAATCATCAAAAGAGAGTCAACAACCTGACTAAAGAAAATAACACCTTAAAAATGGATTACCTCAAATGGCAAAAGAGGCCCAAAAAGCCAATGAGGGAGAAGAATGCCTTAAAAATTCCAATTTACCAGATGGAAAACGAATCTCAAAAGATTTCTGAAGAGAATAATTCCTTCAGAATGAGAGTGGAGCAAATGGAAGCCAATGATTTTATGAGAAATCAAGATACTATTAAACAGATCCAAACAAATGAAAAAATAGAGGGCAATGTGAAATATCTCCTGAAAAAAACCACTGATATGGAAAATAGATCTAGGACAGACAATTTAAAAATTATTGGACTACCTGAAAGCCATGATCAAAAAAAAAAAA
>CM053580.1:437459724-437482332 GCA_028627135.1 Pseudochirops cupreus | reverse complement strand
CATTGAGATTGCTTTGGTCATGGGAAAATTCAGAAGTGAATCATTTAAGAGATGAATGACCAACATCTCAGAAGGAAGCAGAGATTATGATGGCCCAACACGGCTTAGTCAAGAATGTTATGCTAGATCAACCTTTTTAAAACAGTATTTTAAAAAATCTAGCAAAGAGAGGAATGTTGTATACTAGTTTACCTGAACAAGTTGTGGTATATGGATATGATGGAATATTACTGTGCTATTAGAAGTGATTAACTAAATGATATTAGAAAGGGATGGAAAGACTTGCACAAAATGATGAAGAGTGAAGTAAGAAGAATGAATAGGACATTGTATATAGTAACAGCAATATTGTTTTAAGGAGAACTACAAGTGACTAAGTCATTTTGACTCTTACAAATATCCCAATTTAACTACAAAGGCCATATAAGGAAGACACTATCTACATCCAGAGAAAGAAGTGATAAATACAAGTACACACAACCCTCTCCCCGATATACTCATATGCATATATAAACATACACACCACTATATATGTATCTATCTCTCTATATAAATTTATATACATATATTTGTCTATGCATACATATATACATACAAATACATACACCTATTTTATCTAATAGTAGCCATCTCTAGGGTGTGGAAGAGGGAAGAAAAAAAGAAAGAAATTTACATGATAATTTTGTTTTATATTTAGAAGGAATAGCAAGTTGTACATGGTAGATATGCAGTTTCATGTGCAATCATCTTATTTATTGTACTATGTTATGGAAATACTTGTTTTGTTTTGTGAATTGAAAATAAAATAAATTTTTAAAACTAATTTTCCTAAACTTTAGCAAAGCTTTGAATGTTATCTAAATTTATTCTAATGAAGAAGATGGAGAGAAAAGGATTAGACAACAGCACAGTTAAATAAATTCAGAACAGTTTAGATTTTGAAACTGAAAGAATAGGGTCTCCAGTGCAGTACCCCAGGAATTTCTGCTTAGCTACGTAGTAGTTAACATTTTTATAGAGGACACAGACTTTGGTAGAATAATTTTCGGCTGAAATTTTGGTGAAAGGATTTCAATTGTGTATGAAAGACTCAAGCTTTCCAGAGTCTAATAAGATGAAATTCAATAGGGATAAATTTAAAGTCTTATCCTTAGATTTAAAAAAAAAATCAATTCTCCAATAAGATGAGGAAAGGTTAGAAAGCATTTGTTCTGAAGGAGAAAAAATGTTGTTAGAGTTTTACAACTTCAACATGGAGTAAAACCTCAACATGAGTATGATGTGGCACTTTAAAAAGGTAGGGATATCTTGAGCTACCCCAAGAAAAATGGAGCTTTTGCAAAGATAAAAGTTATAGATTTGCTATATTTTGCTCTTGACAGACTCCATCTGGAATCTCATTCATGTCTGAGCACCACCAATAAAAAAAAATGGATATTAATTAGCTGTAAGGGTCCAGAGGAGAGGAATTAGGAGAGAGAAGTATCTTGAATCTATGAAATATAAACATTGGTTGAAAGAACTGGACATGGTCAGCCTGAAGGAAGACTTGCTTGGTTTGCTCCCAGAGGGCAGAAAAGAGAGAAATTGGTGGAAGGCTCAAAAGGCAAATAAAGGTTTCATTTCAGGAAAAAATTTTCCAATGGTTTCAGTCATTTAGAACTGTAATAAGTTAGCTGGAAAAGTGGTGGGTTCCTCCTACTTGGAGGTCTTCAAGCAGAGACTGGATGACCACTTGTCAGGTACGTTAAAATGTTGATTTGTTTTTTGCATGGATCATACAAAAAGAATGCTGAGGTCCATTTTGCCTCTTAAATTCTGATCTGCAATTTGTTAGGATTTCTCTATACGGATATCTGTATGCATTGACTTGCCTTAAACACTAATTTTTCTTTTGTTTTAAAAATGTAGACATGCTTGAACAGCAGACAAGTGCTTTGTTTGTTTTTTCCACAAGAAGAAAAAATAGGAAGTGTATTCATAGCTCTTTATAGATTTTGTCTTTTTCAGTTTTTGTCAACTGAGACAAACCTGAAAGCACAGATCATTTTAATTTACTTCCCTAATCTTCTTTACCTAACTCTGGATACCCTTGCTAAACTAGTCTAGATTGGGCTATTTTCCTCCAGAGGAGGACATTTTTTGTTGGAACTTAGTCCTCAGGTGAAGAGATCAAATGAAGTTGTACAACAATACAAAAGGGAAATTGTGTTTCATTTTTTGATCCGGGAAGGGGACATTTGTGGTAAATTAATACACTGTTGATGTCTCTTGAAATCTAGGAGAATCATCTTTCTGTCTCTAGGTCTTGGCTATCTATTTCAAAGTCGTAATATAAATATCATATGTGATACCTAGCTCAAGAGATGCAGAAATTATCTTACTTATTTAATGCCCATAAGAGGGAAGCCCTTTTCAATCAACCAGCTCGGCTACCGAGTGAGATTCGTTCCTTTCTCCTTCATTCCTCTAAACAGAATTTTTTAAAATTTTCCTGTTGACCCACATCAAAATTAATCTAAACTCTTGTCATTGGGTGAGATGGCACATGACTGTAAATCCACTGCCTTCTTGAAGTTCCCCAAACTTTCTTTGACAGTGTTTTGCCAAGACTTTACTTTGTTGTGGGTGGTAGGTAGATAGCTGTTACTATTTGTTATATGTTCAGAGAAAGATTCTGTTGCAATCTGATAAAGGAGAAGGATTCTAGTGACTCACTAACCTGGGGGGAAGGTATGTGAGCCATGAGTCATCAACCTGAACAAATCTGGAGGGTAGATCAGTCTAGATCAAAGAGTTGTATTCATTACTCACTGGCAGGAAGAGGTGTGCATCTGCAATACCAGGTATTTCAATGAACCAGTAGAAAGGGGAGTTAGAGCCTTACACTGGGGAATAAACCTCAGAGATCATGTCCTGCTAGAGTCTTACACCAGGATCTGTGAACTTGTCTTTTTAATGTTTTGATAACTGTATTTCAATATCATTGTTTTGCTTTTATTTGATTCATTTAAAGACAATAATCTGGGAAGGGGTCCATAGGTTTTACCAGACTGCCAGAGGAGTCCATGAAGAATATCTGATCTAAAATATTGACTATTAAAGCAGGAATCCTTTCTATAACATCCCCATATGGTGATTATTTTCCTTCTCATTGAAGACAGTCAGTGATGGGGAATTCCCTGTCTGAAGGCAATTCATTCTGGTTTTGGAGAATTGTAATTCTTAAGACATTTTCTCTTACGTACAGTTGAAATCTGCCTCTCTCTATGATCCCAGCTCTGCTGACTGGTGTCAGGCAAAACAATTTCGGTCTCTCTTTCACATCATAAGCCATCAAATATTTGAAGACAGCCATCTTAGCCCTGTCTAAGTATTCTGAAGGCGAAATATCCCCAGTTCTTTCAAACAGTCTTCACTTGACATTATTTCAAATCCCTTAGAAGCATTCTTCTGGATAAAACTTTATCTTGTTAAATATCCTTCCAAAAATGTGATGTCCAGAAATGAAGATATCATTCCTGACGTAGTTTGACCAGGTCACAATCACTTCTTTGATTCTAGAAATTATCATTATTATTTTGCTTTTTGGTGGGGGGCGGGGGTAGGGCAGGGCAGTTGGGGTTAAGTAACTTGCCCAAGGTCACACTGCTAGTAAGCATTAAGTGTTTGAGGCCATATTTGAACTCAGATCCTCCTGACTTCAGGGCTGGTTCTCTATTCATTGTGCCACCTAGCCACCCCAGTTCTAGAGATTATTTACTTCAATGAATGCAGCCTAAATTCATAAAATAGGAGTAAATGGTTTTAAAAATTTTGTGTCTTAACTCATGACATATTGGATGCAACCTTACCATAACTAAATATAATTACTCAACACATGACATCCTGATGTTCTTCCCTTCTGTGCAATTTAGAAGAGCTCTTAACATCTAAATTAAATAAAGATATTTACATTAAATTTAGCTATCATTCAAAATAAGGGAAATTAAAGGAATAATTAAGACTGTTAAGACAAGGAGTGACTGGAAAAATTATTTGAGCTGCTCTTATAGAAAACTGTGTATGTTAGCTTTGAAAGGACAATCTTATAAGAAAGAGACATAGATAGATAGATAGATAGATAGATAGATGGATGGATGGATAGATGGATGGATGGATGGATGGTTAGATACTCTAATTAAAGTAATAACTTGATGTATGATAATTCTGCTCACCACGACTTCATATAAAGCCCAAGAAAAACTTTAGCCTTTTCAGTGACTTTGAAAGTCTCCATGCAGCATTAAATCATTTCCTACTTTCCCTCGAATACTTTGACAATGGCAAAGAATTCTAGAATTGCATGGTACCTCAGTGATGATCTAGTTCAACTATTCTGACTCAGATCTGAAAAAAAATCATACTAAATATACCTAAGATGTGTTTCCCTAGTATCTTTTTGAAGACACAAAATGATGGAGAATCTACTAGCTCCCAAGGCAACTAATCAACTTTTGGACTATTCTAATTGATAGAAAGTCCATTTATCAAATCTAAATTTACTCCCTTTACACTTTGCCTATTATCTTGCCCCCTAGGACCAAATAAAACATGTCTAATCATTCTTTAACATAACAAGACTTCAGAGAATTGAAGATAGATATCATATTAACCCCCTCACCCATACCCATTTTCTACAGTTATTTCTCCTCCAGGCTAAATATGACCAGTCTATTCAGCTAAGTCACACAGGCAATGGAGCCCCTTCACCATTCTTGAATTCCTACATTAGATATTCTCCAACTTATTGATGTTATTTTTAAACTATGGCACTGAATAGAATGTTTCAGATATAATCTGACAGAAACAAGTTAGCAATGGAGTATCACCTACATATTTATAAAAAAAACTATTGATTTTTAAATGCATTGTTAAACTTATTTTAATCCAAGTTGGCTTGATTTATTTTAGCAATGATTAAACTTCCATGTGTAAAAAATGACCCATATGCATAAGAGAACGACATAAGGACACAAGGAAGGAAAATCTGAATGGGATCCACTACATCACTGCCATCACCCTTCCAGTCCTCCTCCACCTGACCCCCTGACCAAGACAGATTTTTTTTTCCCTCTTGGCGTTCATAAGGATTGTAATAATGACTACAGAAGAGTATTATTGTATAATGTTTATTATGCCCCTTGTGTCTCAAACTGCTAGTAATAACAACAAAATAATAATACTGTTTAATAAACTACAATTCAATGCATTAGTGGAGCCATGATCTAATAAATATCTGGATAATCTTTCAATCAAAGTAGATGGTAATCCACACATGACTTCTCAGACAGTGATTCTTCTCCATCTCCCCCCATAAATTGTCTGTATACAGTCTATCCAATGCACCAGAAACCTTCAAGTATTGTTAAAATTGTAGGTTCTTGTATGGCATTTGGGCTATAGATTTGTTGTCCCTCTTTGTTAATATATAATTGGCTCATCTCCTTCTCTGATCATATATTTTCTGGATGATATATTATAGACACTTTCTTGAGCAGAAGTAATCATTAAAAAAAATATATTAAGCCTCTTTAAGTCCAATACCCTTTATTCAATTACCTTTTTGGTCACCAACATTTTTGATTTTTCAGATATTGCTGGTTTTGTGATTATCAGCCATGATTGTCACTAAATTTATAATAATTTTTAAAAGTGTGTATATAGGGGTAAAACTTTGTTACACAATATCATAAACTATCCCATTCTTTTTTAAAAATTAATTTCTTGAACTAGTTGACTAGTTCTAGCTGACTTACTTCTTTATTACCTGGCCAAGACAGATCTGCTTACAGACTAGTCCAATGGACTATCTATTTAAGTTCATGTCATAATCAATAAGGTAGGCATTCTTTGTCCAACATTCTAAATTACGTATTTGGACCACAACTAATATCTCAAAAGAACACTGTTTCTGTGAATTTATGGAAAGGGTAAAATGTCATACAAAAGGGCTGATGGCTTATGTAGATGTAAGTTTTGAATAGAAAAGTGAGTTTTCATGGGATACCTCACCTGATGTAATATGTAAACTAAAACTTCAGGGAAGGAGATCACTAAAGACAAGACTTTTGGATCTATGAACACTTACGTTCCAGAGAAGAGAGAGCCCAGATTTCTATAAAATATGCATTGGGTGAAAAGTTATGGTACTCAAGAGTACGATTAACCATTTAATTTGGCTAGTGAGAATTTACTTCATGAAAAGTAACCAGAATGAAAATCATGGATGAAAATGAGATTCTCAAAAACATTGAGATGTTATATAGCTGCACATATGATTTTGTATGTAGATGAAACATAGGAAGAACCCCCTGACTCAATTAAGTGGGTCAAAGGAGATAAGTTCTTTCTGAAATACTCCATATCAGACTGAGATGCTTAAGTGCAATCTTGCTTGAAGGATGTGGGGAAGCAAAAGCTGCCAGTTAACAATCATCAAATCAAGTTAGCCTATCACAGAAATGTCAACCTATCAAAAATGAATGAAGAGAAATTTGCTTCATTTATTTGGTAGCCATCCCAACAAATTGGCATTGAAAATAATGAAGTAATTAAAATAATGAGGCAAAAGCAGATCATATCAAAATGAACCAACCTATCTCAGACTGCCAGACAGTGTTCTAAATTTACCTTTTCCCCTTTTCACTACTCCCTTCATGGTCTACTCTTTACCTTAGGGATTCACCCACATATACATCCTATTGTTCAGATTACTTGTGCTTGCTCTGGCACTCCAACCACCAACCATCATTTTACCTTTGACAGATTCCACATGCAAACTCCCATCCTTTTAGTCTCCCCACACAAATTCATATATTATCATTCTGAACAAGACACACTCATATGCATCCACATACCTCAACATGATGACTGTTGCCTCATTCTGCCAGAAGTTACTGTAGCTACCTCAATGAAATCCCAACCTTATTTACCTTAATCATCTGAACATATTTGAACCCATGTCAAGTATTCAGCCCTTAAAACCTTTTCTTTTGCCCTAGGACCTCAACTGTTATTCCCTCTATGTTAAACCATTTTTCTCTTGCCCACCACTAAATATAAGAGAAAATAAAAGAATCATACCATTGTACCTATAAATAAAGTTACAGACTGAACCAAAAAAATCCATGGCAGATATTCCATGTATCAGTCGGAAAAGCAAATTTATTTTACTAGCCTGTTCTGATCATATGGAAAGAGTAATCAGAAGCTAGCTCTATGTGAGGTAGTGGTCAGACATATGACCAAAGAGCGAAAGTCATAGGGAGAAGGATCTTGGTGCATTACAAGAAAAAAACATCCTAATGATTGTTGTTCAATTGTTTAAGTCATGTCCAATTATTTGTGATCCCATATGATGTTTTCTTGGTGAAGATACTGGAATGGTTTGCCATTTTCTTCTCCAGGTTATTTTTATCGGTGGGGAACTGAGGCAAAGAGGTAAGTGACTTGCACAGGATCACATAACTAGTTAGCATCTGAGGCCAGATTTGAACTCACAAAGATGAGTCTTCCTGTTTCTAAACCCAGTGCTCTATACATTGTGCCACCTGGCTGCTTCTCCTAATGATTAGAAATATAAAAAAAAAATGGAATGAGCTGTCTTGTTACCTTAAAATATTCCATGAAGGGCTTAATTTTCACCTATTATGGATATAATAAAGGGAATTTCTGAAAGGAAGATGATAGTGGATTAGATACCTCCTAATGAACTTTGTAACTGCATGGATTCAACTTAGTATAAGTTTTGGCAGTACAAAAAGTGATTGGTCCATCACAGACACATCGTATGTGTGATGATGAACTTTGATAAACTGGACTCTTCTCAGCAATGCACAATTATAAGACATCTCTAAAAGTCTTAGAATGGAAGGAGATGTCTACGTTCAGAGAAAGATCTAGAATGGAGACTGAAGCAAACTACATGCTCTTGTTCTTTTCCATGTTTGGTTTTGTTTCTTCTTTCCCATTGTTCATTCCATTGGTTACAACCCTTCTTTACAACCAGACTAATGTCCAATGTGAAAGTATTTGCAGATCCTCTACTTGATTGCATGCCGCCATGGGGGGAAGGTGGGGAGGGAGGGGAGAAAATTTGAAATTCAAGAGATTGTGGAACTGAATCTTGTAAACTAAAAGTAAATAAACAAATCAATTTAAAATGAAAAGGGAAAGAAAAAAAAGTGATTGGTGCCAGGGAAATGTTATATTGAGCTCCTTCTCAACACTGGGTTTTGCTGTGATCTTATCTCTCAGGTTGGGAATTGGGTCTCTGAAACTTCATCCTATTTTACTCTCCTACTTTGGGCCATTTTCTCTTGGCCACTCCCAGGTCTGTGACACTTATTTGTGACATCATAGTAAATCACAGTAAATTTACTTAAATAGAATTCAAGGCCAATAAAAAGTAATTAAATCTAGCAGTAAATAAACTTACCATCCATTTCTCAAGACTACTAACTTTCCTCCAAAGACTAGAATTGACTACTTCATTCTCCGCCCAGTAGTGGCATTTTCACTCTATGTCAATGATCTATTATAAAGGCTTATCTACTGGATTTTCTCTGTCATCTCCACTCTATTGGATTATCGAAATGATGCTGTTGGTTAGTGGATAGAAAAAAAGATGGTTGTCAGTATACCAACCAGACGAATGCCACTCTCAATATTGTTAAGGCACTGCTGTTCAGAAAAGGAAGTTAGATAATTATAGAAAGTCTTGTTTTCTTTTAAAGAACCAGGAATAATGGCTCCCGCTATAATTTCTAACAGGGAAATCTAGCTTGCAGCTCCCATTTTCTTCACCATTCTTTTTTCAACTCCCAAGCTTTGTTTTCCATCCCACATCTTCCTCCCTGTTAGATTTCCATACAGTACCTAAACCTTGTATGCCTAAAGCATATCAATCCAACCAGAATCTGTGCTAGGGTAATATTTTCACCTACTGAGTCCATATACAGACTCCATAAATTCCTTGGGCAATAGTTTCCAAAAGTATGGAGTGCATGCTCCCAGATATATCCTCCTTCCATCAATTTCTTTCAGGACCTCTCAGCATGCATACTCTGCTTTCACCACTTGTAGCTAAAAAGGGAATAAAAGAGTTAATGAATTATATAGTAGTAAATATTGTGACAGATATGGAAACATGTACTTAAAACCGATTTTACCCTTGGAGATCAATGAAGATAAGATTTTCCGTTCCTTTTAAAAAAATTGAACTAATGTGAAGATTAAGATTCATAAAAGAGCCATATTTAAGTTACATTTAGCTTTATATAAAATGAGCATCTATAATAAAATATCTTTATACAGCTCAATAGGGAGTAGATTGTAGTGGATAGAAATCATTGGACTGCAAATCAAGACTACTTGTAACCATAGTCTATCTCAGACACTTACTAGCTGTATAATCCTGCAAAAGTCCCTTTTTATCTGTCTACCACAGTTTCATCATAGCTAAAATAATGAAGTTGAACTAAGTATTGTTGTTAAGCTCCAACTCTATGAGTCAGATCAAGGATTGTTTTTTTTTTGTATTTTGCTTTCCAGATACAACAAAAATGCAAGTGTCATGGGTTTTCTTTTGCTTGTTCATTTGTTTTAACCACCTTGGACATAGTGATAGAGCTTCTCTGGCCAGGTCAGCCATGAATGGCCAAGAAGTAGGTCGACATGCTCACCCAGCAGACTTCTTTCACAATCCTAATTTCTACATTCCATTTGGGACCCAGGCTGTAAATCTCCCCCAGTGTGGTTATTTCTTGCCCCACCTATCATGAATGGAATGAACCATATTATATCAAGAAAGGTCAGCTTTGTAATAAGCCTTGCTTTTAGCTTGGTCTGCCAACCAGAGCAGGGCATATAGTTAGCACAATGTAAGGAAGTATGCATCTCTGAGAAGCAGAGAGCTTGAACAACAAGGTCAGTAGATGTTTTTAAGACACTCTTAACTAGAAAGAAAGTATTAGTACCTGAAATAGAGAACAGGTGGTAACTAAGAAGCTGGGTAGGATGGAGACACACAAAAACAGAGATACAAAAGAGATATGTGGAGGACTTTCCAATACTGGCTAGTTGTGCTAAACAATTTTACCTGGGCAAGAAAAGCTAGACTCTATTCATAAGAAGTACTTTGTCTAGACTGACTTGGTCCATACTGTTAATAATTTAAATTTCTTTCCTTTCTATGTGTTCTACTCAACACAAGGAGGAAAACTCTTTGTGCTTCTTTCATGTTCTTAGAACAGTCATTAACCCTTTGTCTTTGCACTTACATAGGTCTTTGAAGTGTGTCTACATTTTGCAATCAAATCCAACAAATTCCATTGCATAGGCTACTCGTATTTACCACCTACCTATGTGGATTTCATTTTCAATCACCTATAAGGACTTACTGTATATTTAATCAAAATAATAGAAGTAACTCATAACAGGTTAATATCAATGCATCTGGTGGCCACATTCTGAGCCCATGATCCTTCCAGTCTCCAATGGACTTCCCTCTACCCCCTTACCTGTGTCCGCCAAAGTGACAGACGGGGCAAAAAAAAAATCTAGAATTTTATTATCTGTCACTCTTATTTGGGAGCCAGCAGGCAAAGAACTTCACTCAGAAAGCATTAGGGTTAAACAGATTTACAGTGATATAGTATCTCAAAGTGGACTAGAGAAGGTGTCTTCTGAAGAAGAATTGGTTGAGAAGACCGAGTGTCATTAAGTATTAGTTTTCTTTGTGGTAATCATGGGTCAACTCCTCTGACTACAGCTCTCCTTCCTATCTTGCTATCAGGTACAATTATATTAATTGAATCTTTGTCCCTCAAAACATACCTGAGGAGGTTTCCCCCATGAGGGGACCTAAGTCTCCAGGATATTATCACTGCCCTGTCAAAGGGCCTAGAGAAGGACAAGTAGAGGCAGCACAAACAGAATATTATTTTTCAAATTTCTCTCCCTACATTCAAATTCAGTCCTCTGACTTACCTACTGTATGTAGGTTTCTCTAATTTGCATGTGACTTTACTGAGAGCTCTGTATGGAGAAGACACAAACGCTTCATGAACGTTCTGAGGCAATTTGTTTCCACATGATCCATTAAATGAGATATCACTGAATCTCTGTCCTTTCCACACATGTAGAGTCATCATGGGCTAAGTCATGACCTTGACTTCTCAGGATGGTACGGTCAAGATGGAAGTAAAAAAAAATAAACTCAGTCTTTTGGTTTCATTTAAAAAATAATGAAAATAAAACATTCATTTAAAAAGCTCATACAAAATTGTATTTAACTGGGTTGTGCCCAGAATATCCTCTGTCTTTAATTCATGCAAGGGTGGGTCATCTGTGGCCTCAAGGCCACATGTGACCCTCTAAGTCAGCGGCTGTCAACCTGTGGATTGCAACCCTAAGACCATCGGAAAACAAATATTTCCTATGGTCTTAGGAGCCAAGACACCTCTCCTCTACCCATCTCCAGGCTGGTCTGCCCACATGCAGATATGCCCACGTACAAGCATTAAAGGGTCACGGTGTTAGGAAGGTTGAGAACCACTGCTCTAAGTCCTCAACTATGGCACTTTGATCTAATCTAAACTTCATAGAACGAATCTCCTTAATAAAAGGATTTGCTTTGTAAAAACTTAGACACAGACAAAAGTTCATACAGAAGGACATAGAAGGCCACATGTGTCTCCAAGGCTGCAGGTTCCCCATCCCTGGATATCCCCTTTCATTCTAATCCTGACTTGTTACAGTGACATGGTGCCTAATACTAAGACACTGAAATATCTTGGCAAGTTATCACACCCTACTGGAGTTGGGGGAGGGGAGGGGAATCAGTGAAGGGTACATAGAGAAAGTTTGATCTTTGCCTTGAATGATTAGGATTATTTAAATACACTGAGAAGGGTGACAGAATTAACTCCAAATATAGGGAATGCAGAGATTAAAAGAGAAGTGGAGAGCATAGGGCATAGGGTTACATAATTCAAAAGAACCTTGGAGATCATTCCTATGCCAATTCCCTCATTTTCTAAATAAGAAAAGTGAGGCCTAAAGGATAATAGAAACTTGCTAAGCATGATGCAGGTAGTAGGTTACAGAGCTGAGAATTCAGATAGAGTTCCTTTCTCTTGATATCCAACATTCTTCCACTAAACTTCTTCTCTTACCTTTTGGGGATGACAAGTAGTCCAGTAAAATGGAAAATAGTATTCATCATTAGATGTAGCATGAGAAAAAAATAGGAAAGGCAAGCTAGAATCAAATTTTAGAAGGCCTTGCATTACAGACCAAAGAGCTTGGCTTTATCTATGGGAACATGGGCTTTTAGAGGTAGAGGGAATTTTAGGGATATTCCAAATCTGGTTATTTCCTTTTTTAATATGAAGATGAAGAGTTTAGCAGAGCAATTAACTGCATTATTTAAGGTGGTAGATAAAGGACTATAAACCAGCTCTTATGACTGCCTGTTCAGGGCTCTTTCCACCAAACAAGAATGTGTGATATAAAAGGTATTTTAAACACTTTTGAACAAGGTGGTGATGTGATCCGACTGGAGTTTTAGGAAGAAATATTTGGTAACAACATCAAGATGGACTGGAGAGCTGAGTTGAGCACACCAGCTATTAAAGGCAGAAAAGGTAAGAGGATTTTGGAAGTTAAGGGGGAAGGGAGTATTTTCAGAGAATAGGGGTCACAACACCATAGATTTAGAGACAGAAGAAACCTCTGACGCCATCTGGTCCAACACCCCCCCGCCCCCCCCCCCCCCCGCATTTTACATAAAAGAAAAGTGAGGTCTAGGGAGACTAAGTGACTTAGGTTCATAGGATCATAGCTAATCTAGTTCAATCTCATTTTATAATCATTTAATTTGGCCAAGGTCACATAGGTAGTAAGTAGGAGACCTAGAATTTGATCCTAGATACTCCTGTCTTGTCTTTCTACTGCACCTCAGCTCAAACTCTTCCTTGTCCCTTGACATCACACCACAAAGGAGGCTCCCTGCTCTGCCTATGTTCAAAGACATACCACCATGGAGGTAAACAAATTCACAGATAATTAATCTCCAGACTACATTGTAGTTAATAGTTACAACATCTTTATCCAATAAACCTCTTACCAGAGCAGTAAACAAGAAGCAAAATTGACTTATCTGAACTCTACTTCCTCCACTCACCCTCTGATAAAAGCATTAATGAATAATGAAGTGTCCAAAAAGGCAAAGAGGCATAGGAAAGGCATGGAGGGAAAGACAATGGACCTGCCTCAATAATTCACTCATTGTATCTTCAACTTCTTAACAGGTAAGAATTGTCTGGATTTATTTGTCAATGCATAGAAATCACTTGAAGTGCATATTAAATTAAAAAGAAACATGTCTGTATAACTTGAAAATATCTGAATGTTATTTTGAAAACATGACTTCAAAATACATATTTTGTGCATATATAACCATAGGAACATAAATGAAGCACTCAGATAAGGTGAGTGATCAGAATACAGCAAAAATCTGGGGTGGGGAGGTGGAATGAACCAGAGTTGTTTGATGCACAACCAGCCCCTCGAGATGCATATCTAAAGCAGCCAGCATCCTTCCTCCCTTTGTTTCTTTTCTCCTTGCCTAGCCCATCTTTCTTCATGTCGTCCCTGCTTTTTCATAGCCGGCTGAAAAGATGGCAAGGCAATTTCAGCAGGGAATTTTATGCAGATGCAGTATTTATGATGGTAGTCTTAGGGAGAGTCTGTGATTAATGATCACATATAACCTAGTTCAATATAGAAGGAAAAAAGTGGGTTTCTTTATTGGCAGCAATATACTGGAAAGGGGAATATAAATTTGGGGGAATCTCTTAATCCTAGGACACAGACCAATGGGCCAGCTGGGTATTGTTTATAACTTTTAAGATCAATGGTTTCTAAGGTCATGCCAAGCAAAGCCTTATTTTGCCCTGACAGCACAAGGCTTGTAGCTAAGATGTTTAAGAGAACTTTTTTTTTCTTTACTTGGTCTTAGAAAAGATTTGTTTCCCCTCCCAACTATTTTTAGACAGCTCTAATCACTATTGGGTTGTAGGACCATTCCTCTCT
Organism: Pseudochirops cupreus; assembly: GCA_028627135.1. Taxonomy (NCBI): domain Eukaryota; kingdom Metazoa; phylum Chordata; class Mammalia; order Diprotodontia; family Pseudocheiridae; genus Pseudochirops; species Pseudochirops cupreus. The sequence continues at coordinate 437,468,193 of CM053580.1, read as the reverse complement.
ACTGTTCCCCAGACCCTGATTTCTTTGCTCTAAACACCAGCCTGGGACCCATAAGTCTGTCAGAACAATTGCTTTAGCAGCAGGTAAGCCAGTAGAAAAGAGGGTGATTATAGTGGGGTGCTGGGCAATATGGTTTTCTCTCTCCTATCTCTTTTCTCTCCTCTTTCTACTCTTTGCCTTTCTTTTTCTATGTATGTCTCTCTGTGTCTTAGTCTCTCTGTAATTTTCTGACTGTTTTTGTGTCTCTGTATTTCTGTGTCTGTCTGTCTCTGTCTCTGTCTTTGTTTCTCTCTGCTTGTCTCTATGTCTCATTCTGTGTCTCTTATTCTCTACATCCTTTGTACAGGTCTTGTGATGCTTACTTGGATTGTACCCCTACACAGACCCGCACAAACATATTCACCCTCATGTTTCACCTGATATGGAAAGGCTATATAGACATTGCTCATCTACTTCCATAGCACTATTTTGCCAGCAGAAGAAGGTAAGAGTCTCCAGAAAATGGCAGAAGCGGTTGACCTTTAGTGCAACTAGTGCGGACAGAAGCAGTCCTTCCTGTTACTTTCTACTTTCTCTAACTTCTACTTGACTTTTGTCAACATGCTCTTCCCGGTTTCTCTAAAAAAGAATCATTCATTATGAAAAAACAAACAAACAAACAAACCTATCAATATAATTTAACCAAAAATACATTAAAATCTTAGATTTAGAACTTGAAGGGACCTTAGGTGCCATTTAGGCCAGCTCCTTCATCTTGTATATGAAGAAAGCAAGGCCTAGAAACATGAAATGATGTCCTTACTTAGGCAGGAAATGACTGAGCTGAGATTGAAACACAGGACGTCTAACTCCAACTCGAAATTCTGGGTATTTTCTACTATACATTTGTTCTATTACCTGAAAAGAAAATAAATATTTAAATAAGCCTGCTCCTTCAAGTTTATCATGCCCATATTGTATCATCTTAGACTGTGGGCTCATTTGTTAGGTGACTTTCATTCTCAAGTAACAAATCATCCAATGAATTCCGAACTTCTCTGGTTCTGATTGACACCATGGGACCTTTACAGAAGAAAGATTTGATGTGAATCTAAAGGTAAGCAAAGGAAGACAGGAGGCAGAGGTGAGGCCAGAGAGTGTTCCAGGCATGGGGGACAACAAGGGAAAAGGAATAGACAGGATATGTCCAGACTTGGAAGAAAAACTATGGGTTTGAGAGGTCCCATTCAGTCAGAGCTTAATTTTAGTAAAGGAAGAGTCTGTAGTAACTATTCCAAAACTCTTGCAGAATACCAGAAGACTGTCCTAAATCTCACCATTTTGCCAGCAGAGGTTGTTTACGGCTTGTGGAGCAGAGATAAAATTAAAACATAAATAAAAACAATAGCAACTTATTGAGTCCTGAAAACTGTTGTATGTACATACATATAAATATACATATATGTGTATGTATATATGTATATATAATACATATAGCATGTATATATATATATATATATAAAACTGAAGTGTCTGAAGCACTTCATTATGTGCTTGAATCAGTATATCTGTACATGTATATATACATTGTTAATATATGTATATGAAATCATACATGTAGACACATATACATACACACACACACACACACACACACACACACACACACACACATATATATATATATATATATACACACACACATATTTATGAATCTTGGCAGATTATCTCAGTTGTTATAAGTTAAGGCAATAATGAAAACTGTTTTAATTCATTCATTATGTTCAGTGAGTCTTTTGCATTCACCATTTCTTTGTGTGTGTATGTTACATTGAGTACCTTTCTGCTCTTCTCTTTTTTAAAGAATCCCTAGATATGAACCGTAATCTAAACCATAAACAAATGTGTCCCTAAATCACTAAGGCTAGATTTCAACAAGGTAAATGTGTGGGAAAAGGGAATTTAATTCCTCCTAGAAAGAAGGAAGCCAGGCTCCTCCTAGACTGAACTTGGTCTGACTGTCTGCCTGGGTCAAGAGCAGAGGGGTTTCTGGCCAAAGAATAAAGAATAATTATAGTTTTCCAAACCAGTGAACCCAACAGTGGTTCTACATGGATAAACTTGAATTAGTTGAGCTTGTTGGTGATTTTCAGATGAATTATGTGGTAAGCATAGAGTCTAATGAGCACCAATTTAAAGTATATAACATGAGCTGTATGTAGGTATGACAAGCAGAGATAGGAACTGGAGTCAATCAGCTCTTTGTATACCTTTACGAGGCTTTCACAAGAAGTAGCTCCTGAGAACGAAATTTATATACCTTGTACAAAAGGAGAATCAATTCCGATAAGCAATATTTTGATTCTAACTTCAGACTGGAGGTGAGAAAAGTTTATCAGAAAGTAAAATGAATTACTTGACTCATTGTAAAATACAAGAATGTTTGACTTTTACCCTCCCAATGCCTTGAATTTAAAAGGGCTTCTGGGCCAGCTATCTCTTCTTTTCCAACTTGGCTACACTCCTTTGTAATGGATTCCATTGTGTTCCCCCAGAAACCTCATCTTCAAAGAATTGATCTCCTGAGATTTCTTCAGCCTTGGGACTTATATGTCATTGTTATTCTTGGTACTTGCTGCTGCTCTGATCGGAAGACTATAGCATGAACAAAGAACACCTTCCAAAATATCTATTTAAAACAGTCTCCTGGCTCATTGATTTCTCATCTGACTACCCTTCTTTGGATGGAACCTCATCATCCTCCTTTGCAGAGTTCCTTCTGTCCCATTTCATTCCCCTCATTTGACTTCTTCTCATGTGTTGTCTTCTATTAGATTATAGGCTCCTTGAAGGCAGGACCTATAATTCTTTTTCATATTCATATCCTCTGCAGAGGTGCTTGGCAAATAGTAGATACTTAATAAATGTTTATTGATTGGCTTCTGTGTGCATAGACATCTTTTTATTCAATAAAACAAACATTTATTAAATGCCTAAGACATGTAAGGCAATGTTATAGTCATGATAAATATGAAGGTTAAATATTATAGTCTCTACTTTTAAGGAACTTATAATCTTCTATTGATGATTAGAGAGGTAGTTTACACAACTATGTGATAGACACAGCTGATTGTGAGAAATGCAAAGGAAATTTTGAAAAAAAATCTTTTTAGAAACCAGAAGGGAGAAATTACCTTTAGCTGGGTATGAAGAAAATCATCACTTGAGTCAGGTTTTCAACCAGCAGAGGATTTCAAAAAGTAGAACTTGATGGGGGATGAAATTGTCTATTCCAAGAACTTAAGGAAGAGAGGAGAAAGGCAAGACAAAATGAGGAGAACAGTTTTATTAGAAAGGAAGATATGTTTAAGTAATAGCATAAGTTAAAATGGAAATGGTAAGCTAGAATCAGATTATAGAGCAATCAGCAAGGTGACCAGAGATACACCCTTGGAAGATGACATGTTCTTCAGCGTGAATGATAACCTGAGAAGAGGGAAACTGGAGGTAGGAAGAGCAATGAAAAGGCTTTCATTGTCAACCTGGGCAGAATTGAACAGTGCCTAAAGTAGGGTGACTGCAATGAGCACTGGCAAGAGTAGACAAATGTGACAGATATTGAGGAGGCAGAATGAACAGAATTCAACAACTGATTGGATGTGTGGGAGGGGAAGAGGTAAAGGTAAAAGATAGCTATGAGATTTTTATCATTTTCTCATTTTAACAAAATGACATGTTTTGAGGTAAAGACTTTGGGAGAGGGTTAAAATGATGAGATTAGTATTAAGAATGTTAAATCTGAGGCATTGTAGTACATCAATGCAATTGGCAACCAGCACACAGTAGGAAATGCAGAACTAACACTCCTGGAAAAAGTTGTGGACTACAGATATAGATTTGGGAATCAACTGCATCGAGATGACAAATGAAGCCATGGAAGTTGATTAAATCCCCAAAATAACAATCTAAAGACAGGAAAAAAGAGGCCCAACAATATAGTCTTGTTGCTAAAAGTACATTTTTCTTTCATTTTGGTTTGTATCCTCAAGGTCAACAGAATGTCTTGGACATGGTAGCCTCTTAACAAGTCTTAATGGATTGCATTCTACTAAATGGTGGAAAACATGAAGAGCAGAGGAGAAAGAGGAGAGGTCAAAATATAGAAGGAAAACCACATGAATAGAGAGACAAATAATTTAATGCAGAGGATAGTCTAAAGAAAGATTTTTTCAATAATATAAAACACTGTAGAGTTCAAGCAGGTGGATGGTCATTTGCCCTTGACAATAAAGTAATTTGTGACTTTAGGGGAAAATGTTTCTTCAGAATAGTAGACAGGTAAGATAAAATATAAGAGAAAAAGTGAAAAGATGGAAGAGAAATAGAGATAGCTAGTGTAGGCTATTGTTCCTAGAATATTGTTAGATTAAAAGCAAGAATTAGATAAAGAAAGAGGTCAAAGGAAAGTTATTTTAAGGAAGGTAAGATTTGTGTATGTTCATAAAATAAATGGAAATACCAACAGGAAAGAGAGAGCCAGTGCCATACGGTGACAGAGAAACAAAGAAGAATGAGAGGCAGAGACAGCAAAGAAAATGATGAAGAAAATTGGCTAAGGGCATATCAAGTACACACCTGAAGAGATGAATACTAGGAATGAATAGGGCTACCTCATATTCTAACCCTAAAGAAAAAAGAGCAAAGGATGCATGAATGAGGGCATGGAGAGGAATATAGGACTAGAAAGAATATAGGATGAGAGTTGAGTGAATCCATGTTGCATAGACTTGACTTAGTAAAGCAGGAAGTAAAGTCTTGTGGTGAGAGTGAGGGGAAAGTTGTGCATTTAGAGGTTTGAGGAGGGAAGAGAAGGTTGGGAAGAGCCACCATGCACAATGATAAAGTCAACAAGAACTGGAAAAAATGGTATCAATGGAGAATTGATGCTAAAACATAAATCTGTAGGGAATTCAGATATCACAGCTATAAGACTTCCTCTCAAGGATTTGATTGCTTGGGATTCATAATGGAGAAAGGACATTACTAGTAAGGATTACCAAGAGTTGAGGACTGACATCCAAAGGATGGGAAGTGGGAAAGACAAGCAGATGATAGATGTCTGTTAATGCTAATGCATAATCTCTATGATTAACCATTAGTTTGAAATGGGTTACGGAAGTAACTGAGACCATCAGAGTGAAAGGTTGGGAAAACAGTGACAGACTGAATAGCCAAAGATATTATTGATGGGAAAAGAAAAGATTTGGGATGTTCAGAAAGTAGAACAATAGTAAAAAATGCACTGTCAGTATTCAGCACATCCTTAAGAACATTAGGCCCAGAAGTAGAAAGGAACATTTGATTTAATAAAACACCTTAATTTTCTAAGTGATTATCAGAGTGCCAGGCCTTTGGGTCATCTTTCTGAGTTCAAATCTGACCTCATATACTTACTAGTTGTGGTACCCTGGGCAAGTCACTTACTGTTAATGTCTTAGTTTCCTCATAAAATGAGCTAGAGTAGTAAATAGTAAATCACTCCAGTGTCTTCACCAATAAAATCCCAAATGGGGTCTCAAAGAGTTAGACATAACTGAAATGACTGAACAACAACAATCAGGAGCATGGAGTATCTGTAGTCTAAAAAATAAAACAATACAAAAAAGATAATCTGAGATTACATTGCGGACGTCCTTGTGTACCAGGCTACAGAGTTTGGATTTAAATTGATACTCTAATGGAGAGGATAAAAGGCTTGTGAATGGGGCTATGGCATATTGAAGACTGATCTGTCAATAGAACACAGTATAGATTGGAACTGAGAGATTAGAGACAAGGAAATCAGTTAACAGATGATTGAAATAGACCATATTTGATAAATGAACTACTTACTGCTTCTTAACTTTCTCCTCTCCTTGTCTTTGCCTGGAAATAATTTCCTTTTCTTCTCTCCCTTCTCAATTGCTGCATGTTAACATCTCACTCATTTTGAAGGTTCCTCTCAAATACAATACTTATATTCCTATATTTCCCAACCTATCACTGCCATCAGAGCCCTCTGTAAATCATCTCAACCCAATGGTTAAGCATATTGATTGTACATTATAATTAAGAGACATCCATCATCTGTTTGGCTTTCCTGGTCCCCATCCTTTTGATCTCAGTCTTCAACTGTTGGTAATCCTTACTATATGCTTTCTCTGTTCTGAATCCCAACCAATCAGATCCTCAGTCTTGTAGCTGTGTCTGAATTCCTTACTGATTTATGAGATCCTTAGAGATACTTTAGTTTTATCCTTATATTAATCATTAATTCTACATACAATGTATACGATAAGTACTGGTCCTCAGTTAAGCACTTTCGGGGACCAGAACCTCACTATCTCATAAGCAGCATCTTTCATTTTTGGACACCTTTAACTGTTTTTATTTGTGGTAAATTTAAATCTGCCTCCTTTCAACTTCTACCAAAAGACTTAATTGTGGGCCCTAGCATTAAACAGAAAAATAACAAAAACAATCGTTACTTTTCTATATGACAGCTTAGTCTACAAAACAACTAGCCTGATCTTCAAGAAAAACACTCTCAGTTTTTTTTTTAATTTTTTGACTCAATCTTACAGAATTTGGGTCCATCACTATTCTAGTTTCTCTTTCATGAACATGCTCCATCTTACCAATGTCTCTTTCAAAATTTAATTTGTTGTTGTTCTTGAGTTGTTTCAGTTGTGCCTGAGTCTTTGTGACCTCATTTGGGGTTTTCTTGGCAAAGATACTTCAGTGGTTTGCCATTTCCTTCTTCATCTCATTTTACAGATGCACAGCTGAGACGTACAGGGTTTAGTGACTTTCCCAGGGTCAAATAGCTAGAAGATGAGTCTTCTTCACTCCTGGCCTGGCAGTCTATCCACTGTGCCACCCAAAGTTTAATACTTTCAGAATAGAGAAGCATCAAAAATAAAACCTTATTTTTGTAAACCATATTGGTTTGCAAAATGATTTCATATAAATTTCCCATATAATTCCCTAGACCTAAATATCTAATTTTTGTTGTTTTATCAATTTCACACACCACCCCTCCCACACACACATCTGTCCTATTATCTCCACTCACAAGGCAACGAACAGACCCTTTGTATATCTCATCTGGCTGGATGCTATAGCTTCCAAATTTGTTCCCCTGTCTCAAGTCTCTCCCTTTTCCATTCTGTTTTTCCTATGGCTACCAAAGTAATATTTCTAAAGCACCACCCTGACCAAATTACTCCCCCTACTAAATAAACTCTGATGGCTCCCTCTTACCTCTAGGTAACTCCCTCTTACCTCTAGGAAACTCCTTTGCTTAGAATGTAAATCCCTTAATAATATAGCCTCAGCCTATATTTAGTTGGTTGGTTATAAATGATTCATCTTCAATTTCCCATTGGGCCAAATTAAACTACTGACTGTCCCTCAGACATATAATGTTGGGGGGCAGAGCCAAGATGGTGGTGTAGGAGCAGCAACATATCACAGCTCTCACTTAGCCACCCCAAAATACCCGTAAAACATGACTCTAAACTAATCCTAGAACTCCAAAACGCACACAAATATACTTTCCACTGAAGTCAGCTCAGCTACGAGGAACCATATCAGCACTGCGAACCGAAACCAGCCTGGCCTGAAGCCCTGGCTGAGCCCTGGGGGTGGCTGGATGGGAGGACTCGAGGAGCCTTGCATTAGCGGCAGCTGCAGCGTTCAGAACTAGGTCAGTGGGACTTGCGAAATCGGGGATGAAAAGCAGTCTGGCCAAAAGGCCTCTAGGGCGGGAAATCGAAAGGCAGAGGTTTTGCACCCACCTCAGCATTGCAGCTTTCGCACACTAGGCCTTCAGACAGCAGGGGGACTAAGTGATTGTTCAGAGGCCAAGAGTTCTTGCGTTGAGTGGCCTGGATCCGGATCACGGTCTTGGGCTTTTGGTCCTGCGAGTCTTTGTTACCCAGTGAGCTGGAAGTAAGTAGGAAGGGACCCAGCACCTTCCTGAGAGCTACGGCAGCCAGGAGGACCCCAGTGATTTTGGAAAGAGCTTTCCCTTCTGGAAGCAGAGCCCCACAGAGATTTAAAAAAAAAATCAAGACTGACCAACCATGAGTAAGAATAAGCATAAGAGGCAAAGTAAGAACAGCAACCAAACCCTCAATTCCTTCTTTGGGGAAAAGAAAGATCATGGCAGAGAGAGGGAGGAGGACAGTGGAGCCAGAGCACCCCCACCAGGGGCTTCCAATAAACATGAAGACTGCCTTAAAGCTAGGGATGAGCTGAAGAAGGATTTTCAAAACCAAATAAGAGAAGTGGAAGAAAAATTGGGAAGAGAAATAAGAATGTTGCAAGAAAATCATGAAAAGAGAGTCAGCAGTATGACTGAAGAAATCAACACCCTAAAAAATAGATTAACTCAAATGACAAAAGAGGCCCATAAAGCCAATGAGGAGAAGAATGCCTTAAAAAGTC
>CM053580.1:437432075-437459224 GCA_028627135.1 Pseudochirops cupreus | reverse complement strand
GACACAGGAGAGAATAGACTAGGGGAGGGGGGATACACTGGGATGGCTGTTTTGGGGTGCTGGGTAGGGGAAAGATGGGGAGAAAATATGTAACTCAAAATCTTGTGGAAATGAATGATGCAAACTAAAATAAAATTAAAAAAAAAAGACATATAATGTTATGCCTTTTTCCTGTGCTTTTGCACAGAGTGTATCTTCCATGCCCAGAATTCACTTTGTCCTCAACTCTGCCTCTTAGAAAGCATAGGGTCATTCAAAATTCAGCTTCAGATGGCATGAGTCCTTCTTAGATTACCCACCTTAAACACACACACACACACACACACACACACACACACACACACACACACACATACACACCCCTGTACATGCCTGCACACAGAGTGTATTTTGTTTCCTCCCCCCCCAAAGGAGGAAAATTACCTTTTTTTGTATACATTTGTGTATGTGTACATATAATTCATAAATATACATGTATGTATCTATACATATGTATTTCTTCCCCTTATGTAATATATGTTGTGTAGTAGGTGTTTAAAACCACTTAGTTTAAGACCACTTAGTAGGTGTTTAAAAATATTGATTTTTAAAAATTGTTAATTGACTAATTGATCTCTCTTCTGTGACAGTGTCTGTTACCTTTATAAGTACAGGTCTCCAAGTAAGACTGTATCATTACCTGATATTAATAATTAGAAGTTCATAAAATGAGAGGTTAGCATTACTGTTAGTTCTTTTGAGGAATTTCACATGATTTTCACATATAGATGGGGTAGAACTTGTTGGAGGAGAGCCTTGAAGTGCACATTTTGTTCTGCTTAATCAAGTGCTTTCTTAGTGTCAAGAAACAACAGTGGGATCTTATTTTCTCTCCATCTTCTAGTCATTTGCAAAATGGTACAGGCATGTTCTACTACACAACATTGCTTGAAAAAGTTTATCTCTTCCCTTTGAATAGCTTTGTCATGCATGCCCTCAATAATTCTGTAGATTATCTTTACATAAATGTTATATAGATTTGAAAGTAAGCATACAGGTCAGGAGTAATTGTCATTCTCTTGGTCACTGTGTGTGTATATGTATGTGTGTGAAAAAGAGAGAGAGGTGTGTGTGTGTGTGAGAGAGAGAGAGAGAGAGAGATGTGCGTGAGAGATGTGTGTATGTGTATGTATTTCTGGTTTTGGGGGTTTTTTTTTTGCTTTTTTGGAGGGCAATTGGGGTTAAGTGACTTGCCCAAATTCACACAGCTAGTAAATGTGTCAAGTGTCTGAGGCCGAATTTGAGCTCAGGTCCTCCTGACTCCAGGGCCAGTGCTCTATTCACTGCACCACCTAGCTGCCCCTGTAAGTATTTCTGGATCCTTTGCACTTTTTCTCATTATTCTACCATTGCCACTTCAGGAAAGGAAGGGGATGCATATATAGGGTTGAGGATTATCTGATATTTTTCTTTGTTTCATGGCCTGCAGTAGGAACAGGTACCTCTCCAAATGGCCAGCTGACTAACAATAAGCTTCTTCCTGCCTGGTTCTTGAAAGCCAACATGATCTGTTGCTGCCCTGTACTCTCAGCCTGATAAAGCTTGCTAGAGCTTGCCTCCCACTGTCAGAACCTTTGAAACCCTGCGTCATTACCTCCATGCCAGGAAGACATTTGATTAGTACTTTGTGGAAGAACTTCCTGACTAATTGAGAATAAATGCTTTATCAACCTTCAAACACTATAGAAAAATGATTTAATGTTACTCCACTATACCCAATGAGAAGCAAAATATTTTCTTTAGCTTTGTGAGGGTGATAACACTTTATAAGTAAACACTCCATTTATGCAAAAGTTTTAAGTCTTTACAAACTAAACAAGAATCATAATTTGACAACTGACAAACTTTGGCTTCTGAAAATCAGACCCTCATTTGGAGGCTTGAGGGTAGAATTAGATTTTACAACAGTTGAATTAATTCTCAACCTTGGACAATATATGCACACATCATCTTTATGAACTAAGAGTAAAATGAAAATATTTCCATTCTACAATTTGAATTCTATTTCCTTGTACACTACTAGAAAGTTTATATACTTCTGCATTTTTAGTCCTCTTCCTACACCTATGTTTTGTGTTTCCAAGTCTTGGCCAATTTCAGTTTAAGCCATAAATGGAAAGCCCTGGGGTCTCACTGTGATTTCCATTAGAACCCCATTCATCTTTGTTCCCCTCGTTCAGCCATCTGGGTACTGCTGCCAGTCAATGGAAATCACTTGTGCTTTATTACAGCATAAATGGATGAAATCGCAAGCACCTAAATGGGCCCTAATTTTTTCCACTTAGAAATCAAATACAATCCTGTTACTTTCTTTTACTCCTTTTGTTTGTGGCCACTCCATATGACTGTGCTAACAGGTCTCTCATTTATGATCAAACAGAGCCTCCACGGCTTGGGCTATTATCTGGTAACCATAAGCAAATGGGAATTTTTTAAGCACAGACCACATTGGAACAGGCCAGGAGTCCACCTGTTAGCTTCAAACAGGTGTTCCTCAACCCCTAAATTAATTTTAAATACACTTTTCCAAGGTACGATAATCTATTGTTCTTTCCAGTCCTGGAGGATAGTGGGAAAATAAGTGGGAAGGAGGCAGTTTGTCATAGAGAATGAATAGTTTATTTAGAGTCAGAAAATTTGATTTCTGAAGCTGGCTTTGCTCTTTGTTACTTGAATTACCTTGGTCAAGTCACTTAACTTAAAACCTGTCCCTCCATTTCTCCACCTGCAGAATGAAAGGACTGGACTAGAGAATCTTGACAGCCCCTTCTACGTCTCCAATTTTAAAATTATTTTTATATATTTATATATTTTTATTATTGTCTCTTATTTTTGCTACTAACCTGCTATATATCCTCAAAAAATCTCTTTACTTGCTTGGGCCATTCAATCTTCTCTTTCTAACAAGATCACAGTTATCCCCCAAGATACCTGTGAACATGTGTGGGATCTGGTTTGCAAAGGATTTTTAATCCTGGCTGATGATGGGTAGTATGGCAATGGAGATATTATTATCATGGCTGACCTCATCTTTCTCATTATTATTACCATCATAATTATGATTATTTTTACCTCTATTCGATGAGATAACATAAGGTGGCAGGCAGATGCTTCACTGCAGAAGGTATTGCTTCATTCTATGCTGCTTAAGGATTCAAGGTTAACTCCATTATAGCATTCAAGCCAAGGGCTCCGTTTGTAGGGGTTTGGTCCTACATAAGGCAGAGACCCAACAAACTCATTATGTCCAAATGGGACTTGAAATCTCTTTGTCTAATGTTATAATAAGCAATTAGAAGCATCTTCTCAGCATTCAAATAGGGTTATATTGAAGCCCTAGAGAGAAGTTTTATACTGGCAGAATTCTGTTGATGGAATGTGCATATGTTCAATGGATCCCTAAGGTATGATCGATTGCTGGATGCCAGAGCAGATTGCCCTAGGCATTCAGGGGAGACAACACTTGTGTTTCAAAGTCTGAACATTAAAAATAATATGCATGCTCATTTTGAGGATCTCAGTGCTTTCACCAGATCGATGATCTATTTTCTTGGAAATAATAACACATAAAGCTATCCTCCAAGCTCCACTTCCTTAATCCAGGTTTCACATTTTTTTCTCCTTCCATAATAAAGGTGAACTGGAAGTGTGTTGTCATTATATTCCACTCTATGAAGAACTTCTATTGGTCTGAGCGTTCACATGGAAAGGTAACCAAACTTTCAAGAATATGGATATATCACTGTGAAACCTTTGAAAAGGGTCAGGTGGTTTTCTATGGTTTACTTGGCCAGAGTATTCTTATTAGTTGGGGACATATTCAACAAAGGAGAATGTTGTACTCTGTATAATCATCTTCCAAATGAAATATTAAGACTAGATGATCTCTAAGGTCCCTTACAGCTCTAAGATTCTGTGGCTATAAAACAGTACCCAAGTGACATTTGATAAACTTACTTTGGCACAGTTTACTTTTCCTGAGGGACAGACATATACAATAGGTAGAAAAGTGGGGGATCCATCACTTGTGCATTCATTCAGTGAGCATTTATAAAGCACCTACTATAGACAAAGTGCTGTACTAATTGAGGGAGAAATAACCAAGTCAATTAAGATGTGGCTTTTGCCCTCATGGAGTTTATAAGGAGGGGAAGACAATCAGACAAACATGTAATATGAAATAATGATAGCATAAGAGAACTATGAGATCTTCAAGATCTGAAGAAAGAAAAATCATCTCAGACTAAGGAATCAGTGATGACTTGTGGCAGAACTCAACTGTAGACTCAGACAAAATATCTAGAAATAAATAGAAGCACAAGACTGAAGGGCATTGAGTATCAGGTTAGAGTTTGGAGTCAGAAAGAACCTCAGAGACAATCTAGTTAATTGTGTGGTTGTGGTTTGTCCTTTATTCTCAAATAGGATCATGATATCAGGAAGTTGATACTGTGACTTGCAAATGAATTGGATTTAAGTGAAAGAGGACTGTGCAAAGTCATCATCTTCCCTTTCTCCTCTGGAATTATCTGGGGCCAGTGGCAAGACATAGATCAGGCCATGTCTGACTGGATAATCCTCTCTGTATGAAAACCTCCAGTGAAAAGGAAGTCACTATGGAATTCAGGGATATTCCATTTGAATTTTTGAAAATTCTAAATATTACCCTTATATTATTCTGAAATTCTTTATAACTCCTATGTCAGAAATTCCCATTACATGAAGGGTCTGAGTATACACTAGGGCAAAAGTGTCAAACACTTGACCAGCTTCTGCATTGTGATCTGTAATTCTCGAGAGTGCTACTATACCAGATTAAAATGTAATTGGGAAATATTTTAAAAATAAATGACAATACAATAAAAGTGTAATATCATTTCATTATACCCTGTGAAGAACTTCTACTATTAATATGTGGTTTTTAACACCAACCTGTGGCTTATGGTGATTCTGATGAACCATTTGGTGGCCCCAATTCTAAGTTTGATAACACTACTTTAGAGTATTTTCTCAATTTCTTGGTGAATGGTCCAACCTAGAAAACCTGAGAAAATGTACACAGTACACTCTAAAGTGTACTGTCATTGACTACCACTTGTAAGCATGAAGTTCATAATACAAAAATTTAGCTAAAAGGAAGAAAAAACAAGTCGGAGACCATTAAGCAAGGGTCACTTCCAATGTATCTGTAAATCCCTTGTTACTTATACTTAGGAAATTGGGGACTCTTCGTGTGAAAGTGCCTGATTACTCTTCCATTCTAAGTCCTATCTTCTAGGACTTGTCTCGATTAGTCAAAGTACTAGGGCAATAAGGTAACTTTTCTTACTTTCTGTCATTCCTTTCCCCAGCTCAATACTCTATGAAATTTCTCAGGTATGAAGAGGCAAGATGACAAGTCTTTAGGTTTCTTCAATTTGTTGGTGCTATCTCCCTCAATAAGAATGAAAGCTCTCCCTCTTCTTACTTGACCTTCAATACCCTTTTCTCCCTCCTTGGTTACTCCCATGAGTTTAGGAAGCTAGGCAGCTAGTTGGCACTTTAGAGAGAATGTGGGACTTGGAATCATCAACTGCAAACTTCAAATCTTGTTCATAATAGCCATGTCTCTCCTAGCAGATTACTGCCTCTCTGTTTCTCATTTTTTTCCCTATCTAAAATGAGATAAACCTTACATAGATCTCACAGCATTGTTGTGTAGATAAAATGAGTTAACATGAGGAAGGCAGTTTGCAAGCTTTCTATAAATAAATAGCAATTATTATTATTATTATTAATACTATTTGTGGTGGTGGTAGTGCTAGTTATAGTAGTACTTGTTGTTTGCATTCCTACCCTTTGCCAGACATACCTTTAGGGCAGCACCCTTAATTTCTCCCAATCTCTCACTAATAGAGAGGGAAAGGAAAGAATAAGATCCCAGAAACCACTATTCATTGAAAGGTTTGCGTAAATGATTAATTTGATCAGATATATACATATAAATAACTAATATGACAGTTGTGTGACAGAGAGATCAGAGTGGGGAGAGATGGAAGAAGGACCAGCAAGAAAGTTGTTTCAATAGGTCATGTGACAGGTAATGAGGGCCTGTACAATAGCAACTGAAAGTGTATTGATTATGAAAATGAGGGGGAGAGAAAAATCAAAGATGACAATGAAGTTCAAGTGTAGATGATAGGGAGAATAGGGTGCTATTAATAGAAATGAGAAATTCAGATCAAATTTGCAAAATAATGTTAATTTCTGTTTTTACCATGCTGAGTTTGAGATGCCTCATAGATCTTTAGTCGGTATTTGGAGATTTGTGTCTGGTTCTCAGGAAAAGCATCAGACCTGGGGAAGCAGTTTTGGAAGTCACCCATACAGAAGTGTTATTCAAAGCTGCTTAGACGAGGATATAAAGAAATGAGAGGAGAAGAAAGGAGAGGAAATAAAATGAGATGAGATTAGGGAAAAGGAGTCCATAGCAGACTTTGGAAATAGTTATGTTAAGTGATAGGAAAGAGGGAGAGGAGCCAAGACAGACATAAATAAGAAATAGTCAGATTGGAAGGGAAAGGAGGTTGTCAAATGATGCTTCATTATCAAGGAACATATGAATAACTAAACAAATCCAAAACAACCTTATAATGGAAAAACAATTTGGGAAATAAGAAATTCAAGGGACTTAGATGTGGAATGGGTTTTAGAGTTCATTTAATCTAGGTCCCATGTTTTGTTGATAAAGAAACCAAAACCTAGAGATGTTAAATGATGAGGGCACATAGGTAATAATTAGAGCCTGAGTATAAACCCAATTCTCCTGAATTCAAATTCAGTATTCTTTCAACTGAATCTTATAAATCTTACCACCTGCAAGCAGGTGGTAAGGAAGAAGAGGCACGAAGTGAAGATTATTTTTCCCTGAGAAGCTTGGCAGTATAGAAGAGGAAAGAAAGGAGATTAGTAGCTAGATGAAGCAGAATATTTGAGGGAAGGTATTTTTGTTGTATTTTATTTTTTAAAAAAATGAGGAGATTCACTCTCCTTTGTAGGCAGTTGGAAATATAATAAGGAAAAGATTAAAGAAGCATAAAATGCCAGGGACAGAAGTGATAGAAGGTGAATGAAAATTAGGGACAGATCTGAGGTCTTCACTGATCTTGCTGCTGGTGTTATTGATGCAAATGTGAAGGGATTGGGGAAAGTTTGAATGAATGACCAATATTAGTAAATGCCCTATTTAGCTCTTTACGGACAGGTTAGTCTAGACCAAGTTTTCAAGACCTTGAGGATTTGCCACAATCATGTCTTAAATTATAGTATTGGCAGAAAGAATCTAGGTATAATAGTTGACTTAACAACCAAATCAAATCTCTATATGAAGGATGTGATCCCTGACCATTTAAATAGCATTGAAATACTGATGTCATCACATCTACATTAAGTAGACATGGCCCAGCATGAATAGTAATTAATTATCCAATAAGTCTTCAATTAGTCTTTTAGGTACATAAAACATTGCTCTTCTAGGAAGTCAGGAGCCAATTTGGGAATGGACCAACATTAACCCTCCTTTCCAGCAATGGTTATCTTTTTCATTTTGTATATTCCCAGCACAATATTGTAGGATTGTAGTGGTCCTATATTTTCTAGGTCAACAGGCACTATGGGAAATCAAAGGAATATATTTGTTTCTTGGTAAGTGGGATAACACTTCCTACATTTTATCAACATTGGATCCTGCGCCACTTCATGTATTGCTGTCAATAAAAATGATAAAACATCTCAACAGTCAAAAATACATCCAGGAGAGTTACTAGTCTATGCAAAAAACTAAACAAAACAACAAAACAGCAGCAGCAGGTTCTCCCTGCAAAACAGCATGGAGACCACAGTCGAATTTCCTTTAGTTGTTAGACTACCAGCTGGTGATGTCCCTGGGCAAGGAGAAAAGAAGAACAAAACAAGATGCTAAGATCTGATGTAGTCAGGCAGCTGCCTGGAGTTCAACTCACCTGCTTTACACATCAGTTTTCATAATTCTGATTTCCTTTCTAATCATCACTCTGGCCCTTTGTTTCTCATCTGATATTGAACACCCCTAATGCTGATACAGAAGCAGCAAACAACGTTCCCCAGTGCAAGAAAAGACTGTTTTCTCCTGCTTTTAGCAATGTGACCTTAAGTATTGATTTATAGCCCGCTGCAGCACCCCAATGCAAGAGGGAATGGTGGTAATTAAGTTAGTATCTATGCTCTCTAAAATTGTGCTGACTTGCAACAAAGAGAGACCCTTTATTTTTCCTCTCTGCCTCCCTGTGAATGCAGATGCAGGCACTGACCTCTGACCCTTCTCAGAATTCTCTAGCTGCAGCTGTTATTTTTCTTTCTCAGTGCCTTTAGGTGCTGATAGAGTGGTAAGATTCATTAATTTTTGCGTACAACTCTTTCTTAAGCAAACAGTGGCTCAGTTTATACCCCAACCCTGACTGTAGGATGTATCCCTATTCTCATCAAAATAGAAAGGAGAGCTATCTACCAAGCTAGGAGTGAATAGAGAGGCTGAGAAGAGTTATTTAGAAGAAACAGAACTTACAAGATGATTTTCATATTTAAACATGTTTTTACAGTGGTGAAATTCATAAAAAAGAAGATTGTAAAGTGAGCTGAGTGAGAAATCTCTTTTGTATTCCATTAGCATCATTACTGAAATAGGGCCACAAAAAGGTAATGGCAATAAAACCAACTACCTTGAGGTACACATGCAAATGATATGCTAATATATGCTAATTTGAGTACCATGTTCAGTGTCCATAAAAAATACTAAATACAGCTAATTAAAAATAGGTAAGTTGCTGCATTTTACACTTCTAAGCAATATGAGGGAGGTAGTATATTATGAAAATTATAGTATGCTTGCCTTAGGGAATGCATCCCACATTTTAACTGAATTTCTTTTTCTGGCATATTTGTCCATTTCAGTGAATGCAATCACATTTCCTCTTTCCAACCCTAGGTCTTAGATCCATGATGTTAGAAACAAAAACTAAATAAGAAATTAAGTGTTTAGCCCCAAGGTAAACAAACAATGTACTTCCTAGAAACTTACAAAGTGTCATGCCCACTTACTGCTCCTCTTAGCAGTAAGTGCTAACCCACAAGGAGTAAGTTGGAGGGTTCAGCAGCCAGCCACAATGAAAATTTGTGGGAAACATGCCTGGGTGTTCTCTGTATACTCAGGAAATGTGAAGATTGGAGTATTTAGCATAAGCTTCTGTCAACACAGACAATTCCTTTTCTAAAATGCCTACGTATCCTGGTTAATTTTTATATTTGGAAACTTTCTCCAAAAATAGCTGTTTGAAAGCTGAGCATATATTTGATTTTAAAGTTGCCTGTCTAAAAAACTGTACCTTATCCTTGTCCTAACTATACACATTTTATGTCAGCCATTTAAAGGGGAAGTTATCCTCAATGTTCTATAGTCCTACTTTCAAATTTATACTCAGACCAAAATATTGAGTCCAAACACAGCTGGATTATGCAAATGGATCCTCCTCTTATCATTTTCACTTTTTGTGCAAAGAAAATGTTAAGAAGAGGAGGGAGTAAAACACAGTAGCACCCTAAAATTATTGTTTTTACAGAAACTTAGTTACAGCATTGACCTTTCCTGACACACAATTGTTGTTCCTTTTTCCTAAGGTCACTTCTTATCTTCTTCTTATGTATCTTGCATATTATCCTTTATGAATACATTATCTCATCCTTGAGGGCAGAGAACATTATGTTTTCCTTTTACTTTTTTAATCCCTAGCACTTGGTGGGATCATCTCCAGTTGTCCTGATATATATTTTGCCACTGGACCCAGATAGCTCGAAAGGAGGAAGTGAGGATGAATATTTTTGGCAGCCCTCCCTCACTGAAATCTAATTCATTTGAAAGTCATGTAAACAGCTTCTTGATGTCATATCCTCTTTGAGAAGGAAGGACAAACAACTATAAACAACAATAGCGACAAAGGACAACACAGTGCCTGCTGCAAATTAAGTCCTTAAAAAATGTTTGCTGATTCATAGCTTGTCAATTACCACAATAATGACCACCTCACTTTTATATACCACTTTATAATTTATAGAGTTCTTTCTTCACAGTAATCCTGAGAGACAGATCTGAAATGTGTATGTGTGTGTGTATTTATGTATATACATATGTAGAGAGACATGTGTGTATATATATATATATGTATGTGTGTATGTATGTATGTATGTATGTAGGCATATGTATGTATACCCAGCGTATTTCACCAGCAATATTATAGGGGTTCCACTGTTTTCTGATTTTGGTAATGATTTTCTGTTTGATCTACTTCCCACTTTTTTGTGAGAATGCTTGAATATGTCTTTTAATGAAAATACTTTGCTCTTCAAGACCACTCTTGTCCCAACGTCTTCAAGTTCATGAAGTATCAAGAATCTCTGTGATCAATTTCATTTCAACCATGAAGGATAACTATACTCTACAATGCAAAAATAAATATTTGGTTCAATTTTTACTGCATCCTGCAAAGTTCTCCCTCCTCATCTTTGCTTAGAAATCTTCAAGATTCAATTCTACAATCAGCCTTTCCTGATCCCCATCCTTCCAATAATAACAAGAAAAACAATCCCCCAACCCTGTCATTGCACTCTCTAAACTACCTTTTTGGTATTTTGTGTTTGCAGGGCAACTAGTTGGTACAGTAGACACAACACCTGGTCTAGAGTCAGGAAGGCTCTTCTTCCCAATCAAATCTGATCTCAGAAACTTAATAGCTGTGTGACCCAGCATAAGTCACTTTAATCCATTGCCTCAGTTTCCTCATCTGTAAAATGAGCTACAGAAGGAAATGGCAAACCACATCAGTATCTTTGCCTAGAAAATTCTGAATGGTGTTATGGAGAGTTCAACATGAGTGAAAAGTGGCTGAACAGTATATTATATATTGTGCTGTATTTTTATTTATTTTGATAAATATTTCCCAATTATATTTTAATCTGGTTCCTTCCCTACAGAAGTCTTATAGCCCATGGAGTTTGACACCTCTGATAGTCTAATCCCTACCTAGAAACTATAACTTTCGAAGGACTAAAGGTATTTATCTGCAAATAAATTTGAAGATATGAAAGAGCATGGTCCTTCTATTCTGATATTTAAAGTGCTATTGAAGAAGATTTTTTTCAGAGTTCCAAAAGGCATAACTAAATACAACAGTTGGAAGATACATTAAGGCAGATGAATCTAGTTTATCTTCCTTCCAAGGTTTTATAGATGAGAAACATGTATTGCATGAGTTTGACCGAATGACCCATAAGGTCCATTGAAAATCTTGGATTTGACCATTCTCACATCAACTCTACCCAGGCTACCTTATATATCCCCACAGTGCCCTTATTGTGACAATCGTTTTGACTCTAATAGACCATTCCTATCAGAAAATAATTTCTATAGAAGTTAATACCTCTTATAAGCCCACAGTTAGAACTGGTTGGCTAAGAAAAAAAAATAAAGTGCCTTCTTCCATTTCATTAAACTTTGAACATCTCTGATTCTACAAAGGTAATTTTGTCAAATACAAGCACTTTTGTTAGTTTCTAAAAAAACTGTTCTCCTTAAAATATGTAAATGTAGTTACTGTGACACGACCTATTCCTCAGGATTCCATATTGATTCTGTTACCATTTTTTCCATTTCTGTATATTCATTCATCAAAATTTTAATATCAAATCCAAGGATTCTGCCAGGAATTCAAATCAAACTCAGTGGCCCATGAAGGCAAAATGTACTGTCTTCCCTCTTTCTGGAAAATCAGTACTTTTGCCATTTTCTGGTCCTGTTTAAATCTCCTTTGCTCTACAAGTTTTCAAAGATCACTGACAGTAGCTCAGTAATTATGTCTGCCAGTTCATTTAGTACCTTGAGAGGTCATTTCCTTTGGCTTGGTGACTTGAACTCATCAAGAATGGATAGATGTTGTCCTACTACCTCCCTATTTATCTTCAATATCAACACTATTGTCCATTTTTGTCATGTCCTTTCCAGTCCAAATATCATTCTCCTTGCAAGAGAAGTAGAAGAAAAATGAGAGTTAAGGACATCTGCCTTCTTTCCATCATTCATTATCGTCATCCTATACACCTTGCAGATTCCTATCCTTTCTTTTATCTACCTTTATTCCTCAATATGGGTAAATGTAACCATTTTTCTTAGTTCCCTGTACCAGATTAAAAATTTCTTACACTATTTTAATAAACAATTTCGTGATTTTTTTATGCATACTCCATTCCTTGTTCTGCTTCCATCTTTTGTACATGGTAGTTTTTAATCTGTTAACTGAAGAATCATCTGTAATGATGAATTTGATGATATAGACAATCATCCTCTTTTTTCTCCCCTCCCCATTGGAATTGTTTCTCCTTATATCTTTGGAATTTCATTTTTGAGGGATTGTTGCTAAATCAGAAGTAGTTATGGACTTGGAATCAGGAACTCCTAGATTTGAGTCTCATTCCTAATGCTTATTAGCTGTGTGACCATGACTGATTCATCTACTTTTTAGGAAGAACTTATAGGATGTCAGTAAAATTATCCAGAATTCAGTTTCATTCTCTCTCTCTCCCTCTCCCTCTTTCTCTCTCTCTCTCTCTCTCTCTCTCTCTCTTTGCTTTATGGAGGGGGGAAAGCAGGGTAATTGGGGTTAAGTTACTTGCCCAAGGTCACATGGCTAGTGTTAATTAAGTGTCTGAGGCCGAGTTTGAATTCAGGTCCTCCTGACTCCTGGGTTGGCGCTCTATTTACTGTACCACCTAGCTGCCCCTCTTTTTTTGTTCTTTGTAGGTAAGTTATTTAACCTCTCTAAACCTCATTTTCTTCACCTATAAAAATGGAAAAATAATATCTGCCATGTATCTACCTCACGGTGTTATAAGGTTCAAACTATATAATGTATGGAAAGTATTTGGCAAACATTAAAGAACTCTATAAATTTCAGCAAGTATTATTTTCCATCCTGGTCTGACTCCCTGTAAAATTATTCTTTGTCTGAGCCCTTCAAAATCCATAATCCTAAAATCTAGGGTGCATGTTAAACTATGCCTTTTTTATCTTCTGTGTCACAGCTTCTAAGATGAAGTGCTCACTTCTCAATACCATCACTCCTTCCCCTCTAATCATTTCCACTCCAGCTACTAGTTCCTCCAGATCAGTGTAGATTAGATTCAGAATATTCATCCTAAATTCAATTCAATGACTATATGCAAAGCATAGTGCCTATATCGTTTAAAAATGGTATTTTCCTTTAAGTAAGTCATTTTTCTGTTCCAGAAGAGAGAGAGAACTTCACCATATCTCTGGATAATTGAAGTGTGTCACCACCACTTGGAGGATTTGTGATATGAAATGGGTAAGAGTTACCTAAGGTGAGCAGGTTTGGATAGGTCACAATCTGTACTGATAATTCTGTATAATGGATGCTTTGATGTAACATCCTTACTATATATATAAAGCTTCTTTGCCTCACTTATGGTATGTTTGCCAATCTTCTCAGATATTTCTTTCAGAACTACAAAATATACTGCAATAACAGTATTGCTCTTACTTCTGACTTGACTTATCTTTTCCCCAAAGAGCTCCATTCTCTGCTCTGGTTCCTGGATTTTGTTGTAGGCTAATATATCTGGCCTGTACAATGTTAAAGGATTCTCCATAACTACTCTGTTTTTCTTGTTTCTTTTTAATATAGCATACCCTTCCAGAACAATACTGCAGTTATGGGTTTTATCTTACCAAGTCATATTTATTGCTAGGAGGTCAAATCTGTCACCTTGTATTACTTTAGTTCTCATAGACACTTTGTGTATTTTTATGTAGGTGGGTTTGGCCAAAGTTATTATTGCTGACTACTTTTTTGGTTTGTTTCTCATTAATTTGTGAGGTTTTTATGCTGCACTTCCCCTCACTCTATATTGTAATTATTCTCTATGGTATTGGGCCTTCCAGATATATATTGGCAGTATTCTTGCCTCTTACTTTTTACATTTTAAAGAACTTTTGGTAAGATATACAAGACTGTAAGGAATTGTGTTTTATAACCAGTCCTTGTTAACTGCAATCCTTTCATGGCCCTGAGTTGGTCAGTCACACTTTTTCTTTCAATGATGTGTGTTAGAATTATAGTGAACATATTCTGTCCCTGGATCAGACTGTAATCTCTATGTCAGCAGGGACTGTTCCTTTTCTAGACTTTGCATCTTTTCCAGTTCTTAGCCCAGCACTCTACATAAAATAAGTACTTAAAATCACCTGCTATATTGAAATGAATTGAACTGATTCAAAATGTGGAGATGTTATTTTAAAAACTGACATAGTAGGAATGGTTTTGTGAACTGGCTTTATCCACTCTCTGGTGTCTAGAATTCCCTCTACCCCCTCTCCACTTATTCAGAGGCAATTTCTCCCTCATGGCTGACCTCGAGTTCCAGTCTTTCTTGGCCATCCTCATTGATAATAATTTCCCCACTCTGAGCTCCAAGAGCCATCATTTGCTGATAATATTATTCCTTTAATATTGTAGATATGTTAATGATTTTGCCTCCTCATCTTTATCTTTAACTTATTTTTTAACTGAATGTTAAACTTCTTGAGGACAAGACAACGTCTCACAATTCTTTGTGCTTTTGGGGATACAGATTAGGGGATCTTTAAATGTTTGGTATCAAAAATGCTAAGTGAAGAGATATAATAAAAACAATAAGCTTGTTTTCCTTTCACCTGGAGACATTGAAGAGTCAGACACTGCTTCTGTTGACTTCTTGAATTTTCTAAATATCCAGCTTGAAGGAATTTGCCAACTCAAATATGGAAGATTGATGTTGGTAGCCATCCTGTACAGAGTCATCAAATTAAGACTTTCTGCACCTACATCTTATTTTGGGGGGTGTGAGCTGTGGTTTAATTGCATTATCTATTATAGCCCCATGATGCTAAGAAGAGAGTTAAACTAAATATGTAGGTTTTGTCTTGCCATAATAGTCAAGGAAGGAGATGGGCATCATTTCTTCCTACTTTAAACTTATGTCTAAGACACTTTCTAAGCAAGCTGCCTCCTCAGACAAAAGACTTAGAACCATTACAGGGTGTGGAGGATTTTGCCCTTGCTGCCAACATCCAGCAAGATACATTTCCTCTTTCGTTTACAGGTGATGTAAAGATAGCCTAGCTATCTCCTTTGGACAATCCTCTGTTCCTGCCTCCCCATCACTGTGCCAGGGACCCATGGCTATTATGTTAAATGTATCTTGCTCGGGTTCCCCTGACCATTCCTTCTTTTAGTCTATACGGTAAGTTTACAAGTAATCAATATAAAGGGGCAATAGTGGGAAATATGATTGCTAAGGGGCACATGGAAGTCAAGTACAAACTCTCCCAATGATCAAAGAAGCATGACTTACAAACTGTATCATATGTTAACCCAAAATCACATTTTAGTAATATATGTGGAATCAGGCAAAGATGTCTAGGCTCTTGTGTCAAAGGTTTTTATCTTATATGTAAATCTCAGATAAAAACCAGACTTCCATAGAACAACAAAATGTATTGATAATTTTGAAATGATGTTGACATATTAAATTTAAAGTTTTACTGACAACTCTGAAATTACTTAGATAGGTTAATGAACTAACCCCAAGGTGGCCCAGATAAGAGTTAGTCTGTTCCACCAAAAAAACCTATGAAGTGAGGCCTCAGACTCTGCCCTACGCCATACTCTTCCATTTCCATCTGGTCCATGCTACTGAGTGCTTCCAAATCTAATCCATAGTTGCACGAGTGATACTCTACCTCTGTCCCTCTCCATACTCCTACCCATCACTGCCTGCCTTTCTTCACCATCTCATTTTCCTGTTTCCATATCATCTAACTCTGTACCCCACTTTTTTCTGTACATCTGTGCTTTTTTGGCCCCCACATCCTGATGGTTATTAAAATGTGATTATAGCCTGGTTTCCTAGTGCCTGTAGTGATCTTTCCTGGTGAATTTGTAAAGAACGAGGTGTCCCTATCATATTTCATAAATTATCGATTCAACTATCATATTCATCTCCCAGGATTCTCTTCTTATAGGGACAGAGCGCTTAAGCAGCATTGATCAGTCCGGGAACAGAACCAGTAAGGACACGCTAGCTAGGTCGTCAAGTAGGGCAGTTCACAGTGGCTACAGCTGTGTTCTCAACTCCGGTATTAAGCTTAGCGCTATTCAGCCGCAGTCTCCTTCTGCCTCTGCCTCTCTTTTATTGACTCGATGGAATCTATAGTTCTAAATAAATTCCGCGTCATCCTACTTCTCTTCATTTTATTCTTTCCATTTTCTTACACTAAACCACATACATTTTTGATTTTCCTAAGATTAAAAATTACATTAAGTTTTTATTGTATTTTTAAATTTCTCACATAAAGGTTGAAGAAGAACTGGCATGTCCCTTTAAGCACATTGCCACTTTTGTACCTTCAATCAGCTACTACCTCTCAGTAACCAGCTTTTTTCATTTACCATTTACTTGTCACTTGTGACCCCCAAGATTAGTTTCTCTCCTCCCCAGAAAGGTTATGTGTGGCTCACAGTCTTCTCATTCACCTCAGTGCCTGTCCCTTTCTAACAAGCTGGCTTATCTATTCAGTTTAATACTCTTAATTCCCATGACCTCTGTCTCCAGGCTACCTCAACCACATAAAGGAGTGGTCATTCTTCAGACTGCTGCCTCCCTCTCTCAGATACAACTGAATTTGCCCCAAATTATGGCCCTGCCAGACAGAACCAGCAGACACAGGAAATACTACCCCAGCGGCCAGTGTAACTAAACAAGCAGGCAGGGTCCACATAAATATTCTTGCCACAGATCTTCAAAGGTAGTTTAGAGAGGATAAGGTGTAACTTCTGGATGGAGAGCTCATTTCTTTGGGGAGAGAAACAGGAAAAAAATAAAGGCTGTGGCTCTTGGCAAGGTATCTAAGCTAGCTGGCAGCTTTATAGCTGTGCCTTGATGTGTGACTGTGTATATGACTGTGACTCTGTTTGTGTGTGTGTGTGTGTGTGTGTGTGTGTGTGTGTGTGTGTGTGTGTGTGTATGTGTGTGTGTGTGTTTAAGAAGCGAGTTGCATGCAGCCTGACACAAGGAGGATTTTTCTTCCACTTGTTTTATTCTAAATAGTCTTCAAAAGCTTCTATGGAGCACAGACTGTAGCTTTGATCCAGGAAACTTATTCAGCACTGACGTCCCTGTGAAAACCTCCAGCTCTGACTGGCTTCAGCCACTTTTCTAATTCTCATTTAAATTCAAATTCCCCATAATCTTAACAGGCTAGAAAGACAGAGAGCAAGAAAGGGAAAGCGAGATGCCTCTCACGTACCAATACATCCCTCAGATCAAACGGAGCCCATCCAGGAGGCAGTAGAGATAGTAGGCAGCTGGAAAAGAATGTAAATCCCAGAAGAAAATTTCAAAAAACATTATGCAGACTAGTTCAGAGTTTCAGAGCAGAGGCATGGTTGGGATAAACCTGTTACATGTTTATTAAAGCCTATATAAAGCAAACCAAATCTACCAAAATTAGTTGGAAATCTCAAAATAATAGGCTCATATTGCAGAATTTCCTATTTTATTATTATTTGCCCTATACATTGGTCAAACGGGAGGGGTTGGGAACACATACTTTTGGGTTATATTGTATAGGCAGGCAGATGTGTCACTCGCTTCTTTTCTCTGTAAAGATAATCCCAGGATGCCCATGGGAATCATTATATCTCACTATCCTTAAAACTTGTGTGCTCTATGAACTTAAAGACGGAGTAAGCTTTAGCATTCTTCTTAGAGGCAATCTATGGTAGTGGAAAGAAGATTGGGCTCAGATTCAGCAGAAGTCTGGATTTGAATCCCACTCCTAACATTAGTTGTATGCCCCCAAACAAGTAATGCAACTTCTCTGACCCTTGCCCAGTTCCCTCCTTCATCAAATGGGGATAATAATACCCATAGGATTAGATACTTAGGAGGGGAAACAGTGGATACAGTGTTGGAAGACCGAAATTCAAACCCTGTCTGAGATACTTGCTCAGTGACCTTGGGCCAATCACTAAACTTACCTCAGTCTCAGTTTCCTCATCTATAAAATGAGCTTAATAACAGTGCCTATCTCCCAAGATTGCTGTGAGAATCAAATTAAATAATATATGTAAAATATTTTATAAAGCTCAAAGTACTATATAAATGTTAATTCTTATATTCACTATTAACTTCTGAGAAACATTGTGACATATTGACTTAGAGTAAGGAAAAAAAAAGTCTTAGAGTAAGGAAAACCTGGGTTCAAGACCTTCCTCTGTTACCTAATAACTGTGTTGTCCTGAGGATGGTGCTTAAATTATCTCTGACAATTCTTTAAGATTATTTTACATATACCTACATATATATATATATATGTATATGTATATATATGTGTGTGTGTGTGTGTGTGTGTGTATATACATACATGCATACATACACACATATTTGTGTATAATGGTAGTCATCTCTAGGGCAGAGGGGAGGGAGGAACAAAGGGGGGGAAAGAAATGTACATAACCTCATTGTATATTTCAAAAGAGTAGCAAGTTGTATATAATTAAAAAGGACTATATACATTTCAGAGATGGTGCCGATATGAATAGGGACAGGAAATTTGTTACCTGAACCAAAGAAATTGTAGGTTAGGTTAAAACAGAAAAAAAGAGGCATTTATCTCATAGCCCTGTGGTATCAAATGAAATAAATAAGTACTCTAAATATCAGGTTTATCCAGCCACAAATTGGAATAGTGACTTGCATATATATATATACATATGATAGATGGTGGAGCCAAAACTCGTACCAAGGTCTTCTGACTCTGCTAATCTTTTCGCTATGATGTTTTTATTTAAGCCAACAACATTGGATAAAGTTTGACACCTGAAAAGTCATAGC
Organism: Pseudochirops cupreus; assembly: GCA_028627135.1. NCBI lineage: Eukaryota > Metazoa > Chordata > Mammalia > Diprotodontia > Pseudocheiridae > Pseudochirops > Pseudochirops cupreus. The sequence goes on along the minus strand of CM053580.1, from coordinate 437,440,168 downwards.
TTTTCCTGGAGATTGCAAATAACTATGGCGCCCTCTCTTAGGTTGGAAAATTCAACTTTCTCAGGTGAAAAGTTGACAAAACAGAAATGGAAATCATGTTATTCTTCTCATACCTCTGCACTTCGTCAATCACCAGAAACTGTAGGGACGTGATTTTTTTTTTAACAGCTGAATTCATTTCACCTAAGAGGAGTCTTCAGAGAGGCCAATGGTGCACTCTAGTACCAAGGCTGTGTAGCCTAATTTGAGGTTTAGAACTGTTTATACTTTCTGTTTATGTAGGCAAACTCATGCTTGACAGCGTTCTCCAAATCAGGGTTATTTTCCAAAAGTTATGGATACTATTAGATAGAGTTACAAAAGACACATAGGTTTATATATTTAAAATTAAATTGGACTTTAGAAGTCATCTAATTAAACCACCTCATTTTATAGATGAGGAAATTGAGGCTCAACTAGAATAAGTGCAGGGTTCAAGGTCTGAAAGAAAGTAGTGGTCAGAATTTGAATTGAGGTTTTCTGATTTCAACTCCAGCAATCTTTTCATGCTATCTCATTTCCTCCTCAGGCGTATATGCACAAACACATATACCCCAAGTAACTTTATTTAGTCATGAAATGCAGCCAATAAATAAAGAAGAAACCAGCTAAAACAAGGAGTATCCAAGTGGTGCAACAGATAGAGGACCAGACCTGGAATCAGAAGGAGTCATCTTCCTGAGTTCAAATCCAGCCTCAGACATTTACCATCTATGTGATCCTGGTCAGGTCACTTCACCCTGTTTGCCTCCATTTCCTCATCTGTAAAATGAGCTAGAGAAGTATATGCAAAGCCATTCTAGCATCTTTGCCAAGAAGATTCCAAATAAGGTTACAAAGAATCAGACTCGACAGTATAACAGCAAAGCTAAGACAAAGTTGAGAAGCTTTCTCTAACAACAGGAGGTATTGGTTCTCGAAAATACACCTTGGGAGCTGCACAGCCTCAGCTTCTTAGGTCTCATCAAAAAGATCTACATGTAGCCTTAGACAAGGAACTCCATTTATCTGCTGGAGCTGAGTTGACCCAACTGGAAACCGAATAAGAATATTGCTACTGGTATTGATCAGGGGTCACGAGCTCTGACAAGCTCCTTTTATGTGTGGTCACAGAACAGTCAGGTCAGAATAACTTTTAAGTGCAGTGGAACTACTGGACCAGGCTATCCAAGACAGTTAAACTGAGAGACTTTCTGTTACTTTATGTACAGAGTTGAGAAAGAGGATCATGTTAGTGTTGAGCGTTACCAACGTTTGTGCTACTTCTCCTCACCTCCCTTTTCGACCGTCATTTCCTTCTGCGAGACTTTCTGACAGACCCTCAATGGGACATGACCTATGGGTGACTGCCAGCTCACAGTTCCATGGTCCCCTGCCCCGCCTCTGCTCTCCCTTCAGCCTTTAGCTACAAGGACCTCACTGAGCACGAGACTACATTTTTCAGAATGGGCCTGAAAGGAGTTTTGTCTGCTCTCTGGCCCTCACACACCAAGGCACTGTTGTGCTCCTTAAAATTGTAAATTATGTCTGTTTAAGAAAATGTCAGTGTTTTTTAAAACAGAATAACAGTACTAGAAAAGACTTGGCTGTGCTGTTTGTTACCAAAGTTGCATGCAGGAAAAACGAGGTATTCAGCATCACGAGTACATTTGAGAGGTCCAAGGGCTGGCAAACAATACTGCCTCAGTCCTTCAGGGGTACATGGGGATTTCTCTTTATCCTCAGCAAGATTAACGGAGCAATGTGAAAGCTCATGAATGGTGATTCAGGCAGTCTCTATCAATAAAGCCCTTACTTACAATTGAAACTTTAAAAAATATCCTATATTTAAATGGTTCTGCCCAGTAGAAGAGACAATATTGTGTGTTGGCTACTGTTAAATGAGCTTGGTGACACAGAGACCACCTCTGAACACTTTCTGTCCATGTGACCCTGGACTAGTCACTTAACTATGTCCATTAAACAGTTCCCTGGGGGTTATCTACTAAGATATAGATAGGTTGAGGTCTACAATGCAGATCCCTTTACAGCTAAAATCACCCATTGGTCATGTATGCATCAGAAATATTATTCTCAGTAAATGACTGGTCTTTCTATAGCTGTATTCAGTTTTAGTTGTGGATTTTTTTAAAAAGACTAAATCTTTCAAGGTAGAAATGAAATGGCTATTCATGTGCCTTTTCCCATTCTGATCTACTTGGGAGCTTCAACCTATTCTATTTTCTCACTGCGGTTGGTAAGCCCTTTGTTAGATGGTCTATTGAATCCTTATTTCTGGAGCTCAGCATATTAATATCAAGATTAATGGGAATACCTAATCCACTTAGTCCACTGGAGCTCAGAACTCTTGAATTCAAGCCATGTACCAGATTGTTTCGACAGTAGCAGGAGTCAAGATGGACACCACTACAGTTGACTATGTATGGCTTTATATTTTGTTGAATTTGAAGGGAAGAAATTTGATAATCACATTGAGTTGATATTTTTACTTTCTTCCAAATAGAATTCCACATTATGGCTAATATAATGATTCCTGAGTAAGATGAGGTAAAATTTTTAGTTTTGAACCTTCCATGCTTTCTGTTGGTGGCCCTGGACCTATATGCCCATGTGTAATTTATGTAGAAAACCTAAGCATGTGAGTATGTATACACACACACACATATATGTATATATACATACATACATATATATACATATATGTATACATGTATGTATGTGTGTGTGTGTGTATATATATATATATATGTATATGTATCTATTTATCTATGATTGCCTGCCTCCCTCTTTCTGTATGCCTATCTGTCAATCTGTTTATCTTTCTGTCTGTCTATGCTCTATTGAACAAGAGGATTCACTGGGTAGAGGAAGGTCAAAGGTGAAGGGCTTTGGGCATAGGGTCAAGGCTCCTGATTTCACTTTTTGATGTCTCCTTGACTAATGATGTGACCTCAAGCAAAGCACTTAACCTCTTCCTCTAAGCCTGATGTATTCTTCTTTGTGGAACTGGAACAATAGCATATGTTTATAAGTTTCTGTAAACGAGGAGTGGTCAGTATCTACTGTAAAATGTTGGAAGCTCTTTGGAGAAAGATGCTATATTGAGCATTTAGATTCAGAGAATTATTATTTGAAGAAAAAAGCAACATGATTCCTCAAAATACATAGACCTTATATGGACCCTGGAAAAACACAATAAGTAGGATGTTTGTCTGAAATCTTATTTGACTTTTTATATAAAATAGCAGCTGGAGACAACCCAGAGACCCTGAAGTCCAGCAACCACCTGGAATATTTTCTTATGCTTTCAAAACAGAGCCTGGTAAATGCACTTTTGACTTTTCCAGCAAAGAGAGTAACTGATTTCCCACGAAGCATTGCTGGTTAATGTCCTTTTTTGAACCACTGGGGAAAAGAGATGTTGCATGCCACTAGAAAAAAAATTAAATATAGATAAATTTCATGTTTATTATTTTATTTTATTTTATTTTTTTAGTCTGAAGGGTAGGAGTACCAGAGGACAGCAGACAGGGTTTCTGTGTGGGTGGGTAGAACTTGTTTGCTGTGAAACTCGATGGAATGTTGACTGAGTTATTTTCCATGAGAATTACAATTTTCCTGCTCTCATGTCCAAACTGCACACCAGTGGAGTTTTTCAAATATGTTGCCACAGTGATTGGTGGGCTGACTCAGTGTTCTGCTTCCTTTGGGACTAATGGGCCTTAGCTGTGACTGACTGGACTCACTGTGTTAGGCACAGGCCTTTGGAAACATCAGGAGCTATGTGGCATTACAAATCCTTTGTAGATGAAGTGTTTTTCTTCCTTTTACTTAGGACTGACTGTCAAAAAAGTTTAGTGGGTCAAGGTAAGGGAGAAAAATCTAAACTCCAAATTGTGAGGCAGCATGGCCTTGTGGCCATGGAATTAGGATTGGACTATTGAAGAGCTAGGTCCAAATACTGACTGCTACAGTTATGTATGAACTGTGTGACCCTGGAAAGTAACCTGGTCAATGGATCTCAGTTGCTACCTTAGGAAAATGAAATGGTTGGGCTCAATAACCTGTAAGGATTTCCATCTATAATATATGGAATTAGCTATTTTTAATCATTCCAGCAGTGATTATTATGTTTGACCCCTGAACTTTACCCTTTCCCTTTTGGCCTCAGTGGCCAATAAATAACTTTGAGAAGGCAACAAATTTGAATCTAAAGCACTCCCTAAATGGTAGTGAATATCATGCATCTTACAGCTTATCTGTCACCTTATCAATTTTCTTTAATTTCCCAATGTTATTTAAAAAACAGTTTTTAATTTTTGTTTGTTTGTTTTAAAAACTATTTAAAATGCAGTGTTGACTTTATGGTTAATAAGTTATCTCTTCTTAGCATTACTTCTTCATTTTTTTCTTTTTTGGAGGGGTAAGGCAGGGCAATTGGGGTTAAGTAACTTGCCCAAGGTCACTTATGGCTAGTAACTGTTCAGTGTCTGAGGCCAAATTTGAACTCAGGTTCTCCTGACTCCAGGGCTATCCCTATTCACTGCACCACCTAGCCACCCCCTTTGCATTACTTCTTATGATAGAATAAGAACCTGAAGGTTTTACAGTTAAAGCTATAATACTTGACGTCAAAAGCCAAGATAATTTTTCTCCCTTTTGTTTTCTGCTTTTCTTTGTTCAGGACTGATTCTAAGCATTCCTACCTATTAAATTTGATCCTGGCTTAATGAATATGTTAAGAGTTTGAAACACTCAACATCTTTGGGATATTTTTTGTCTTTAGATAATATAAGTAGTCTATTTCATAATAATTGTTCTCAATTTTCTCAGGAGGTCCAAGTCTAACAGTGCATCATATTCAACTCATAAAATAGACCCTTTTCCCTGATTCCAATTGGGTTCAATAAAATCTCTGGAATTATTACGAAGCCTTATACATCATAATTTTAAAAAATAGGTTGTATTTATTTTGGGAGAGAATATTTTCCCAGGTAGATAATATTAATATAAATTTCTAAATATCAATATTGATTCACCCCATTTAGCTAATTATAGAGGGCAATATAGGTAGAAACTATGATGATCAATGACCAAATACAAAAATTTAGTGAGTCCTGCCTGTTCAGTGCGGAGCATGAAAATTCAATCTGATGTCTTCTTTGGTCTACTTGATTGGGGGATTGTCTTGTGTTTATCAGATAAGTGGAATAATGGATAGAGTGTTAGATATGTGAGTCAAAAATGATTGCCTTCATATGGTGTCTCATATATTTAATAGATATGTGACCTTAGGCAAGTCAAGCAGCCTCTCATATCCTCAGTTTTGTCATCTGTGAAGTGGGCCTAATTACAGGACCTACTCTTCAGGGATGTTGTGAGGTTCAAATGAGACCAAATGCAATGTACCTTTTAAAACACAAAGTGCATTACACGTGTTAGTTAATAGCAGTGGTAGTGTTTGTGTTGTGTTTATACAGTTTTGTCATATTAGTCTCTAAGCTCTGTGAGGCTAGAAGTTGTGTCTTAACTAAACTTGGTATTTCCCTTAGTACCTAGATTGTGCTCTCTGCAGACAGTAGGGATTTTATATTTGTTGACTAAATAGATGAATGGGTGGATGAGAGAATGTCCTGGAAGGAAAAGAGTCCACTGTGAAATCACGACAAATTCAGACCTCTCAAGTCCCACTGATCTAGTTCTGAACACTGCCACAGCTGCTGCCAATCCCCTCACCCAAAGCTCCAGCCACTCCACTCTTCCAGCTGTCTCCAGGGCTCAGCCAGGGCTTCAGGCCAGGCTGGTTTCAGTTTGCAGCGCTGATATGGTTCCTTGTAGCCGAGCTTACTGTAGTGGAAAGTATATTTGTGTGCGTTTTGGAGTTCTAGGATTAGTTTAGAGTCATATTTTTTGGGTATTTTAGGGTGGCTATGTGAAAGCTGCGATATGTTGCTGCTGCTATGCTGCCATCTTGGCTCCGCCCCCCTTGTACAGCTTCTTTAATGAACCCAAACTTTCCATAGAACTGGAGATGCATCTTTTATAATGCCAGCCTTCTGCTAGTGTTACCAAATAATTGGATGGATGAATGAAAAACATTTATTATCCACTTTGTTGTAGTGGTTGTTCAGTTGTTTTTTTTAGTTTTTTCTGACTTTGGTGAAGCAATTTGAAGTTTTCTTGGCAAAAATGCTGGCATGGTTTGTCATTTCCTTCTCCAGCTCATTTTACAGATGAGAAAACTGAGGCAAACAGAGTTAAGTGACTTGCCTAGCAACGCACAGTTAGTAAATGGTTGAGACCAAGTGTGAACTCAGGAAGATGAGTCTTCCTGACTCCAGACCCAGTATACTATCCAGTGGGATACCTAGCTAACCAATTAAGGGCAAAAACTGTGTAATGTACTAGGGATACATAAGAAAAGCAGAGCAGCAACTGTTTTCTTTTTCTTTTTTTTTGAAGCTGAATAAACTTTTATTTATTTTAGTTAACATCATTCATTTCCATGAGATTTTGAGTTACAATTTTTCTCCCCATCTTTACCCTACCCACCACCCCAAAACAGGCATCCCATTGTATAACCCCTCCTCCAATCTATTCTCTCCTAAGTCCTTCCCCATCTCCCCTCTGACTTTCTGGTAGGGGAGGATGGATCTTCCTACCACAGTGCCTGTTTATGTTAAGTTCAACTTGGATGTAGTTAATAATAATAATTATATATATACACACACACACACACACACACACACACACACACACACACATATTTAACATTTGATTATAGAACTTTAAATTCTAGAATCTTTCTCTTCCTCCCTCATCACCCACCACCACTGGAAGGACAAGCAATCAAATACAGGCTGAACATGTGTAATTACGCAGAACCTCTCCACAGTGGGCATATTGTGGGAGACTAATTATATGTCCCTTCTTCCTATCCCATCCGCCCCCCTGTTACACTCTCTACCCTGTCCCTGTCGCTGTCCCTCTAAAGAAGTGTGCACTTTCTGAGGGGGCGGAGCCAAGATGGCAGCATAGGAGCAGCAAAGTATTGCAGCTCCCACATAGCCACTTCAAAATACTCGTAAAATATGACTAAGCAAATTCTAGAACTCTAAAACGCAAACAAATATACTTTCCGCTAAAGGCAGCTCAGTTAGGAGGCACCATCTCAGGGCTGGAAGCCCAAATCAGCCCAGCCTGAAATGGTGCCTTGGCCCTGGGGGCAGCCAGATGAGCTTAGCTGCAGCTGGAGCAACAGAAGAGCAGATTTGTGGCAGTTGTGGCAGTTTCCAGAATTATCAAGCCATAAAGAAAAAACAAAAGGATAGTGGAACTCAAAATCAGGGGAGAAAAGCAGATCTGGCCAAACTGGCTCCAGTGCAAGGAAGTGGCAGAAGTGAAGGTCCTACACCAGCCTCCACATTGCTGATTCAGAACTCCCGGCCTGCAGACTGCAGGGGGACCAAGCGAAAGTTCAGAGGCCAAGGGCTCTCGTGTTGAGCGGCCTAGATCCCGATCACACTCTTGGGTGGTGGTCCTGGGGTGTCTTCTGAGTGAGCCAGAGTGGGAGAGGGCCCCAGCAGACTCCTAAAAGCTCTGGCAGCCAGAAAATCCCCAGCAATTTGGGACAGAGCTTTCCCCTCTGGAAGCAGAGTTCCACAAATATAAAAAAATCTCTGAGTGGCCAGCCATGAATAAGCGTAGGAAGCAAATTAAGAACAGCAACCAAACCTGAGATTCCTTCTTTGGGTAAAAGAAGGATCAAAGCAGGGAATGGGAGGAAGACCACACAATCAGAACTCCCACAAGAAAAGCTTCCAAAAAACATGAAGATTGCCTAAAAGCTAGAGATCAGCTGAAGAAGGATTTTGAAAACCAAATGAGAGAAGTGGAAGAAAAATTGGGAAGAGAAATAAGAATGATGCAAGAAAATCATGAAAAGAGAGTCAACAACCTGACTGAAGAAATTAACATCTTAAAAAATAGATTATCTCAAATGACAAAAGAGGCCCACAAAGCCAATGAGGAGAAGAATGCCTTAAAAAGTCGAC
>CM053580.1:437380121-437431575 GCA_028627135.1 Pseudochirops cupreus | reverse complement strand
TGTGATAAAAGGAAGTGTGAGCACTGAGTAAAGATGCTTCTTTCAAAAAGTTAGAGGAGAAAAGGAAATATGATAACAAAGATTTTGGAATCTAGTAAAGCTTTTTTTTTTAGGAGGTGGTAGATATGAACGTATTTATGGGTGGCAGTGATGAAAATCTGAAGATTAGAGAGGAAAAAAGTCATAGGGACAATCTGATAAAGAAAACAAGATGGGATGAGATAAAAGGTACATTAGAGAATGTTTTCTTGCTTAGGATAAGGGCCATCTCTTAATCACAGACTGGAATAAAGGAGAAAGGGTGGGGGAAGATGTCATTGAATTCTATGATGAGGAGCAGTGAGGAAGATGGAGAACTTGGTGAATGTCTACTCCTCTCCCTCAATTAATGATGAGAGGATCTAAGTCAATAGAAATCAGTAGAAGGGACTGGGTTTGAAGTTAGAGGATTTGGTTTTAAATTTCCCATCAATTATTACCTGTTTGATTTTGGGCAAGTATAATGGTAATGTGAATTTGAAGATATTTCCCGCCCCCAATTGGTTGAATGTAATCACATGGAGCCTATGGTGGGAGTAGATTGCTGAATGGGTGGAACTGAACGCAGAAGAAGCTGAAAGTCAGAGCAGTTAGAGCTGGAGGGAGGAGAGGACACAGGCAAGGAGACAGCTAGGTATGGTGTGGGTTCCTGCTCTGCTATGGTATATTAAGTTTTTTGTTGCTATGATGGGTTCAGTTTTTTGGTGCTGGTTTTGGCTTTCCGGTGTCAGAGTAAATGTTTTGTTTCTGTCTTCTGCATGAGGAATCTGCTATATTTTGTAATTCAGAACTATTCATAGTGGCTGTTTGTGCTGTAAATATTGTGTTGGGGCTACAGCAAGTCATAGTATTTATTTAATGTATTTAAATACTGATTTTAGGTTTGCAAAGCTCTTTACAAATACTATTTCATATAAGCTTCATAACTCTGGAAAGTATATGCTATCATTAACCCCAGTTTTGCAAAAGAGAAAACTGAGGCAGACAGGGATTGAGTGACTTATCAAGTATTACACAGTCAGTAAATCTCTTATGCCTGATTTGAACCCAAGTCTTAAGAACTTCAAGTCTATCACTCTCTTTACTATACCATCACACATGCATATATGAAATTTCCTCATGCATAACTCTTTTAGGCCTTATTTAGCTTATTAGTAAAATGAGAGGCTTGGAGCAGAAAAACTTCTAAGGCCCCTTTCACCTCTAAATCTATGATGTTATCCTAGGAGCCCATAAAATGTGCTGTCCTGTACTCAACAATCATACCTATACATAATGGTCACACAGAGGGCTGGCTGCCAGATTTCTTGGAAGGCAGCAATGCTTGATGTATTTTCCCAAAGCTTGTTTATTTTGCCCTTTAGTGAAACTTTGTTGAGTTGAAAAGTAGTCAATAAATCTGAACTATAGTGTCTAAGAGATTTCAACAATGCTTTGGAGCAGTAATACTACCTGCCTTGGGGAGGTTGGTATAACACAGCTCTTTTGTTGAAAGTGCAATATCATTTTGAAAAGGATGAACTAGGGAAGGTGTGGGGTCAGAGGAAAATTAAATGAGAGCTGAGGAGACAAATGGCTAGAGGTTAAGAGGAATATTACTGACATTCTGACCCAGTCTTTCAAGGGAATTTTTGCATAAAGTCTGGGCGTGAATATTTCTAGATTGTTATTCTGGATATGTGAGGAGCTATTCTAAGATATGTAGGTGGGCTGGTCAGGATGTATTAAAGCAAGGCTTCCCAAAGCAATCAACTAATTTTGATCAGGGCTTGCAAAAAAAAACACACAAAAAATTCATGCCTTTCATTTGGTTGACGTTGTTCCTGTACCCTCAAAGATTGAACACCTAAGTCAATAAGTATATGGGGTATGATGCCAAGGGTAAATGAGATGCCACTTTAGCAAAGCTTTCTTAGTCTTTGACCTACCATCATAGTTTTCTCTGGATACTCATAGAATAACGGAAACAATGGCACTTCCAAATGAAAATATGTTCCTTTTTTTCTTGTTACTCCTCAAACTGGATGGGGGGGGGGTGGTTATTGTTCCAGTTGGACAGCCAGAAAGAAACAATGGTAGAAGAGGACTTTTGTCACTTATCTGTGAGCTTGGTTAAAGGATTAGTGTATATTTTGTTGCAGCTTAGGAATTGCTGGCCAATAATGATACTACTTTATCTAACAGTTAGGACATTTCCATTTCCTTTATCCCCATAGATGGGGACAGAATTCAGGGTTCCTACATATATATTATAGGAAAAGCTTTGGAGAATGTTTCTGGAAATATCTTCTATTTTCCCATAAAAGTATTTGATTGTCTTTTATGTGGAAGAGTAAGGGGAAAAAAGAAATTCGAGAGGAAAGAGGTAAGAAGAAAAAGAGGAGGGGAGAAAGCATATGATATGAAGCAATTAGCAAATAGAAATCATTCCAGATATTTCAACCAATTCATTTATTTTATCTTCATTCTTGTTTTGGATAATGTTTCCATTTACTGATGTCAATTAATAGGATAAAATAAGTCTACTGCAACTCCCAAAGATAATATTCTTAAGCTATTTCTGTGTTTACGTCACTTTCTATAGTCATCTCCCAAGAGAATAGTGTGTGTATGTGTTTCTGTGCATGCACATGCTCACATGTACACATATGTACATATGGATACAGGGAGGCAAGGTTGGGGGAAGTTTTGCTAAGATTCATAGAACCATAGAATGTTACAGCTGGAGGGCATCTTTAAAATAAACTAGGCTAGCTTCCTTTACTTGCACATGAGGAAATTGAAGCACAGAGATATTATGTGACTTATCCAAGGTTACCCACAACATTGCTATCAGATTTGGTAATAAAACCCTCTCTTGAATCCCAGAGACATGAGATTATACTATAACATACCGTCTCCTGAAATTTGCTCTCTAATTCCCAAAAGACCTCCAATTTCTATTACATCTGATGGTAGATCAGAGCTGACAGCTCTCTGAGCATGTCTCTGGGGAATAAAATGCTAGAGGTGATAATTTTTATTTGGATCCATTCTACTATGGAACTTTGTTGATATAGCTCTTGGTGATTGGCAACTCTGTATTATGAGGCTATGTGTTTGTATTTAGTCATTGTCTTTGGCTGGGTTCCGAAGGGAAAAAGTCATGCATAGTGTGAATGTTGAAGAGTAGAGTTCCTTTAAGGTCTCTGTCTGTATTTATCCATCACATTGAAAGAATTCAGAGGTAAGTGGGTCCTGAACTAATCAAATTGCCAGGGGTATGAGTGATAATAAGAGTTGGCCTTGTCCCATGTACCTGTGTATGTGAATACATTTCTGAGTCCCCACTATTGCCTAACAGTAGACAGGTTTTTTTTAGGTGAAGTACAGTACTCACAACCAGGGTTATAATGGAATCCATGCATTTCTTCTGGAAGGAACTTTTCCTAAAGATAGTAAGAAAGTCTTCCAAGAAGAGTGTGTTCCATTGAAAGTGATTCCAACTGGTAACTAGTGAGAGCAGAAAAAGACAGAAAACTAGAGGCATGCCATATTTCTTTCAGGGTTTGCTATTTTATTTCCTTAGATAACACGTTATCATTTTTACTTGTCTCTACAAGTTGCCAATGTAATCTTTTTTTTTTGGAGGGAGAAAGGCAGGGCAATTGGGGTTAAGTGGCTTGCCCAAGGCCACACAGATAGTAAGTGTTAAGTATATGACGTCACATTTGAACTCACGGCCTCCTGACTCCAGGGCTGGTGCTCTATTCACTGTACCATCTAGCCGCCCCCAATGTAATCTTTTAATAGAAGTTTGAGATATTTGATTCATGCAACTGAGAAGTGAACCCATGCAAGTCTTCCTGCTCTTTGAAAGTTATTCCTGTTGGAATGAATTCATATTAATGAAGAGACTCAGAACAGGCCAACATCAGCTACTAGGCAAATAGCTGGGCCATAACTGGCCATAAAGAAGGTACACTAGGAGACTTCATATAGAAGAATGAAATACAGCTGAGTCTGACTAGAACATGAATCATTTACAGTGGAATGTCATCTAAGACATGCCTATCTTGGACTCAACTGAAGTTTGCTACAACTATATTCTGTTATAGTTAGTTCGAGGATATGTATTATTTCATTTGCGTTTTCATATCTCCAGAGCCTAGTACAGTGTTTGGTACATGATAGATGTTTAATAAATTTCTGTTAATTTGATGTGTTGATTGCTTGCCTGGAAGCAGTGTGGTATAGTGGAAAGAGTATTGACTCTTGAATAAATGAATGATGGATGCCTTTCTGAAGTCCTTACTTTATGCCTGCTAACTGCAGGAATTACAAAACAAATTCAAAGATAATATTGCTCTCAGAGAGTTTCATTCTAATGGAGAAAACAACACATATAGAGAGGTACTATGCAGGGGGCACTTTGGTCAGAAAGTTATAGAAATGGTAAGTGGGGTAATAGGACAGCAAATTAACATATGCCATCTGGGGTAAGGGGGAATTGATTGGTTCATGGGTCATGTATCTAAAACCAGAGATGGAAGATGGCGAAGAAATGATATGTGTGGTATCAAGGCAAATGACAGTGCTATGGAGAGTAGGAAGTGAAGTAAAGCATGCCTTGTTTTTTTCCTAAAATATTGGTGTAGGAGAGGCAATCTTCAATCAGGGCAGCAAATTCACAGGTAGATGTTCCAGAGATGGGAGGGTAGAAAGCCTGGAATACCATTCCTGGTTTGGTGGCAAGAGGGTTGGCCAGGCTTTGAAGCAGATGACAGAGAACAGAAAGAGTAATGAAATATGAGTGTGGCTTGCTTGAAACAGTGGCCCAAGAGAGGAAGTCACCAATTGGGAGAATGATGCTCCAGAGCAACAAGAGATGGAAGGATGGAAGGAAATCTCAAGGACATGATCTCTGGTGTGGCTTATAAAGTTAGGGAGGAGATGGCTAGAGGACAGGGAGTTAGGAGACGTAGCTTTATATTCCATTTTTCATTCTTACCACTTGTCTGACTTTGCGCAAGTCACATCATCATTATCATCATAGTTATCATCATCACTAGCTCATGTAGAGCACTTTAGAATAGTTTGCAAAACTGAATTATATGATATACCATACAGTAGATGAAATATCTCTCTTCATTCTCACAACAAACCTGTGGGGCAGATGTGATTCTTTTTGCCATTTTATAGATGAGATCAAGATTGGCTAAATGATTTGCCAAGGGTGATGCAGCTGGTAAGTGTCAGAGGAGGGTCTGAACTCAATTTGTCATGACTATAAGTCCAGCACTCTATCTGCTGTGTTACCTAGCTACCTCCTGAGGTAGTGATCTCTGACTTTAACCTCTTTTAGTCACAGTTTCCTCTTCTGGAAAATTAGGAGATTTAGAAAAGATGGTCTCTGATATCTTTAACAGTTCCATATCTATAAGCCTCTGACTGACTAGAAGGTGCTATCATTTATAAGGAAATCCAATTTCATTGAAGCCTAAGACAACATTCCAATGAAATACCATTGTAGCTATTCCATACATTCCATTCTTAAGACACTTACATCAAGATTTTATATATAATGCATATATGAGATCTAGATGATAGAATATGAAAACGTAATGGCATTTTCCTTGAACTTTTCCCAAGTTAAATTTACCCCTGTCTATTCTAGTCTATACCTCTTCTGTGTCATGGATGGACCCCCTTTGGCAATGTGATAAGTCATGGACCTTTTCTTAAAATATTGTTTTTAAATTCATTGGATGAAATACACGGAATTACAAAGAAAGCCAATTGTATTAAAATACAGTTATCAAAAATAAATCAGGAACCCTAGAGTAAGAACCTCTGATATATAATGAGCATTAATGTGTTGATTTGAATTTTGAGGTCTTAAATACTAAATAGAGCATGTTGAAGGACAGTTGGAGGGAGAAAAGTTTAATATGTATCAGAGAAAAAATTAGAATACTTTATTAATTTCAGAGAGATTATAGATTTCTATTTAAGTACACACACACTTGATCAAAATGTACTAACAATCAGGCTTATTGCCATAAAGAGCAGAGAGCCAAAAAAGTCAGTGCCATAACTCAGCAGTTCAGGACCCTGTTTGTTACATCAGGAGAAAAGATCATTTAGCTCAGACTTACTCACATGATTCTGACTAGTTGTTAAGGCCTCACAAAGATCTGAAAGCCAGAGACCATAGTCTGTTCTACTGGGGTGCAAATCAGCTCCCTTGACCAACAGCATGGCTCTCTGTTGCCCTCTGCAGGGACAAAAATCAGACATCTTGTTTAGCAGAGGTCAGAGCTGAAAATGGAAGAGTTTGTAGGCCTTGGGCCTTGGAAGGAAATACAGTCTTGGTATTAAATCTTTATGCATGTCTGGCTCTTTAAGGAGGGAACCATCCATTATTGTATGAGTTAAATAGCAGGCAATATTTTAAGGACCTGTGGAGGTAAAGGTTTGAAGGGGCAAGAGATTTGCTGACTTTGGAAAATGCAGTAATTTGGGTCATAGGGTCAGGTTGTTATGGGAGAAGAATGAGACATAGGTTTTTGATTTTTGATTTTTATTTTTTAAAATTTCTTTCCTTCTTGCATCATGCGTTAGTCTCCCTGGGGTGAGCTTAGGGTTAAACAAAAACAACTGCATTTATATATTTAGCACTAATGTCGGTGGAACTAATAAAAAGCAGTTTGGTCACAGGAACATAGAAAATCAATTCAGCAACTATTTCTGATTTGGCTTTTTGATAAGTCAGAGCTCTCTTCTTTCATCTGAGGATCTCAAAATGGTTTATGAAGGAGGGCTTAAGTGCTAAGCCTATTTTACAGGGAAAATAGTGACTTGGGTAAGAAGACACACAAAAAGTGAAATGCGATCCTCGTGTTCAAATATGTATTATCTAGCCACAGCCTTGAATTTCAAGGCTGATATGAAGACAACTTCACATTGGTACTCCTCCACAGGTTGATTTTACCTTATTTTGTGTGTTTTTCCCCCCAGAATAGCATGTCCCATCAACGAAAAGCATAGTACACATGCAATCATTGATTAATTTTAATCAGCCTTTACCAGAGTTATTAATTAATGGTGAAATAACAAGTTGTAGAGCCACAGCTTAAAGGAATATGAGAGATCATCAAATCCAATGCCTTTATTTGGCAGGTGAGGAAACAAAAGCCTAGGGGAATTTAAACAACTTGCTCAATTTCTTACAAGTAATCAGCACCCAGGTATGGTTTGAACCAGGTCTTTTAGATCTAGGGCCAAGGGTCTGTCTACTGAATCATATTGTGTCCCTCCCTAATATACTTCATGTTTCTTGAATATCACGTCAACAAGCATTTATTAATGTGCCAAGGACTGCAATAAGCTCTGGAAATACAAATCCAAAGAGAAAGGCATCATTTTGTGAGTATTTTATCTAATAAGCAGAAACTTAGAAGTGGCAAAATCTACCAACACGTGTGCAAATATGCTTTATTTTGTATTCTTTTTTATTTGGTGACTATAGATTCTTTTTTTTCTGTACAATCATTTGTATAAATATAATTGATGTGCCGTTGTAGAAATATCATTGCACATGGAATTAGAAGAAATCTGGGTTCAAATCCTGGTTTCATCGCCTATTACTTGTGTGACTTTGGGGAATCCCCTTACGCTCCCTGAGCTGAAGTTTTCTCATCTGCAATATTTACTTCCTAGAGGGGTTGAAAAGAAAGTGTTCTGTACATTTTAAAGCTCCACAGATTATACACTATAATTACCAGTATATCTTTGGGAAGCATGATGGATAAAGAATATTTGAGAAGGAGACTGGAAATGCATTTCTAAAAAAGTCTATCATTTTTTTTAAAAGGAGACAGAGGTATGTTGAGGGCTATGGGTTAGAGTCATGATATCAGAAGTGTCTGATACTTTACTGCACACGTGTGACAATCTGCTTGGTTTATTATGGTTGTAATGTTTCTGAGCAGTCAGAGAAAGCACCTAGAAACAAATGTTTTGAAAAGACTATAACATGGGCAGTGATTCTTATGTCAGTGTGATCAAACTCAGAAACAGGGGCCACTATTTAATAATCCGCAAGTCCCTTGGGCCATATATTGACTTAGTTTTAAAATGTTGCATTATCTATGCTTTATTGTGTTTTTGTTTATTTCATTAAATATTTCCCAATTGCATCTTAATCTAGTTTGGGACATACTTGGAAAGGTTGTGGGCTACAGGCAGCTGTTTGCCATATTGTTTAACACCTCTGATCTGTACTATTAATGGATGGCCTCTAGTGTGACTTTAACTGCCCATCGTGGTGAGACTGTTAAACTAATAGTTTTTTGGAGAGAGATCTCATACTGGAATTCTTTAAGGGGAGCAGAATAAGGAGGCAGGGAGAGTTGTGTTAAATTTGAGGAATGTGATAGGCAGTGCAAACTTGATAGGGGCAGATTATATGGTAGGTGTGTGGAGAGAATTGATAGAACCAGAAAGCAAAGCACTGAGATCAGAACTTGAAAAAAGAAGAAAGATAAAAAGGGCTATTTCAGACAAGTGGATTGAGCAAATATGAGCAACAAGACAAAGCAGTATAGTTAGATGATAGAGACAAGATACCAACAAAGTATAATGCTAGTGGCTGCTGCATCACAATGCTCACTATGATAATGACAGTAGAGCTGAAGTGAAACTTTAAGCTATTTTCTTGCATGCCTTGAGGGACTTCTAGGAAAAAGTACAAACATCAAATGACACTGCATTTCATGCTTCTACTACTTCAGTGGTGAGTGACAACATGGCCACACTATGCTGGTCAATTTAGGAGAATTAAATGACTATTACACTATAATTCTCATGAAGCTGGAGATTTGTAACCCTTGTGTATGGGTACAGGGAGTGTCGTACTATTTAGTTCTTTTCCTTGTTATTTATGCTATTTCATGTCTTATTCACATAGTTTTTGCTATTCGATTTATGTGTCTCTGGTAGGTATATGAATAGTGTAATGTCTTGATAAGGGTTTCTGTCTATATATCTAATGGTTACCTCCTTCTAACAGCCATACTGAACCTAAAGGTAATTGATGGTGTTATAGAAACATAATATAATTACATTGTCAGTAAATAGAAAAAAAGAAATAGGCAGGGCAATTACTATGCAATTAAAATTCCTAACACCTTTGCTTTATATCTCTGAATAATAGGAATAATAATGGATTATTGTCTTGCCAAAATTATCAGGATAATTGACTTGTCTATATAACATTATGTGTATAGATACAGACTTGGGGAGAGGAACTTTACAGAGAAACTAGATGGAAAAGACAGATGACAATGTGTGCATGAATATATACAAATATACACATATTCACACAATTCTCTCTTGATACATATGTTATATCAAGATACAGATGTCACATATATCTCTCATCATATATGATAGAAATATGTATATATATATAATGATATACAATGAAAAAATCTCCTATACACATATGTATTACATATATACACAAATAGATATATAAAATATAAGACAGAAAGATCTATCTATATATCATATGTAGACATATAAGGCATATGACATGTCTCTCATATATATAGATAAATACAGATATACACATAGATATGTAAACATACACAGATCTCTCATATATATACACATAAATACATATAGACATATAGATATGACAGAAAGATCTAAGCATTAAAGCATGTAGTATATGACAGGCAAGTACATTTATTATATGAAAGGCAAGTACATTACAAATGTATTGCTACTGGTTTAAAAAGCAGCGTAATTCTGCAGTGTGTAAATTGTCCTCTTTTTTCTCCATTCCTGTTCCTCTGTAGCAGCTCTTACCTAATACTCATATTAAACTAAGTATTGGTCAGAAGACTCTTTACTGCATCGAGTGTAAGATGTCCAATTAAGAGTCAGAATTCAAATGAAGAAAGCTCAGAGACAAGTCACAAAGATGATTAAAGAGTTGGAAAACAAGATCTATTTAGAAAGTTTAAAATGAGCTGAGATCATTTAGCCTGGGGAAGAGGAGGTAGAGATGGGAGTTAATAACGATTTTCAACTATATGAAGAGTTATGATACAGGAGATAGTAGTTGCTTAACCTATGTTTTCTGTGAGTAGAGAGCAAGAGTAAGTGGGTTTAAACTGAAGTCTTGGGGATTTGCTTGGACTATGGAGAAGAATATTTAGAGTTAGAATAAGGGGTAAGGAAACTTGATGTTTTGTTATTTCCTTTTTGCTCTGGATTGAAAAGCTGGTACAATGAAGACATTTTACCCAGAAAGGGAAATGGTGCTTACTGTAAGTCTATAATATTTTTTAGCTTATTACTCCTATTATGTAAAACATTTTCCTCATCAGTAGAACGAGGAAGTTGGCATGGATGGTGTCTGATGTCCCTCTCCACTATAGCTCTATGGTCTTGTGTGTGACAGCTTTACATTAAAAGAAAGCCTGGGTGAATTAAGGAAAATGTGCAGTTTTTTTTTTCTTTGGTACCAAAGGATGTGTGTCCTCTGACTAAAGAAGGGTGAGGACATCTCTGTGTCACATTCCCATGTTCTTCAAACTGCAGCTCAGAAAAGAAAGGCTCTTAGGGACCACAATTACATTCACACAAAAATCAATAGAAGAGGTAAGGTAGAAGCTAAGAAATTCTAAGGACAGTAGACCCAAGTGACCATTATAACACTGAATTTGAGGTAAACAAGAGATTTTTGGTTGCCTTTTCTTTTAGAAAAGTCAAAAAGAAGAGGGAGGAAGACACAGAAAGGGAAATATGAAACACATTACTCCAAAGTTTTGCCTAAAGTCATCTTTTTGTAAATAAGTATCCTTAATAAATTTAAATGAACCTACATTTTAATCTCCATAATGGCTGGTCTTTAGTTGAAGGCTGATAACTAGCTGGAAGAGACTAGAGTCAGAAGGGGTATCAGAGCTGGAAGAAGATTTGAAATCAGAGATTCCCAACAATGCCTGAGCTAAGACTCTCAAGAGGCAACATTCATGTTTTCAGACTTCAAATTTCTAAGCTGAGACAGTTAGGAGATGGAGATAACCTCCACAATGGTGATGTCCTCCAAAATCACATTTGAGATTTTACTGATTGTATCAAGTCCCAAGATACTAGGAGCTTCTTCATAAAAATTCATGACCACTCAAAATAGCTTGACCTAGCAATCAATAAAGGGAAATAAAAAAGTAACTGTTTCTTAGTTTGGTAGTAAGGCCATTAAGTTGCTGTACAAGAACATCTGTACTGGAGAGACATCAAAGAAGAACTGAGAGCTGTAGGGCCAATGCAATATTCATAGTACCAACAGCAACTGTGAATATGCCGGTATAGTGAGCAATTGTAAAATATAACAGACTTTCCATATAGAAGAAAGAAGCAAAACATTTATTCAGCTACCAGAAAACCAAATCCCAACACCAGGAAACCAAATCCATCATAGCAACATAGAAGTTAATACACCACAATGCAACAGGGAGCCACACCATCCTTTAGCCTTCCCCAATAATCACAAACCTACTAGCTGTCTGCCTAGGTGCATTCTCTCTTCCCTTCAGCTCTAACTGTTCTGACTCCCAGCCTCCTGTGGGCTCTGTTCCAACCTTCAGCAAATTCCTTCCACCACAGTTTCTATGTGATTATATTCAGCGTACTGGGGGCAGGGAAAATCTTCAAATCAGGGAAGGTCTCCAAATTCCCTTAGGCTTATTAAGGGACAGGGAAGATCACCAAATTACCATTACCGTTACATAAGCTTGCCCCAAAATTTCTTGGATGCAAGGGAGCAGGTTGGGTTGCACTTGGTACAGTACCTGACATGTAGAAGAAACTTAATAAATACTTGACTTACTGCCACAGAAAGTTGTAATACACTTTTAGGGATCTTGAGCAGCACCTTGAGGCAAAAACCCATCATCTTTGATGCCAATTGATTCTACATGACTGGGAAGCATGGAAAACAATCCCTCAGGATACAAAACTACAAATAATCTAAAGAGAAATGGAGAGGTATGGGGTGAGCCTCAGTAGGCAGCAGTTGAAAGTTGAACTGCATTATCCAGGACCAGTAGGTGGGAGGAAAGAAGGTGAGGGACCCAGGTACCAGAGCAATGGGGATCCTGGGACCCTGAAGAGGGAGACGTCACCAACACCACTGCAGAGCAGAGCGGGAACCCTGGAGGTGGTCCCTTGGACTTGGGTCTAGTCATCCTCAATCCCTTCTCCTCTCTCTTTGTTCCCAGGAACCATGGGTAGCTTGAGGCAGCACTTCCAGAGGTACAGGTTGGGTTGCACTTGGTATAGTGCCTGGCATGTAGAAGACACTGATATCCTGGGGAAATTGGAAGAGGTCTCTGGTGTCAAAAAGTACTGCTCGCCTGGCTGCAGGTCTCATGACCCACTATCTCATATTTGTCTATGGGGCCTCTCTGGTCTACAATCTCATTAGATTCATCTATCCAGTATATGCCTCCATCATGGCCATTGCAAGCCCCAATAAAGAGGACGATACCATCTGACTAACCTACTGGATGGTATACAGCATATTTGGTCTGACTGAGTTTTTCTCTGACATCTTCCTTTTCTGGTTCCCCTTCTACTACACAGGGAAATGTGTCTTCTTGCTATAGTACATGCTTCCAGTGTCCTGCAAAGGCTCCCATGTACCATTGCTTGATCCTCCCCATTTTCCTGAGGCACCAGGCTTCCATAGACAGACCGGTGATTGACCTGAATGGATGAGCCCTGGACATGACAGTCAATCTGACCTGGGAAGCCACCAAGGCAGGCATGATTCACCTCTTGAAGAATAAGTAAAGAAATCACTCCTAAGTCAGAGCCTTTGAACAATTGGATACCCTCCTCCCATCCCCTTAGCATCAAGGGACCATGGCCCCCAATACTGGTCCATGTATAAGCAGCTGACCCTTTCTAGCTATATGGTTGTGACCAACTCCCTACTCTTGGGCCTTATGGCATTAGAGAAGCCTCCCCAAGCTGGGAGGTGGGATGTGCATGGAGGGACCTTTGCCCATTTAGGATCCACCAGCCCCTGCTAACGGCCCTGCTTGTGCTCAGACTGTTCTAAGAACACCATTAAGCATCTGCCTCTGGCCCCCACCACCCACCACTGGCCTCCTGCAGGACTCTTGATGTGTCTTGGATATTTCAGCTGCCTTTGTATTAAAAAAAGAGAGAGAAGGAGATAGGCCCAATATGTTGATGGCACAAAGGTCAAGATAGACAGCCTGAGTACTGTTTTGGTACCTATACAATGTTAAAAGACACAAAGTAAGGCTTCTAGGGTTGTTTTGGCAGGATCCTATAGAGAGGATTTATAGAAAGGCACAGACAAAAATCCTGGAAAATGAGATGTGGATGGGTTTAGATCTGTGGCATGGCCTGCAATGCCCAATTCAATGAGATCACAGAACTAGTAACCTATAAAAACAGCATTTATATGCTCAATTATATAACACTGCTTTTTTCCTTTTCTTTCTTTTTTCTTTTTTGAAAGATTACTCTCTCATTAGAGGCAAATGTTTTGGAAATATGCTATGGATAGCTGACATTTCTAAAACTCTAGAATGCACACAGATTCGATGTTTATATTTCTTTTTACAACTATATTCATTTTTATAACATTGGCTTTAGGACCAAAATGCCAACAAGATGCATTTGTTGATTTTTTTATTGCATATGTGACATATTTCTAAAGAATTAGCTCAAATAATAGCCCTAATACCAATGAATATATTTTGACATCCAAGTTTTCCAACCTAAAAGTGATTTCACTTCCCTCATATTCTTCCCACTCAAAATGGTAGAGAAAAGGATTAAAAATATTAAGTCTGGTGGTAGAATGGTTATAGTCATTGTCTCAGTTATCAGAGCTTATTAAGCAATTAGTCGGTCAATCAACATATTTTAATCAAAGACCTGTTGTGTGGAAGGCACTGTGCTAGGAACAGGCCTGAAGCAGAAGGGTGGGGTAGCTTCACAGGTGCTACTGACTATGGTTCCTTCCCATGACTGTGGAGAAAGGGGGAGGGTTCAGTTATGCTTATGTGGCAAGTGATAGCAAGACTAGATAGCTGCTGCTTGGGTGGCAGACACAAACTGAATCCACTCACAATGAGGGAACTACAACGTTAATGAAAGAATGAGTTCCATAACCAGATAGGGTTTAGAAATACTCAGAGCACCACAGGACAACAGTGTAATATACTTTGGCCTGGGCCAGAAAACAGGTAGATTAACAGTTCAAACAGGGTTAGACAATGGTGGCACCCTTATTGCTCAGGTATGGGTTGAACTAGATGACTTTGTATAAGCAATGGTTTTATGCTTCAACAACTCTTTCATCAAGAATCAATAAGCTTGTTTTTTGCTAGGACTGAGAGCAATATATAAACAGCTCAGTCTTTCAAGGTAGGTAAAGCTGTTCTACTGGCGCTTTCCTGTACCAAACAGCCAATTTTTGGGATAGTCAGACAAGGGCTCCTTGCCTCTGGCCTGGCATGGGTAATCAAGCAATCAAACAAGCATTTTTCAAGTATCTACTTGTGTCAAACATTATTTGGTTCTATAGATACAAAGCCAAAAATAAATACCCCCTGGCCTCAGGAATGGTACATTGTTAGGGCATGAGAACATGTGACACATAGATAGATCAAATGCATTTGTATGTGAGGAGTGACCCACTAAGAATTCGAAGTGGTAACAAAAGGCCTCATGTAGAAGGGACCTTCAGTTGAAATCTGAAAGAACCTAGGACTTCTAAGAGGTGTCGATAAAAAGAAGGGGCTTTCTAGAAATGTGGAACATGTATTAAGGCCACAGATTTACAAGATAGATTATTATGCACAAGGATCAGCAAACTACTCACTTCTCTTAACATGCTCCTCCAGTCCACCTCAGCCACACACAAATACAGTCAAACCCTTGATTTTTCCATAGCCCACAAATGCATCATCTCCATGTTCAAGAATTCTGAAATCCCCTTAACTGACTATACTCTAATGCAGTGGTTCTCAACCTTCCTAATGCCATGACCCTTTAATACAGTTCCTCATGTTGTGGTGACCCCCAACCATAAAATTATTTTCGTTGCTACTTCATAACTGTAATTTGCTACTGTTATGAATTATAATGTAAATATCTGATATGCAGGATGTATTTTCATTGTTAGAAATTGAACATAACCCACAGGTTGAGAACTGCTAGTCTAGTGACTTTCTTCCTCCACTTCTGTTTCTCTTTTAGCACACTCTGCTCTTTGTCAACACCATGACCTCAAATCCTTTGACCATTCAATTCTCTCCCAGGTCATCATCCCTGTATTAGCTAATCTCTCCTCTTTTCCCTGTCTTCAGTAGTTGTGAACCAGTCTGGCTTTATACCATCCTCTTTTCTTGAGTCTCTGCAGCCCTTAGGTTTTTAGAATATCACTCTTTCCTTATTCTCCTGCTACCTATTCGACTGTTTCTTCTCTGTCTTCTCCACTGGATTGTCCTTCAGATCATAATCTCTAATTACAAATGTCCCATAGGGTTCTGACCTGGGCCCATTGGCTCCCAGGGATTTAATTACTAATTCTATGTAGCTGATTCTCAAACCTACCCATCTTGCCCTAACTTCTAGGTTAACCTCCAATCACATATCTCCAGGTACCTTTCAGATATCTCAACCTGGAATTCCAGTGGATTTCTTAAACTCAATATGTCCAAAACTGGATTCATTAGTTTTCCTCCTAATCCTTCTCTCTCCTAACTTCCTGAATATTGTGAAAAGCAACTATATCTTTGGACTCACAACCTAGGTAACATCCTCAACTCCACATTATCTTGTTGACCCCTCTCCCCTCCAATATCCAATCTATTTCCAAGGTCATCTTTTTCATCTTTGCAACATTATTCAAACATACCTTCTTCCCTCAGCTGAATCTATAACTCCTTTGGTTCAGGTCCTCATTATCTCATGCCTGGGCTACTGCAATAGCCTGCTGGTGAGGCTGCCTTCCTCAAGTTTCCCCTCACTTTAATTCATTCTCTATTTATCCACCAAAATGATTTTCCTAAAGCCCAAGTTTGACCATGGAATTCATACTCAAACTTCAGCAGCTCCCTATCACCTCCAGGAACAAATGCAATATCCTCTGTTTGATGTTCAAACCTCTTCATAGCTGTACCCCCTCCTAACTTTCCAGTCTTCTTAAAACTTACTCCTTTCAATCCAGTAACACTGGAACCCTTTCCATTTCTTGAATAAGACACTCATTCATGTGTCTTGAAATGCTCCTGGCATTTTCTTTGGCTAAATTCATTTGCCTAGAATGCTTTCCCTCCTCATCTTCACCTGCTAACTTCCTTAGTTTCCTTTACCTTCTAAATAAACATTACATTCCACAGGAAGCCTTTCCCAATCCCTTTTAATTAGAGCGGCTTCCTTTCTTTATTTCCTGTTTATGCGTGTATACTTTAATTGTATGGACTAGTTTGCTTGTTACATCCCTCATTAAAATGTGAGTTGCCTGAGGACAGGAGACTTCTTTTGTCTCTTTTATATCCCCAATATTTAACATAGTATTTGGCATATAGTAGATACTTACGTCCTGATCATTCCAAAAATATATTCCTGTTCAGGTGATCAATGCCTGGCACAACTATTTTAGGTGAAAATATGTGTAAAGTTGAGATTAGTTAATTATTTATTCAATTCAATCTAATAAACATTTATTAAGTATATATAGGAAGAAAACTAGGAGAGAGCATCAACATGAAAACCAAGAGATGAAAGATTATCCAGGAAGAAAAATGAACAAACTGCAGAGATGCAAAAAAGAATCAGGACTGGAGGGGCAGGGATTTGGGAATCAAGACATCATTTGTAAGTCTGAAAGAACAATTTCTGTTGGATGATGAAGTCATACCAGACTGTAGAAGGTTTAGAAAAGAGTGAGGGAACAGGAAGCAAGCAGAGATTCTGAGTATATGCAGCTTTCTCAAGTTTATTCC
Organism: Pseudochirops cupreus; assembly: GCA_028627135.1. Classification (NCBI taxonomy): domain Eukaryota; kingdom Metazoa; phylum Chordata; class Mammalia; order Diprotodontia; family Pseudocheiridae; genus Pseudochirops; species Pseudochirops cupreus. The sequence continues at coordinate 437,414,488 of CM053580.1, read as the reverse complement.
CAAAGGAGAGGAAAGATAATAGCATGATCTGTAGGAGTTTATTTGGGGCAAGTGAAGTGTTGTGGTTGTTGTAGTAGTAGGCGTAGTCATTGTTATGTTTAGACTGTAGGAGACATCTGTGTGTTTACAGGAAACAGAGAAGCAGATTGAAGTTTGGTATGATAATGGGAGGGAGAGAAGCTGGACTGATCATGAAGAAAGGATGGAATAATATCAAGGGTATAGATATACAGGAGTTTGCCTAGACAAGGAGTAGTAAAGAAGGAGTTAATAGGGTGTTACATGATGTCACATTACATCTGAAGTCATTTGAAATGAGGAAGAGGGAACGATTGGGAGCTCTTAGGGAATTATCCAAATTTCTTTAGTGAAATATCACATAATGTCTTTAATTGAAAAAGTAAGGGTGGAAGTCCTGTGGGATGCTTGAGAAGAGATGAGGTTTGGAATCACCACTGTGGTGAGTGAAATTGTGAATGAATTACAAAAGTATAATAAGATTACCTAGTAACTGGATGTTTCTTAGAAGCAAGCCTAAAAGAGGCTTTCAAAGTGGAATCAATCAAGATTTATAATGATAAATCAAAATCAAATCCAGATGGTGCAATGGAAAACAAACTAATTTTGCTTGTCATAAAAATGATGAGCAATATAAAACTTCTTTGGTCAATTTGAGGAAAAAAAAAAGATTACCTTTTTGAGATTATGGAAGAAAAAATTGGAGTAGACCCAGTTGAAAGTGAAGCATTTTTCTTCGTTGTTGCTTGTTTTTATTCTATCTCCATTCATCAACATAAGAATAGTGCAAAGGCTGTAAAAATGTGAAATGATCCAAAGCTGGGGGTTGGAAAAGCATGTTTGAAAATGTCACAAAATAGCAAGGGATTCAGTTGCAAAGGATAGTGTAGAGTTTGACTGATTCATTAAAAGTAAAATTTGGAAAGGTCAGATGACATGGAAAGCATAGAGGTGATGGCTTAGGAAAGAACTGAGAGCTAGAGAGATTGGAAATCATGGTGAAATTGAAGAACATAGTTTTGGTTTTTAAGATTGACAGAGGGAATGATATAAGTTTATAAGATAATGGAAATTCAGTTTTCATGAACATGGAAATAGAACACTTGTGGGTGATGGCAAGATCAGTGGTAGGATCATTTCTACATGTAGTTGAAGTGGAGTGGAAGATTGTCTCACAGAAAGTGGTTAGATGTAAAGAATTGGGAAGTCAGGATATCAAAAAATATATATGTATACACATATATACACACATGTATATATATTTATATGTGTGTGTGTATGAATCTTTGTATTGGGGTGGAAAGATAATGAGCCAGGTACTAAACCCATTGAAGGAGGAAGGGGAATGTCTAGGGTGTCTGTAATGAGTGCTTATAATAATATTATATTAGCTTAATGGTGTGATAGATTTGGATTGAACAATCCACAAACAAGGTGAGATTTCTGAATGCTGTTGGTAGAGGAAAAATCTGGAAGTGGTTATGGGGGATAAGGAGTATTCTCACTCCATCATCACCATTGGCAGATATGAATAAAAACGCTACGAGTGCCAGAAAGCATGGATAAGTAAGCAGTGTCATCAACAGGGAGCCAGGTCTCAATGAGAATCTGAAAATAGAAGTAGTGAAAAAGGAAAAGGTTTAAGATAAAAGCAAATTTCTTAAATATGGAGCAGGTATTCCACAGAATGTAATGAAAGGGATTGGGTGTAATGCCAATGGGATACCCATAGCAGCTGCTATGAATATGCATATGTATTCCCAGGGTTTATTCAGAAAATGTAATAAACCCTCCTCCTCTAAGGCAAAACCAAAGTATTTATTTAGGACATTGCTATTAGGACACCAAAAATCAAGGTTTATTAACAGACTCATCACTAATCCAGGGAGCCTGGACATCAATATCTCAAGGGTTCTGTCTTTCAAACCTCCTAGGTTTGAAAATTCCCCTAGGCAGCTTCTTCCAACAGCTTCTCTCTTCTCTAACAGCTTCTCTCTCCAGCCACACCTGTGTGTGTGTGTGTGTGTGTGTGTGTGTGTGTGTGTGTGTGTGTGTGTGTGTGTGTGTGTGTGTGTGTGTGTAGTGTGTGTGTGTGTGTGTGTGTGTGTGTGTGTGTAGTGCAGAGAAGCCTGTAAATCAGAACTTAATTGGAAAGTTGTGATCCCTGTGGCATAGAGCCTAATTGTCTCCATGTGAGATCTGTTAATGGTTGGGGAAGATCTTATATCCCATTAACCTTACATCGGTTAGATCTAGAATGGGACCTTCTGGGGTGGTATAGGTAAAGGGAATACGGGACTAAGGAACGGAAGGGTGTAAAGGGTTGAAAGCATATGGAGGGGGTGGGTATGCTATCTGAGAAGGGGAAGAAAAAGTGGGAGTAAATTGAGGGATAACTTCAAGAAGTGTCAATGACTAGAGAGAGGTCTATTGAAGATTGTTCAGTGCCCCCACTCCATACCCAGCCCTTTGACAAGTGCTGATGTTGTTGCCATATCAGTCAGGAGGCCTGACTCACCACAGGCAAATGTATAACTTAGGAGGAATCCATTCAAGAGGCAGGAGCTGGAAGTTTGACACATCTAATACACTAATAGCCTCCAGAAAATAGGAAAGGTTGTAACAAGCTAAATGGCAAGGTGAAATGCCCAAAGAGGAAGTTTCCCTCAGCTGCAATTTTCTCATCTGTGAAATACAAAGGGCTTGATATCTAAGGTCCCTTCAAACTCTTAACATTCTTTGATTCCACAACCTATGCTTCCAAAAGAAAAATCAGATTCATTACTGATCTCATGGGCCAGTCACACCTTGGACCTCTTTTCCATGCTTTGAGGGCACCAGATGCTTTAAGGGCAGCTCTGGAAACAAAAGCAGTTTAGGGTGGGTGGAGGGAAATGGATATGTGTTCAAGGTCCTTATCTAGCAATCACAGGAAGAGACATTCCCAAGCCTGAAAGGGCCCTGAATTGTCAGACTAACTTTGAAGTGACTATGTTTAGTTAGCTATTGTTCGGGTATTTATGTTGTATGATTTAAATGTAGGTTTTCAGTGATTTCCTTGAGTAAAAGGTACATATGTCTGTGCAAGTATGGGTATGTATTTGCTGAGGCAGAAGAGGAAAAATCAAGCAAAATGATTTAGGAATAAAAAAAATGGGATTCATAACGTAGCATGTTTCCTTACTTGCAACTCAGTAGTGGCATGTTTATATAGTAACAAAATCTAGTGCAGTAATTCATGGCCACTGACATTACATGCACCCACTGTTTTTGATTTGACCAAACATGTGTCCCCAAATGTTAGTTGAAACCTGTCTAATATATTTACGACTACTGGGAGGGTATGGATGTAGGAGGGAAACTGATCCTTTGACCAATTTGGTGTTGAATCCACTATGTTTTCTGTTTGGTTGACCTTCCCATTCAACTCTTGGTATCTTAAATCTCAATAGCCTCCTGCTCATAACTCCTTGACCCCCTATTTATTAAATGTGCAATGTGTCAAATGCCCAGTTGATAGAAGGAATTGCCTTTCTCTGGATTACTCGGCTCCTGGAAGGCTGTCTATATTGAAACCATCTCTGTAGGTTTTATAGAGTAAAAGGCATTCCAAAGCACAGTGAAAAACTCATAGAGCTGAATGTGATTTTATATGATCCACACCCATAATCTTTGGAAGAGAGCGACTACAGAAACCTATGTTTAACTCTTGTTTGTCATTTTCCCATTCCCAATAACATTCTAGTTTATTAGATTAACTATTGTGCAAATCTTCCAGTGAAGAAAGGGATTCCTTCTGAGCCGAAGAGCTAATCTCTTTGCATATAACCCCCCCAACACACACACATACACACACACACACACACACGTACACCCTTTATAACACCAGATTTTCATCTGGAACAAGATAGAAGCACAATTGAGGCATGTGTGTGGCTCTGAATACAAAGTACAGAAAAACACTTAAATCACTTTTATCTGCTTTATGATGTTGATTTATGGTGGCGATGGTGAGGCAGGGTGTCAGGAGGTAATGTTGCATTTGTAATTAGAGGGCAAAACAGATGGTGAAGCCTTCATCATAAATGATATTTCCATTACAATAATCCTTGCTGCCCAGTGATCATTTTCTATCTTTCCTATTGAAACATGCTGAGAAGATCTCAGCTCCAGATCATATTCACCATATGAGAGATTCACTAAAGATGAATGATACATTTTGGGATACATTATATTGAGTAAAATGACAATCAAAGAGTTTTCCACGGACAAAGTCTCAATGACCATCCATCAAAATTCAGAAGTAAAAAAAAAGATTTATTCATTTGTTCATTTATCAACATACCTATTTATTTATTAATTGATGCATTTTTTCATTCATTCACTTGTTTGCTTGCTTATTCATTTATGTAACTATCATTCATTCATTTATTCAATTGTCTCATCTTTTATTAATTTGTGTATATGCACATATGTAATATATAAGCATATGTATCTAAATTTCACTTTTTCTTTTCTAGAATTTCAGAGGTGTATTGACAAAATTTGAGTTCTGTGCTCAAGAAAATGTCATTCTGTGCTACAAATGAGTATCATAGATGTTGCATATCTACTACACACACACACACACAAACACATATATACATAATATTTCATTGGACATGTACCAATAGTTATATATGTCTAGATGTACATGTGCACATATACAAAGACACATATATGCATATGCACTTATATTCAATTACATATGCACATATTAAGAATATTCTCCACTTATTGACAGAGAGGTGATGGATTTGGGAAGCAAGATGAGATGTTTTTTGAACATGAGGAGTAAGAGAATTTGTTTTTGTTGTTGTCTTTTCTTTTCCTACAATGGGATGGTTATGAGCAAGAAGAGAAAATAGATTTCTATTAATTAAGAACAAATTTTAATTTAAAGCATACAAATGTATCCATTTATACACATGCATTATGCAGAGTTGTATGCATTGATGCATTGCATGCACACACATGCATCTGTATAGGTATGTATTATGATAGACAGGCATATGGAGCTGGGTTAGCAAAAACCTGGCTCTTGATATTTAACCTGCTGAAAAGAGCACTTAGTTTAAGGCACAGTGCTGCTACTTACTAACTATTTAACCTGGGTTAAGCCATTTAGTGTTCCTCATTTATAAACTGCACGGAAGAATGCGTGTTTGTAAGGATCAAATGAAATAACATATGTAAAGTGCCTTGTAACCATAAAGTGTTCTACAAATGTCAGTGATTATTATTGTTTGTTCTTTGCTCCCCTTTATTCCCAGAGAGGATGCCAAGGGTTTTGTTTCTTCATCTGTTTGTTGGTTTCTCCATTGTACCCTGGAGAGCCTAGGATATCAAGAGAAACAAAGTTTCTTTGAAATTTAGAAAAGTAGTATCTTTAATCTTTTCCAAAATGACCAAAGATTTAGAAAACCACACACTAGAGTTTTGCTATTCTGTTAAAATGTAAGTTCATTATCAGGGGATCTGAAGTTTTTTTTTAACTGGACAGTAATTTAGGGATCATCTGGTTCAACTCCTTGATTTTGCATGTGGGGAAACTGAGGCCAGAAAGATTAGGTCATGGAGATAAGATGTGTCTAAGGCAGAAACAAAAATCTAAAGAAACTGTATTACCTAGTATAAACTTATCATTTCCACATAATTGTATGGGTTATAGCCAAAAGTCAAGTGGGCTCAAGTACTCAGGTTCATTAGATGAAACGTTGCTCTAAGGCATGTTTACAATAACTCTGCCTAGTCTGCTGGAAGGATAAAACATTAAACAAGTATTCAATACAACAGAAACTTATTAATCACTTACTGTATAAATGGAAATATGCTAGTTGCTAAGGATTGTTATTATTATTATTTAATATTCTCTTCTTTAAACTCGAAGACCTGATTTCCATCTGGATCATGCATAGCAACAACATGCTACACTGGATTTAGCGGCTTTTATTTAATTAAATGCCAATGAATGCCAATTCTACTACTCACTGCCCATGTGACACTGGACAAGTTATTTCATTCTCCTCTTATTTAAATTATGACAAAGCAACCTCAATGACCCCTTCCAGTTCTAAATATGTGATACCATATTCTCTATTTGAATATCCTAAAATTCAACAAGTGCAAAAGTCTCTCTTCTTCCTCAAGATATGCCTTTCATTCCAACTTCTCTTTCAACATTGATGACACCCTCAGTTTCCAAGATATACAGGCTCAAAATTTTTTTGAAAATTTTTATTACGTTTGAATATCTTTAAAAAAATTAATTTATGGAATAAAACAAACATTTCTGCAACATAGTAGAATAAAAAAAGATGATTGCAAATTACAGAAACTGTAAATCTACTGTCTACAACTTACTATTCCTTTCAAATATACATCAAAATTATCATGTAAATTTATTTTCCCCCCTATTTCCCCTCCCCATTCTCCTGGAGATGGCTACCATTAGACTCAAATATGTCTGTATTTATGTGTGTGTATGTGTAAAATTATTCTATGCATACTTCTCTTTATCAGTTCTTTCTCTGGATGTAATTAGCATCTTTCTTCATATATCCTTTAGAGTTAATATGGGTATTTATAATGACTACTTTTCAATGACCATAGTAGATGCTTAATTTGTAGAATTGAATCGAATCATTCCTGATTCTTGCTTTAAGCTCCTGTATCCAATGATTGTCAAGTCCTATCAATTATACCTCCTCAATATCTCAAAATAGTCTCTTCTTCTCTACTCACACTACCACTTCCCTAATTGAGACCCTTATTACCTCTAAACTTGAGTCTTCAAGCAGGTTTTTCTGACTTTAGGATTTCCTTCCACCCACCTATCCTTCACACAGTTGCAAATTAATTTTTACTAATATCTAGATATGATTGTATCACTACCATACTTTAAAAAGTTTCTATGATATTATTTTGCCTAAAGAAAAAAAAACCAGAAACTCTCTAGCTTAAAATTTAAAATGTTCCCAAACTTTAACCAAACCTACCCTAGATGCTGAATTGAGTGTTAGGAAGGTTATGTGGCAGCACTGAAGAGTTGGATTGCCATAAAGAGATATTAGAAATGGTGGAGTCAATTTGTAGGCTACCAAGGTCCTTATCTAGAGTTGTGGCCGTGGGAATGGAGAGAAGGGGATATATTCAGTGGCTATCTTGAAGGATCACAGATCATAGCTGGAAGACATCTCATGAGAGACCTTTGAATTCAACCCACTAATTTTACAGATGAGGAAATAGAGGTCCAAGACTCAGATGAATTGGCCAAGATTACACAGCTAGTAAGTTTCTGAGATGGGAATCAAACCCAGCTTTTCCTGACTCCAAGTTGAGAAATCTATCAAGGGTGAGTATAACTAACAGCCTTGATCTCAGCAACTGGTAGGATTATAGAAGACAAGAAAATATTTGAGCAAAGATGACTCAGAAGTAAAATCTTGGAAGTGCAGAAGGGGTGATTCTGCCTGGATGGGGAATAAGCCAGATATTCCACCAAAATTCTTTGATATGGCATTTGACTACCGGTGGTTATAAGAAGTAGATCCAGTTGTGAATGGTTATGCCTTCTGCTTTTGTACACACACAAATCCCTGTGTTCCTCTTTATGAGGGGTGATGTGAGGTTTGGGATATGAATCCTGGCTCTGCTATTAAATAGTTCTAAGAGTATGGAGTCATCATTTAAGTTCCCTTGCACTTAGTTTCCTAATCCATAATAATTGTCATATTATATACTTCAGGGGGATATTACAAGCAAAATGTTATGTAAGTTGTAAGCAATATTAAAAAGCATGAGTTAAAATTATTTCTTGTTCTATTAGTGGAATTTCTTAAAACAGCATGTCCTTCTACCTGAAACCAAATGCACAAACAGGCAAACATAAAGTCATACACACACACACACACACACACACACACACACACACACACATTTTCACCCCCAAATAATTGTCAATTAGGTATTTCATTTTCTGGTTTACATTGATTCCCAGCATCCCTTGCCCTCTTGGGCTAAGCTACCACTATACTTCAAAGTAGAAATGTGCTTTTCTATTCCATATGTGTGAATAGGGGGAGAAAGGCTTTTAAATGGAGCCTGGAAAATCTGTCCAAAGTACACATCCATGGGTAAAAACAAACAGTACTGTGCAGGGACAGACCTCTCAGGTCCTATTCATCAAAATTGAAATAGTCTCATTTTAAGCATTTTTTAAAGTTTTATGTCTCACTCTAAGTATGATGAGTTTTTTCTCTATGACTCCATGAGACTATTCATAGCTGACTCATCATCTTTCAATTTTTTCCTTTCAAATTGCTGAAGAATAAAAGGAAAAGTTTTTGCAAACCTATCCCCAAATACTGTTTTTTACCAGGTAATAGTTTTCAGGTACTTGTCAGTGTATAGTACAAAACACACTGGAGGCTAGGAAGCAGATCAGGGTTTGAGTCTCACATCTGCTTACCTTGGATAAGTCAGGTTGACTATTTGAAGTAGAATGGCAAGAAACATACTTATGACTCCTGCTTCCCAGGTTTGCCAAGAAGATCAAATGAAACGATATTTTATGTAAAGTAGTTTATGAACTGAAGCACTATTTAAATGTGTTATGATGATGACAATGATGATAAATGGTGTTTGATGAGTCTCCTAGAAGAACATGTATTATTCTCCTTTTCCATGAACCTCTTAAATTCCCACAACTATCATATGAATTGAAGGGCTACTTGGAGAGGAGGTATGGAGATGGAAAGGAATGATAATACCAACATCTGTCTTATTACCCAACACACAATTCAGTTCAGTTCAACAAATATTTATTACATAGGTCTGACCATGTCATTTCCTGCCTTTAAAATCAGAGAAAAAGTAGGTAATTTTGTTCTTAGATTACATGCAAATGTAAAGCCAAGGGTTAAGCTGTTAGCCAGTAATTTTTTTTTCTTTTAAACAGATGGTGAATCCAAACCACCTGAGAAAGATCCTCACTCTTCTCTTCTGCTCTTTTTTTGTGAGTTACCTACATAATTGGGCCTACCTACACCTCTCTTAGCTGCCTCAGAGTTTTGTTAGCCCCTCTGGCCTCTGTCATTAGGTTCTCCTTCACTTGGCATGTTGCTGCCGCCTGTGCAACCTGGATGCTGAGCCACATACTTGTGTCTGCGAGGAGGCATTGCCAGGTGATGGCTTCCAGGTGTTTGCCTACAGGAAGTCACTGAAAGTCAGTGCAAATGTCAGAGTAATAGACATTTGGCTCCAACGACCTTGCAGGCAAGGTCACGCTTTAGGACAACCTCATGATATTCCTTAACCACAGGGGGAAAAATAAATAAAGACTCTGAAAATGCTGCCTACTTTGGCTCAAAGGGAGGCTGACAAATCTCAGTTTGCTTTCCTTGGGAAAAAAAAATATTTCACACGCTGAAAATGCCGTTGGCCCTGAGGCAAAGAAGAAAAAGGCAAGTATATGTTTGAAGGAAGGAGAAAACCACCCCAACTGTGTCCACACATGGCAGGTAATGACTCCTTCACAAATGAAGGCCCCTTTGTCTCCTGGCAGCTTGGCATTTCTTCCTTCATGCTCAGTGACAAGAAATTCCCCATTCCAAAACTTGAGCCATCTGGGCTATTAGCAATGTAATCAATCCTAGCCAATAAATCACCCCACCCATCATTCTTGACAACAAATTCTGTAGTATGTTAAAACATTATAATGATGACAACATGGTATGATCTATGAGGCCTCTCAGCACCATCCCCTTCATCCAGCTGGGAAAATTATGACCTCCAACATCTTAGCAGGCCTCTCAGTTATGAGCACTTACATTTGCTGAACAGACTCCCGAAACTTTGTCAATCAAAGCTAGAGGAATGGTTTCAGCCACCTGTCCATTGGCAGAAAACTTCTTCTAGAATGATATTGGTACAATATCACCCCCTTCCCTTAGTGTTATTAATGAAGTGGCAGTTCATTTAAAAAATACTTGAGAGTAATAATACTTACAATAGTCTTAGATAGTTGCCTAGGGCACTAAGAGGTAAAATTACCTATCTAAACTCAGTCAGTCAGTAAGCACTTATCAAACATTTATTATATGTCAGACACCTACTAGGAAGACAGAGAAAGGAAAAAACAAAACAAAACAAAACAAGAACCCTGATCTCAAGGATCTTGTATTCTAATAGGGGTGATAGCATAGCAAACAACTATGTACATATAAGATAGATGACATGTAAATAAAGTTACTCTTAGCAGGGAAAGGAGGTGGAAGGTGATGAAATTGGGTAAACCTCTTACTGAAAGTACGATTTAATCTTAGTCTTAAATGAAGGCAAGTGATCCAGAAGGCAAAGCTGAGGAGCAGCTTTGTACAAGGGGCAGCCTATGAAAAGGCAGAGTGAGGAGACAGTGTTGTGTGGGAGAAAGAAGAAGGACATCAAAAGTAATTCTTAGAGTTCTTGGAGGGGAGTAAAGTATAAGACGGTGGGAAAGGTAGGAAGGGGTCAGACTGGGAAAGACCTTAAAAGACAAATGGATGATTTAAGATTTGATCTTGGAGATAACAGGGAGCCACTGTTTATGAATGTGTTTATGAATGGTGGGCATGTGTGTGTGTGTGTGTGTGTGTGTGTGTGTGTGTGTATGAGATTTGGTCAGTCCTGCCATTCAGGAAGATCACTTTGGCAGCCAACTGGTGGATGGGACTAGAATAGGACCATAGCCAGCAACTCAAGAATATTTTAACTTGTATAAAAGCTGATGATCTGAGTTAGTGGATGGAGTTTCTTCATTATGCATTCTTTGCAATGATAGAATCATTGACCTAGATAAAAGAACAGCAATAGCACTAACCATAATATTTCATTTATGTGGCACTATGAGATTTGCAAAATGCTTTACACACATTATTTCATTTGATCCTCATGAAAAACACTTGAGGTAAATATAATTATTATTACTATTGCCATTTGACACATGAGGTAAGAAGGCAAGTGATTTGCTGAGGCCCACACAGATAATAAGTGTCCATTATGAGGTTTGAATCCTCACTTGAAATCTTCCGGTCCGTCCTCTATGTTGTGATACTCTACCTTGGGGTTAACAATGAAATTGATTTTGTTAGATGATCTCTTTTGGAGTTTGTGCTTTATAGTTTCTCATAATCATCAAGTCACTGAATCCCTGAATCCACTGAGGGCAGGTAAGTTGTGAATCTTCCCCCTTCCTTTGAACATGTAGGAATGGTACCATAAGTCTTGCTTCATCACATCCCACAACAGCCACAATGATATGGTATTTCACAGGGAAACCCCCTGAATGACTCATTAGGTGTCTTCTTGGTTGTTCATTTATGTCAGAGTCAACATTTCTTGAGAATCTACCGAACTTCTGCAATGGAAAGAATCCAGGATTCAATGATTCTCAATGATTCTCAATATCAGCAATGTGAGAAGAGTATGCACTTTTGAAAAGCCCCAGGGAAAAATGTGGATTATTTCTTATCAGAAATACAGGGGAGATGAAATATTTAAAGGAAGATATAAATAGACACCTGCAAGCCATCACCAGGCACATAATATTTTGCAATGCATGGGGATTTGTTTTAGTCCAATTCTGACTCTCACTCCCCATGATAGTAAGATTGTCAATTATGTTCTATGCTTAAGCTGTGCCAAGAAAATATTATTCCAGAGCACTATAGCAAAACTTGTCTTCTACGTGTGGAAATAACAAATTGTTTAGGGACAAAACTTATCCCATTTTAATTCCAGATTCAATTGGCATCGCTGGAAATAAGTTGTATTCTTAATGCATTTGCTAACAAACATTTATTCACTGTTTCACTGAAATCTTCTAAATTCAAAAGCCACACCTATTAGTCACAGGGTTCACACATATTCCTATGCTTATTACCTATTTGGATCCTGCATAGGTTCAATGCACAAAGAAGTGAAACTATGCATTGAGGGAAACATTCCAGCAAATGCTTTACTTATTACTTCTAAGAAATCCTTCCCAGGTCAGCCCCAGCTGACAAGAGACAGCACAGTATAGTGAAAAGAACATTGAAGTTAGTCAAGAAAGTCTAGTTTTGAATCCTAGCTCAGACACTTACTAGCTAGTTTTCTGACCTTGGGTGAGTCAGGTAACCACTCAGGGTCTCAGTTTCCTCATCTGGAATTTGAGGAAACTGAATTTGATGACTTTTCACCTCTAAAACTCTGGTCCTAAAATCCAATGATTCACTTTCCCCCAGTCCTTCATAGCTTATCTCTTTCTCTGTAGATAGACAGAGAGACAGACAGATAGATAGGTAAGTAGGTAGGTAGGTAAATAAATAAATAGAAAAAAAATAGACAAATAGAAAGATAGCTAGCTAGATAGGGATATGGTAATGTACTAGTCACATAGGAGATGCTCAAGGAAATATATGTATGTATAATTATCTCTATTTATCTGAATCCCTATCTTGTGTATGTGCACACACACCAACATATATATGCACACACATACACACAATTTATAATATGTGTTATTTATAATTGTTGCTCATCCTTCATTTTCAAAGAGGACCAATGGCACCATAATGCGACAGATGATATCTTTACTTCTACATAAATTGGATTTAAATGTGGCAGAGTTTCAAATTTCTCAGGCTTACTGTCTCTTCCAGAGTCATAAAAGTCTAGTGTCAGGTCAAAGGTCAAGGAGACTGACAATGGCCCAAGATGCAGTATTGACATCTTCAATATCTGATTGAGCTCTAAGCATTGCACAGCACCTGCTTCAGCTGCCTTCATGGCCCCATTGGAATGAATTATTCTCATCTGCTCATTCTACTAGAGAAAGTCTTCACATGCTTGAGGGAGACACCCCCCTAACTCACCAACAGGTTTAAGGCCTGTTTTTTACCCTGAACCTGATTTAGCCTGTCTGCTGAGATGATTTACTGGAGTATAACCACTGTACATGCTATGGCTTCTTGGAGCCATGGGGGAGAGTTAGATGAAAGGTGAACACCAAAGGTAGATGAGCAGCCCTGAAAGTGGCTTGGCAAGCCTTCACACCAGAGGTACTAGTCATCTCTGATTACCCTATACACCCCACAATTTGTAATATACATTATGCATGCATAATATTGATAGAGGTGTGTATATATCCGTAAATGTTATATTTGCATATATGTTTATATATGTATATGCACACAAACAATGATATGTATATACTACATCAGTTCAACGTCTATAAATAAACTGGAGAAAAGAATGGCAAACCACTCCAGCATTTTTCCTAAAAAAATGGGGGGGGTCACAAAGACTCAGACACAATTAAAATGACTGAATAGCATATATGCATATCTCTGTGTTTTGTACATACATGTATATATACACATAGCATGTGTATACATGCAAATATGGTTATAATATATATTTGACAATACATGCATATATATATATACACACTTATCTGTTAAGTAATTGAGAATATAACATGCCTTATATGTGTTCTTTCATATAGCATATGCATGTAATTAAGGTAATGCTTTCATATATGCATATGCGATAATGTGAATATAATATGCCTGTTACATATTTTATGACTGAGAGCTAACAGAGACAAGAAGACATATACTCAAGTCCATCTCTGACACATAGTGTGTAACCTTAGCCAAGTCACAACCTCTCCATGTTTTAGGCAACTCTCTAAGACCATAAATTGCAGAGGAACTTCTTATCTGGATTGGTAGAGGGAATATTGTTGTTTGTTTGTTTTGTTTCATTTGCTTTTTTGGAGTGGAGAAGGCAGGACAGTTGGGGTTAAGTGACATGCCCAAGGTCACTTGGCTAGTAAGTGTTAAGTGTCTGAGGTCAGATTTGAACTTAGGTCCTCCTGACTCCAGGGATGGTGTTCTATTTACTGTATCACCTAATGCCCTGATAGAGGGAATATTCTTATCAAAAGTGTGTCAATGAGTGTGCATTCACATATATAACTGATCACCTATATGTCCAGCAACTTGCCAGACATTATAGGAGATATAGAGTAAGTATTCAACATTGCCTCTATCCCAAGGGAATGGCTTAGAACTGAAGGTATAAGCACATGGGAAGTTATTTCTGTGTGAAACCAACTCAGAAAGGAAACAAGATTGCTTTATACTGGAGTTAACAGAGATTACCTGAAGGAGACAACTAGACTTTAGCTTTGAAGGATGGGCAGGAATTGGAAATATTTATGTATAGTGAAAACAGAAAAAAAATACAAACACATACCTATATGTGTCTATATAGATACATGTTAATTTATGTACATAGACATGACAGGTAACATTTGTCAAACATTTTTCACTTCTTTAAATGTATTTCCATGTAAAACCTCATTTAATCCTTTCAACAAGTAGTTTTATGAGTTAGAATAGATTTTATGATCACCATTTTTTAAAAAAAGGGAAACTGAGGCCCAGAAATGTCAAAATCCTAATACTAACTAATCAGCTTTGTTGATGATATCTACCATTCATTGCACTCTGCCATGTTCCACATGTGAATACTTTGTGGAAGGATTCATAACTGTGTAACTCCAGCACCCACCCACTCTTGGAGTAATTTTCCTCAGTGATAGTCTTGTGAGTTGAAGTGATATGTCTTAATTGACTGAAAAAATGATGAGCTGTTGATACTGTTTGGGTGGAGGAGAGAAAAAAGTAGAGATACACACAAAGCACTGAATATTGAAAGGTAGCTCGGATCCCCTGAAGCATAGAAATGTAGAGAACCTGACCCCATTATATCCCCTTGACTTCTTACACCTGCATTCATAAAGATACTTCACCTCTTTGTTAAGATCCTTCCCTCTCTCCTTGCTTGAATTGAGATATTATCTTTCTACCAGTTGAAAAGCTCATTTATTTATATATTTGGGAGGATATATTTGGATCTATAGAACTCCTGTATTTCCGATTTCTGCTTTCTTTGTTAGAGAGATTAGTTTTTATGATGTTCTTTTGTGTAACCAGAATTTGGAGGGATGGAAATAAGAGAGTTTAAGCTAAGAACAAGATATTCATTCTCAATTCATACTCAAATCTTTAAACTAGAGATATTTAAGAGGTAGCAAACAGCTATAGTCATAGCCTAATGCTCCTTTTGGATACTGGAGTAGATATTACTAAAGCTGGACTCTGCCTGCTCCAATATGCAGCACAGCACAGTCCTCTGTGAAGGTATAATGAATTTCAGATCATATCTGTCCATGCCACCTGTGAGCCTCATTAATATATAGCACTGTATGTGTGTGTATATATACATATGTTTATATATACATGTGTGCATATACATATGTATGTGTGTATATTTAATGAGATGTTTTACACATATCTATATCTAATCTATATCTATAGCTATCTCTATTTATCTATCTATCTATAATATTCACTAAGTTGTCACTATGTGTCAGACTCTCTACCTAGAACTGTGAGATAAGTACATGCAAGTGTGGCAGTCACTGTCCTGAAGGAGCTTGAGTTTCCTATACACACATATACACATATGAGTATGAACACATGTACCCAGGCATATGTATGACTGTACGTATAGAATACATGTATAAGTATATGTGAAATACCCTGCTTGTTCCAACAGAGGTTGGTAGGACATTGGAGGCACAACGACCTCTGGCCTTGTGCCATAGAAGGGCAAGGGCCAAATTGAATTCTAGTCCATTATGCTTTAATGTGTGTGTGTGTGTGTGTGTGTGTGTGTGTGGCAATGTATAAACGGTGAGGATTGAGCTGTGTATAGAATTAAGTGAAATTGTTAGTATTCAACAAACATTTATTTCAAAACTATTTTGAATAAATGCCTATGCCAAACTCTCTTTTTAGATACTGTAAAATTAACTAAGTAAGAAGAAAAAATGAGGAAAATGTCTACAATATAAATTGTAGACATATTTGTGAACAGATTATTATTTATATCCAAATAACTTATTGCAAATTGTTATACATATATTTGTTGTATATCATAATAGCTTTGTCTTAAGCTTTTCTGTAAATAATCTTAATGTATTGCTTACACATATATAACCTATGTACCATTTTCGGGTACAGAAAGGAGAGGGAGAAAAATCTGTACCTCAACATGTTTAAAAATTAATATTAAAATTGTTTTTCAACTGTAATTGGTAAAAAATAATATATTATTAAAATAATCCTAATGTATGCTTAGGTTTTGGAGGAGATCTAGGAAAGAAGTGATGGAAATGCCACCTATAGATGAAGTGGGACTAGAAACTTTGAACATGTCTTAGACACATCTGATCCTAAGCCAGTTGAACTAAGGCTAAATGGATGACCTCCCACAGATGGATTTAATGGTTAATGTCTGGAAAGCCTTAGGTTTTATCTGACTTGCTCTTTGTCAGAGGCCCAGCTAAACAATTAACCTCCCCAGGGCTTGTGTTAAATACATTTCTCTGAAGTTTATAAGTAAATAGAGTTTCCACCTTTCATTTATGGCTACATCTTCCTTTATATTCATTTATAAGGATTCACCACATACAATGACTTCTTCAGTTTACACAAGTTGATTTGTCATTTTACTGAGAGGAGAAAGAAACATTCAAGTATTTATACATTCATTTTGTTTTCCTAGTCATCTTTCAGTAGTCAGTGACCATTTGCCCAAATTGTTGTTAGGCTCACTCCATGCAGAGCATTTTGTTAAATAAAATGTGAAGGTTTGTTTATTGAAGTAGAAATTATACTTGAAGGAGTTAGAAGTCTAATAGGAAGTACAAGACTCACAAACATGCATATATACATATATAAATTATATATCTGTGTTATTTACACACATACATGTATACATACCTACCCACATTTATGTATGCATATGTGTGTGTGTGTATGTGTGTGTGTGTGTACACATATATAACCCCATTTGGGGTTTTCTTAGGAAATGGAGAGATTTGCCTTTAACTGAGGCAAATGTGGTTAAGTGGCTTGACCAAAATCACACAAGCTAGTAAATGCCTAGGGCCTCATTTGAACATAAGGAGAGGAGTCTTCTTGATTCCAGGCCTGACACTCTATTCACTGTACCACATAGCTGCTGAAGGGCTGGAGAACACTGCTTCAAACTACAGTCAATATCCTTAGGAAGTTTATAGTTGGATAAATAAATGAAAATATTTACTAGATTCTTAATATGTTTAAGGCACTGTGCCAAGATTTGGGATACATATGCATGCATGATAGTCTCTGTTTTCAAGAAGGTTATATTCTAAAAGAAAATTATACATACAGAATCCTGTAGCCAACAATGCCTATTTTAGACAAGGGAGTTAGGGGGAACATCAAGCACAGAGAACAAATGAATGACACCTAGTTTCCAGGAATGGCAATGCTGATTTGTTGTCAGAGCTAGAATTATAAAAGGATGTCAGTTAGTTAACAAATAAACATTTATTGAGTACCTTCAGTATGCACAGCAATGTGCTGTGTTAAGTATTGGGCATACAAAATAAAGGCAAGAGATATTCCCTATTCTCAAGGAGCTCATAATCTAGTGAGGGAGACAGATTGTTTTTCATCCTTTATTCTAGGACATGACCAATGACATCAGGGGGGTGATGCTGTAATTTGCAAGTGAGTTAGATTGAAGTGGGTCAGAGTTTTGCAAAGTCGCCAGTCTCACTCTCTTCTCCAAAGTTATCAGAGTCCAGTGGCAAGGCATGGGTCAAGATGACTGTAAGGGCAAGCAAAGTGGAATTTTTTTTTGCTGTTTTTCTGTGTGTATTATTCAGTTTCCCAGCCTCAGTCTTATATGCCTCTGCAATAAGCCAATCAGACATGTGCAGGTGGGCTCCGATTAGATACTTACTTGTGGGCTCTAGCCAATCAGATGCTGAGTAGAACTGTTTATTAAGAGAGCCAGGGTTGAGAAAGCAGGTATGAAAGGAACTATCCATTGAGAGAGTGACACAGTGCTCAGAGGGAGAAGGAGCTTGAGTAGGTGGAGAGAGGGGACCTCTGAGAGCTGGGAGGAGACCTCTGATGACAGTGATTTGATGAAGAAGTCTCTGAACTTTGAAATTGATTAGAGCTGTAGGTCAGAAACCTGCCCATGGGAAGGAGGCTTAGCTTAAACCCCTTTTGAGGGCTGTTAAAGTGAACTGAGCTGTTAATACAGAGCCTCTGGACTTTGGAGGTGAATTGAGATGATAGTGCTAGTGGTGCATGTCAGCATTATTGTTGCCCTGTTAAGTTTTGTTTTCCCAAAGGCAGAAGTTATGGACCAGAGCTCCTGGAGCCTGCTGTTGTGCAGGAGTTTGGATTGGAGCAGTTCCTATGAGTTGAAACATGGAGCAGGAGCAGAGAGCTCCCTACGGCAAGAATTGGGAGTGATCAGCCCATAGAGGAAAAGCTGTGGGACTTGGAGTCAACCTCAAGTTAAGATGAAAGAGGACTTTACTGGGACACTTGGTATTGATTAAGGAGAATTTTCTTACAGTGACCTAGAGGTAGATGGTATGGTATTTTCTGCTACTGCTTAAGGATATGTTGTACTAGGGAAGACCCTAGCCTGAGATCCCCTGATTTTGGTGATGCAATATATATGCTGTCTAATGTGTTGTGTTAGGGAAGACCCTAGCCTGAGACTCCCCTGATTGTGTAAACAAGTATTTTGGGGGAATACTACTGAATACAATGACATATGCTATATGCCGTATGACATACTGAGTGTTATGATATATATGTATACATATACATATATAGTACATAATATATATCATACACACATATGATATATATATATATTATACACATATATGATATACACATATATCTATCATACAAATAAATAAAGATAGATAGATAGATAGATAGATAGATAGATAGCTAATGATATGGTTTGCTTAAGGATGTTTATATGAATGTTTGCTTTACTTTACTGAACAATGTTTAGTTCTGAAGAGAGAGTTCATTATACTATGCAATTAGACCCTTAAAATTATTCACAGCAGCAGTCCTCAGGTATGCTGCTGTGATTAGCACTGCAATGACTGGTAATGGCCATGAATACAGTGGGAGACCTTGGCCTTCTTAAGCTAAGTCTTTCCCAGGTCTCAGTTTGTTTGAAGCAATGCCAATTTGGCAATTAAAGGCTAGGTAAGAATTGAGGCAAAAAGTGGCCTATTTTGCCTTCAAGCAAACAAACATGTATAGACAAGCTAAATACAAAATAAAAATGATAATTGAAAGAGGAAAGGCACTAGCAATAAGAGGTGTTGGGAAAGGTTTTGTTTAGAAAATGTGATTTTAGTTGGGACTGAAAGTATGTTAGAAAAACCAATAGCTTGAAATAAGAAAGGAAAGCAGTTTAGGCAAAGAGGGGACAAGTAGGAGAAGATACCTAGAGCTGAGACAGACTATCTTGTTTGTGGAGCAGCCTGGAGGACAGTGTCACTGATTATGAAGAGTATGACATAGGAAGTAAGGGGTAAGGAGACTGGGAAGATAATGAGGGACCTAGATTACATAGGATTTTGAATAAGAAACAGAACATGTGGTATCTGCTCCTAAGGCATTGGTAACTACTGGAGTTTACTGAATGCTAAATGCTGGGGGGGTGAGGAGGGGAAAGGGTGGTGTGATGTGATCAAGCCTGTGTTCTAGGAAAATCATTTTGACAACTGAATGGAGGATGGATTGGAGGGAAAACACCTGAGGAGGCAAGATCTGTTGAGATTTAGGGGTGTTGGGATCCCAAACTAGTAATATGTTTGTACTGGCCAAATGAATTAAACCCAAGCCTTCTTTCAAACAAAGAAAAACAAAGTTTATTAAAGATCCACCATAATGGCCAAGCTTTTAAGGAATCTTAGCATTTATATCACTAATGCAAGCCGGCCAGATTGAATCTCAGCTCCTTGATGGAGCACACGATGGATCTTATATCCATAAAGACTGTAGAATGGATATAGGGTTGATCAAGTTCTCTGGAAGTGATTGGAGGAGAATTCTAGGGAGGATTTTGATGAGAGCAGGCAGTAGGCTGGGGGTGACTAGAAGTGTGAACCAGGAATCAAGAGAAAGGAGTTTAGATAAGATGAAGAATGGGAAGTAGCTGGAGGCAATATGGAAGTAACAGATGAAGGTGGGCTGGGCATGGTTAAAGATAATGGAGAATTTGGCAGAGCAATAATGAAAAGACTTATGACCTCAGGCAAATGCCAGATCAAGGGGGGGAGGGGGATTCTAGGAGAGTTCAAGGTTGGGTTGTTGAGGACCTGTAGAAAAATGGGATCCAAATTCTTTTGGGGTAAGGGACAAAGGTCTCCCCTTGGACCCAAAACCCCTTAGATTCACCAGAAATTTTTAAAACATTTTTTAAAGTGTCATATGATGAGGGCCTGCACTAGAGTGGTGGCAGAGACAGAGGAGAGGAGAGGTTGTATTTAAGATCTGTTACAAATGTAAAAGTGGGAGAACTGGTCTTGCATTATGATGACTTCTCATGGCGATGGACAGTTAGAGAAATGATTATCAATAACCATTTATGGGAGATACCCAGGCTATTTCCCTATCCTATTTCCTAGTTCAAAGCCCAGCCTTTGAATGACATTACTGACCTCTGACAAAAATTTCCACCCCCTCCCTTCCCCCCCACCAGACCAATTTATCTAAACAAATCACTGCCCAGTGTATTCTACTCAGGTTTTGGTGGGGATAAATTCTTTAATTAGATTGCCCACATCTGGGAGTAAATGACATAAAGCTATATCCCCCAGACCTTCATTAGAATGGTTCCATTTCTCATTGTAATATTAATTCTTCTCATTAACTGTTAACCAGTCAGAGTTGATTGCCACCCTCAGGAACAGCCAGTCTTCCAAAGTCACATAAACTATGAGTCTACCACCATGAACTATCTGTCTCTGGTCCAAGAGAGAGACAGCCAAATGATCATTCCTTTTATTAATAAAATACTCTCATTATTAACAAAATGATTAATTACCACCCAAATTATGTCTCTTAACATTTTAAACATCACAACAGGAAGGTCAGGAAGTTCTCTGATGGGTCTAAGATCAGGAGAGCATAAAGTAAATATTCACACTTCAGAGTGTAGCTGGGGGATGAGGACTTGAGTTCTGGTAGGAAGTAGAGAGATAAAAACTAAACGTAAGAAAAGATAAAAAAAAAAAATAGGTCCAGGGTTTACATCATAACCAACCAAGGAGTAGCATAGACAGTGTTAGTGTTAAGTGCTATTGGTATTTAGGGAAGCACAGTGACTTGACAAGTCTTTTCTTTAAGAGCCTGACATTTGAGCTTGTTCTAGAAAAACATCTGGATATGAATTTGAATATTAAATCTGTGTAAGTTGAAGTTAATTTTTTGGATCTCATTCTCTGAATATTTCATCAAAATAATTGATCAAAATGGTATTTTTTGCCATATTGAGGAGTATCTAGTCTGTTACATCATGCAACTCACTTCCCAGCCCTGGAAGTAGCTTCTGCAGAAAAACATTCTAGTGTTCCTAGTACTGTTAAGAGATTCAAATGAGATAATATATGGAAAGTATTTGGCAAAGTTAAAGCATTATATAAATGCTAGCCATCTATCCACCATGTAACCTGTAAAATCTCTTCCTGTTCTCAAGCTAAACAATACTTGGGGTAGCATTCTGATCAGTGATCTTTACTGACTTTTAAAAAGCATAGACAACTTAGGAACTACTACTGTGAATCTTTCTGAATCTAATCTACTGAAGCCCTAACTTTTCTACCTCCTCAAGATTTCCTGAATATGGGAAGGTTCCCTGCAGATTCCTGACATACACAATATTTCTTAGTAATTAAAGACCATCCCATAGGCTTCAACTGCTGAGCAACTTCTAATCTTCCTGAAAGCATGCACTGGGAAACATCAAAACAAAGAAGGGTAATTGTTGTTTTCTTTAGATGTGGGTTTAGATGCATTTGAAGAGCAGAAAGTTTCTCTTTGAGTTAATGGAATTTTCTATAGATAAACATTAATGAAAGAAATGTAAGAGCTAACTCTTCCCCTTAGAAAATTTTCAAGGTCCCCCTACTACTTCCTATGGAAAATCTCCAGTCTTGGCAGTCTTAGCATCTTGACTGACTTTTATTTTTTTACCTTTTTACCTTTTACCTTTTTACCTTTTTACCCTGCCCTTTGGTGTTCTATGCCCTGTATATTCTGTAGCAACTACCAAATTTGCCTTGTAGCTTTGAGATTCATGGTCAAAGATGAGTAAAGGTCAAGACACCCAGAATTCCATATAGAAAGGAATTTTTTAAGGGAATTCATGTTATTAGCCTCATTATCACAAGCATGGTGCTAAGTGGACCTGTGTTAAGTATTGTGTGTGTGTGTGTGTGTGTGTGTGTGTGTGTTGCCACCACTACCTTGTAGTGGAAGGCAAGAAATCTTGCAGTATATACTAGGGAGGAGAGTAGAATTCAGCCTTTACAGAAGATAGTAAGCAACACTTTTCTCTTATGAAACATCTAAAAAGTAAATCACATTATGGAATCTCATAAAAAAAAAAAGCTTTCATTCCTACCAGCTATGCCCTAGACAGTTTATTGCAAAAAAAGAAAATGGATACACAAATAAAAAAAACAAGATAGATTCATATCTCATTTTATAATTCCGCATTTTTCTTTCATGCAGAGATGACCTCTCCTTTTCATAAAAAAGGAGCTCTGAATAGAAGGAAAATATTAATGAGTGTCCCAGGGATGTTGTAATTTATGTTTTCATTTTTCCAATAGATTCTATTTAATGTGGTGTCACTAGTGTGGAGGTTACTATTTTTTATAAAACAACACTGCTTTCTTCCTGTTGAGGTGTTGCTTGGCTTATGATATTATCCCTCAGCTTGATTCTTGGTATGGTATTTGTCACTATAGTAATTACTGTTGTGATGAGCCATGGCACAGGGAGAAAGAGTATTGACCTGGAAGGCAGATCCGGGTGTAAACCATCCCTCTACAATCATGTCCTAGCTTGTGTTCATCATAGTTAAGCCATTTTTGTCTCTGAGCCTCAGATTTGTTACATAAAATGGAGATAAGAATGTATACACTAACCAGCTCCCATAATCATTGTGAAGAAAGTGCTTGTTAACATGTAAAACGCTGCCAATGTATTAAAAATATCCAATCTTACACTGGCAATTACAAAGGTTTGTGTGCTTCCCTCCTCCACCCTTCTCACGTTCCTTTTGTACATAGTTCTTATTGTATAACATTCAAAATCTGAAAGAATATTCTAGGTTTTAATGCTAAATAAGAAGTCAGAAGCCTTCTGCTATCAGCATCTTTATACCTCAGAACCAGACTTTAATATTTAAGAAGGATTAGCAGAGTCAGAAGTTTCTTCTCCCTATCTGAGCCCTGCTCCCAACAGATTAATGGTTCTTGGAAAAGATACCAGCAAAAGACAATGTTATTAGATTAAGAAGGAAACTTTCTGTTGCTGAACAGTTGAATCCACTCAATTTGAAACTGGCCTGTCCCTTAAACAGTGGTAACCACAAGCCCCTCTTCACTCCCCGCTCCAAAAAAAAAATAAAATGGATAGCCAGCAAATCAGTCATAGAACTTGAAATCTAGAAGGCGAAGTTTTGCTTCATTGCCTCAGATGTACTGGAAGAGCAGGCTAAGAGTTAGGGAGAAGTTGTGTTTGTTGGTTTGTTTTTCCTTTGGTTTAGTTTGTTTTAAAGATCACTAACAGGTCACCTGACAACAGTGCTAACTAGTAGAAAAATATAGGGGAGATACACATAGGAGTTCTGATCTTTCTCTCTCTCTCTCTCCCCATTTTTCTCTGTCTCTGTCTGTCTCTCTGTCTCTCTATCACTATCTGTCCATCTCTCTGTCTCTCTCTCTGTCTCTGTCTCTGTCTTTGTCTGTCTGTCTGTCTCTCTCTCTCTCACACACACACATACACACACATGTGTACACAAGTCTTTATTTTCACATCTTCATAAGTGGGATTTGGAGCAGGTGGGCTGCCTACTAATGGCAACCCACATGGCATTCCCAAAGAAATACTGAAAGAGAAGTCTATTTGTTTTAAAGGAATGCATATGCATGTCTGTATTTTTGGGACTGTTGTTTAAAGTGATTTACTCTATAAAAGAGGGATTTGACTTGTTAAAACATCAGCTTTCATAAGTTAATTCAGTGAGCATTTATTTATTGAGTTCCTATTGTACTCAAATGCACTATGCTAGGTAAAGAAGTAAGGGGAAAGCTTATCTCAAATTCATTGTGAATCGTAGAATTTTAGGCATCTTGTAGGACGAATTTTATGACAAAAAACTTCCCAGGAATCTCCATTCACCTCACCTGTACAGAAGAGTAACTCTTACAGCTCTATACTGATAGAAGGAAGTGGACAGCTGAAGTAACTGGCAGAATTCCAGATTATAGCTATACTAAAGTTCAAGTTTAATTTTAAAACCCCATAGTCTTCTTTTCCTTCACTCCTGTTTGTTTGACCAAAATTTAAAAAAAGACAACCCAAAACATTAATGCTAATAATACAAAGACTGAGAACATACAACCAGCCTAAATTTAATATGTTGGGTTCTAGAGAAGGGTACTTTAGTTCTGAATTTAGTTGTGAATTTTCCATACTAAAACAGTAAGTTGAAGGTTAAAATTTAAATAAATCAACAAGTTGCATTTCTGCAATTCTAAGTAACTTTTTTTTACTATTAATTTAAATTGCTTATTTCGTATGATCTGAGATTTACAGCTGGAAGAGATGTCCAAGCTGTCAGGCTTGCAAATCAATCTACCAGCATTTATTAAGCACCTTCCTTATACATGGCAAACATTGTGCTAGTTGGTTGTGCAACTTTGTGTCAAAGTTTTTATGTGTTCCACTTGTGCAGAAAATATGCCAGAGTAACAAGGAGACGATAAGTTTTAACTTTATAACCATTGTCTAGAAAATCAAAGAAATGACTTTGTGAAAAAAAATGTTTTCTAGTTTATTCTAAAACAAGTCAGTCTCAACATAAATCGTTTGTTAAGGGCTATGTCTTTTTGAAAATTTTAAGCACTGACATAGGAAATAATTAAATTCACCAGCTGAGATGAAGTCTGTGAAATCTGCAAAATGAGGGGTCCAATTTTGTCCATTAAACATTTTCTGGAAACATGGAGTAATGCTATTCATGCTGATTTTGCCCACCTGTAGCATAATGCTTTTCCTTAGGCCAGAGTGGAGACAAATGGAAACAGAATCCTGATGAAGAAAATGTCTGGCATGATTTATGTGTGGTCTGCCTGAAAGTGGTGGGGGAGGAGAGGTAATGGTTTTTCCAGATGCCTTCTACTCCTATCATTCTCTAGAAAGAATAGAATTCCATGAAAGTATTAGTACAGAGATTGAAATGGGGAAAAAAAAGACTAAAAAAGTGTAAATTAAAGAATAATGAGCATTTAATGAGGAAGTCATAGAGAAGGATGAGGAAAATAAGGCCCACTCTAATAATTTCCATCTTTAGATAGAAAATATTATTTAGATAAGTGAGGAGGGAAAAAAAAGTTTCCAATTAGTAACATTTACTATAAAAAGACACTTGCATAATCTTCAAATATAAATGCAATTTTTGGAGAATATTAGAGTGTGAGTATTTCTTTGTAAATAATGTTGCCAGAAGAGAAAACATATGAAGTCAACCAAGCAATACAAAGATGACGAAGGACATTTATGTGATTCGTTGTGCTTCAGTCGTTTCAGTCACGTCTGACTTGTGACTCCATTTGGTGAAGATAGTAGAGTGTTTGCCATTTCCTTTTCCAGCTCATTTTACAGATGAGGAAATTGAGGCAAACAGGGGTGACTTACCAAGGGTCACACAGCTAGTGTCTGAGACCAGATTTAAACTTAGGTTTTCCTGACTCCAGGCCTGGTGCTCTATCCACTGTACAACCAGCTGCCCTCATTTATATTATAGTAGATCTATCTTCAATGGTGCCAGTCAAAGGTATAGTCAGGTCCTAATCAGTGAAAATAGTTAATCTCATAAAACAATTACATTATTTAAATTTGCACTGCATTATTTTCATTGGACAAGAACAAGTTACCATATTTTAAATAATCATGATTTTTGATGGTGCTAATGTGAATATGTGTCCATTACAGATGATAATCTGGACCTGGCAAGACATGGGTCATGTGTGTACATTTACAGAAAAAAAAATAATGTCTACACTGAATAATTGATAAGGTAGCAGCTGATTTCACCCTGTCTTTAATTATGGAGGGACCTTACTGCAACAGGATCTTTTTAAAAAATAATACAATATAAAAGAAACAAAACAGAAACACACACACACACACAAATGCTCCAAGTTGTCAATTTATTATTTCACTCTGTTAAATTACTGTTTTTTAAAATAATCCAGTATTTGATATAAATAAGAAGCATGGAATTATAGGATTACAACTTCTCAGAGTCAGAAGGGATCCTAGTAACATTAAGTTCAACTGTATTATGAAAATGTATTCCCTCCAAAACACACCCAACAAGTAGTATGTAAGGGAAACTTTTGCCACCTCCTTACTTAGTCCATTTCATTTCTGGATAACTCTGTGCTAGTATCTGTATATAGAGAATCATGACAATATCCATATCTATAATACAATTATTACATCATGGCTTATAATATGTAAATATCATATATGATAATTATATTATAATTATTCATATCTATATAACACTTTCCATAATATACATACATTTATGTGTGTGTGTATGTGTGTGTGTGTTTGTGAGGAAGCTCTGTAAACCATAGCAGCTCAGCAATTTCTTTGTAAATTATAGTTTTAAAATTTTGCCTAAAGCACTGAGAGGTTGAAGGACTTACTTGTACAGGAGGATCAGGCAGACAAAAGATGTGTTGGAGGAAAAATTTAAACTGAGGTCCACTGATTCACTTTCCTTCCCCTGCCCTCCCTTTCCCTCCTCTCTCCTCCTTTCCACTCACCTCTCTTTCCCTTCTCTCTCTCCTCCTTCCCTCTCCTTTCTTCTCTCTCCTCTCCTCCCCTCTTCTTTTTCCCACAACACTCAGAGTGAAAAAGTCATATTCATCCACAGCATGGGTGCCATGAATTGACTGGGGGAAGGAGGTACCTTTTGTCACTCTCTTTTTCACCCTTTGGCCCCAGTAAATGTTTAGATCTGTTTCATGTGTCCTTTTCAATTCTAGGTTCAGTCAGTAGAATCCTTACTAGACCCAGAATCAAACCATGGTGACTTTGAAGTTAAGCTTCCAGACAGGATGCACAACCAACCAGTCCAAGAAGGAAACTCTGAGAAGCCAGGATCTCTTGAAAGCAAGCCCAGGCAGAGCTTTGGACTTGCAAGTTGGTGGAATATCGCTACATAGGAAATTAGATAAACTGCGAAACTAATCCCCTTCCTCTCCCCAGAGAATGAAATGGTACAGGAGGGATTATGGCCCCCAGGTGTTGGGGGAGATACATTTATGTTTACTTTTGCTATAGCTTTGAAGTAAATCTTCCTTTGCAAAAGTGAATCTGAGAATTAAGTGGATAAAAGGAACTAGGGCGGGGTGGACACCCTAAAATTTGAAGGAACACCATTAATTGGGGTTGAATTCAATGGCAAAGGGCCTAAATACCTCAGACTCTCTTAAGGATACTAGAGAATTTTGAGGGAAGGTTTCATAATCTATCTGTCATTTGGCAATAAGCTAGAAGCAATATGACATGCTATATAGAGAGTATTTCTCAAACTAGGTTTAAATCCCATCTTTTACATACCATCTATGTGAAAGTGGGGAAGTCATTTTTCCTCTCAGTGCACTAGGGCAACTTTCTAAGACTTTACCAAAATCCTCTATTGGCAGAGGGATTTTCATAACCCAACAGTCCCATATGCTAATGAAATCACAGACTCTGTCCCTATCCCAAACCCAAACTGATGTAAACCATATGGCATATCCAGATTTGGAAATGTTTGGGTCAGCATAAAGACCAGAATCTCCAAGAACAAGATCTAGGATACTGTCTGTTGATACCTTTCACCTATAATTTCTCATCCTTCATAATGGGGTAACTGACACATATGTCTTCAAAGGCAGGAAGTTTGTACATCTGCTGGTTTTTGCACACTGTCTTTATTGGATTATCCAGAATTATCTTAGTAAACAGGACACTCTGAAAGGCACCTTTGCTATTGACTACAAAGCACATTGAGTCAGAATACTTATTCTTTGTAGCTTGACACACCTTCAAGGGGATCAAATGCCCAGAAGCCTGCCAGCTGCAGTAACTTAAATAGAAAATACTTTCTGGGGCTTGGCCAGGTTTTCAATATTTCAATGATTCTTTGGTCATGTCAAAGCCCCTTGAATGCCATGAGAGCATTTAGTCATACCCACATGGTATCTGACATCTGCTCAGGTGTACTCTTTGCAATTTGTCTGTTATCCCAGTATCTTTCTTTCTCTCTCTCTCTCTCTCTCTCTCTCTCTCTCTCTCTGTCTGTGTGTGTGTGTGTCTGTGTGTGTCTGTGTCTGTGTGTGTCTGTGTCTGTGTCTGTGTGTGTCTGTGTCTGTGTCTCTATCTGTCTCTCATTTATTTCTGACCAAATTGTTGCTACACCAGGGTAGACCAGAAGTCCATTAAACGCATTTTCTCTCTCATCATGAAAGCAACGTTTTAATAGTCAACAGAATGGAGGCTAACAAGAATTGGTAAACATAGGTTTTTATGAGCATGAGAACAAAAGCATTCAAACACCAGGAGCCATAACACTAGCCTAGAATAATTTATCAATTGACCCTGGGAGATGAGAATTTAAGAAGAATCACTAAATCAAAGGCAACCATATGAACCCAACACCTTAGTATTGATAGTTCTCTTGGACTAAATTACCTAATAGGAGGATTTGCATTTGAAACTACAGCCTGTCATAGTGTTGGGTTTATGGTTCTTATTAACCATTTGTGAGAATTATATGACACCATGTGAGTTCTTTCAATAAAATAGACTATTATTTGTTTGTTTGTTTTTTCTTCCTGTGTCATCTAGAGAGTATGATATTCTTTGGTGAGTTCATATTAGGCTTTACTGTACATGAATTGCCAGAGGAGACAGGTCAAGAATCAGTTGTTATAATATAAATAATTACTATAATAAACTACCAAAATTCACACTGGCCCTATATGAAAGATTATAAAAATGAACAGTAACATATATGAAATTGTAAGGGAATGGAGAATAAGGGAGTGGAAAGTTGATTGAATAGATTGAGTTCTAGACCAGAATTTGATTTTATTAACAATAAACACAAGAATTGAAGGGCTGCAGGTCAAATATGACAAAATAATGGACTCCTAATCAAGGCCACAGTATAACTCCTGATGATTAGGAAGAAATTTGCTAAACTATTCAAAATGACTTTACATTGACATTTGAAGATCACAACAAAAGATAATCATATAGTTGGAAGACAAGAAATATGACAGAGGGGGAAAAGACTAATAGTCTAGAAAGTACCTGAAAATTTAATTAAAGATTTTCAATAAACATCTAATAAGCTCATACAATGCATGGACATTGTATTGGACACTGAGGGCTAGAGTGATTCAAAATTTAGATAAAATGTAGTGCATGAACTCAATATTAAAACAATGTAAAATATGTGTGTGGGTAACAAACAAATATGAACTTAAATTTTAATATAGTCAGGTAAATACAATTTCCTATTATTACTGAGACTCAGAAGAATGGAAGTCTTTAATGTAATATACTAATGCACAATCATCCATTATTTAGAAACATATCCAATAGAATGATTTGAAGAATTTGTAAACAAGGTGCAAAACTCAATGGAACACCAAACACCTGTAGGTAGAATAATGGTGGAAGATCTATTAGATTACGATAAAAAATAGAATAGAACAGGAATAACATTGTTGTGAGAATATATTAAAGACTGTCCAGTTAGATATAATATGTGAATTATTTTTTCAACAGAGTTTACAGAACAAACACAATACCAAGATAAAGATCTTTTTAAAATTTAATTTGCTAATCATTTAATCAACAAAGCAAAGGGGGTATGTTACTTTGGTATCCATTAGGACCAATGCAGAAAAAACAGTTGATGAGTGGAAATAGCGACAACTATAGAAGAAAGTCACCACGCCATTTTAGGATTTACATTTTAAATATATTCAAGGAAATCAGACTTTTAAAAATTCAAAAGTATGATAAGTTTGAATTATTTCAATGTCCCTTTCCAACCTATGTTAGTAGGCCAAGCTGGCCCTGAATGAGTTTGAGCCCAACAAATACATCTTCTACTAGCTGCTGGAGAAAAACATTAAGATCATCCAGGGGAAAAAAAAACTGTCCTTTACCCTTGTCAGAGAAAATCATTTATGATGAAATGATTAGATGAGCCAAAGGAAGGATGATTCAAATGATGATTAAACATGAATTTTTCACAATACAATCAAAATGATGCTGATTTTCTCTTATTTTAAATTTTAAAAACACATAGTATGTACCAACTATGTACATTTTATTATGCTAGACTCTGAGATAAAGGAAAATGCATCTAAAGAAAGCAGTATGTTACCTAGAGAGTTCTTTGTTGAGTTCTGAGGTCAATAAACATGCTCAAAAGATGCAAAAGAATTTATCATTAAAAATGAATATGAGTGACAAAATTGCAATCATAGTACTATTAGAATTGTGCCAATTTGCATTTAAATTTAATTTTTAAATTGTAACTAAAAATCACAAAGGACAACAAAAATAAATCAATTCCTCTTCTCTCTCAAACTTTCTATTAAAAAGTAAGATTCAATTTGGAGAGAATAAAATAGGGAGGAATTGAGTACTAGTTGGGTATAGAGTTGGTTAAAAACAAAATAATAACAACAAAAACAATAAGAGCCACCCCGAGGTTCTTTAATGAGTTTAAATCTAGTTTTTAATATCATAGTTTTGTTATCTCTCATGGATATTATACCATGAGTTCCAACATGGGCATAGCTGAAAGAATAAGGAAGGGCTCAAAAGATATTACAAAGAATACAACTGTAACTCTTCTTGTGACACAGCATGACCATTGTCCTATCTCTGGTATATGCTGCATTTTAAGATTTCTGACATATTAAAGTACAACCGACTCCATGAGCTTCTTTTCAGATACATACTGCAATAGAAACAAAGACCAAAAAGGAAAAGACCCAAAGAGCCAGATTCCTAATAGCAGCATTGCTCTAAAACAAAGGGTTTGCCTTGCTCTCATTCCTATCAACATGACCAACGTAACATAGCCACTGGACCAGAATCCTGGGTTAACCTGCATTTATAAAGTCTTCTTCAGAAGGGAAGAAAGTCTGGTATCCTCATAGGTTATAAGCAAAAATTTCTGTCTTCTGACCAACCAATGAATTTTCTTAGATTCTTAATTATGAGTCATATCCCAAAGTTGTTGTTTGTACATTTTCAAAGAAGACCAATGACATCATGGGTGATGATTTGCATGCAAATTTGATTTAAGTTAGGCAGAGTTGCACAAAGTTGTCAGCCTCACTCTCTTTTTCTAAGTCATGGAAGTCAAGTGGCATGCCCAAGTCAAGACAATTGGAGATAGCCTGGGGTACAGTGGATGAACTCGGTGTCTTTGATTTCTGACCAAGCTCTAAAGCACTCCACGACACCTGTTTCAGTTGCCTCCATGGTCATTGGAACAAACATTCTCATCAGACCATGTCGCAGTGGGAAGTCTTTGCATACTTAGTTAGGCAGTATCTATCCTACCCCAAGTTTAACCCAAAAAATTGAAGACACAGCAGCAGCAGCAGCAGCATTTATATAGTACCTTCTATGTTCCAGGAACTGTGCTAATCATTTTATAACTATTCTCTGATTCTGATTTGATTTTCACAACAACCTAAGGAGGTAGGTGCTACTATTATCTCCATTCTATAGATGAGGAAACTGAGGCAGAGGCTAAGTAACTTCCCAGGGTTACACAGCTAGTAAGTGTTTGAGGCTGGATTTGAACTCAGGTCTTCCTTACTCCAGACCCAGCACTGCGCTACCTAGTTGCCTCAAGAATTTCCTGAAAGAGTTAATTAATATGACCATTCTATAAACAGGGTTTTATTAGAGGCTTACTATATGTCAAGTATATCCTAGGATTTGAGGATACAAATTCAAAGAATGAAATAATCCCTATTCACAATGAATTTGCATTCTGATAGATAAGTACATATGCAAGTATACACAGAATAACTCTAAAGAAAATAAATGCAAATAACTGAAAGTGAGTTGAATGCAAAACAGTCAGGGGAGGAGGGTACTAGAAGCTGGAGAAATCAAGCTACGTACAGAAGGCTCTGCTTAAGCTGTGTGCTGAAAGAAGATGGAAGTGAGGTAGAGTTTATTCCAGTCATGGGTGACAACCAGTGCAAAAGACTGCTGATAGAATGTAGAGCACCATGTTTAAGAAAAAGAGAGAAGGCCAATAGCTGGCTTCAGATCACATATGTAATGTACGGCAAAAATAAAAACTGACCCAGGTCTTCCAAAATCCAAGAGTGGCTCTCCATCTATTGTACCATGCTGTCTCTCCAATGAAAAGCTAAGCTGCTTTAATGGAAATATCATGTGCTAAACAAGGGAGGAAATATTTCACCACCCTCTGCCCTTGTCATACCACATCTGGAGAATTATGTTCAATTTTGGGTGCCACATTTAATCAGGGCTATCGGCATAGTGAATTTCATGCAGACAAAGCTGACAGGGAGGGTTATGACAGCTGTATTCTAATATTTAGAGGACTGCCATATGGAAGAGACATTTGACTTATTTTGCATGGCTCTCGGAAGAAGAATTAGAACCAGTGGTTGGAAGTTATTGCCTGATAGATTTAAATTCACTATGAAAAAGAATTTTCAAGCAGTGAGTTTTTCAAATAATAATACACCTCTTAATGTAGTGATTTCCCTCCTCCTGGTTGGGGTCTTAAGGGATGGGGATAATTAAACAAAAAATTGTATAAACAGCTGTTCTGAATATTAGAGAAGCTATTTTGGCATTGAGTAGGAATTTGGAACACATAAGTACTAAAGTTCTTTCCATCTCTAAAGTTATTTGATTTTTCTTCTCTTTGAGTTCTTTTAATATTATTCTTCAAATTGGAGGAATGCAAAAAAGTTTAATCCTCAAAAATATATTGTGAGTTCAGAAGAGATGGTTTAGATAAGTTTCTGTGTTTTTCTAGGTATTTTCTAGGCATAACTGATATCTGTGTACATTTTGAATGTCCCCAAGTATGTTGAGTAACCAGAGACAGAGTATTGTAAAGGAATACAGTAGTTTGAATACAGCTGCATGCAGATAACAGCTAGGATGGTACAATGTTATAAAGACTGGAAGAGTCATGGCTCACATTTATATAGTGCTGTATGGTTCGCAAAGCAAGAAGATAGAGACCTGGAAGATGAGAGGTAGGTTGTTGAATCCTGAGAAAGATAAATGAAAGAGAAGTTAAGAAGGAGTCTATAATAGAAGGTAAAAGGCTGAAGAGGATGGCTATTGTAACAGGTCAAAAATGAACCCTTGACATAAAGAAGAATCAAGAATTTATATTGATCATAAATTTAAGATGTCTGGAAACATAACTATATTGGTGATATTCCTTCACTATGTTTAATTTATGCATAGGAACACTTTGATGCTATAATGAAATTTGCTTTTCCACTAATGCTTGCAATAGTGCTTAGGTCCAATGGATAAAGCAGGAATGAGGATTCTTTCTGAGAATCCAGAGGGTTCATTTATGGAGATGAAATAGACTGACATCACAGATAAATGATAAAGAACAAAAATACTAACAGTAACAAGGACAACTCAAATTTATACAGTACTTTAAAGTCTGTAAATCACTTTCCATACATCATCTCATTTGACCATCCCATGATGTCTGTGAAGTATATCATTATTACCTATTATTTTATTTATCTACTAATGATTGAAGCAATGGAAGTTAGAGCATATTATCTATACAATAGATGAGAAACCCTGATTTAGGGGTGCTATAGCTTTCCTTATTTTCCTCACATAATATGATCAAAAAATTCTAGAGAATGTTGCATATTAGATTCAATGACAGTTTGGGAGTCATAAGGATAGTCATTCAAATCCCTCTTCTGACACCAATTAGCTGTACAAACCCAGGTGAGTCATTTAACC
>CM053580.1:437361205-437379621 GCA_028627135.1 Pseudochirops cupreus | reverse complement strand
TTTGAAAATCTTTCTTCAGCTCATCTCTAGCTTTAAGGCATTCTTCATGTTTATTGGAGGCCCCTGGTGGGGGGTGCCCTGGCTGCGCTCTCCTCCTCCCTCTCTCTCCCATGATCTTTCTTTTCCCCAAAGAAGGAATCTAGTGTTTGGGACATGTTCTTACTTTGCTTCTTATGCTTATTCTTACTCATGGTTGTTTAGTACGTGATTTTTTAAAATCTCTGTGGGGCTCTGCTTCCAGAAGGGAAAGCTCTGTCCTAAATCACTGGGGTCCTCCCAGCTGCTGTAGCTCCCAGGAAGATGCTGGGACTCTTCCTATTTACTTCCGGCAGAGTGGATAATGAAGACTCCAGGACCAAGGCCCAAGATAGCGATCTGGATCCAGGCCACTCAATGCAAGAGCACTGGCCTCAGAAAAATCGCTTAGTCCCCCTGCTGTGTGCAGGCTGTGGGTGGGAAGCTGCAATGCAGAGGTGGGTGAAAAACCTCTGCCTTTTGCTTTTCTGCTCTGGAGGCCTTTCAGCCAGACTGCCTAACTCTCCTAGAGTCGCAATTTCCACTGAGCTAGTTCTGAACGCTGCTCGCAGCTGCTGCTAATCCGCTCACCTGAAGCTCCTCTGCTCCTCCCATCCAGCCACCCCCGGGGGCACAGCTGCGGCTTCAGGCCAGGCTGGTTTCCGTTTGCGTTGCTGATATGGTTCCTTGTAGCCGAGCTGACTTTAGTGGGAAGTATCTTTGTGTGCATTTTGGAGTTCTAGGATTGGTTTACAATCCTATTTTATGGGTATTTTGGGGTGGCTATGTGAGAGGTGCGGTATGTTGCTGCTGCTCTGCCGCCATCTTGGCTCCACCCCCCAATGTATCCCTATCTTGAAGAAATTTATTCACAATTACAGTAGAAATACTTGGGTACAAAAAAGTTTTTGCACTTGTGAGTTTGGAACTAGTAACCTCATATAGGTTTAGCTAAGTTACTGATTTTTATTTAATGAACAAATACACCTTTGTGGTTTTGTTTCATGTTCAAATTTTTTTGTCTTATGATGGCACCAATA
This sequence comes from Pseudochirops cupreus, assembly GCA_028627135.1. Lineage (NCBI taxonomy): Eukaryota > Metazoa > Chordata > Mammalia > Diprotodontia > Pseudocheiridae > Pseudochirops > Pseudochirops cupreus. The sequence continues at coordinate 437,378,566 of CM053580.1, read as the reverse complement.
GCTAAATGTTTTTCTGGAGATTACATTTCTCTCTCTCTCTCTGTCTCTCTCTCTGTCTCTCTCTCTGTCTCTGTCTCTGTCTCTGTCTCTCTCTCTCTCTCTCTCTTCCTCCCTTCCTCTCTCTCTCTCTCTCTTTCTCTTACTCCCTTCCTCTCTCTCTTTCTCTCTCTCTTTCTTCCTCTCTCTCTCTCTCTCTGTTTCCCCCTTTCTCTGTGTGTATCTCTCTCTCAGTCTCTGTTTATGTCTCCCTCCATCTCTCTTTCTCTCCCTTGTCCCTTCCTACTTCCCTCTCTCTATGTGTCTTTCTCTGTGTGTCTCTCTCTGTGTGTTTCTCTTTGTGTGTGTCTCTCTCTTTCTCACTCTCTGTTTCTCACTCAGTGAAATTACTTGGTCTTTGGCCTTGGCCTACACAACATGCTTAGGATATGCACTACTCACCCAGAAATATATTGCCTGTCACTTCTTACTACTTGCTGCTTAATTAAAAGGCATGTCAGGCATTTCTGAAAAGACTCTGCTAAATTGTCAAATTAAACAAAGAAAGAAAATAATTTTAGATAAAAAAGGGCCTATGCAAATTATATTTCCCCTGTTCTCCCCCACCTCCATCACTATTTCCTTCATATATCCACTGTTACCGTCATTTTAGGTGACTTTTGTCTGGCATTTAGAAATGAAACGTGATTTTCTTGTTCTGCTCTTGGCAATATTCCCTGAAATATTCTGTTAAGTGTTTTCAATTATATGCCAGTCCCAATAGAATCTCAGTAAGAGTTTTAAAAAAAGAAATTTCCCCCAGTACATTGTCTTTTGCAGTTTGAATGTTACCCATGTTGCAATGAATATTGATAAATTAAGTATTTTTTTAAAATTAGCTTCAAATCAATAAACTTCTGAAAAAACTGAGCAGATAGTCAAAGAGTTAGTCTTGTTTTGTTATTTTCTTGTTTTTGTTTCTTTTTGGAAGGATGTTTCATAGATTTTTTTTTGAGAAATCATTCGGTTAAACTTATTCATAGAAAAGCAGATTATATATAAAAAAAAACAAAACATGATCAAAGTCTTTCCCACAGTTGTGTATGTTTGTTAACATGAGATATTTTCAATTTCATATAAAAACCAGAGGTTGGTCATCAATCAGGCAGTCAAATAGAATTCACTAAGCTCCTACCATGTTTCAGGCATGATGTTAAACTCTGGTGATATAAAGAAAGCAGAACCCAAAAAACCCACAAAAGTCTGCCCTTAAGGAGCTCTAAGTCTAATAGAGGAGACGGCATGCAATGTATGTACAATCTACATCCAAAGATGATTGTTGTCCATTCTCAAAGAGGACCAAAATGGCATCACTATGTTAGAGTCAAGTTACAATGTATCTGAATACAGCTGATCAGAGCAATAAAAATGCTCTACCACAAGTCAGGCACAAATAGTCCATGTGAACATTTGGGATAGATTCTTTAAATTTGTACTTGGCACTTTTTTTTTTGAGCTACTTCCATTCTGCTTTCTCATAGAGCAGAGAGCCTTCTCAGATGTGGGTATGCCATGCTGAGCAGTCCTGTGTCATTGTCTCATGTTACAGAATCAATTTCAAAGTTATTAAGAGAGACTTTGAGAGTGTTCTTGTATGACTCTTTCTGACCACCATGTAAGTGCTTGCCCTGTATGAGTTTTCCATCAAATAATCTTTCAGGCAAGCATACGTTTGGCTTTCAAACAATGAAGCCAGTTCATCATAACTGCACTCTCTGTTAAAAGAGACAAAGAAAATATATATGATAAATTAGGAAGAATCTCAGAGGGGAGTCCCTAAGGGTAGGGAAAACTGGGAAAGACCTTGCAGAAGGGAGAACTTTAGCTGAGACGTGAAGGAAACCAGGGGAGCTTAGGAGGTGGAGATGATTATGGAGAACATTCCAGGCATGGGAGATTGCCAGTGAACATGCTCAGTCAGGAGATAAAGTGTCCCGTGTGATATATGGGGGAATGATTCCCACATTTCTCTCAGCCCATCTTGATGTCATTGATTGCTTCCACTTACTTTTGGCAACTTGCTCACCAAATGAAAGTCTGAACATCTGTCATCATTTTCACCTTCCCTTCATCTCTCTTGGGTTGATAGACAAATAAAGGAAACTTCCACCATAAGTCTAGTTCAGTTGGTTGCAACCCTTTCAGCTTGTTGTCATGTTTAACGAAGATTTATAATGTGTTTACTGCCACAGGCCCAAGGGTTCAGAATAGTAAAACCAAAAGGGAAAGGAGGAAAAGGAGTATGGGAGGGAAACACAAAGCTGTTAATAGAAATGTAAGATTGAATTATGATAATTAGTATGAAATGAATTAGAAATGTGAAGATTTTCATAAATTGCATATCTATTTTAATTATTTTTGAGATGTTTGTAATATTAAGACATGGTTGTGGAATATCTAATTAGAACATAAATGAAAATTCTGAATGTATTTTTATATGAAGGAAAACCATCATATTAAATCATGAACTTCCAAATTCTTGTTATTATAATTTGGAAACATGCAAATTAATCAAACATTTATTATGTGAACCCACCCTTGTCAGATGTCGATTTTGATGGATTAACTAGGTTGGGAGTGTTATTGCTGAGGAAAATATACTGTTTGGTATGCTTAAAGAGAAAAAATCCTTTGTCACTTACCGTCACAATAAATGCTATGGCAAATAATTGGTCTCTGAGTAGTAGCTTTTTGCAAGTGTCATTTTGTTCCTTTTTTTTGCATATTTTACAAATTTGAATTTCTTCAAAGACAACAGTATGTTTTGAAGCAGAATAAAATGATTATACGATCACAGAATTTTTCTTAAGAGCCATTTCAAAAGTCATTATGTATACTTTGTCACCTTATAGAAGAATGCTGGGATCATCAGGCTAAAAGGCTACTACTTAGAATATGCCCAAGAGGAAATAATTGTGCCAATTGACCAGCTGCCAACTGGAAGTGGGGGTGAGGAGTTTGTGTCTGGAAGTCTTTTCAAGATCACTTTAATGCTATCTGTGCTTAGAAGCTTCAAGGATATACTTTCTCCCTTTCTCTTGTCTTTGTTGTTTAGTCATTTCAGTCATATTGAACTCTTCATGACCTCATTTGGAGTTTTCTTGACGATGATACTGGAATAGTATGACATTTCCTTCTCCAGTTCCTTTTGCAAATGATGAAACTGAGTCAAACAGAAGTTAAATGATTTCCCCAGGGTCATATAATTAGTAAATATCTGAGGCTAGGTTTGAACTCCAGTTTTCCTGACTATGGGCACAGCACTCTATCCATTGCACTACTTAGCTTCTCTTGTCTAGGTTCAATTAAGGTCAGTGTTTGAATGAGATTCCTCTTTATCCCCCCTCCCCCATCCCTCTCCAGTTACATGATAGTGAACATACATTTGAAACTTATAATTGGTTATGATTTACATCAATGAAGTAATTCAATCAATCAGTCAATCAATAAGCATCATGCTAGGAACCAGGGATGTAAAGACAAGAGATGAAGTACTTGCTGTTCTCTAGGGTCTTCTAGGGCTGTGTCAGGCAAATAGCAAATGGTGAATGTTTGTTGAATTGGATTGGATGCTTGAGAAAAAGTTGTCTTTGTTGGTAAGCCAAAAGTGGAAAAGTCCATACCCCTAAGGAGTTTATATTCTAAGCCCCTAGAGAATAGAAATGTTTTTATTCCTTGCCTTTATATCCCTAGCACAATCCCTAATATATAGTAGACATTCATAATTTTTAAAATATTCATTCATTAAGTGGTTGATTGATTCTATCAGGAGAAATAATTATACACATATGAAGATGTACTAAATCCATCAGATTTTTATGCTCAAGTACTTCCTTAAATGCTTACTAGTTGTATGACTGTGGGCAAGTCACTTATCTCTCCCACCCTCAGTGTATTTATCTATAAAATGCATGTAATTGCACTTACCAAACATTGTTGTTGTGAGGATCAAATTAAATCATGTAAAGCAAGCAGTTTGCAACCATAAAGTGACAAATAAATTCTAGTAATGATGAGGATGATGGTTAAAAAAAAATAAAACAGCTTTACCTGCTTTCTTGAACTTCAAGTTCTTCTATTCCATGTTTTTGCACAGGCTGTCCCTTAATGCCAAAATGTGCTCCCTCCACATCTCTTCATTTAGAATCTCTTCTTTCAAGGCTTAGGTTAAATGGATGAATTTTCCTGATCACTTTAGTTGTTAGTGATATCTACTCAAAACATACACTATGTACTTTTCTGTGTGTTTGTTGTATCTGCTCAATAGAATAACGTCTCCATAAGGGCAGTAACTACATTTTCTTATCAATTTGTATCGCCTTCCTATGAAAAGTTCATAAATATTTGTTGGGATCAAATTGCCTGAGAAACGATTGTTGGCCTTCATTCTTGGAGAGGACTAAAATGACATTACTGTGTTGGAGTCAAGGTGGCATATGTTTGACTGTGGTTGATGTAATGATAATGTGAATTTGAAGATCTTCCCTGGCCCTAAATAAGCCTAAGGGAATTTGAAGATCTTCTTTGCTTTGAAGATATTCCCTGCCCCCTAATAGGCTGAATGTAATCACATGGAGCCTATGGTGAGAGGAGCTTGCTGAAGAGTAGAGCAGAGCCCACAGGAAGCTGGAATTAAGAGCAGCTAGATGGTGGGAGAGAAAGGATGTACCCAGGGAGACAGCTAGGCTTGTGAGTGTTGATTTGTGGAAAGGCTAATGGATGGTGTGGCTCTCTTGTGTTGTGGTGTATTAACTTCTATGTTGGTATGATGGATTTGATTTTCTCTTTTTGAGATCTGGTTTTCTGGTATCTGAATAAATGTTTTGCCTCTGTCTTCTATAACAAGAGTCTACCATATTTTGAAATTGAGAATTATGCCAGAATATGTACAGTCTCCATTGGTGCTATGAATATTGCACTGGTGCTACAGTTGATCAAACCAATATGAACTTCAAAAGCTCCACCACAGGTTGGCCACAATTAATCCATATGAACATTTGAAGAGGAGATGTCTCTGAATTTGTATGTATCACATTTCTTTTGAACTACTGCAATTTTGCTTCACTCATAGAACACAGCACCTTCTTTGATATGGGCATGCCATGCTGGGCTGTCATGTACCAGTGTCTCCCATGTCTCACAATCTATTCCAAAGTTCTTCAGAGAGACTTTGAGAGTGTTCTTGTATTGATTCTTCTGGTTACCATGTGAGTGCCTGCTTTCCTTGAGTTTTCTGTAAAATAGTCTTTTAGGCAAACGTAACTTTGGCATTAGAAAAACAAGGACAGACCATCTGAGTTATGTTCTCTGTAATAGAATTTGAACAGTTGGCAATTTAGCTTGAGAAAGGACCTCAGTGTCCTGACCCTTATCTTGCTTAGTGATCTTCAGAATCTTCCCAAGATAATTCTAATGGAGGCAGTTCAATTTTCGGCCATGGCACTGGTAGACTGTTCAGATTTCACAGGCATACAACAATGAAGTCATCACAACTGTGGACTTTCAATTTGGCATTTACCCTAATACCTCTTCCTTCTGAGACTCCCAAAGACTGAGCTGGTTCTGGCAGTGCATGAATTAACTTCATTATCTATGTGTACATTCCTGGAAAGTATACTGTCAAAGTAATTGAACTTGTCCACAGTGTTCAAACCATCTCCATTTGCTATAATCAAAGGTTTCACGTATGGATGGTGTGGTGTTGGATGGTAGAGCAAGAGTTTTCTTGGTGTTCACTGTTAGGCAAAAATTAGCACAAACAGCAGAGAACTGATCCATACTTTGTTGAATCTCAGCTTCAGAGGCCACATTGAGTTCACAATCATCTGCAAACAAAAAATCATGTACCAACTCTCCACATTAGTCTTGGTTTGTAGCTTTTTCAAGTTAACCATCAGTAAAATGAAAAATAATACTTATTAGGAAATAAATGGCATTAACAAATAAAAATATGACTAATAGGAAGCCTGTATACAAACACTTAAATTCTTATTGACCATTTTCAGTGAAATTTGGTTAATAGAATCCAATGTTTACCTGGTGTGGAGTGGTGGTGATTTGTTTTGGGGGAATTTTGAGAAAGCCTTTGTTATTCTAACTCAAAACTTTCTCTATAAGCTGATTGCTATGGGCAAAAGAACCACAGATAAGAGTCGAAGATTTATGCTATTTTCATTCCACTTTAGCCTCAGAAAATCTGTATTTGCTTACCATTCATTGCCTGACCTGTTCAGACAAAGCTTTGACATCACCAAGTAAGGACTCTGGTAGTACTGCTAAGTCCATTTCTATATGCATAGAAGTGTCTTCTTGGTAACACGGTCCTGACAAAGCAGCAAAGACAAGTATACTGGTCAGTTATATTCTGTCCTTGCACCCCTCTTCCCTCTGCTGACTATGTCAGGGTTGTGTGATTACCAGAGAGAAGGGATCTGGGTAGCTCCTGAAAAGAACATCATTCTTGTTTTTGGAACAATCATCTCCAGCATTTTTAGCAAAGGAGGATATCTGTATAGAAGCAACATAGTTTAAAACTAAGGAACATTGCATTGTTGTTTATTGTCCAGTGTTAATTAGGCTATTGGATTCATAGAAACAGGTCAGATGAGAGTAGAGGAAAACTAGCCATTTATCCTGTGTAAATGATGAGCAGAATTGTACTTTTGGTACTTTTTCCATCTAGGAAAGACAAAAAGCATTGGTCTATACTCCTAGAAACTCAGCTTAGTGGCATAGCTTGATGGGAATTTTCCCAACTTTTGGCAGTTATTCAATACTTTCTACAGAAGATAGATTCCATAGAATTAAGATTGTTGGACTAGATGTCCTGATTCAGGATGAATGAAATACTATTCTGCTGAGTGGTCTCTGAAATAAAAGATGTTCCTCTTTCAAAGTGATATAGAATTCCAGGCAGACAAAGTTGTGAACATCCTGAGATAGCTAGGTTTCAAGTGTCATGGCCTTCAACTTTAGAAGGACTGAATGGCGCCTGAGAGATCAAAAATTCTCAGCAGTTAGTTCTAAAGCAGAAAAAAAGTGCTATCCTATCTCATCACACAGGATGGATGGATTATGTATATGTATGTGTATGTGTGTGTGTGTTTAGGAAGAAACTGAAATAACTAACTACTGATTCTATTCACAGTTATTTCTTTCAATTCTTGGTCCATCTTAGATGAAAGGTTTTTATTTATCATTGTAACATCAGAACTGTCAGTCATATGGAAATAGCAAATGCTATCATATAATCATATGACAAGAACCCAATAGAGGCAAGACTTCAGGAGAGGTATATGATCAAAGTGGTAATAGCCTAAGGCTTAGAGGTTGTTAGCATATCCACCTACCTTTGCTATATCCATTCTGTGGATGTACTCATTACTCTGAACCAGTGTTGAGAACTTTATCAGTTAAAATCTTATCTCTGCATTAATTCCTTTTCAGTATCATATTTAAAGCTTAGTTTTCATGAAAGCAATCATGGCCATATGCAACTGAACCTTTTTAATCCTTAAAATTGATCTGGAACGGTTGGAGGTTGATTGAGTCAGTCTTCTACCTGACCATCTATATTTAGCTGATCCTAGTTGATGTTTCATGCCATCTCACCATTTTCCAAGAAACCAAAGTCTAATCACTGCAATCATCATCCCATCCCCATCTTTCCATGTCTTTCTTGGGAACAATAATAAAATCATGAAAATTTATTGCTTTGCATCTCCCTTCACAACATCTATGACTGCTTAAAGCATTGACTTTCGAAAGTTCTTTTTTTTTAATAACATAGCATTTATAGCCATGAAACTTCGCTACACAGTGAATTTTTAAAATGGTGTGGCTATGGGCCATTTGGGAGAAAGCTCACCAGTATATAGATTCCCTTTGGTAAGAAGAAGCTTCTTTGTTGAATTCTTAGCAAGTTATGATCTGACATATTTTAACATGTCATAAATGTGTAAAAAGCTATTCTGGGCTAGTAAAATATAAATAAATTAAATTAGTTATGTATTTTCTTTTAACTGGAATTAAAAATAACCCAATTTGGGGGATGTACCTTCCTACATAGGTTGTCTATCTAGATTAAAATGTAAGCATCGCTAGGCAAAGAACTGTTTTACTTTTGTCTTTGTATCTCCAGTACCCAGTGTAACACTTAGCTTGTAAAAAGGGCTTAATTAATGCTTATTCATCGGTTGATTGATAATCTTCTACCTGTTATAAATAAATAAATACAATAAACTTTATTTATTTAAATGGAATTGGAGAGACAAATATATTTTCACTTAAGGCAAATGTGGAGAAAAATGATTTCATTTTAATTAAATAATCCATGGTTTTTACAGCATAATTTGATGCTTCTCTCTTATTAATTTCAAAATTATGTACTGCAGCAGAGCACAGTTGCCCATTGAACACTGAAGAAAATAAGTATCCAAATTACATCATTCCTTACCACTACTGTTCCTGACCCCAAATACCTAGAGCCACAGTTATCACTTTTAAAACTTTTTGTTCCCTTACTGTTGTAACTTAATAAGTCAGTAACCAAAACAAATATAATAGAGGTGAGACACTCAGCAATTTGACATTTCTTTATCACTATATATTGCAGACCATTGTTTCCCTAAAAATACTGTTATAATCATTAGATAAAAACGAGATTATTATTATTTTTTTTTTTGCTTTTTGGAGGGGGTAAGGCAGGGCAATTGGGGTTAAGTGACTTGCCCGAGGTCACAAAGCTAGTAAGTGTTAAGTGTCTGAGGCCAAATTTGAACTCAAGTCCTCCTGACTTCAGGGTTAGTGCCTTATCATTGTGCCACCTAGCCGCCTCTACGAATGAGATTTTGATACCATTGGAGAAAAAAAATCCCATGAGATTGGAAAGTTGTTGAATGTGATTTTGGTGGAATCATATGAATTGATGCCATCTAGAAGTGCCAAATAACTAATGATATCTTGGTATGACTTCCTCTTTAACTTGCAAGTTATTAAGGACAGATGATAATGAATTTAAAGCTAGTCAGAAGCATAAGGGCTTAAATCTTCTACCTGGTATTCTCACTATATTTGGGTCTATTGTATATACTATAATTATAATAAATAAATAAATAACCCTCGAGTGTGGAACTGAGTCAATGGTTTAGCGATAATACAGGTAATCTAAATGTTGTGGAGCTTACAGGAAGCTTGTTCATTAATTATTAAATCCATAATAAATCGATCTTTGTACCCTTGGGACTTTTTGGCATACCCTTTATGATATTCAGCCTTTATATAGTTTTCTTGTAGATGCTTAAAGATATTTTTACTAATATGATGAATGATTTTAATGATACATGAATGATTATTTTCTAAAATGCATAAACATGTGATTTTCCTGTATTTATATGAGGTAACCAGTGTTCTAACAGTTTTTTTTTCCCCTTAAAATTATATGATGTCTTTAATTAAGATAAGTGGGAATATGGTGGGGATTTGTGAGGAAGTTGGTAAAATTATTTACTTGTCACTCATGTATCACTATGAAGTATTTCAGTTAATATTCATGATCTTGGCTGGTTCTTGCCCATTGTCAATAATGCAGACACTGAAGTTTCAATTATCTCCCTTGATGTCACTATTCTGTCATTCTTCATACTAATGGTATACAAATTTTCTATTTCTTATCTCATCCAACCCTCACATTTTTCATTGTGTTGGATATGTAGCATAAATAACAACAAAAAAAAATTCCATGTCATTTTTCTTCAGAGATTCTCTATTTTTAATTTCTTTGCTTCTCAAACCTCTATAGCAGAGATTCTAAGTATTTATTTTGTACCTTTTGTAGCTTTGACTTCCTTTATTACCTTCATCTTTTGCCTTCTTATTTCAAGTGGAAATTAATTTCTAATTAATTTTTGTTTTTCATGTTTCTTCCTTTGTTTCTTTTGCATTACTGTACCTATGGACAGATATCAAGTACCGCCATGACAAACAAAAATTAAAGAAAGGCTTGTAAGAAGGCATTGGAAAAGTACATCTATATGTGGTGGGTTCACACTTGAATGTCATAGGAACCAATTAAAGGCTGGGGAGCTCTATGGTAAACACTTCTTTTAATGTTTCTATATATTCTCTTAAATCCAATATTGTGTGTTTATTGATAGTTATAACAAATGATACTTTTGTCCATTATTCTAGGTGCAGTTGGTATCCTAGTTGGATTCATGCCAATAAATTCAAAAAGAGCTTTTGAAATTCCAGTCTAAGTATGTTCATTTCATGTTCAAAATCATTTGAGGTATTGGCATTATTGTTGTCTTCTGCCTATTATTAAATAGAATTCATAGATTTTCATTAATTGATGATTTTTTATGATCAACATTCTTCCATTTTCCCTTGTATTTTAAAACATCCATGATTTGAAATCTTTTCTCAAGTAAACTGAGTTTAAGAATAAGATTATTGCTTAGTTTTTTTCCCTATTTGCATGGTAGCATATTATATGTCTTATGAGCATGGGGCCCTAGCTCCTATATGGTAAGATTTGTTTGCAATTTTGATATGACAGCAACAAAAACAATAATTTATAAAGTACTCCAAGTGATTTACAAAATCCATGTCAGTTTTTTCTTCATAACAACCCTGGGAGGTAGATATTATTTTTAGCCACATTTTACAGTTGAGGAAACTGAGACAAACAGAGATTAAGTGATTTCTCCAGGGCTACACTTGCTTATAAGTGTCTAAGACAGGTTTTGGACCTGATCTTCCTTTTCCATGTCAAATCTGTAATGTCATTATGATATTTTATGATGATATTGATTCATTAAAAAGCGTTAATCAAGACATAATAAACATTTGTTAAGCATATACCATGAATTACACATTGTGCTAAGTGCTATTGATACTAAAGGAGGGGGGATGAGCCCTTGCCTTCAAGGAGTTTATATTCTGATGGTGCTAAAAACACACACATGAATAGGTAAATACTCAATATGTACAGAGAAGATAGAAAGTTGCCTTAACAGAAGAATGTTCTAGCAACTGAGAGTAGTGGTGAAGAGTTTCAGCAGATGGTGGAATTTGAATTGAGTCTTGAGAGAAATCAAGGATTCAAAGAGATGGTGGTAAGAAAGGAGGAAATTCCAGGCATAGAAGACAACCAGTGAAAAAGCATAGAAACAAGAAATCATAGTACCATACCTTTAGAGCTAGAAGAAGCCTGAGAGCCCATTCCAGTCCAATTTTCTCATTTTACATATGGGATAACATGTATCAGGAAAAGCAATTTGACCACCATGGCTCAGTTGTGTGTGGAAGAGAGTAAAACTTCAGTAAACTGTAAAGGCATGAAGGGGACAGGTTGGCTAGAGCTTTAAATGCAGGGATGCATATTTGGTCATAGAGGCAATAGGGAGACCTTGGCAGACCAATACTTTAGGAAAATTATTTTGTCAGATGTGTGTAGAATGGCTTGGAGAGAGACTTGAGGTCAGGATGCCAATTGAAGGATCTTACAAGAGGACAGGTGACTAAAAAAAAACATACCTATATACTATATTTTAAGAAATTATCAAATTAGCCATATGTTATAAAAAAAGATGCTAAACTGAAGAATAATATAATACATAAGATACCACCAGAGAGGAATACTAGGTTTAAATCACAAAGTTACAGAGTTTTATTTTACAAAGGAAAGAATCATGCAGGAAAATATAAGGAAAACCTTCATATGTCAAGGAAAGCTAGTTTTAATTTTAAAATACTATTCATTGATAATGAGGAAGGAAAGAAAATGCTTCACCAGGCTACATTGAATTCCAAACACAGACTATAGGCTGGAATAAAATGTCCTATAAAACTAAGCATTGTCCTACATTAATTTTAATTATTCCTTCACAAAAATCAAAAAGATCTTTGAAATGCAAACTAAAATAAAGGAATATAATAAATAGAAATAAGTCAACATAGTGTGAAAAGGCTGGGGAAATTAAATCTCTAAATTCTATAAGTGAGAGACCAGGTTATTATCCTTTAGAGATTCTGCCTTTTACAGATCTCATTTAGGGAAGAAAGGGAGCAGCTATGGGTTAAATCCAAGAAGATTGATTAGATAGAATTATCCTAGAAGTAGGAAGGAGAAAAGAAATTATAGTTCTTGAAATGAGGGCATCATAGATAAAGATCATTCATCTCAGCTGAATAAGGGAAGTATACTAAAAAAAAAAAAAGATTATGCCAATAGAAGTACTACAGCATCCTGGGATCTGGATAGTTAGGTATGTGACGGTAAGAGTGGAGACTGGGATAGAGTCATATTAAAACGTTTCCCAAATATTGGCATCTGTAACAGGTCTCCCTTCAACCATATATCCAATTACTTACCAAATCTTGAAGTTTCTACACCCACAACACCACAACATCCAGCCACTTCTCTTTACTCACACAACCAGTGCCACCATCACAATTTAAGCTATTACAATGACCTTTCAATTGATCTCCTGGACTCAAGTCTCCTCCCATTTCAGTTAATCCTACATTTTGATGCAGAAGAAATTTTTTTCTTAAGTACAAACATGACCAGTTCTTTTGTCTACTCATTAAACTCCAGTGGAGGCCCATAATGACTAAGAATACTCATAATCACATATATTCACATGTGTGCATGTATATCTATATATGCACATATATACATATATGTACATATGTCTGTATATTCATCTATGTATTTTCATTACTATTAGAATGTTAACTTCTGAGGGCAGAAACTTTTTCACCCTTCTCTTAGTATCCCTAGCACTTAGCACAATGCTTGGAATACCATAGCTTGACCCTAAATTATCTTTCTAGCTTCACTGTATATTATTCTCCTCCTTTCTCTTCCTGAACCCAGTTAAGTTGGTCTTCTCTTTGTTTCTTACAGAGATTCCTCCACTTTTTACCTCTAACTATGGCTTCATACTGTCTTTCCATGTACGGAATTCATTCTTCATCTCTATCTCATGAAATATTTTTTTTTTGAAGATGCAAGTAGATAAAGCAGCATAACCTTTTACATGAAAACATTTCTAATGCCTGCAGCTGATAATACCACCATTACCATCACCATCACCACCACCCCTCAAAACAACAACAGCAATAAATCTACCTTATATTTAATGGCTTCTATTTAGTTCTCTTTATTTTTATTTTGGAAATATTTATACATGTGTTTATTGCCTCTATTAGAATAGCAACTCATTGACAGGAAGAATTATTTCACCGGTGTTTCTATTCCCAATTTTAAATATATAGTAGATATGTAACCCTTATTGATTGAATGATTAATTGAGTAGGATAGGCAAGGAGGGTCTGTGCGTATAAAGAAATAAGAGATAAGATTGTTTCAAGCAAAACAAAACAGGCAATCTAGTACTTTTTTAAAGCAGAAGTTCATATAAATGGATTCATGGAGGAAGAAATAATTAAAAAATTATAACTTTTAATTAACGTATGTGTGCATGTCTATATACACACATAAACACAGCATAAGGAAACTAAAGAAAAATATATTATGTATCAGATAATTCTGAATAAGTTGGACCCATGGTAATTATTGAAAACTAAAATCACTGGAGTCTTTCTAAACACATTTCTGGGGTAAAACCAGGTTGTCCACTCTCAAATATAGTAAACCAAGAAAAATAAATTACAAAAATAAACAATGACAAAAGGATTCAAAATTTAAAAAGATTAAAGGATGCAAAATCATTGTCCATTCCAGATGAAATGATGATTTAAAATCTCCTAAGGGCAATAAATAACTAGTCAATTAATAGATTTGTTAATGAATTTAACAAATTTTATTAAATTAAATTTGTCATTACTTAATTTGTATTAATCAATAATATATTTGACTAATATTATGTACAATTTGTCCATTATAAAAATAAATCCACAAAAATACCCAAAGTTTTTATCTGACTAACATAATTTGGGAGATAAATGTAGAAGTTGTTTTAAGATCATTTATTGCATCAAAAAATTGAGAATCAAAGTAGCAAAATTATTTTCAGAAAAATAAAGACCTAAATAATTTATTAATATGCAGTGTTCATGTCTGTATCTTGCCCATATAGCTGTTCAGGCCTTAATTTCTGAAGAGAACAAAGGACATCATGAAGTTGAGGTAAAATAGGGAATGATATCTTAAATTGCAAATGAATTGGATTTAAATGAGGCAGAATTCCATCAGATAACCAGCCTCTCTCTCCTAAAGTCATAGAAGTCTAGTGGCAGGACAAAAATCAAGATGACTGGAGATGGCCTAGAATGCACTAGATGAACTTGGCACTGACTCTAAGAGCTCCACAGCATCTGCTTCAACTTCATTCATTACTGTTGGAAAAAAAATTGTTCTCATCTACATATTGCATCAGGAGAAATCTTCATATACTTGAAGTAGACATCCCTGTAACTCACTCACAGTCTTAAGACCCTTTGGTTACACTCAAATTGCTTTTTAGTCTGTTAATTAAGATGATTTACCAAAGTGCGGCTACTACATATGCTGTAGCTTCTTAGAACCACTGGCAAGAAGGATATTATCTAAATTATTCTATAGATTTAGTTGTACGACAGTCAAATTTCTAAGAATTAACATAAAATTGACCTAGAGGGATGAAATATCAAGAACATCAAAGGAAATTATGAATAAAGATAGAAAGAGCACTTGGTGTTATCAGGGACTAAATTATATTACAATATCATTATTAAAAAACTTTTTGGAAGTGGATATATAAATAAGAAATATAAACAAACTTATACAGCTGTCTGGTATTTGAAAAACTTAAGAAGGCAAATTATTGGAAAAGAGACTATTTAAACACAAACTTATGGGGAAAATGAGAGAGCAATTTGGCAGAAAATAGGTTGAAACTACTATCATATTATATTGTAGTAGAAATTCTAAAGGGATAAGCAATCTAAATATCAAAAGTCAAACCATTAAAATTACAAAACAATAGAAATTTATAGCTTTCTCAGCTACGGGCAATCAATTATTTCTTTCTTTCTTTCTTTCTTTTTTTTTTTTTTTACCAATTTTAATTCTATGTAAACAAATATGTGAAGAGATTATTATAGTTCACTAGGTAGCTCTACATAAACCAAGGAAGCTTGAAAAGAATCCATCTGTCACATAGTACTCAAAAATGGCAGTGAAATTCAGGTGGAAATTATGTATTAGAAGAAGAATATCATAGCAAAGGTTGAGAAGGGAAAGTAACTATATAGCCATAAACAGGTATCATGAATAGGTAATAATGGATACCTAGCATTTTATAGTCTTTTGGGTTTGGGATAATAGGATACAGGTGGTACTTTCTAATTGTACTACTTATAGAATTTTGGGATCAAATTGTAAAGCATTTCTCTTCTTTTCTTTTCTTTCTTTTTTTTGATACTCAATCTGTTTTTTAATGTTTTTGTTTAACAATATTCCTCTAAAATATTGATTTCAGTATTTTTTGAATTTTTTTTGAATGACTTCTTTATTTACTTTTAGTTTACAAGATTCGGTTCCACAATCCCTTGAGTTTCAGATTTTCTCCCTTCCCTTCCCCCCCCCCCCAAGCTGGCATGCAATCACATATAGGATCTGCAAATACTTTCACACTGCACGATCAACTAATTCTTAATAATAAATGAACTAGAAAGACTTGTAAAAGATAAAATATATCATCTTGATGATATGTTTTAAAATATTTACTTAAATAAAATCAACATACTCGAATTAGAGGAAAAAATATCATCATGAAAGGTCGTAACATTAGATACCTTAGGGAGGAAAAATCCAATATCCAAAATTTATATAGTCAAGTGACAAAAATCTTTAAGATTCAGAGCCATTTGGCATTATACAAATGGTCAAAGGATCTGACTAGATTTCATTAGAAAAAATGCAGATTGTTGTTAACCATTTGAAAAATCATTTAGAGTCATTAATATTCAGAGGAATGAAAACTTAACTCTGAGGTCTTAATCTCATGCTTTTCAGATGGATAAAGATTGGAAAAGATGCCAAAATCCAGTTCAGAAGGAACTGTAGTGGGAAACATGCTCGTTCTCCGCTGAAGGAGCCATGAATTTGGTGCAGTTACTCTGAAAAACAGTTTGGAAGTATATGAGATGAGGTGATAAACTCTTCAAACCTCTTCATCCAATGGTTCTTTGACTGGATTTGTAACCAAAGAAGGTTCATTATATAATTTAAAAAGATCCATATCTATAAAACTATTCATAAAAACAATTATTTATTAAAAGACACTCAAAATAAATCTTGCCCAATAATGGAAGTATTGCCAAAGTAGCATGTGGAAGCAATGAAATATTATTGTATCATAAGGAATGATGATTTAGAAGAATTCAGAGAAATGTGGGGAAGACAAATGTACAATGATGTAGAATGAAGAATCCAGACTGGAAAGAACACTACATACAATGAGTATAGTAATGTACATAAAGAGAAAACTAAAAGTAAACAGAACTAGGGTAAATTATAATGGACAATACTGGTACCAAAGGTAGCACCTTTACTTCTTGTTGACTATTTATAAATTGCAATAGCAAAAAGTGACATAGGCTATGCTTAAATATTTGGGTGGAATTCATTTTTCTTTGTTTTTGTGAGGGGAAGTTGTCTGCGTTTTCTAGGAGGCACCTAATATATACATATATGTATGTATGTATGTATATGTGTATATATACATACATATATACATATGTAAATTCATATATTTTGGCTTAATATAAGAAAAATAATTCTTCTCTACACCTAGACAAAAATCTGTTGTAGCTGTACAAATGTGAAAAGTGCTCCTTCAGGAGGTCATAGGTTCCCTATTCCACTAAAGGTCTTTAAACTAAGACTAGATAACCATTTGTCATTCATGATATCTAAGGAATTCTTCCAAAGTTCTGAGTGGGATGGGATTGGTTAGTATCAGTGTTGGATAAGATAGTGTCCTTATCAACCCTGAGATTCTGTGATACTAGAAATTAAAGGAAATACAAAGTTCTAGTCTTTTTTTTAAAGATAGCTGGATGACACAGTGGATAGAATGCAGGGCCTGGAGTCAGGAATACGCATCTTGATGAGTTCAAATCTATTTGCAAATACTTAGTAGCTGTGTGACCCTGGGCAAGTCACTGAACCCTGGTTGCCTCAATTCCTCATCTATAAAATGATCTGGAGAAGGAAATGACTAACCATTCCTATATGTTTCCCAAGAAAATCCCAAATTGAGCCATGAAATCTCTGAACAGCAACAACAATTCTTTTTTTTTTTTTTAAAT
>CM053580.1:437307769-437351136 GCA_028627135.1 Pseudochirops cupreus | reverse complement strand
GTGTGTGTGTGTGTGTGTGTGTGTGTGTGTGTGTGTGTGTGTGTAAGAAGGACCCCAAAGAGAGGGAGTGAAAATCAAGAATGTTTCTCCTGGCAGCTCCTGGTAGAGGAAGCAGAATTTTCACAGCATCTAGAAGATGGGCTGCCATTTGCTGGACTGAGAGCTGAGTTGGAGTTTTCTATGAGACCAGAATCTGGTGAAGGCTGAAGTTGCTGCCAAGAAGGCAGCCTGGAAGGCTGAGATTTCTTCTGGGTCCTAGGGACAGCCAAACTGCTGGAGGACTGAAGAAGCATGACCAGATAAGACTTTCTTTGTTTGTGGCTTGGTTGATCCTTGAGTTCTTGGGAACAGAAGTTGTGAAGGTTTTGAGATGTGCTGGAACCTGTGAACTTCTGTGTGTAACAAGAACTGCCCAGAGGACTAGATGAGAACCTGGGAGTTGTCTGCTTCTCAATCCAGGTGACTGTTTCTTGGATTCAGGTAGGAGCTGGGACTATGGAAGGGGATCCAGGGAACTGAGAGACCACCCTTAGTCAAGATGAAGAAAAGGTCTCTCCTTGGATATTGAATGTGGGATGAAATTGAAGTTTACTAGGCACTGAGGGATGGAGGGTTTGTGTAATTTTCTAATGATTGTATTTAGTGATTAACATAGTGACTGATTGGTAGATAAGTGACTGATTAAGTTAACCTATAATTGCCCCATGAGTGAAAGATTGACTATTGTATTGTGAGAAGACTGAATGACTGAGTGAAGAGGCAGACCTCCTTACAGATATTAGATGATTATTCTTTTGTTCTTTATTCTAAATACTGTGAGCTCTTTGGTGAAAACTATGTGACCATTTTAATGTTAAGCTGTTGTGAACACCATATTGTGATTTTCTGTGATAAGATGTAATGTCGTGAATATTATATTGTGATTTGTTGTGAATGTTTGCCTTGATTTGTTATGGAATAACTGGAGTGTTCACTATACCATACAATCAGAACTTTAAAAGCTATTCACAGTAGCATTCTTTTGGGAAGCTGCTTGTGTATGGCATTACAGGGATTAGATATGATAATTTAGCTTTGGCTATTTTGACAGTATTCTACGGTACTAGGGAAGTAAGTGGAGGAATATTGCTTATACCTCTTCAGAAATTACAGAGAATTGTTCCAAATTTGGGATGAGGACTATTTTTAAAAAATGAACACTTTTCTATTTGCTGAGGAGATTATATTTTAAAACCACAAAACCTGGACCTGTCTGGGTATGCCCGATTTGCCTAATGAGTAGACTTTTGAATCCCCTGCTGAACAGGTGAGTGTGACATCCTTTGATTGGTTGTCTAATTCTTAAAACCTAATAGGACTGATTCCCAATCTTCTTGGTTATTCTTATCTGTTGACATTGATGAAGATAACAGTTCACCCACATCATACCTGGACCCCATGAACTAAAACAATTAAAGGGGAAGATCTTCCTTTTCCTGTTCCCTCTTTTAACTTAGCTATGAAAATGGGCCTAGGATGTTTCAATTTCTGTTCTGTATCATTTCTCCTTTTCAATTTTAGGTGACAGTGGTGAATTCCTTTAGGCCTATAGTGACTATGGAGCTAGGATTCCAGAAGGGATGGTGCAGCCTGCCATTCTGTGATGGAAGCCCTGATAAGCTAGGGTGCCTGGGACTCAAGATGGAGATCAGTTTTAAACTTGAACCTTCAACTGTGTACCACAGAAATTACCAAATACATTTCCCCTCCTCAGAAATTGAAGTAGTATAAGGAAGAGAGAAGGATTATCCCTCCCAAGTATTGGGGTAATAAATTTGTACATTTATGGTTGGCCCAGGTCCACCAAATTTACACAAAGAACTTGAGGAATTTAAAGATACCTGACATGTATATGTGGCATTTAATTAATAATTCAAGGTACTATATGTATACATACACGTCTATCTATATCTATATATACATATATATCAAAAAGACTGATAACATACATGACAAATGATCACTCTAGAATGCAGAGTGGCATTTGGGGACTTGAGGTGAGCTGTGCTGGAAAAGTAGGTACTGAAGGGTACTGAAGAAGTGGTGGGACTGGAAAGAAACAAAGGGATGTAGCATACTGAAAAAAGAACAGAAGAGCATAAGAGAATCAGGGGTAGAAATGGAAGGGATGTATTCAAGGGAAAGTAAAGAAATTAGTTTAATTGGAAAAAAGAAGAACTAGTATTGGAGAGCAATAGGAGATGAATCTGGATAATAAAAATATTAATAGTTGATAAGAAAAATAAAATTAGATTATCAAGGATATTTAAAATAAGCGTGTTGTTGGCTGAACTTCATAAATTAAACTGAAAAAATCTTTTTTTAGCACTGGAATTATTCTGCTTAACATTAAAATTGATCAAATTAACTAGATAATAATTATTCATCTATTCCTTCTTTTGTAGTATATCAGATATCACCTGATTCTATAATCTCACCATTTTAACTATTTTAAAATTTAGAGTGGAATTTCAGTATGTGAGTTCTTAAATTCTTTCTATGTAAAAGGGGAGGGGAAACCACTAACCTGTTTCTTATATGTTAACATTCATTGAATATCTCAACGTATGTGAATGGAAAGAACTGAGTAACATGAAGCTCACTGCCGTTTTGTAAAGAGTCATAGTGCACTATGATGAAATGGTAAATAGCTGAAATTTGCCTCAGAAACCAAATGCAAAATTTATTCCCAGGAAAGATAGAATCCCATGCTCTTTATTAATCTAGCATATGTCTTTTTCTGGAGAGAGTCACAGAGTAATATTGAGTGACATAACAGCATTGTCACAAAGAAAAACCTTACATATCTTCACAATACAATGATAGTAAAAGCATTTGACAAATGTTTTAGAGTTAAAAAAAAAATCACACCAGTGGTAAGTTTCCTAAATTTCAGTCTTTCACTGAACTAAAGAGCTCTCTTATTGACATATAGACTCATTTGATCCATGAATTGTCTCTTTTAACTTTTCATACTTTCCTTCCATTTAATTCTGCAGAAATATAAATACCAAAAAGAGGATTTTAGAATTAATAGTACTGGATTGTTATTATTATTATTTGTAAATATTGCATTTGATCACTAGTAGAATTAAAGAAATATCCCCAAGAAATTGAACTTACATATCAACATCAAGGCTTCAATATAGGCTTCCACTTTTCTGATAAAATTTCTCACTTGTCAAAAAAAAACTAATCATACTACACGTTCTACATTATAATCATCATATGCATATGGATTGTGCTTTCATTAGTTAGTCATGGGTCCTTTACATTTTTATGAGGAGCTGATTTATTTCATACATACAAGGTCATCAATTTGAGTAATTGAACATATATCCAGAACTTCAAGAAAGTTTTCCATAGAAACATTCTTTTATTATATGAGATCAAAACTACTAACAAAAATAATAGGAAATAATAGCAAAACATAGGAAATTCCATTTTCTGAGATTGTGCCCCCATAAATACAACCAATTTGAAAAAAAAAAAAAACAAAACTGAGGGAAGTAGTTCTTATCTCAATTTGAACACCAAGAATTGTTCTTTGTGAGCACACCTGGAGTGACTACATGCTTTCTACCTTGCATGTTCAAAACTATTAGAATGACTATGGTTATTCAATATGTTGATTTAGATATATAGTGACATAGCAATGGGTTTGAAAATTCAAATTGTGGAATCCATTTCTGAAGGTTTACCACCACAAATACCACATAGGAAAGACTGGATCTTGTACAAGAAACCTTTCCCAGCCCTTCTTAATTCTGGTGCCTTCCCTCTTTTCATAAATTTCCTATTTATCATGCATATAGCTTGGTTGTACATATGTTTGTTTGTTGTCTCTTCCATTAAATTTTGAGTTCTTTTCAGATTGGTACTCTCTTTTGCCTTTTTCTATATGCCTGGTACTTAGCATAGTTCCTGGCACATAGGAGACACCTAATAAATATTTATTTATTTTTATTTTTTTTCTTTTTGGAAGGCAATTGTGGTTAAGTGACTTGCCCAAGGTCACACAGCTAGTTTTTGTGTTAAGTGTCTGAGGCCAGATTTGAATTCAGGTCCTCCTGACTCCAGGGCCGGTGCTGTATTTACTGTGCCACCTAGTAGCCCCTGTAATAAATATTTATTAACTCACTGTTACTGTTGTTGTTGCTGCTACTGTTTGTCCTTCATTCTTGAAGAGGATCCACATGAATGAAATTTCTATTGCCTGGATTAAACTATGCTTTTAGATCAACAACCTATATCTTTACTTTCAGCATGTGTTTTATATGAAAAGTATACACCATATGTATGCTATAGCTATAAAAATACAAAAATATACATATCTGGGACATGTAGTACAAATAATGATTTGGGCCAAGAATTAAATGTGATAAGGAAATAAATGAGATAAATATCCATCAGAAAATTGCAAAGTTTCTTTAATAACCTGAACATTCTTATGAAAATAAAGACTGTAACATATAATTTATAAGCATCTCTGAAGAACAGAATCAAAAGATAAAATCGTGGAAGTGAGGGAAGAGAAGTTTGCTTTATTGGTATCCTTATGATGTCAGTGGAAAAACAAATAAGACCTTCAGAATATTGAGTGGACTCTCTGTGTTGTATGTATGGGAAGTTTAAATGAAAGTCACACAGAGGTCAGAACAACACACAAAATTCAGGTGTTATCTTCATTAGTGAAGAAAATTTTCCAAATGTTAAGATTACAACTCCATTTGAGTACTTCCAGATATGTACCTTGACTTTTAACTATAGATTTGTTTTTCTAGTGAAAGAGTACTTTGCCTCTAGTAGAAAAAAAGAAAAAGAAAAACTTTATGCCTGACATTTTAGGCAAAATTTATGGAAACATTAAGAAAGAGGCCCTCCTTCACTTTTTTTTAAAGTAAAATATTTTCCACTAACAAAAAACTAAGCTGATCCTGAGAAATGGTTTTGAAAAACACTTAGGTATACTCTTTCAAGGAACGGTTTGACCTTCACATGAATGAAACATTTTTATCTACTTTTTTTGTTTCATTTTGATGATAGCAATTTGGGCAGCAGAATTTTTCTTTTCAATGAAATCTAGCCAGTAAGCCAAACATCATGTTTTCAAGCTAGGAAGATACCTATATTTCATAGAATAAGAATGGTGGTTGTGTTCCCTTTGACCTCTTCTCTGTTTTCCAAGAATAATAGCTCCTATTTAGATAGTGCTTTTCGGATTACAAAATGCCTCATTTTTTTGAGGTAGGCATTACAAGTACTTTACCTTCATATTGCAGATGAAGAAACTGAGGGATACTAAAAAATATCATTTTCCCCCACAGTATTATGTAAATTATCACACTTCTTGCAAGAGGGAACTGAAAGTCTAATGCAGGGCAGTTGATCTACTAACAAGCATTTATTAACTTTCTACCATGTAGGAGGCACTGGGCTAATCTTTGGGAAACATAAAGAAAGGCACAAGATCATCTCTACGAACAAGGAACTGAAAGACTCGTGGGGGAGACAACAAGCAAATGTCTATGTACAAACAATATAGAGACAGGATATGTTAGAGACAATCAACAAGAGGAAGGTACTAATTTTAATAGGGACTGAGAAAGGCTTCTTATACAAAATGAGATTTTAGCTAGAATTTGAAAGAAGTCCAAAGATCCAGGAGGCAGAGATGAGAACTGAGAATTTTAGGCTTGGGGAATAGTCAGTGAAATGTAAGGAGTCTGGAGATGAGAGTCTTGTTCAGGCCAGTGTCATTGGATTGTAGAGTATATGGTGGAAATAAGGTGAAAGAAGATTGGAAATGTAGAGAAGGCACATAATGATGTGCTTTGCATGACAAAGAGAAGATTTTCTATTTGAACCTGAAGGTTATAGGGAGACTCTGGAATTAATTTTATGGAGATGTCATAGTCGGATCTGCACCTTGGGAAGATCAGTTTGACAGTTCAATGAAGGATGGACTGAAGTAAAGAGAGACTTGAGACAGGGATGCTAAGTTCAAAAAAATCTGTTACAATATCCCATGTATGAGATGATTAGGGTCTGAAATCGAGTAGTGGGAATGTCAAAGGGGAAAGAGGGTATATATGAGTTGTTATAAAGCTAGGATGGAAGGGAGTTGGAAACATTGGATATTGGATATCAGAGACTTTGAGGAGTCAAGAATAACTCCTTAGTAAGAAACCTGCATGACTGGGAGAATGATGGTATCCTTAATATTAATCAGAAAGTAAAAAGGAAGGGAAGATTTAGAAAGAAAGATAATGAGTTCAGTTTTAGAGATACTGAATTTAAGATGTCTATAAGTCATTGAATTTGATACATCTAAAAAGTTAGAGATGAGAGACGTGAAGTTAAAAAAAGAGTTTAGAGCTGAATACATAAATGTGTATTAAATTCATAGGAGCTAATGAGATCACCAAAAGAAATAGTATAGAGAAAGAGAAGAGAGCTCAGAAAGAGCCTTGGGGGAGACCTACAGTCAGTGGCCATGACCTGAATGATAAAGCAGCAAAGGAGTCTGAGAAGAAGTTGTCAAACAGAAGAGAGTGCTGTTACAAAAACCCGGAGAGAAGAAAGTTTTAAGTACAAGAGGATAATCAAATCATTTTGTAGTCTACAGAGAGGTAAATAAGTATGGGGACTGAGAAAAAATAGATTTGGAAACTGAGAGATTAGTAGCTTTTGGAGAGAACAGTTTTAATTGAATGATGATGCTGGGAGTCAGGTTGTAGAGGACTTATAAGAGAGTGAGAGGAAAGGAAATGGAAACATCTATCATAGGCATCCTTCATAAGGAGGCATAGTCACAAAAGTGAGGAGTGATCTAGGAAGATAGTTACCAAAGAAGGATAGAACAGGTAGAGGTTTTTGTCTGTTTGTATTTGATGGTAGTAGTAGTGGTGGTGGCGGCATTAGTGTAAGGGAGACTTGGACATATTTGAAGACAATGAAAAAAACAGTCAATAGACAATGAGAGATGAAGATAAATGAGAGAATATGGATGGCAGACAGAGAAATCTGCTTGAGAAGTCAGGATGAAATGTGGTCACTCGTATATAGAATGGTTGGCCTGAGCAAAAAAATAAGGGCCACCTCTTCATATAAAAGGATGGAGAAGATAGTTGCAGAAATCATTTGAATGATATGAGGAGGACAGGAGAATATGGAGCTACCTATGAATAGCCTCAAGTTTTTCAGGGCAATACAAGTCAAGGTTATCCTCTGAGAAGGTGGGGCATGGGGACAGTGTTGGAAGTTTGAAGAAGGAAGAAAACAATTGGAAAAGATGCTGTTGAATGGGATAGTGAGGTACTTAGGAAGCTGCGATATGCCTCACTTCTAGGAGGTCCCATTTGAGATTATGTAGCACAAAAATAGTCTTCCATAAACCAGCAGATTCATTCAGCATAATTTTATGGTTTTCTTCTAGTATGATTCAACAGAATGAGAAGAAGACTGAAGGAAGCAAATGGTGGCAAGATTGGAGATAGGAAAAAGGGGAGAGGTACTCAAGAGATGAAAACAGTAAAAGAAATTGAAGTCGTTTGCCTAGGGAATTGTAATGCCATGCACCAGCATATTTCCAAAAGAATGCTACTGTGAACAGCTTTTAAGGTTCGGATTACACAGTATAGTGAATACTCTGTTTATTCCATTACAAATCAAGACAAACATTCATAATATATCACAATATAATATTCACAACACTGTATCTTATCACAAAAAATCACAATATAGTGTTCACAACAGCTTAATATTAAAATGGTCACACAGTTTTCACTACAGTGGCTACAATATTTAGAACAACAATTCACAATACAATAATTAGTCTTCCATGCATGGGGCAACCATTAACTTAATCAGTCACTAATCTAGATTCACAATTACTAAATAACATTAATCAATAAGTACAGTCATTAGAAGACCACACAAACCCTCCACCCCTCGGTGTCTAGCAAACCTCAATTTCATCCAAGAAGAGGTCTTTTCTTCATCTTGACTCGGCGTGGTCTCTCTGATTCCCTGGATCCCCTTCCATGGTCCCAGCTCCCTACTGAATCCACCAAACACTCACCTGGATTCAGAAGCAGACAGTTCCCAGGTACTCATCCAGTACTTAGAGGTAGACAGCTCCCAGGTCCTTGGCCAGTCCTCCAGGCAATCCCTGGTACACACTGAAGTTCATAGGGTCCAGCTCATCTCAGACCCTTCACCACTTCTGTTGCCAGGAACTCAAGGATCAGCTAGGCCAGGAGCCACCAAAGCCACCTTATCCCGGTCATGCTTCTTCAGTCCTCCAGCAGTTCAGCTGGCCCTAGGACCCAGGAGAATTTCAGCCTCCCCGGAGACCCTCCAGACAAGCCCTCCCAGCCTTCCAGGTGACCTTCACCATATTCTGGTCTCAGGAAAACTCCAACTCAGTTCTTCAGCTTCCAGATGCTGGGAGAGAAACTCTCTCGTGTTAGCTCGCTCTCTCTCTCTCTCTCTCTCTCTCTCTCTCTCTCTCTCTTACTCTCTCAAGAAAACTCCAACTCAGTTCTTCAGCCCAGCTCCCAGATGGTGGGACAATCCTGCTTCCTCCAACAGGAGGCAAAAGGAGGAACATTCCAATTCTCTCTCTGTCTCTAGAACTCTTCTTACATACACACTGGCCTCCTGTCTCAGCCAATCCCCTTCTTCCATGTCAACAGGGCAGTTCATGCCCTCTCAACAAGGGACAGAGTTCATACCTTTCATACTGAGCTCACACCTTCCATACTTAGCCCTAAGTTACTAAGGGCTAAGTATCTGCTAAACTGATTGCTGTTACAGGAGTCCAGAAGGAAAAAAGGAGAGTGTGTAGTTAGTGCAGGGGTATTGAACTGGGAAAGAACTAAGAAGTTAAGGTATTAGAGTCCATAATAAGTATGAAGAATGTAAATTTGGAATTGTACAGCGGAAGGAAAAATGGAATGAAAAGACATTGTGATCAGATAAAGATATTTCAGAGTTCATTAACATGAAAGTAGCACATATACAGGCGTATAACTTTTTTGTATGCATTTGTGGGAAAATTGAGCAGTAGGTTATGAAAGATGAGTAGATTGAGAAACTAAGAGAGTAGGGTATATGGTGAAGCCTCCTGGTATGAGAAGAGGAGTTTAGGAGGAAAGAAAGACTGTGCCAGGAACTGAATTAATTGAAGAAAAAAGTGGCAAGCCCTGGAGGTCTGTAGAAAATGGCAATCAGAATAATGATTGGGTGGTAGATACTGACTGAAAAAACCTTGAAGGAAGCAAGATTCCTGAGTGATAACAGAAGTAGCAGTAGAGCTTGGAAATTTCAGTGGAGAAAGAATAATCTAATACTCCCACCTTGATCAGTGGGTTGAGGGGAATCATAAAAAATGCAACCACTTTATAGCAAACATAATAGTAGTTTTACTGGGGTGGTTAGGTGACACAGTGAATAGAGCATCAACTCTGAAGTCAGGAGGACCTCAGTTCAAATCTGGCCTCAGATAATTAACACTAGCCTTGTGACTTTGGGCAAGTCACTTAACCCCAATTGTCCTGCCCTCCCTTTGTAAAACCCAAGCACAAGCAGCTTTCCAGAGGACTGCTACTGTGAACAGCTTTCAAGGTTCTGATTACATAGTGTAGCAAACTCTCTATTCAATAACAAATCAGAGCAAAGCATTCACAGGAATCAAGGCACAGCATTCACAATGTTACAACTTATCACAGAAAATCAAAACACAGCATTCAGCATGTCACAACTCAACAACTTATTACTAAAATGGCCACATAGTTTTCACTAAAGTGGTCATATAGTTTTCAACAAAGTACAATCATTTAGTAAATCCTTAATTCAATCACAAAGTAAAAAATTCGAAGTTCTCTACCCCTAGGTCACAGTAAATCATAATCTTCTCAGTCAGTACACAGTATCCAAGTAAAGTCTTCTTCCAGCTTGACTTGAGGTTGGCTCTCAGTTTCCATGGTTCCTCTTCCATAGTCCTAGCTCCAACTGTCACCTGGGTTCAAAAGCAGTCAGCTCCCAGTTCCTTGTCCAGTTCTTCATCCAGTTCCCATTCCATATTGAAGTTCACAATGTCCAGGCCACCTCAAATTCTTCACAGCTCTGGGAAGACAAAGCTTGACGGAGCCACAATAATATTCATACACATTGCTGGCACCATCATCAATTCACTATCTAATTGTGAAATCAACTCAGATCCTTCTACAAGGTCTGCGAACTCAACACAAATCATCAACATAGACCCACAAACAAGGTATAAGAGGTTAGTACAAATCATCAGTAAAGTCCCAGGACCTCCAAAATCCTCCTCCAGGACTTTTGTAAACATACAACCCAAAAATCCTTTTTCAGGGCTTCTAGTAAGGTCCCAGGGCTTGTGTACAAAGTATCACAAACAAACATCAATACAGACAGAGCAGACAGAGTCCTGGGATATCACAAGTTTTCTCCTTCTTGACTCTGCCACCACAAGAGTCCTATTCTCAGTTCTGCTATCTCTAGCCTGGGCCTTTCCATATATATGTTCATTAGCTCCTCCCCTTCCTGTTGCAGGAGTTCATGAGTTTTAGGATTCACAAGTTTGTCAGGTTCACACATTCTGTTTCTTAACAGACTTGATACAAGGCTCAAAAGAAACTTGAACTGACACAAGGTGTTAATTCAATAGCTGAAACAAGGTGTGGACTACTTCTGTGCTTGCCATTGCACCCACTTCCAAAAAGCCAAAAAAAAAAAAGTAGTTTTACTTAAATGACTCTGTTTAGTATAGCTTAAAATAATTGTCTCCATTTTGTAACTAGTCTATTTTAGGATTAAATAGTTTAGGTGAAACTATTATTTTGAGCATCTTATAATAAACTACTTAGAGATAACTTATTTAACTTTGTAAATAAAAAGTTTATATAACCTTGGTTGTTATACTGTTTAGTGTAACCATATGTATACCTTCAGATTATAAACAACTGAGAAAGAATCTTGTTATGAGTACCAGTAGAGATGTGCTTACCAAGACCTTTCAGAAAGACTTGGTGCTTTGTTTCTAAAGGAGTCAAGGAGTCGGTTTGTATTATCTATGGGATGACAATACTTGTTTGAATGACTAAATAACAATTGCATACACTGATGACATAATAGTTTGATGAGTGTTTTCAGTGCTCTAATCAGCAAGTGTAATGCCAAACAGATTTACTATTACCTAGCAGGACATGGAGCTTACACAATTCTTTACACAGTGATATAAAGGTTGGCCAGCTATTCTGTGTCATTAGGAGGGAACTAGGTCTCAGTAAGAACCAGAAGTCTGAAGGAGCAGGACCAGAAAAGATTTAGCATGAGGTAAGTTAGCTATGGAGCCAGCATTCCAGAAAGCATAGTGAAAGGAGTGGAAAGCTTTAGAGTGGCTCATGGAGTCTGAAAAGGGAGTGTTACATTAAGGGAGACAGGAATAAGGGACCAGGCAGAGGGAGAGAGAGAATGAGGTTTGATGATAGTCAAGGATGTAGAATTCCCCAAGATAGGAAGGGTATTCCTAGGGGAGAATTTGGTAATCAATGAGAAACAAGTTCAGATAGGGTATCAATATTTAAAACTAAGGGTTTGGTCTCAGAGTATAGTTCTTTTAGGGAGTTAAGCAGCTATTGAGGGATCAGTGGGAGGAGCTGATAGATTGACATTTCTCTCCTTCCCCTGATGTCCACAATGAGTCAGGAAACCAGAGGAGGAGGCTGTATAACGGAATGGCGCTTTTCTGTCCCCCTCAGGCAGCAAAATGTGTGTGTGTGTGTGTGTGTGTGTATGTGTCCTAAGAAACCAGGAAAGATCACAATGAGGCTGTGAGAGATCCACGTGTATTCTAACTTTAGTATTCTTTCTACTATATCATAATATTATAGAATTAAAAGATGCTTTATTTAGAGCTAGAAGTAACTGTATATCCCTCCATTTCACAGATGAGGAAAAAGAGCCTAGAATAGTGAAGTGATCTTTCTATAGTCAAAATGGGCATTATTAATAATTAGAAAAACTGGGATTGGAATCCAGGTCTGAACATCCCTAACCCACTATTCTTTTTCCGTTACTTTCTATTGTTTTATTTTTGTATTCATCACACATTTAGTGAGCAAATAAGTATTTAGTTCCTTCCCTTGTGGAACTGAAAATCTAGTAGGAGGGCAAGGTTCAAGTAAACATAATTACAATTCATAATATTACATGGCAATTACATTAGAGTGACCCCCAAAGAAAGTAATAGGTCTTAGAGGGAGGTAGTTATCAACAATAGGGTTAAGGAAAAGATTCCTAGAGGGGATGATATTAGAGTTGGGATTTAAAGAATGAATAAGAATACATATTCATTATATTTGTAAC
Organism: Pseudochirops cupreus; assembly: GCA_028627135.1. Classification (NCBI taxonomy): domain Eukaryota; kingdom Metazoa; phylum Chordata; class Mammalia; order Diprotodontia; family Pseudocheiridae; genus Pseudochirops; species Pseudochirops cupreus. Next base: position 437,338,701 of record CM053580.1, on the reverse strand, counting down.
AGTTTTAATTCACTGATTAAAAAAGAATGGTGGTTAATTTTAAGGTAATTTCTGTGGAATGGCAAGAGTGCTTCATTCATTCAATGGTCATTTATGGAGAATGTACTACAAATGGGGCACTGAGCCAGATACTAGCAATACAATCACAAAAATAAAACAGTTCAAGCCCTCAAAGAGCTTGTATTTCATTAGGGAAAGATACATGCACAAAATAAATAAAGTCTAACTTTATTCACAATATTATCGGATGTGGGTGGATTCTGGGTAGGCTTCCTATAAAAAAACTGATTCTTGAAGGAAATTGGAAATTCTATGACACACTGAGAAGCAAGTATTTCATTTGAATCTGGATCTTTCCTGTGACCATGGTAACATTTTATGATCAGGTTTTTGTCAGTTTTATCATTTTTTCTCTACTATTTCATGACTTTGAACTTTATGTTGAAGTTTGACTGTGACATGTGGGCCAGAGGGGGTGGGGAAGGTCACTGTCCCAGATTTCAGTGTTTTACTTTTTTTAATGTTGTTTTCAGACCTATTTCTGGGAGGGAGTGGGGGTTGGAGGGAGGTTTAGTGGTTTTTGGTGCTTCAAAGGTGATATGATCCAGGGAGAAATGTGGTCACTGTCCTCCTGCTGTTGGTTCTAGTGTTTACCCAGGAAGGACCCCTAATCCCTTCTAGCCTAAAGTGATACTGTTTCTTAGTATTCCTGAGTCACTGTGATCAAAAGTGATATTGTTTCTCAGGGTGCCTACTCCTTCATGACCAAACTCTCTCCTCTCTGACCTTGAAGTATGTGACTTAAAAATGTTTATAGGCAGTGGACTTACCAAATGGTATCCAATCCTGCACCCTGTGATGCACAGTGCTGGCACAAAGCTAATGTTGCTATTTCTACCACCAAGTCTTGCTGCTATTGCCAAATCCAAGTTGGCTTTAGGCCATCCATGTTACAGATCTCCTTTGGACCTTCTAAGTTATATTGTGCTGGAAGAAGTTTTGCCCTGACCTTTTGCTGGCTCTGATTCTCCAGATTTTAATTTGAGGCATTATTTTAAAGTTGCATGAAGGGGAAGGTTTGGAGAGACTGGCTATACTTCTTCCTCTGCTTTGCCATTTTGGCTATACCCCTGGAAGTCTGAGACTTTACATTTCAGATCCATTATTTTCAACATATACTGTGTCATCTGTCCTCTATAGTGGATTTGTGAAAAGAATATTACAGTATGAGAATGTTTAAGTATCTGTAATCTTCACTAGTCCAACAGAAATAGCATTACTCTGAAAGGTCTTTTGGGTAGCTAAGTGACACAGTGAATAGAGTGTTGGGCCTAGAGTCAGGAAGACTAGAGTTCAAATCCAGCCTCAGATACTTACCAGCTGTGTTACCCTGAGTAAGTCACTTAACCCTATTTGCTTCAGTTTCTCATGTATAAAATGATTTGGCAAAGGAAATGGCAAACCACTGTAGCACCTTTGTCAAGAAAACCCCAAATAGGGTCACAAAAAAAGTTGGGCATGACTGAACACCGAGAAGTTTAATTGGTTAAACAAATCAATATTTTTAAAGAGTCAGAGGCATAGAGGGTAATGTAGATAAGGCCTGATAACCTGGGTTCAAGTCTTGTTTATGATACATAATGACTATCCTTTGGCAAGTTTCTTAACCTTTTGGTTTCCCTGGAAGTTATCAAAAACTCTATGTCAGAAAATAGTTGCCAATCTATATAAATAGAAAGAGTTTTCTCAAAAGGAGCTCTATATACTGATGAAATCATATAATGACCAAATGACAATTTAAAAGAAAATCATGGTCTTGTAGTACATAGTACTTTTCACATGCAAATCTTTTCCCTATCTTATTGAGATTTATCTGAATTTTAAATAAATTAATTGTCTTGCTCATGTTCACAAAATGAGTCAAAATTAGGGATATTACTTCAATATTACTGAAATCTTGAAATACCTTCAAAGGAAGCTATATGAAGATAAGGTCTAAAACCTCTCAGCAATATTTGTGTATGATTTTCTTTCTTTTAAAAAAAATTATGTTGCTAGAGACAAATAATGTCTCATCAAGTGGACAGTTAGCTACTATTAGTGATGAACCTCTTTGTTCTTAGTGGACTGGTCCTTAAAAAGCAGACATCATCTGCTGGGACAATACAGAAAGCTTTTTCATCAAGGAAGAGCCTCCCAGAGAAGGCATTCCATTGACATAGCCTTCAAGAGCCCAGGATCACCACCATAAGGCATTCACTGTTCCATTCTTCCTTTCCCTTTTTCATCTCTAGTGCTATTACTACACTCTGCTTCTGTCAATTTTCACTTGTTATTTTGGTGATCTCATATACAAGTCTGAAGATACCAAATGGCATTTCTGTTTTTTAAGTTTTTATTTATTTTATTCTGATCTCAAGAAATAAACAAGCATTTCTATAATATAGCAAAAGAGGGAAAAAAGATGATTGCATATGAAACTGCAAATCAATTGTGTACAACTTGCTATTCTTTTAAAATTTTCTAATATAGTTAACATGTAATTATTTTCTACTGTCCTCTCCCCCTCCCATCCTAGAGAAGGCTATTCTTAGACATAAAAAATAATAGGATCCAATTACTTCATGACACCTTTGTTTCACGGACATATAGATTTCAACTTAAGAGATTCCTTAGAGACCATCTTGTTCATCTCCCTCCTTTTATAGTTGAGGAAACCAAGTCTCACATAGGCTAATTGATTTATACAGGACCACACAACTTAAGTGTCCAAGGTGAGATTTCAATCTAGATCTTCTTGACTTCAAATTCAATACTCTTATCTACTATACCAAGTTGTGTTAAATATCACGTGTATACATTTCTTCTGAGGCTGCATGGAATTCGTAACTCTAACCCTAATGCTACTTAGAAGACATGTTTGTGAGTCCTTGCTTAGACAAAAGCTCCAGGGCCTATAATTGAAGTTTACTGTGCATAACAGAAGCAGAACTGGTCCTGTAGCTGTGCAGATCTTAACTCTGATTTATGAAGAGAGAAAAATAAGACAATACAAAAATGCTATGCTAGTCAGAAATCAGTGAAGTGAGATAAAGAATAACACTTTGTTCTGATCAGTGGAAGGTCAGAACTAATCCTCTTTCTTGCCCTCATTTTGAGACCATCAGAGAGCAGTTTTGCAGTGAAATGATGAATTGTAGGTTGTCTTGGTTTCCTAGGTACCCTGGATCTCATTTATTTTATTTTACAAGTCATTTGGCACAAAAGTAATAATGACAGTGGAATTGAATTCTTGCTCCTTAAAAGGATATTCTGCTTTTAAAATGAATGCTTAGACCAAGATATTTAGTTTTTAACAGCTATCTACCATTTTTATGGCATTTTAAGTTTTGCAAAGTGCTTTACAAATGTTATCTCATTTCTTCCTCACAACAACTATGGGCTGTAGGTGCTATTATTACACTCATTTATAGGTGAAGACAGGCAAATAGAGAGAAGTTGTTTTGCCCAGCATCATGCAGCAAGGAAATAACTGTGGGTAGATTTGAACTCTGCTCTTTTTGACTCTAGGTATGATGCTCAAGCCACTCTGACATATAATTTCTAGTAGGGCACTACTAGTCACCAAATCTAGGCCCAATAACTCTTCTTTTCCAACTCCATGGTGTGCAGTCAACCTTATGCGTAGGCATGTTAGATGTGTCTCTACTGGGATCCAGAACTTTCACCCTCTCCAAACTCCCCTTGGAAATCTTTCTTATTAACTTGAAACTCTGTTTTTGAATCCCATTGAAATAGTTTAATTCCTTTTGAGTTTAAGTAGTATGTTAATATTAACAGAAAAATTTAACACCTCTGTGGCATTGCAGCTTTCCAAGAATAATGGTTTAGGATGTGCTCCTGATTTGTATGTCTGCTGAGAGCCTAGGGCAGCAGATCTGGCACGTTATCTATGATGGAACAAGAAGGAAGAAAAGTTTTGATAAGAGTAAGAAGAAAGCATCTTGAAAGTTTGCCTAAGTAAGACTTGGTGGTTATAGTACTTTAATATGAAGACAGGGAATGATTAGTCTAGGGCAGAGTCTCACAGAAAGAAAGGGAACAGAGTACAGAGAGGTTAGCTAGAGGATTAGAAAAGACACATAGTTTACTCCTCCCACCTTCCCCCCATCTCTTCTGGAGAGAAAAAAGCAGTATTCAAGGTCTTCTATGTTTAAGAAATAAAAGGAAGCTTATTCAATCTTGTCCAGAAAAGTTTATTTCAAACACACACGTGCAAAGATTCCTCACTATGCTCCATTACAGGTTAATGCATTTGGATTATTTTTGAAAGTATCCTCTCACACTTTCTGATGATAAGTAAAGAGTACTTTTTGGACCCTTAAAATGGCTTTACTTTCCATGGTTCAATAAATCACCATGACTTAAGCACTGTGTGTGTGTGTTCGTGTGTATATAGACACAGAGACACAATATACATGTGTGCACATATATACACATGCACACATATGTGTGCATTGTATGTATATGTCCACATACAATTTGTGTGTATTTAAATATATTTGCATATTTATTCATGATAATATAATACTGTAATACATATTTACATATACATATACATATATATGCGTGTATAAATAGATGCTATATGTATATGGTAAGGAAGGATCAGATACACAGCCTCTCCATACATATGTCATATATGGTTGCTGCTATGCATTTAGCCTTTTATATGCAAATATATATGAATATTCATTGCTTGCTTCTGTCTCCTCTGTAAGAGTTGAGCTGTTCAAGGTCAAAGATATATAAATTTTTTTTTTTACTTTGGTAGCAAAGAGGTATTTATTCTATTGCAATTAACTAGAACTGTACTCTTTGGGACAGTACCAGCTCAGGGTACAGACTAACAGTTAGGTCAAGTTACTCTGAGGTAGTCCATTAAGGAAGGAGCCTAGACAGTACTAGGTACTTTGGAATCATTCTAAAATTGAGAATGAACTATGGAAAGTGAACTTGTAACTTAGTGGGAAAAAGAAAGTAAGTGGAAAAATGTTTCTAGTACACATCAACAAATGGTCCCTCTACAGAAGTGAGTGTCACATACCTCCATTCTCTCCTTTTAAGTGAAACTTAAGATTGGATGCCGAATCTTGTTACACAAGAACACTTCATTCATCTATCATACAGGAAATGACAATTGTTTCTGTCTACTTGGCCTTCAAATTGTGTTCCTTGCTTTGTTTTCATTTCAAAAGGTATATATAACTATAAAAAGATTTGGAAATTTTTTTTTAGTTAATGGCCCATCACAATGCATTTAAAATAAGGAATGGGCAGATGATAAACTAAGAGACAAATAAAAATAAAAAATAATTTAGTTTCCTTTATTTTTTAATTAGAAAAAAGAATAGAATAGAAACTGTTTAAGTCAATGGCAATAAATTAAGAATAAGGATCATAAAATCTATTCACTAAATGAAATAATCAAAATTTACTTCAGTTCTATATTATGATCAATAATGGAAATATATCAAATGAATATGCCATGGAAAAGTAAAAAGGAACAATGTGGGAGAGAAACAAAAGCCAAAAGAATCAGTTGGACAGAATTATACAATTTTAGAGATGAAAAGTAATGAAGGAAGCATTTGGCCAAAACTTTGTTTACATTTTCCCACATACTCTCTTTGGCTCTGTGGCCTCATTGCTGTAGGTACTCCCTTCAACGTTTCAGACAGTAGCCGATTCACATCTTTGATCTATGACTCACCATAAATCCTCCACAGAATTCTACTTAATATGGAGCCTTCCTCTAGTTTACTTAATCTTGTGCCTATGTCAGCTGAACACTCAGTTATTCAATCAGTGAAGAAGTATGCACTCATTGCCTACTGTGTGCCAGGCAAGGCAAAGGCACTCTCCCTGGCTTCAGGGAACTCACATTTTGATGGAAGACAAAACATGCAAATAACTATATATATAATTCATGGCCCAAGGAGATGGAAGGTATTTTCATGGGGAAAGCATTGGCTGTCTGCTGGATATCCACAACTCTTGCTATATAACTAAGCCAAGTTCTCTTCTAGTCATGTTTCTAATGCACAGAGAAATAAAGTAACCTGTTTAGTCTATTCATATAATAAAGTAGCTGGGATGGAAGCATGGTGCATTGTGGGAGGAGGAAGAGGAAGAGTAATAATAAGTTTGGATTCAGGGAAACTGGGCAAGTAACTTAAGCTATTTTGGTCTTAGCTTTTTCATCTATAAAGTAAAGGATCTGGACTTTAACTCTAAGGTCCTTTCCACAACTAAATCTATGATATTACTACTCTAAAAAGTGGTGGAGCCAGGGTCCATTTCTCAGTCCAGTGCACTGGATTGCTTCCAGGAACAACAAATACCTACACACACTTGGAGAGCAAGAGACATGAAGAGAAAGAGTGAGAAACATGGGTCTTCTGCTTTTGTAGAAAGGTATCTCCATTTTATGGTTTTTATTGTTGTGTTTGTTTGTTTTTGTTTTGTTGGGTTATTACTGTTAGAGATTAAAAATCACTCTACTTCCCTGCAAAGAGAACTGAACTGAGGCAGAAAAATTGAGCTCTAGTTCCAGAGAAACTTGTAAATGCTTCGTTAAATTACTTAAATTTTTTGGTACTAAAATTGATCAATCATAAAATTAGATTATTCAAGCTAGTACCCTACCTAGCTTCTGTTGTTGGTTAGTCATTTCCAATTATTCATGATCCCATTTAGGATTTTCTTGGCAAAGACATTGAAGTGGTTTGCCATATCCTGTGGCTTGCCCAAGTTCATGAAGCTAGTAAATGTCTGAGGCCAGATTTGAACTCACTCCTCAGAATGAGTCTTCCTGATTCTAAGTCTGGTGCTCTATCCACTTTGCCACAAAGCTACCCTTGCTAGCTCCAGGTTTCTGTAATTTTAGAGCCATATTGTGCTAGAATAGAGGTAATACTGCCCTTAGCAAATCTGGGTTGCTAGCTTTTTGGAGGGTGTCATCTCTTATAGGGTGACTTTGGGTTTAGTCATGAGTGTCATTCCCCTTTCTGTGTATGTAGTTTTCTTATAGGCATGTGTAGGAGTATTACTGCTCAATGTGTGCTTTTTTGGGTTGGATGAAATTAAATTGATGTTTAGATCTAACTCATTGACCAGATGTTGTCCACTGATCATCTATAAGCATAAAGTGAAACAGTGACTTCAAGTAATACAAATAATTCGACTCTATTATTGTTACACTTACCAGAATATTTGAAACAAAAATGTTTTACCCCTCAAATTATGTGTATAACTATCTTAGTCTGACCCTTGATTTTGCATATGAAGATACAGTTGGGGAGAAAATGAACAGCAAGGAACAAGAGCCATGCTTGCCCTCTAATTGGTAGCAATCGTTTTCCTTATTTTCAAGTAATTTAGGAACACATGTATGTCTGCTGCAATGTAGATTGAGCCTGGTATAGGGGAAGGAACTCCTTATATTCATTCATTTAACTTCATTTCCCCCATCTGCAAAATGATGATAATAATTCTGTTCCCTCCCAAGTCTCAGACATTTGGGAGAATGAATAAGGTAGTCTGTAAATTCTTTGCATCTCCTGGGGAAAAAAAGGACACCATATGCATTTGTGGTACTCATATGCATCTTGGGTTCTTCCTTCTGAATTCATTGTTTATCAGCTGGTACTGCTCAGGTTACATTTGTGAGTTCTATTCCCATATGGACCAGAGAGCTATCTCACCTATGAAACTGCTGATTAGAAGGGGGATCAGGAAAGGTAAGATAGATTGATTAAAACAAATCCTTCATGTTAGTGAAATGAACACCTCAGAGCACATGCCAATCAATGATAGGACAGTAACATGACTTTTATATGCAAGTATAGTGTCATATTTTTATTTTTAAAATAATATATTTACTATTTTGTTTTCCCCAATTACATACATATTAACCTTAATGCTCAATCTTGTCTTCCTGAAATAATGTTGCCCTTACTTATGTACATATTAAGTCCCCTTCAGTGTAACGGAATAATCTGATCCAATGACATAAGGTAGATAAATTGTTTTGCAAATGTTAAAGTGATATATAAATAAATAGTAGCTATTATTACTGAGAGCAAGAACTTTATATTTCTCTCTGCGTATTTGCAATGTCTGCTATAACACTTTGCATAAGAGAAGGAGTTAAATAGTTTTGCAACTAAAAACAACTTTTTCAAAGCCTCTCAATTTCAAATAGTCAAAGACAATTTTGAAACCTCCCAAAGTATGTCTAACAATAACAAAAATTCTAGAGAATTATAAAAGAAATAGAAGACATCCTATAATGTAGATAGTATAATACAGCCCTAGACCATTTATGGGCTTATCACCATTATTTACCAGAATACAAACTAAAACCTGTCTTGATTCAGAGTTTCCTTTACTTATGAAACTTTACGTAGCAAGTTTTTGTTGTAAAAAGTAGGAGAAGAGTGAAAAATGCTGACACAAAAGGATAGAGTCTGGGAAAAGATGAGGTCATATTACTTCCTCTGAGATGATATAATCATCAATTATAAAAGATGGTGAGCAGAGCATGGGAGCCTGCAGAGGATGATTTCTTGGACCACAGTCATAGCCTAGGTCACCAGAGGCTAAAGCTTAGGGACGGATGAGACCATATACCTCAGGGTGAAGTCAGAGAAAAAAAGTAGTCAGATATGAGTAATATGATAGTGGGTTGCCATGACATAACTGGCTACTTTCTGGGTTTGAGACCATTGAAGATAAAATGAAGGAGAAGTTTCACTATGCTGTATTATATTCAATAGATAGTTTAGATAGATATATTATAAAAGACAAAAAATTAGTTAGCATTTTTACAGCACTTTATCTCATATCATTTTATTCTCACAACTCTGGGAGGTACTATCCTTCTTACATTTTACAGAAGAGGAAACTGAGAGAGAAGATATGGGAATTTCCTGCTGTCATAGAGTTAGGAAGCATCTGAAATATTTGCAATGTCTGAAGATGAACCTGAATTCAGATCTTCCTGACTCCAATTCCAGTAGTCTATACACTATTCCATCTAGCTGATGCCTACCAAAACGTCATCTGTTTCTACAAAGTTCATTTGGTTTACCTTGTCTGAAAAGTGATTGGATCAGATGTTGTTGGATCAGAGGACTTAATGTCATTTCTAGTTCAAAACTGTTATTTTATTAATTTGGTTGTTTCCTTACAGTTCATCATTTTCTTTGACTGAATTGTCCACTTAAGGACATTTAAGTAAGGTTAAAAAAGTAGAACGGAGTTGTATTTTAGTGGGAAAAGCTGAGGGATTAGATGATGGCTTCTTAACAGAGATCACAAGGTGGCACAGAGACAGCAAATAGTTGGGATCATGGGGGACTTCAGCTTTCCTGACATTTATCCCACTAAGGCACAATAGCTTATAAATTTTGACTTATTTTACTGACATTCTCATCATTCTAAAGAGAGGAGGTATCAATACAGACACTCATCTACCAGCTGATATTTGTATAAGGATGTGTCCAAAAAATGGAAGAATGAGGACACATAATTTATACAAAGGAGCAGCAATGTTCTATAAAGACTTTTGAAGGAAGATGAATCATCAGAATCAACTAATCTTTTTAAGAATCGCTAAAAACAGACAAATGAACAAAAAGCAGAACAGCTAGGATGGCACAGTGGACAGAGCACCAAGCCTGGATTCAGGAGGACCAGAGTTCAAATCCAGTCTCAGACAGCTATTAGTTATGTGACCCTATGCAAGTCACTAAACTTCAGTTTGTTTCAGTTTCTTCATCTGTAAAACGTTGATAATAATAGCAACTACCACTCAGGTTTGTTGTTAGGATCAAAGGAAATAATTGTAAATCACTTAGCATCATGACTGGAACATAGTAAGGGCTATAAAAATGTTAGCTATTATTATTAAAAAGGGAAAAGTGTTTAGTTATTCTGGGAGTAAAAGAATGAATGAGGCCCCTATTTTACGTGAGTGAGGAGATACAACGAGAGAAACAAGGTAAGACTATTTAATTCTATTTTCTTTACTTTTTTATTTTATCTTCAAAATGAGAAGGAATGAACAAAAATGCTTAAAATGAAATTGGAAACTTTGAGATGAAAATAAAATAATGGGTAAGAGAATTTATAGATTCCCAGAATTATTTCAACTCACCTTCCCAGGAAAATCTATATTTCAGGTTACTACAAAATAAAATTTAAAAACACATCAAATATATTTCTTTATCTTGAGGAATCACGGCAAACAGAAGTGCTGCTGAACTTGAAAAACTGAAATGCTATCACAATTTTCAAAATTCTTCACTTCAAACTCTAGGCCAGTTGGCTTTACCATAATTCCTCAGAATTTTTTTGAATATATTGTTAAATGATGTTTTCTATTTTCTCTAAAAGGAAGAAGATGACCACTTAGAGTCAATGGGCATTCATTAAGAACAAGACTAACAACTAGACTAATTCAGACTAATTTTGTTTCTTTTTTTTTTTTTGAGCCAGATTATTAACTAGTAAGTCAGGGGGCATTTCAGTGGCTGTAGTATACCCAGATTTCAGTAAGATACAAAACAAATCCTTCTACTACATATATGCAGACAAGGTAGAAAAATGCAGATAGTGTAGTTGTATAGATGGGTGCATTCAGAACTGGGAGACTGACCAAGTGGTAACTAATTGATCAGTGTCAATGCAGAAGAAGGACTCTGGAGGAGAAGGATGACATGTTTTTTTTTTATTATTATTATTCCCATTCTTTTCAACATTTTACTAAATTTATCACTGTCCCAAAGCTAGAAGTGATAGATACTACAGCATTTGGTAGGATCATAATTTTAAAAAATTCTACAAGCTGAATAGTGGACTTTAAGCTTTGCTAGAGATAAAGGTAAAATCTTACACTCAAGCTGAAAAATCAGCTGCAATATTAGAGGTTGGGGGAGATGTGACTATAAAAATTTCATATGAAAAATAACAAAGAGCACAACTGTATTATAAGATAAATGGCAACCACAATATGATGTAATCACATTCACGAACTAACGTAAACTTATTATGCATTAATAGAATCATAGAATGAGAGAATACTTAGCCTGCTGTTCTCTTGTCTGCTCAGATTCCATTTGGAGTATTATGTTCTGTTCTTGGTATGACATTTTAAAAAGGGTCATTAATGATAAGCTAGAGCATTTGCAGAGGAGGGCAACCAAGATGGTGAGGGAGCTATAATCATGCTATATTAAGATAAGTGGAGATGTATGAGGACATTGAACTTAGAGAAGACAAGAGTAAGGGGTAAAATAATAGTTGTTTTCAAATATTTGAAGGATGGTCATGTGGAAGAAGGATTCAATCTGCTTTGGTTGTCTGAAAGAACAAAACTATCTCAAAGAGTGGAAATTAAAGGGAGGTGGTTGTCACCTCCCTTTAAAGAAGGGATATAGAAGCCATGTTTATCAATCGGATAGATCCAAAAATTGAATATACCTGTTTTGAGGGATATATATGGGTGGGAAGTTCCACTGTATTAGATATCTTCAAACAGAACCCGGTAACTACTTTTGGGAGATGTAGACAGAGAATGGTAGAGTCAAAAGGATATAGGTTCTGATGTTGGCACTGCCATTTATCACCTATGAGACTTTGGACAAATTACTTCATCTCCCCAAAGAGTTTTGACTCAATGAGTCCTTCTGTAGCAATCTGAGTAAGGATTCAAGTTACCTAATTCTCTAATTACCTTATATATTTCAATAATTGTGTATTTTGAAATCTACTTTTCTGTTACTGTCATGCAGTAGCTAACTTCTACTCATCACTGGCCAGAGAAAAGAGAAATGTTTTATGACACTTGGTAGATTTATGTACAAGAGGAAAGGAGTGTTGTAGTAAGGAAATAAATTGACTTAATACGTGTTTCATATATTTATGAAAATACATGTAATATACACTTGACAGAAGTATTTTTCTTTATTTATTTATTTTTGCTTTTTGAAGGGGGGAAGGTAGGGCAATTGGAGCTAAGTGACTTGCTCAACGTCACAAGGCTAGTTTTGTGTTAAGTGTCTGAGGACAGATTTGCGCTCAGGTCTTCCTGACTCCAGGGCCAGTGCTCCATTCACTGCACCACGTAGCCACCCCTTGATGGAAGTATTTTGAATTAAAAGTTGAATTTAGGGAACGAAAATATTGTCTTCCTGCCCACTGCCCAGAAATGTGGCACTTTGGAAGCTACAATTCTTGGAATAGTCTTAACTGAATGCCATCAGAAAGAGGTAAGGGCTTAGACATGGAATATAAAGAAATTATATTTGAATTATAGGTCCAGAATTAAGAACTAGAAAGATCATTTTATCTACTTTGAAATGAACTTTTTGGTAAGTTAACTGTTGAATAATGACCACTAAAAGCATGGAATATTTAGATTTCTACTGTAAGAATAAAGTGTTCAAAATGATTTGTTGGGGGAGGGGTTGATCCATCTATAATTTTTGGATTAATGGAATAGCTTCCAAAGAGCATTTTGTTTTTCTGTTCTTTTTCCCTTTCAATCTGTCCTTCACACATTGCCAGACTAATACTCCAAATGCATTTATCATGTCATTTTCTGTGCCAAAGCATTAACTGGCATTTGAGGCCCTCTGAAACATGTGCTACCCTACCTTTCAACACTTATTTCATATTGTTCCCACCCACGTAATAAACTGTCTAGCCAAACTAAATTTCTTACAATTAATTATACCCACCATATCTTTTTTCATGCAATTAACTATGGTTTGAACACTCTTTGTTTTTTCAATTTCCCACCCTTAGTGAGTAACCTTGCATCTTTTTAAGCCATCAAAAATTTGACCTCTTATCCAAATCCTTCCCTTTTCTCATCATTTTTCAATGACCTCCCTATTTCACACATCACATAATTTGTACCCCAGATATGCCTGCCATGAATTCTTTTGTATTTTAGTTATACTAAAGATCACATTTCCCTACTGACCCATAGGCTGTACAAGGGAAGAATTGAGTCTTGTCTAACTAATGAATTTCCCTCCCCCCAAAACTTGTATAACACTTTGAACAGAGAAGGAGCTTAACAAATGTTTGTTGAATTCAATGTATAGATGACTGAAGATTTGAATAAAGCTAATGACTTTCTATTCACTGACATAGAAAACGAAGGATCATATCGAAATTCCCACTAACAAGTTCCAACTAGATGAAGATACTAGCTAATTGACACACGCAAGTTTATAAGAGATAAATAATTCCCCATTTGTAGGACACATAGGCCCATGTTTTTGTGCACAGCCAGGCCTAGACCACTGTTGCTAAGAATCCTGTCAGATTAAATCAACCTGAAAATATATAATTGTGACATCTTGTTCTCATTGGTACAGTGCGTGCCATTGTAGTCATTATCTCAAAGCTCTTTCACTTTGAGGAGCATCTGTGTTTAATTATATCCTTTTATGAGACCTCATTTGTAGGCATCATTCCCTTTCAGAGTGGGCTTTGCTAAGGAAAACTAGGTCATTATCTTTGAGACTGTCCCTAGTAATCCTAAACATTAAGCCTCTGTGCAATGTCCTTTTAAATAGGTCATCATGTGGAACCACAATACCATGTTCTTGCTTTAAACTCCTGAGTGATCATCTGACAAAAGTGATCATTCAGGCATGTGTTCCACTCAGTCAAGGCCCCAGGCATGAAAGGAGAGCAATAGAGTAGCTATCTGGCTCTAAGAACCCAACCTTAGCAGATATGTCACATTCATCTGAAGAATCAATAAGCAGTTATGTCTTATGTCGAGATTTCTATCATCACCTTCACCACTTAGATTCAAAAAAGTAAGGACAATGGATGGATTATCACTGAACAATTTCTAAAACAACACTGGAAGAAAGAAACACTCACTTTGGGCATTTCTCTGTGCCTAGATAGCAAAGTTCAGCATCTGCCCTTTCTTTCTATTCATACGTGTACCACAGTAAATTAGCCCTTCATTACCTCTTGCCTGGAAAGAAATAATTTGTATATATATATATATATGTATATATATATATGTATGTATGTATATATGTATTATGTATGTATGTATGTTAGTGGCTTCCTCATTGATTTCTACATTTCAAAGCTCTCCCTTCTCCAAACCATCTTCCATACACCTGCCACAACAATATATCTAAAGTGTGGTCCTGATCATATCTTTCTTCTATTCAATAAATTTCAGTAGCTTGCTATTACCTATGAAACCAAATATAAACATTCTTTGGCATTTAAGTAACCTTGCAACTTGGGCCCAGCCTATAGTTCTAGCCTTATTATGTATTATTCCCCATGTCATAGTCTATGGTCCAGGCAAAGTGGCATTCTTGCAGTTCCTTACAAAGAAACTATCTAAAATTTCCATACCTTTGTATTGGCTGTTTACCATGTTTGGAATGCACTCCCTTCTTTTTTCTGACCCTTAGAATTCCTTATTTCCCTCAAAACTATAACTGAGTATCACTTTCTACTTGAAATTTTTCCTAATCCTCTGCAACTACTAACTCCCTCTCCCCCGAAAATTACCTTATATTTGTTTTGCATATACTTGCATATGTACATGTTATGTCTTCCATAGAACACTAGTCAGTCACTCAATAAACAATTACTAAGCAACATACTATGCACCATGGACAGTGCTAAGTTGTGGATACAAAGAAAGGCAATAGACAGTTCCTATCATCAAGGACCAAAGCAAGGATCAAATTTTAATGGAGGAAGACAACATGGGACAAGAAGCTGAAAACAGAGAGAGGAGAAGGAAAAAGAAAAGGAGAAAGAAAGAAAAGGGGGAGACTAGATGATGCAGAAGTTTAGAGAAGTATAGCTGAGTGGGAAATTAAGAGAAGGCTAGCCTGAGCACTGTCCTTAAATGGGGGCTCTGATAAGAGGTCTTCACCCTCCATTCAGAGGAAGGGACCAGGGAAGAGGGTGCTGACAAGGTGTGATTTAGAGAATAGACTATTTCATTTTTACCTTTGTATCCTCAGCCCTGATCACAATGCCTAAACACACAAAGGGTCATGATTAGGGTAGCAGATAGAGTGCTTGGCCTGGAGTCAAGAAGACCTGAGCACAAATATGGCTTCAAACACTTACTAGCTGTCTGACCCTGGGCAAGTCATTTAACCCTGTTTGCTTCAGGTTCCTCATCTGTAAAATGAGCTGGAGAAGAAAATGGCAAACCATTCTAGTTTCTCTGCCAAGGAAATCTCCAATGGGGGGACAAAAAGTCAGACATGACTGAAATGACCACAATAAATATTTACTGATTGATTCAGCAGGCTCTATTAGCATGATCATCATGGGATATCTGGTGCTTAAAGCTTTAATTGACAAAAAATATACTCAGCTTACATTGTATTTTATTTGAACCACAATTCTAAAGGCATTCAACTCCACAATGATGCTTTCACATGTTATTTGGAATCTTACAAAAGGTAATTCAAGGTCATGATGTTTTCACTGTCTTTATAAAGATATTAGAACCTAACATCATATACCACATGTAAGTCAAATATCTGCCAATAATAATAGTCTACTTTAAAAAAAAATCTCAAGGAGATCTCTCTTTGGTTCATTTGGTTCAGATATTTGTTCAACTGAAACAAGATTTCTAATACCAGAAGACTCCAAGTCAAACCTACCAGGAAAATATGTGCCTAACATGCATTGTCAATATTTCTCATATACAGACTAGGGAAAGAAATCAACTTATATTTGAAAAGGTTTTCCATAAGCTTATGGAGAAATCTTTTGTTTTCCTTCTACGTGGAAAAGCTAGCTCTTGATGGCAGCATGGTAGCTGTTTCTACCTTCCCTTTACAGTCTAGTTCAAATGTCAGTATCTTGATGAAATCTTCCCTGATTCCGTCACCAGAAAAGGTTTAATCTTTTCTGGTGTTTTTAACTCTTTTATGGAATTCATAAAATACTTACTTGAAATATAGTTATATCCAGCTCAGTTAAGCATCCCTGTGCTAAGGAAATATGCTCTTACTCTGGATTAGGACTTAACATATACCCCACAGACAACATAACCCTTA
The DNA here is from genome assembly GCA_028627135.1 of Pseudochirops cupreus. Lineage (NCBI taxonomy): Eukaryota > Metazoa > Chordata > Mammalia > Diprotodontia > Pseudocheiridae > Pseudochirops > Pseudochirops cupreus. Next base: position 437,322,553 of record CM053580.1, on the reverse strand, counting down.
GCCAGGAGGGAAAATATAATAAGTAGGATGCTTAAGACTCTAGAAGTGATTTACAGAATTCTATTCAGCAGTTGAGGTATGATGTATTTGTTTAGCAATAATTATTAAATTATTGCCAAAGTAGGGGGTGACTTTTGGAAAGAGACCTTTGAAGGAAAACCCAAATTAGAGATAATTCCTTTATAAATGGAATAATATTTCCTGTAGCCTAGGTTTCTAAGTAGTTGACAGGTATGAGGAAAGTTTCCCCAAAGGAGAGGTGAGGAGAGGAGAGGAGAGGACAGCAGAGGAGAGGAGAGCAGAGGACAGCAGAAGAGAGGAGAGAGAAGAACTTTGGGGGAGGCAAAAGGGGAAGGAAAGAGTGACTGAGAGACAGAATTTCTACTTGTTTTGATTTGGGGTGAGGGGAGGTGTATATAAATCAATTGCCTTATGACTCCACCTATCCCTGCAACTACCCCAATGAAAACATCCTTCCCTGGTCATAATTCCCTTATACAAGTTTACTCCTCCTATGGAATCTGAGCTCCTTGAAGGAGCCTACTTTTGGTATGTGCATTCCAAGCAATTACCAGAGTGTCTGCCACAAAGTGAGTATGAATTAATTTTCTTATTCATTCACTCATTAAATGTTTCTGAGACTCTTTCACTGGAATAGTATCTAAGGCTTCTGAAACTATGAGGAGCTAAAGAAGGAAAGTTATGCATCTATAAGCTATAAATACTTTGTCAATGACCTGGCCAAGACATGAGTCCCTCCATGTCCTTCACCTATGGAAATAAAAAACTGAAGCAGCAGCAAAGAAAACTTAGGCAAACAAAGTGAAGTGCCCACTGATTTGCCAACCATTAGGTAAGGAGCTTGAGTTACCAAGGTTTAGTCCAGATGTGCTCTGGCCTTGTCTTGGATCTGTGGAATGAATAAAGTGGAGATCAGAGAGGAGAGTAGACTTGCTACCCAGGCTCAGAGGGTGACATGGAGGAAGAGAACAGATCATTACTGAGAGACTCTAAGATGGGGCACAGAAAATCTCCTTCAGGAAAGTCTTTTATCAGAAGAACTCTCATACACTAATTATGGAGAATTAATTTCATGGGACTGACCCTTTGGGACCTGAAGGATGTTACAGTTCAGTTGGCATAGAATGTATGAAGATCTTTGATTTTTTTCCCTTGCTAACAGACGTTGAGTGGATAAATTGGCCAGTGTGTTTCCACATGTGGCGATGACTACCCAGTTAAGTGATTTTCCTTCAGATTTCTGGGCAGGAGCCCAAGACAATTTAGCCAATGAAACCAATGATGAAAATGAGTCTAGTCAATCAATGAAGGGAGTGGAGAGTCAGACTGTATAATCTCTAGGATTCCTTCCACTTCTAAAAGCTTTGACCTCTGAGGAGAGAAATTTGAGATCATTCAAGTCATTCCAGGGTCCTTTGTGACATGAATTTCTCTGTTGCAAGATTTGCAGTTATATGTGTATCTATTTTGTCTCTTTTTCTATATTAGCTTAGTCAATTCAAGGATTACTGATTCCTTAAGGCATGTACCACGGGCCCTTCATCATAGTAGGACCTCAAGCAATATTTTGATTGTTTGTTATATTAATTATAAAAATGATAGCTTATGATGATTTAATACTTTGCAGTTTATAAGGTTCATTGGTGAGTCACTATTGCTGTTGGTGTTTCCAAAGAATCTATTACTTAGTAATAGCTCCTAGTTTCCTCAAAAAAAAAATTCTGTGAGGAACTAGCATAAATACTAGTATTTCCATTTTATTTGCCAGAGACTGAAACTTTAAGAAACTGTGACTTAACAATGTCTATTCAGTTAGCAAATATTTAAGGCAAGATTTGAATATAGTTTTGTTATCAAGTTTAGCCCTTTCTACTCATGGAATACACTAGCTCACTACCTTCCTTTCTTCTCTTTCATGCAAGCCGTACACACTTATTTGTGTCTATGTATACAAATGAGTTTGAAAAGGGGGAGAAGGGAATTGGATTTCATAGAAAAAATGAAACAGTTTATCATTAGCTTTATTTGACTGGGTCCAAGAGTAGGCAATTGGGGGTCAATATGTTTTTAATTAGTAGATAAAATCACAGATGTGTATTAACTATTGTCCCAGACACACAGCTGAAAGTGTGAGGCCATGTAGCTGAAACTAACAAGACAGGCATAAATGTAGATGCACCATAGAATATAAACTGAAAGGCGAGGCTAGAGACCTGTATGATCCACCATGTTTCTACAAAAGCAGCCGTGGAAAACTCGAACTTATTCAACACCAAATGAAATAATGTGGACAAGTATAGAATAAGGAGATAAAAGGATAAATCAGCATCTTTGCTAGAAATTATGACCTTTATTACATGTCTCTTTCTTTTAGGTGGCCCTGACAATGCAAAGGCCCATCATCTAGGCCTCTGGATATATACCATTAATTATGATATGCTTATAATGCTTCTCTGTTAAATGAACAAGGGCACAGTATGTGAAATGACAGCTTGATTTGCCTTTTTGACATCTGCTAAAAAAAATGAACTATGATATCATTAATCATATTAACTTTGTGAGTATTGTGTGAGTACCATGGGTGTTCCCAGACTTCAGCTGACACCTTTTTCCAAGATCCAAACTGGAAGAGATTTCTCTTGGGGCTAGCATAAGTGGGGCTGTTGTGATTTCAGGAGGCTGGAACTGATCAAAAAACCTCTCCCTTCTCTCTCCCTTCACAATTTTGCTAGCACATATTTTGTCATGATTTCATATATATACAAGGACAAATCCATAGCAAGTGAAGTCCTAAACAAATACTGATGGTGGGACATTCTTTCATTATGACAGACTTAGGGTAAGATTACTTGGAGTGATAATTCTGTAGAACAATGCTAGAGTCTATTCCCTTTTTTTAAAAAATATTTTGAATCAAAGTTTATTTTTTTTATTTTGTGTGAATAGGTTTCAGAGACTAGAATAATTACAAAATTAAAAAAAAACAAAAAATAATTTTTGTACCCTTCCTATATGAATCTTAGAGTGATTGACTAGTATATTCTGATATTGTATTATTTCCTCTTTAGATATGGAAAAAATAAAGTCCATTTAAGAATAGCTTATTTAGATGAATGGCACTTCAAAGTAAATAATCCAGGTACCCCTAATTTCCAGGCCATTTTTTCTCTATACTTTGCTTTTAGAATGTCAAGACATGTCACAAGGGTTTTCAACTAAATTGTGCTTTGAAATGTTAAATGCTATAATGTTCATGTGCATTTGGGTGTATCAATATGTATTGCTATTAAACTTACCACTCTGTATCTGTATTCTAAAAAAATAAAAAAAATTAAAAAACTGGAAATACTATGACCAAAAATCCAATCTTATTTTTAGATTTCCTAGAACAACTTGCAAATTCTTCATCAGGAGCATCCTTTGAGATACTGAAGGCATCTTCAGGTACAACTATTCGGTGAACAAAATAGGGCCTGGCAACGTTTCCTGTTTACTGGGTGATTTTGAGTTCTCTCTTCACTGACCCTACTCTGTGGCAAAAAGTGGGGAGGGAAGGGGATGGAGATATTTTCTTCAACAAGCACTGAACTGTTCGAGGTCCTGAATCTTTCCACCATATCTTTGACATCAGTTGGACCTGGAGTCACACACTTAATAGTTGTGCGACCCAAGAAAAGTGATTTAATCTCTCTTCACTTCAGTTTCCTCATTTGTAAGACAATGTTAATTTTACACAAGGTTGCTCTGAAAATAAAATGAGATAACATATGTAAAATTCTTACATAAATGAATTTATATAATTATTATATAAATGCAATTAGAAATATAGTACTTGTCACTCACCTGGCCCACTGCTCTCCAGGGCACATACATTTTTGAAGAAATAGTTTTTTTGAATTAATTTCTTAACTACACTATTGTTATATTGTTGTGTCACATCACGAATGAATATATCACTCAGATTTGATTAAAAAGACCAAAAAATACATTCTGGTTGCTATTGCCTTGTTATAGTAACTTTAATTCTCTTGCCCCTTGGCTACACCCTGACATTTGAGTAAGATTTCTCACATTTAATACAGCATACTTTTACCTTTCACAAATGGAATAAATTATCTGCTTTCCATCTCCTCTGGTCCAAGGAGGAAGAATATTCTATCTCATTTATGTTACAGTCCTACTCTTTTGGCTTCTGGTAGGAATCATGTTAACTGTCACTATCTAGCTATTGTATCAATTTGGTTCCTAGCCTAGGAATTCTGGAGTCTCCTTATCTCTCTAGAGAGGCTATGAGATAGCTTGACTCTAGTAAAACAAAACAAAAACCACCAAAACCTGGACTTGGTGACTTTCTATCTTGTTTTCTCTTTTTTAGGCTATTCTTAGTCGTTGTTAGCAGGCTCAATCCTTTGCCTGGGAATGTTGGACTTGCCATCTTGAGTGTTTTCACTGTCTCTTCTGTGTTTCCTTGGTCAATCCTTCTCTTTATCAGTTCAGTTACCTGGCCTGAACATTCTCCTCCCTTCCCCTCTTTAGGATATACCCTCAGTCCTCTATAATGAATAACTGCTGACATTAGCTTAAGCACTAAACATCCACTTGGCCTGGCTAAATTCTCTTCTTTCACCAGACAGGATTATCATCTTTGCAGGATAACCAACCCAAGATTCATACTATATATTTACGTATGAAGGTAATCCCCAGGAATTTATCTGTTTTGTAAAAAAATAATAATAACCTCAACAACAACAATGCCATTTATACAGTGATTTATAGTTTGCAGAACACTTTATAAATTGCATCTCATTTTATCTTCACAACAACCCTGAGAGGTAGGTACTTTAATTATTACCATTTTGCAGGTAAGGAAACTAAAGTACACAGAGGTTAACCTATTTACCCAAAATCATACAGTTAAACATCTAAGAAGGACGTGAATTCAGGTATTTCTGGCTCCAGCACAACCACCCTGTCCATTGCACCAACTAGCTGCCTAGTATTTTATAATTACATATTATCCCAGATACTTCCAGCATGGGTGGTTGTTCCTAAATTCACAACAATTGAGATTTTATTATAGTCTCAAGTTATAGAATCAATTTATCAACAGAATATACTGAACACCTACTATGTGCCAAACAATATTCTGCACATTATACAGAATGAAGAAAATGAATGAATGAACCATTTTTAAGCACCTAGTACGTCTAAAGCACTATGAGTATACAAATAGCAAAGTGAAACAACTTCTGTCCTAAAGGAGCTCATGTTATAATGGGCATGGGTCAGCAACACATATGAAAGATTTCAGCTGCTAGTCAAATGCAAAGGTCTTTAGGATACATTTATTTGCAAAGATAAAATCATATTAGTTTCCACCACTGAATCATTTAATAGTGCCAAAAACTTTGGTGGCAAGAAATCTCTTTTCTGGGTCATTAATATATGTGCTGATAGTTCCTAAAGAAGCAGGTACCATCACGCCTGAAGTACAGGAATTTCTTCCTAGGATGATTGCTGTGGCTATGGGAAATATTGCTGTCTTTAAGGTTCTTGGGTTCAGAGCCCTGAATTGTGTACCTCAATGTCTGAAGAGGTACGGTGGTTGAGGTGATAATGGTGACCTGACTTATCTAGAACATGTTATCTCCTGTATCTCCCCCATGGTGCCTTGCTGCTTCAGCTAGGCTGGCTTTCCTACCTTGCAGAGGCAAATATTTGGCAGTTGGTGGGCACATTTGGTTCCTTCTCCACTGGAGTTGTTTGCCAGAATGAGTTGTTCTGCAGTAGGATCATTCTGGGGAATGTTGTGATAGCTTGCAAAAAAAAAAAATCATACTCCTTAGCTTTCCAGAAACTTACAAATTTACTTGTAGTGACAAATCATTGAAATATTATTACTATTATTATCAATTCAAGGGAAAAGATGATCAATAAGAATATTAGATCAAAAGTAGATCAAAAGTGCTATTGAAGTGAAAGGTAAGGAGAAATTATAGTCTGGACTGTTCAATTAATTTTATGGAGAAAATGGAACTTGATACGTAATATTCATTGAGGCAGAGATGAAGAGAAAAAGGCTTATGGGAAAGGAATTGTTGAAGTAAAGGAAATGCAAATGTAGAAGTTGTATTTGAATGACAATAGAGCAGTCTGTGTGAAATGGAAGGTCTGTGTATGCAACTGGTGAGACTGAAGAGTCACACTTAAGTCCAGCAAGATTTTAAGGTACTTTGCATGTCAGGCTAAGGCAGTGTTGCAGCTTTTGGGGGATCATTTACCTTTTTGGCAGTCTGATGATGGATCCTTTCTCATAATGTTTTATAAAGCAAAATAAAATATGGAGAAAATGAATTATTTTTCAATAGTTATCAAAATATTCTAAAAAATAAACAAATTCCCTGAAGAGACCCTGGTCTAATGATAAGGTTATGCTGGTAAATATATGGCAACAAGCTTTCTGGGGAAAAAATGTTAAATATTATTTTCAGTTTAGCCAGAATTATTAACATTTATCTCTATCTCGTAAGTATAGATATTCAACAAAACAACAAATTCAGCCCTGATTTATGATATTTCCAAATTTCCAAGGTGCAAATATTCATACTCAAAATTTAATAATTGGCAGTTCAAGCTGGCTCTAGTATACTCAGAATAAATAGCTGGGGTTATCTATATGGTGAGCTATTTCAGGTTTCTGAACAGGGGAGAGACATGATGAATACGACACTTGAGGAAAATGAATTTGCAGACTGAGGCAGTCAAAGTAGTGAGTAGGCTATTGTAATTGTACAATATAGTGAGGTAATATGGGATTGAACTAGTGGTATCGATAGTAGCAAAGATGGAAGACAGTATTAAAATGAAAGAATTGCGCGTACTTGGTAATTTATTGGATATAGAAGAGAAAGGAAAAGGAAGAGCCAACAGTGGCTCAAGGCTGAGGTCTTTAAACTTTGGAATCAGGATATATTTTGAGAGGAATATGAACTTGATAGAAAAAGTACATATTTATCTTCATAAATTTAATTTAATAAACTTTATTTGTAATTGACTTTCTTAGGAATTTCACATATGTTGTCTTATAAATTTAAAAACATTATTCTGACAAGCAGTCCCTGGGTTTCATCTGGACTGTCAAATGGACCCATGACACAGAAACAAGTTAAAAAGTAGTGCTTTAAAGTTTCTTTCCCCAGGCAATTGGATGTATCATGATTCCACTGATTCAAATAGGAAAGCCTAGGGGTGGGAAAATCGGTTTGGTTTTATACATACATGGTTGGAATCAATTGCGGTTTATTTCATCACTTGAAATTTGTACTTAATTACTAAAATTATAAGTTTAGTATTACATGTGTATATACTAAGAGGCAGTGAGGTATCATGGAAAGAGAACTGGGCCTAGAATCAGATAAAGTCTGGTTTGAAAATGCCACCTCTTACACTTAAACTCTGTGTCTTTGGTTAAGTTTCTTAACCATTCTGAGCTGGTAAAATGCTGATAGTAATATATGTAGCACATACTTAATGGGGTTGCTGTGAAGGTCAAATGTCATAATACTTGGCAAATGTTAAAATACTATTATATCTATCTACTTCTATCTATCTATCCATTTATCTATCTGTTTAACTATTAATATTACCACATGTTATCCCGTCTTTTTGAATAAACTTACAAGAATCAATGCAACTTTGATTCACTATTGGTGGAGCTGTACATGTGTTTGAACATTCTGAAAAAAACATTTGAGAATTATGATAAATATACTGCCTAAAATGCTGACTTGACTCAGAGCTCCCATTGCTAGTCATATATCCTAATAAGGTTGAAGATAGATAGAAAAGCTCATATGGATAAAAAGTTCATATAAGCATTTTGTGTAAAGAACTGGAAACAACGTGAATGCATTCAGTTGGAGTATGTCTAAATAAATTGGCAGACATGAATGAGATGGAACATTATTGTGCCATTAAGAAATGATAAATGTGAAGGATTCAGAACTATGTGGGAAGACTCACATCAGCTGATGCAATATGAAACAAACAGATGAGAAAAACAGTAGACAGAAGGAACACTCCAGTGTCAACTGAAAGAACAACAACAAAAGGAAGTAGAGTGGTATATAATTCTAACGAACAAACTTGGCCCTAATGGTGAAGTGAGAAAAAAAAAATTCTGCCTTGTCTTCAGAGGTAACACTATGGGCATAAAGACTGCCTATTCTGCCATATTCAGCCAATATTTTGGACAGTTTTATTAACTGTTTGCTTTTGTTCTTTCAATTTTCTTTTTTGTTATTAGAGATAGCTTACTGGATAAACAATAAAAATAGGATATACTCAGAAATGAAGAGGATGTAAAAAGCAAATGATACAAAACATGTTTAATCACATAAACATGGTCTTCCAAATGGACTTGTAGACTTGTAGACCACATTTTACTGATATGCCTTCAGCTTAATTAAATTCAATTCAGCAGATGGTTGTTAAATATCAGAATCTCTGCAAAACATTGGACTGAGTGTTTTGTACCTGGTTTGATTAATTTATTTAAGGAAATGTACATTTGTCTCTGAATTAGTTAATTCTAGATGACACCAGACCAAAAATGTCATAAAAGTTGTAGGAAAATCATTTTTCATCCTATTGTATCTCACTAGAAACTACTTTGGGTTTCAGAACAAAGCTTCATTATCCTTACCTGCCCTCAGAACAATAAGTTTGAATGACCTGAAAAAGCTGCAGTGTACCAGTTGTCCCATACATGTTCTTCTCTCTGGGATGGGAAATAGGAGATAAGAGAAATTCACAAAATTTTGTTTTAAAAATCAACCTTAGTCCTTACCTGAAGTTTACCTCTCACACACAGGCCACTAGGCTTGGGCTTGAGGATAAAAATAAGTCTACTGCTTTTGCTTACTCTAACCAGACAAGTATTCATGGCCTGGTATTTATTCAGCACCTAGATCTAGAGAGATCAAAGGGTTTCCCAAAACACAAATGTGAAGTAGGCACCAGGCCAGTTTATTCTACTTGGTTTGTAAAATCACAGAGAGACCCACAGTAGCCCACACATTAGCAGCATAGTTAGAAATGGAACACATCCTATCCTCTAACTTCTAATTTAATCCCCATCCTCCCACCCCCAATACAACTGACACTAGGCCACTACATCTTTTCAAAGTATTCTTTCTAACCAGTAGCAGATGTGAAAAGTGTCCCCTCCAACTAGAAGTAATTTGTTTGAGGAGACCTATCACAGATAGGACTATCCATCATCCTTGTCTAAAAATACTGAATCCAAGATGCAGGTGGCCAGGTAAGTGTCACATCCAAAAGAAACTGAGCCCTCCAGACACTGGACACTTCTATCTCTGTTATAACTAAACGTAGCTGCTAATCTGATGATTAATTATCCCAGGAAGAAAGAAACTGGGAACAAAACCAAAGCCTCATCTGTCAGTCTGTTATCTCTCTGTTTCTCTCTCTCTCTCTCTCTCTCTCTCTCGCTCTCTCTTTCTCTCTCCTCTCAAACCTACATCTATATTTTAATATGAAAATGCTTTTCTGAAATCTCTCCCCCAATCCTTTCATGAGGTGAAGTTTCATCAGACCACATCATGTGACTCTCCAGGAACATAACTGAATGGGTCTGACTCATCGTCTGGGAATTTTAAATAGGCATGGTCTTCCATGAGAGTTAATACTTAAAAACACACATACACACAGACCCAGGCAGTGAAGGGGAAAAAAAAAAGAAAGAGAGAGAGAAACTAGAGAGGAAAAAACCCAAGGGAAACTGTTGCTTGGCATAAACACAGGTCAGAAGGCGGCCACTCTATTTTTCACAGTTAATTACCAGGTGGAATTACCTTTGGAGAGAGGGTAGCTGCTCAGTGCTTGGGGAGCAATAGCACTAAATCTCTAGTTTGTATTATAGAGTCAGCCAGTTTGGATTAAGTGGTGAGAGAAACTGCCCTCTGAAATAGTTGACCCTGATTCCCCTCTGAGAGCAGAGCTTTCCCACAGAATCAAGGGACATGTGTGCCCACTAGTGGTCAGGCACTCTGGAGTATGTTCAGCCTGCTCTCACAGGAGCCCAGGCCTTGTCCTAGCTGGTTTTCACCATAGAAATGTTGTCTGTTCCCAAGTTTGGGCATCCAAGGAGGACTTTGAGATTCTTTGGCTGGAGCTTCAGTCGATGTGCTCAAGAGGGACTTCTTTCCAGTTAAGATGGTCCAGAGGACAAATTCTGTCAATGTCAGAAGAAAATTTTCTTTCTCCCCTCTAAAACCAAGCCCATTATTGACTGGTACATTTTGAAATGAGAAATGAGCTTTTTCCTTAGCTGTTACTAACTTACCCCTAGGTACTTGCTCAAACTGGGACCTGGTCCTGGCCTCCTGTTGCTTCCTTCTTCATGTTTTTTTTAAGGTTTTCTGTGACTGGACCACTTCTGAGATCAGAAAACTTGTGATGTGAATAGTGCTTTCTTACTCAACAAAGTCCCTATTTGGTAGTCTGCCTTTTATGACAATTACAACTCCATTTTAAATAGCACCCTAAGGTTAACAAAACACCTTACAGACATCTCATTTGAATCTCACAGCAATTTTACAAAGGAGATCCTCTAGGCATAATTATCCTCATTTTGCTGATGGACAAACTGGGACTCAGAAAGGGTAAACTACATGCCATGGTCACCCAGCAAGTTAATTTTCAAGATAAGATACAAACCTAGTGCTCATTTAGTTACTCTTCTTGTCCCAATCTCTTTCCAGGCTCACTGAAATGAAAGTTACATGAGAACTCTACTCTGGCCAGTTTCGACCTTTCCCTGGATATGCTTTGAATTTTTCCTAACTCTACAATTTTTGATACCATTCCAAGGAATTTTTACCATCAGACTCATTTAATAAAATCTTAAGAATTCTTCAAGGTTCAGCTCAAATGCTCTTCACTATTCCATGAAATATTAACTCACTATTGTAGCTAGAAGTGAGATTAACTTTCTTTACTCTCCCATAGTGCTTCAATTATAGTGGATAGAGTGTTGGACCTGGAGTCAGGAAGACCTGAGGTGAAATTTAACCTCAGACATTTACCAGCTGTGGTGCCCTGGGCAAGTCACTTAACCTCCATTTGTCTCTGTTTCCTCAAATATAAAATAAGTATAATAGTAGCAACTACCTCCCAAGTTATTGTGAAGATCCACATAGTGCATGGCACATAGTAAGATACACGTAAAATATTGTTATTATGTTGTTACTATAATTATTTGCATATATGTCCCTTAAAGCAAAGTTGGTTCCCAATAAATAATTTTGAATGAATAACATAGGAAGTACTAAAATAAGAATGTCATTCTTAATTCACAGGCTAAAATATAGCTCAATTCAGTTATAATCCAAAGTGATATTGATGTGACAAAGGTGACAATCAGACATGTAATGATTTGAGTTGAACTGTCTTATTACAGAAAGATTCGCAGTCAGAAGGCTGTCCCTGGAATTTAGATATCTGCCACCAATTGGCAATAATGTACCATGTTCTGTGGTCTAAGTTAAAATCTGTTTTCCTTGGGATCTAAGGTCCAGCTTTTGGCTAGCATATATTTTATACTTACTTAAAACCATATATTTTCTCTCCTCTTTGTACATAAAGTACATTTCTTTTTTTTTATTTTTTTATTAATTTATTTATTTTCTTGTTTACATCATTCATTTTCAAGAGATTTTGAGTTACAAATAAAGTACATTTCTTAAAGTTTTTAAATGCATAACATCAATCTCTATTTTAGATCTGTGCATAATTTAAAAATAGTTTATCTTCACTCAACCCTAAGGTACAACTAAATATTATTCCTCCCAATGATGTTGCCATTTATTATCATCTCTTAGATTCCTGAAATCACCTTTGAAGAGAAATTTGACTCTTTCTACTCCTCTAGTCAAATTTATATCAAGGAGCAACTTTTAGTATCTTATTCTTAACTCCAGCTTTGAACTGGTATAAGTCTAAATGTTTTCTGTCTCATGAGGAAGAAACTGCCTAGGAGATGAATAAGATTTAGTGTTTATCTCCTCAGGAACCTAAACAGTATCTTCAGTGCAGCCCTTTCAAATGTGAAGAGTACAAGTAACCTCCCTCCTTACCCTTCCATCACGTATTTCTTAGGGAATTATTGTCTTTAGGTTCACTTCAATCATAAAAAGGTGCTTTAAAACTAAATAATTTACTAACCATTTGCAAATTTTCTAGGTCCATTGGTTCCCTCTGGTCTGAAGTTGCCAGCCTGATTTACATTTAGACTGAATTGCTCCTAGCCATCCCCTCAGACATAAGTGCTTTGTTAGTTCCTTCAGAAAATGTTTGCTAATTAAGTTTAAAGCTCTAAGATCCAAAAGGATCCTGAATGATGAATATCAAATTAAATGGATTTAATGGTATCATCCAAATAAAAATTCAAAATGAACCAAGTCAATGAATTGTATAATCCCTAACACAAGAAAGAAGTTCTACCAAGAGTTGCTCTGGTCTGCTTAATATAAATAGTGACAAAGTCATTCCACTTTCTCACCCAAGAAAATGTAGCCACAGATTATTGCTGAGAAATACCAGAGGAACAATGGGAGAATGAAACAAAGGAGTAATGGGTTTGGAGACTTTTCCCCATCCCTCCTACACCCTGACTGTGAGTATTTCCTAATTCTGCTTTCTGCTTCTTCTTTTCTTTTCCACTTCACATTTAATAACATTCTCATCTCCCATGAGTTAATTTTATGTCCGTGAAAATCATTCCAAAATCTATTTGTCCAGCTTATCTCTCTCTAAAACCTCTATCTCACATCACCAAGTGTCAACTGGACATTTTTAAACATGTGGACAAAGGTACCTCAAACTTAACCTTTCCAAAAAAGCCCAGTATTTTCTTTCATCCTAAACACATCCCTCATACCATTTTCTTTGTTTCTGCTCAATACCCCATTATCTTTGCAGTTAGGTGGCATGGTGGAAAGTATGTCAGGCCTGGATTCAGGAAAACTCATCTCTCTGACTTCAACAGATACTTTTGAACTGTGTGACCCCGGATAAGCCATTTAACTCTGCCTGTTTCCTCATCTTTAAAATGAACTGGAGCAGAAAACCATTCCAGTAACTTTGCCAAGAAACCCCCAAATGGAGTCACAAAGAATCTGACATGACAGAAACAACTGAACAACAACAATCCTCACAGTTATCCTGGTTTATAAACTTACACTATATTCAACTCCTATCTTACACGGCACATATCCAATAAGATACCAAAGCTACTCATTTCTACCTCAAAAGCATCTCTCTATATTTTTGCAGTCAATACCATGTTCTAGGTATTTAACACATCTTACTATGGCTGCAGGGAGAGCTTCCTAACTGATTTTCCCTCATTAAGCCCCCCCTCATTGATCTATTTTCTATACACCTTCTAAGTCATATCATTAAAGTACAGGTCCATCTCAATAAATTCCACTAGCTCCCTTCTGCTTCTAAGATCAAATTCAAATTACCTCCCTTAAAGTGCCCAATGGTTGGGTTCCAAACCATTGTTCCAGCATTATCTATATCCTTTCCCTTCTTCTACTTTATGAGTCAGTCACACCGACCTTCTTGGTTTTGTACTACATTCCACCTTTTATTTCAATGCCTTTATACAGTCTGTTACAACCTGCATCTAGATCGCACTTCTTCACCCTGGCTGTTAGAATTGCATATACTTGAATATGCAATTATTATATTCCCAAATGGAATGGAAGTTCCCTGAGGAAAGAGGACGTTTTATTTATGTCTAACCTTGAACAACATATGGCTTGTGGGCCACTGGCAGCCCACCAAAAGATTTCAGGTGATCCACCAAAAATGTAGTGTTGCCACTGCACACTGTCTCCTGTCTGTCATGTGATCAGTAGCAACCAACCATCCATCCTCAGACTGTCTCTAGTCTAACCTATCTGTGGCCTGAAGAAGTGTACAAATTTTGTAAGTTTGATTTATGTTATTGTACGACCTGCACCCAGCAGCATGTTTAGAATATTATGTTGTTGTTCAGTTATTTTTTTAGCCATGTCTGATTCTTCATGACCCCATTTGAGGTTTTCTTGGCAAAGATACTAGAGCAGTTTGCTATTTCTTTCTTAAGCTCATTTTTTACAGATGAGGAAACTAAGGCAAAATTAAATGACCTGCCCAAGGTCACACAGCTAGTAAATGCCTGAGGCTGAATTTGAACTCAGGTCTTCCGGACTGAAGGTCTGGTGCTTTATTTACTGTGCCAACTAGCTGCCCCCTCTGGCAATAAAGGAAGGCTAATTGCTTTATGGACACCAGCTATCTCTAGTAATCTTGTCCAGAAAATCAGAACCACTTCAATCAGGATTCCCCCACCCCAACCTTCCCTTAGCCTTCTCCTTAGAGACCATATCATTCCTAACTTTGACAAAGAGAGAGAAGGAGAGGAGAGCTATCCCCTGTGGAGGACCCAACTCAAGGTGACACATTGTTTACCTTTAAAGTGGTTAGTCAGTAAATGTCAAGGGGACTAGGAGTAATCATATTAGTCCACCATATCTTTAGTTTAGAATGGAAGAGATTGCCTTTTGAGCTAGCCTGTGAAATGGGGTTTGACAAAATGGGGAATAGTAAGACGTACAGATTAATAATAATTATGAAAATAATATATTATAAAAATAAATTAAACAAATTATTAAGTTTAATTATTAAATA